>JAFFSR010000310.1:3325000-4525000 GCA_017163975.1 Anastatus disparis
CTTTCAATTCACGATTAAATTTTGATTTCTTAATTGAAATTTATTTAATTAAGAATTCCTTTTGATTTTGGAATTAAAGCCCTTTCAATTCACGATTACATTTTGATTTCTTAATTGAAATTTATTTAATTAAGGATTCCTTTTGATTTGGGAATTAAAGCCCTTTCAATTCACGATTAAATTTTGATTTTTCAATTGAAATTTATTTAATTAAGAATTCCTTCTGATTTTGTAATTAAAGCCCTTTCAATTCACGATTACAGTTTGATTTCTTAATTGAAATTTATTTAATTGAGAATTCCTTTTGATTTTTTAATTAAAGCCTTTTCAATTCACGATTAGATTTTGATTTGTTAATTAAAATATTTTTAATTATTAATTTAAAAGGAATTGTTAATTAAATAAAACTTTAATTACAAATTCAAAAATGATTCGTGATTCAAATAATTTTTAATTACTTTTTTCGCAACCCTGATATATATATAACTCAACTGACAAAAAAATAGAATTTGCTGAAAATCCGTGAAGAGGTTCCATTTGATACCCAAAATATACAAAAAAATTTATATATATATACCGTTTCAAAAAACCGAAATGTCGCCATAAGGATGATATCAGATGGTGCGGAAAATATGCGACGGAACGTCACAGACCATTCATTCCGTCGCATTGTTTTCCGTCAAATTTTTTCCCTATATTCACATGGAGCGGAATTTAGCTGAAAAACTGTTAAAATAGCCTACAAATTTGTCCAAAAATTTTAAATTAACAATAAAAATGTTGAAAAAGTTGGAAATAATCACTCAATTATATTCTAATGAGATTTTGTTTCTTGCAAAAATAAAATATATTTTTTCCCATACCTCAGATAAAAAGCCGTCGTTATTTGTGGAACGCATGCAGTATAAACATAGCGTTCTCCGTCGGTGAATATGCTCATTCAAGTTGTTCAGTAAGCTTGGCGCCGGCGCAGATCCGTATACTGCTGTGTTTTTGAGTCTCGTTTGTGCGTGTTGAGAGTAGAAGAGATATACGTTTATCTTTTTCTATTCACCCGTTATAAGCGTGAGCTCTCTCTCTCTCTCTCTCTTCCATATGCATACTATAGTTAAAGAGATAGACGCTTTCTATATTCGTTGCTATAGTTTCTTTTTTTTTGTTTACTAGTCAAATGCATCGATTCTCTCTGTCTGATATGTGTTACAAAATAGTGTACAAACAATATTTATTTGTTTTAAAGTATTAAAATATAAAATGAACGGTTGATTGTGCTGTTTAATTAGTTTTATTTCTATTAATTATAATCTGAAGTGTATTATAATTATAACTAATATATTTATGGATTATTTAAATGAATTATCATTAGTGGCAGTAAGGCAGCCAGAGAGTGCGCATGCTCGGTAAAGAGTATTAGATGATTCTTCGCGATACTTTTTTATTTATTGATTTTCCATTAATAAATAAATTATCACAAACTTTAAGTTTTACGTGTTTTTAGCCTGGCATGAAGAAAAAATCGTATATGCCAGTTGGGATAAAACTGGGACACTTCAGGCCGGCCTAGAATGCCGTATTTTTACCCCACTTAGCATAATATACTATTGTTATTATAACCAAATATTTCAATTTACAATATAATTTTTCAATAATAATATTGCTAATCCACGTCATAGAACTTCTACTCTGCTCCATGTGAATATACGGAAAAAATTTGACGGAATACAAGGATGCGGAATTGACGTTCTGCGACATTCCGTAGCCTATTTTCCGCTTCATCTAATTTCACCATCACGACGACTTTTCAGTTTTTTTAACGGATGTATATATATCGCCCATTCTCTGCCAAATCAAAGGACAAAAAATTTTTTTCGCTAAAAATTGGTAAAATGGTTCTTTTCTATATTATGGACCACTCAGAATTTTTATAGATTTCTTTAGTACATATTTTCAGAGCTACAAAGCTTCAAAGTTGGGCTAAAACCATATTTTTGACATTTTTGACTAATTTTAGGCTTAAATTACTCAGTTGGGTTGCGTTTCAAGAATATATTACTGAGAAACTTTATTGTTCAAAATATTCTAAATTTAAAAAAAAAAATTATTTTTAAGTGCTCATGTAGCCATCCGCTAAGCTAAAGTCATTTAAAACATTGATATACCACTTTTCAAGGTTTCAAACCATGATACCATGTCCAAAAAACTCATCGAAGCAGGTAATATATGTATAAATATAGCCTAAAAATTTCAGAGTGGACATCTCTGGCGATCCCTTGGAAAAAATAAAAATCTAATTAAAAATAATGAAAAATGTGATTTTTAGATGAGTCTCTTAAGTTTTAAACTTGAAATTATTTCAAAATAATTTGCAAAATGATACTACGCAAGTTGTATTAAAATTAGTTAATTCACTTTTTTTTATAGAATTGTTCACTCAATTTCAAAATTATCAAACCTGTGATACTGTGAAGTGGGATAAAAGTTAAAAATAAATAAATTGACGTTATGTGTCTATTTATGAAATCCTCTTATCAATGATAAGTTAAAAAAATCTTATAATTATTTAAGAAAGTGCATTTCCATATTATTAGTATACATTTATTGTAATTTAAGTGAAAATAATTTTGAAAATTGTTATGGATGAACGTAGAAGTGATAAATATATTTTATGGGGATTTCGACTTGTACAACCTCAAAAAATATGGTATATCAATACATCCAAAACTGACATGAGTTTAATCGTATATCACTGACAATGAGAATGAATTAATTTAATATTAATACATACCAATGTCTGTGACATGCTGATTTTAATTATTTGTTCAAATGGCTCCTAAGTTTTTATACATGATTAGATTCAATTATTGCTGTCACATTCTTGGATAAATTCAAATTAAAATAAAAATCAATTTTTATAAAATGAGAATATTATTTACCAGTGTGAATAAAATAAGCTACTCTAAAAAATACAGCAAGAATTAGAATCAATCATTTTCTAAAACTTAACTTAACCCTTAACTGGCACCGTGGGTAAAATTTACCTCAAACCTTCTTTAAGTTCAAATTGTACTAAGATCTTAATAATGGCCTAATTGGCGACATCTGTCAGTAGTTGACATCCCTAACTAAAGATTCATGAGGTGTGTATAGTGTGGCAGGCATCAGTGTATGTTGGAGAGCCGTTAAAATATTAAAAACTACACAAGTTATGATTTTTTAAGTGAAAAAACTGAATTTTCCCGTTTTTTTTTCAACATTTTTTTTACTATTTTAATTTTAAAAAATGAGTATAAAAACAGTTTAACTTTAAAAAACATACTCTAAGTAACGTTAGAAAATTTTTTTGTACAATAATATTAAGTACTGGCTGCATGAGACTCGCTTGAGTACCTTGGGGTGTTAAATATCCCACAGTGCCACTTACGTATATTGGTACCAACAGTGCCAGTTAAGGGTTAAGAATATAGATCAATAGGTACTTTAATTCAACAAGACACGAGAAATAAAATTCAAGTCAGTGTCTATCATCCGCTAAGTCTATAAAAGAATATAATCATTTACCTGTTATTCACATTTATATTATTCATCTGTACTGTTATAAATAGAATGCTTACTCACCCTGAATCACACTATTTATAACTTGTAATAAAAAAAAGTTATTACTAAGTATCAACCATTATTTCAAACAAATTTGTCAGGATATACAATCATACATGTTTTAAAGTACCCGGTTAAAAAAATTCATATGAATTTTCAATTTGAATTTTTTATATATTCAATATATATTTTTGTTTCATTTTTTTTTATATTAAAAAATGCATATAAAATTGCAGGTTGGATTTTGAAGTTTTTTCATACTTTTCCACATATAAAAATAATGAGATGATCACCATGATTATTATTCATTTGAATTTTTCATATGAATTTTTCATATAAATTTATTATATGAATTTTTCATTTGAATTTTTTATGTAAATTTTTCATATGAATTTTTTAATGTATAAAAATGAAACAAAAATGCATATTAAATATATGAATAATTCATATGAAAAATTTATATTGATAATTCATATAAAAATTCATATGAATTTTTTCAACAGGGTATCGAGTTCCACAAAGCTTTCAAGCTCACTTAGATTTGTGAACCTTACTATTTTACAGACATTATGAATCACATAATAAACAATACCTATTAATGATTTATGTAACTAAAAAATAATATAAAAAGTTTCTAACACTGTAATAATATTTGAAAACGTACATTGATTCATACTTTTCCATTCTAAGTGCAAAATTAAGAAAAAGCCTTAAGCGATCCTATTTATCTTCAAAATATGATTATATTGCACTTGATAAATACTAAACAAACATCAATAACACTTGTAAAAATATGGAAATGATTATTTGTAAATTAAAAAGCAAACCATCAAAGCCTTTTCTGCACAATGCTACACTACTAAAAAATCTCAAATGAGATATCTAAGAATGTCTCATGGCAAAATCTCACTTGACAATATTTTTTATTTTTATATGTTTAAGAGGCGGTCGGAACCAAATCGGTGACTTAGTTCGGTGTTTGTAATAAATGCTTATAATAATTTATTCATTTATTAATATGGTAAAAATATAGTCATTTCCTCTAGTCATGTATATAAAGAATAATTTAAAATAGTTAAAGCCACAAAAATATACAGAATATTGTTATAAAGCGAAAAATGCCACCTAACAATCGACACGACAGTTTTTTGCATGCGGTATATGTCAAGTCAGTTTGATATTTGTAATAAATGCTTATAATAATTTATTTACTCATTTATATGGTAAAAATATAGTCATTTCCTCTAGTCATGTATATAAAGAATAATTTGAAATAGTTTAAGCCATTAAAATATACAAAATATTATCGTAAAGCGAAAAATGCTGACTTGATATATACCGCAAGTCACCGATTTGGTTCCGACCGCCTCTTAAGATCATCCATTGGGGACTATTTTCGAAAAATTCGGACTTAGAAAATTTTTTTAAAATAGTCCTCAATTTATGATTTTAAACATACCAGAATAAAAAATGGCAAATGAGATTTTTTAGTAGGGTATACACTTGTGGCTTGAGATTTATCTAATTCAATTTATGACTTGAATTATAAAAAAGCATAAAAACAAAAGCCATTTGCTTTTATGAAAAAGAGTTACCAGATATCCGTAACAAAGTTAAAAACTGTTTCATAGAGGATTTCCATAGCTGAATCCAATAGGTGTCTAACATCAAAAAGACTTGTCTACCATAGTACTGAATAATCAGGTAGCTATTGTAATTAAGGCAAAATTCATCTTTTAGAGATGAACTTGAAAGGTCTTTCATCTGTTATTCACATCTACGTTATTCGCTTCTACTGTTATCAAAAGAATGCTCTCTTACGCTGAACTCATACTTTTTATAGCTCAATTTACAATTGAAAAAAATTTATAACAAAATTTATATCATTTTTATTATTTTAAACAAATCAGTCAATTTTTCAAGTTAAGAATTATTTAAAATATTTTTTACTAAATAATTTATTAACCAATCATTTCATTTAATCGTATAAAAAAATAAGTAAGTAAACCCGGTCTTTTGAATGCGCGCTACAGTTTGCTGCTATGGACTCCTGTATATTTTATGCGCGGGACCGGTCTTTTGAATACCGCATTCAAAAGACCAATTTCTATAATACATACGGTAATGGAAGGAAGGGGGTAACAATATGAGACTGCCACACACCTCGACGTGCGCCGAATATGACCTGAAGTCAGTACTGACGAGCGCGGGGTATCGCGCATTCAAAAGACCGATTTTATATACATATATATGTATGTTGTTATTAAAATAAAGATTATCAAATTTTTTATTTACAGTATCATTTATAATTTAATATCATGTAATAAACAATATATCAAACTATAAAATTGTAAATATTATAATTAATCAATAACATTTACTTGAATAGACTCTACAGAACCAGAAAATAATTGGCATTGCACATAGCCATTTTCCATTGGACTAATGAAATGTTGTTTTTGTAAGTTTTTCACTTTATTTCTATTTTTAAAACGATTCTGCAATTTTTTAAAATTTTCATTGTAATCTGTTCGAGGCGAGTAGGCAAAAGCAACATTATTATAGTTTCCTTTATTTTTTAACCATTCGTACAATGCAACTGCATCCAAAATTTGTTGCGTTGCTGGAAGTGTAAGGCTTGCTTTAGCTGCGGCTCTTTTAATAGAACCACTTACTCCATCACATGCACCCTTACCATGTGCAGTTGGGAAAAAATGGCACTCTGCTGATATCCCAAAATCATCATTATGATGATAAAGATTTAAAATGTTTTTGAAATTTTTAAACAGTTGAGGGGCTTCGTTACTAAAATAGTGAATACTTTTTAATTCTTTGAAATTCTCTTTCAGATATATAATCAGTAGTTGTTGATACGTATAAACTGCCACAGTATCATGAGCTAAGTTATTTAAAATTATTATAAAAAATAGCATAATTTTCTGAAAAATCTAGACGTACTATAATCTCATCCTCTTGTAATTCACTTTTTAATTTTTTAAAATATTCAGATTGTGCTTTTGAAATGTAAGCATGTAGCATCAAGGTTTGGATTTTGTCACAAAATGAAGAAATAAAATCATTAACGTCTTCAACAATATTTTTTAAAATGGCTCTGGGAGAAAACATCCATTGTGAGTAATTGACTTCTTCAATTTCTTTCTTTTAAAAATCATAGTCAAGTAAGACTCTAAGCGTTGAACACCAGGACATTTGTCGCAGTCACCAAAATAGCATTTGTTTGTTATTGACATTGTATTTTCATCACAAATGATAAATTCCAAAATATCTTTGTAATTCTTAAACTAGTGAGAATAGCCTTCTGTCATTTTTTCTAAATTACAACCTAAAAAATTGTTTTTATTTAATTAATATTACAAAAATTGCTATTCGAGTAAAAGTATTAAAAAGAAATCAAAAATACCTGATATTATTAACTTGACATTTTGATGAATCGAACAAACACATACAGAAAGTATACCGCTGCTACCAGCTAACACACAACATTTTGGCTTTTATTTGACAAATGTGGAAAATCCTATAGAAATATTAGACTGGAATTGATCACAAAACAGTCTGTACAATTCTCTTAATGTACAAAGCAGAAGACATTTTTACTCATAAATAAACTTCCCCGCCACATCCTTATACTTAACACAGTCTTTTTTGCCAGGTAGTATGTAAGTATTTTCTTCACTTTAAAAAAAATTAATCACAGTTTGCTTGTGTGCATCAGAAACAGAATGTCCTAAAATTATTTTAGATTGATATTAATTTTTGCCTGGATAATATTCAAGCACTAACATTCTATTTGAACAATTATTACCAAATTCAATTACATTCCATTTATATAATTAGAATGATTTATTGAATTTGTTTGAAATTGTGATTTTATGTTTTCACCAACTATTTTTTTATAAATATTGTAAATTATCTTTTTTTACAGATGGTTTTGACAGAGGGCCTGTATATATTTGCAATTTTCTTGACAAATTAATCATATAATTTAAAGCGTCAAAATATTTCTTAATTTTACTGTATGGCCAACTTAACGATAACAGAGTCAGTATCTGTACTTTTTCTATTTTAGATGTCTCTTTATTATGATATTTCATCTTTAAATTGGCTAATAAATCCATGAACATCTGCAAATCATTTACAGGAACATTTGCTTCATACTTGTGGTCTTGTAAAAGCTCTTCCACAAGCATAAGAATATTTAATGGATCTTCTGGTGATTCTATATTTTGAGACGTACCTATAATATAATTAAAAAATATAGAAGAAAAATAATGAAATTGCAAAAATATTTTGAATAAAGAAAATTACATGGTGATGATTCAGTTGAAACGCAGACAACATACATTTTCTTTCTACATTTAGCACAAATACTCTCGTCAGATGTTAACAGACGTTCTGAATTATATTTTTCATTAAACTTTTTCAAAATTTCGTTTGATATTTTGCGGAACGTTTTCGTTGAACAAACTTCTTCACTGGGTAATGACTTGCAGCATCTATTATAACCTATACATCTTTTTTTTTCAATATGCACAACTTCCACCTCGTCAAGTGGCATCTCCTTACTCGACATTGTTTTATAGGCAATAATAAGAATAACCTTTGTTGAATATCAGACAAATCTACATCAATTTCACTAACATGAATATTTTAAAGATATATAATATTCTACAGTTTATAAAATTAAACAGAATGTTTACCTAATTTTTAGATTGAAGTAAAACAAATAATAATAAGAATAAAATTTTGATTACCGCGTTAAAGTACATATATTTGATTAAAATAATACTATCGACGTAATATTGTTTATACGATACTGTTTACAAACTATATATTTATAATGGCAACAGCGTGACTATGTATACAAGTTTCAAAACTCCCATGAGGGAAAATTCTTAAGTTCAAATCGATAGACGCAACTCAAGTAACGATGGTTATTCAAAACTAATTCTGTTACTTGAGTTACGTTTATCACTTCGAACCTTAGGCACGAATTCATAGAAGTGACTTGAGCGTTGAGTATAACTTGGAACCAAAGTATCGTTACTTGAGTATCAGCTGTTACTTCAATTGAGTGTTATATCTTTATCAACGAGTATCTTATTTTTGTGATTTTATGTTTTATAACTGACTGTGATAATTTCTCCAAGGAGCATATTTTATTAATGAGATGCTCTTTGGTAAAGATATAACACTTAATTAAAGTAAAAGCTGATAGTCAAGTGATGATACTTAAGTTCCAAGTTATACTGAATACTCAAGTTACAACTATGAATTCGAGCCTTAGGCCGCGATCAGATGATAAAGAATAGATATGTGGGGCTCGTACTTGCCAACCGTGCAGTTTTACCATAATTGGGTAACACACGGAAGAGAAACCGACAAGTAAGGTAAACCGCCACTGGGTGGAAACCCGAAATGTCGTAATCTCGCAAGCGCAGGGAATTGGTCTCAGTTTGTATATAAGACCGACAAACTTCTCTCCCTCTCAAGGCGTCTGAGGCAGGGTCCGGCTACATAGCCTCACTGATGAGTTCCCGTAGTCGGACCTGGGACGAAACGCCGGAACATTAGATTCAGCATTGTTCCACTACTTGCACTTCCATTTTAATGCGTTGTGGATTAGACCTTAATTGTCTTATACCCCACAGATATGCAGAGTGGAGCTTGGGTAATGGAAATAACCAACGATAGCTATTCTGCGACTTTCTATTCTGCAAGACTTTGTGTGCCCTGCTCACATGATGCAGAATAAAAGTAAAAAGATATGTCATAGAAGTTAGATGACATGGAATGGGGGTTATAATAATAAAATAATATTTCATAAAAATATTTTCATTATAAAACAAAAATTAAAATAGAAAATATTCATATTCCATTCGAAATAGTCACGAGGGAATGCATAGCCAACACGTTTTATCTGTATCTCTTATGTTGCTCGTTTATTTATTTAATTGTTCTTACATAATTAAGTGCAAATAAATTTATAAAGAGTCGCTTACATTATTCTTAACTATTATATATCATATTTTTAATTTTTTCAAGTATTTTAAAGAATTATTTGTGCTCCGTTTTTACACATAGAAGTTAACCTACAAAAAATGGAAAGAAGAAAAAAAGGAGAACGAAAAAGTGTAATTGTGTAAATTGTCCTACTTTAAATACTGAAATTTTTATTGTCAGGTTTAAAGAAGTCTCAGACCATTGTTTTTTCTGTTGATTATAGCCAGGTCAACTTAAGAATAAATAATCAATTATCATCATTGCTTGGTGGAAAGTTTTTGATTGGGTCTATTTTTTTCCATTATATAAAGTGTCTATAAAGCTCAATAAGAAAAAAATGAAGAGATCCAGAGAGAGATTAAATTTTAGATATTCTGATCCTAAAATAATCATAGTTGGTGACTCTAATTTACCAAATATAATATGAACTGATGATGCTTTATATGTCAGACTTTCTTCAAAGATAAATTTATGCAGATTAGGTAAGACGGATGTGGTGTATGGAACCTATTCTCAAGTAGATTATGAACAAGTGTACCCTGTGTTGGATTCTAAGGGTTATTCTCTGGATTTGTTATTTGCTCCAAGAGAATGTGTTGTATGTCAAATGTTTAATGACTTTTGATGGTTTGCTTTTTAATTCACAAATAATTATTTCCATATTTTTACAAGTGTTATTGATGTTTGTTTAGTATTTATCAAGTGCAATATAATCATATTTTGAAGATAAATAGGATCGCTTAAGAGCAGGCCGGATTCGCTGTCCTTGTCTAGTTGAGATTTTTGTTATTTACTCAAGTATTAAAATATTATAAACATAAACATTTACTGCGGCGTTGCTTACTTTTCTCAAAAACAATACGGTAGAATTTTTTTTTCTTGTGCATAGATATTCATAATAATAATATCTATTGCGCTTAATCTTTAATTTGAAGATACACCGATTAATACTTAAGTAAATAGCAAAAAACTCAATTGTTACTCGGTTGGTATCAGATTCTACTCCGGCCTGGTCTTAGGCTTTTTCTTAATTTTGCATTTAGAATGGAAAAGTATAAATCAATGTACAAATTCAAATATTATTACAGTGTTAGAAACTTTTTATATTATTTTTCAGTTACATAAATCATTAATAGGTATTGTTTATTATGTGATTCATAATGTCTGTAAAATAGTGAGGTTCACAAATCTAAGTGAGCTTAAAAGCTTTGTGGAACTCGATACCCTGTTAAAAAAATTCATATGAATTTTTATATGAATTATCAATATAAATTTTTCATATGAATTATTCATATATTTAATATGCATTTTTGTTTCATTTTTATATATTAAAAAATTCATATGAAAAATTTACATAAAGAATTCAAATTAAAAATCCATATAATAAATTTATATAAAAAATTCAGATTAAAAATTCATATGAATTTTTTTAACCGGGTACTTTAAAACATGTATGAATGTATATCCTGCCAAATTTGTTTAAAATAATGGTTGATACTTAAAAATAACTTTTTTTTATTACAAGTTATAAATAGTGTGATTCAGGGTGAGTGAGCATTCTTTTTATAACAGTACAGATGAATAATATAAATGTGGATAACAGGTAAATGATCATATTCTTTTATAGGCTTAGCGGATGATAGACACTGACTTAAATTTTATTTCTCGTGTCTTGTTGAATTAAAGTACCTATTGATCTATATTCTTAAGTTAAGTTTTAGAAAATGATTGATTCTAATTCTTGCTATATTTTTTTAGAGTAGCTTATTTTATTCAAATTGGTAAATAATATTCTCATTTCATGAAAATTGATTTTCATTTTAATTTGAATTTATCCAATAATGTGACAGCAATAATTGAATCTAATCATGTATAAAAACTTAGGAGCCATTTGAACAAATAATTAAAATCAGCATGTCACAGACATTGGTATATATTAATATTAAATTAATTTATTCTTATTGTCAGTGATATACGATTAAACTCATGTCAATTTTGGATGTATTGATATACCATATTTTTCGAGGTTGTACAAGTCGAAATCCCCATAAAATATATTTATCACTTCTACGTTCATCCATAAAAATTTTCAAAATTATTTTCACTTAATTACAATAAATGTAAACTAATAATATGGAAATGCACTTTCTTAAATAATTATAAGATTTTTTTAACTTATCATTGATAAGAGGATTTCATAAATAGACACATAACGTCAATTTATTTATTTTCAACTTTTATGCCACTTCACAGTATCACAGATTTAATAATTCTGAAATTGAGTGATCAATTCTATAAAAAAAGTGAATCAACTAATTTTAATACAAATTGCGTAGCATCATTTTTCAAATTATTTTGAAATAATTTCAAGTTTAAAACTTAAGAGACTCATCTAAAAATCACATTTTTCATTATTTTTAATTAGATTTTAATTTTTTCCAAGGGATCGCCAGGGATGTCCACTCTGAAATTTTTGGGCTATATTTATACATATATTACCTGCTTCGATGAGTTTTTTGGACATGGTATCATGGTTCGAAATCTTGAAAAGTGGTATATCAATGTTTTAAATGACTTTAGCTCAGCGGATGGCTACATTAGCACTTATGAATTACTTTTTTCTTAAAATTTAGAATATTTTAAACGATAAAGTTTCTTAGTAATATATTCTTGAAACGCAACCCAACTGAGTAATTTAAGCCTAAAATTAGTCAAAAATGTCAAAAATATGGTTTTAGCCCAACTTTGAAGCTTTGTAGCTCTGAAAATATGTACTAAAGAAATCTATATAAATTCTGAGTGGTCCATAATATAGAAAAGAACCATTTTACCAATTTTTAGCGAAAAAAAATTTTTTGTCTTTCGATTCGGCAGAGGACGGGCGATATATATATATAAGTCGTCATAGGTACACTATCACATATATCAATATATATATATCAATATATATATATATTCATAACCGTTATTTCTGGTACGTGAAAAGTATACATAACAGTTATTTCTGGGACGAAATTTAGAACCTAACCGTTAATTCTGGGACGCAAATTACGTATGTACTTGTTGGGACGCGGATTTGGTATGTAATTGTTATTTCTAGGACGCGGTGTAGAACACAACCGTTACTTTTATGATACAAAATTAGAATACATCTGTCTTTTCTGAATGCTTTATCATAACAACCTTTTTCAAAGGGATGCGTTTTCACGACATTTTGTTTTAAAATATACTACTGCAATACTTTTAGACAAGTAAACATTTCCACGACAATGACACTACAACGTTACATTTTAAAAATTTTTAATATCAATTTCTACGACATTGTATAATTTTTAAGGTGACACCAAATTTTTAAATACATTTCTTCGACAGTAAAGATAAGAAGTTCATAATTACCAACCGCATTTACTGCAGGATCTTTCACAAAAATAAGTCTAATTGGCCAGACATTCTGTACTTGAAATTCTCAAATTAGATAATTTTCGGGTTGTACAAATATTTAAATAGGTTTTCTCTACAATAGTGATAAGGAGATTATTATTAACAAAATTTTCTGTAAGCACTCCTATGACAGTAAGGTAAATAAGCTGATTATTCCGTAGTTAAAATTTTCAAATAAAATAATTTTTTAAGTTATACGAAATATTCGAATTCATTTTCACGACAGTGTAGATAAGGGAAATAACACTATTAACAACATTTTTTGTACGCATTTTTAAAAAAGTGAAATAAATCTGCCCGATATTTTTTATATAATACTTCTAAATTGAATAATTTTTAAGGTTATACTTTGAAATACATTTTCACAATAGTATAGATATAAAAATTATTTTTACTTACTACATTTCCGCTACGCACATTACAACAGTAAGATAGCTCAGCCCAATATTCTTCATTTAAAATTTTTAATTTTAATATTCCCAGGTTATACAAAACTTCCAAATACATTTCCACTAGAGTACAAATAAGAAGATTATTATAACTAACTACATTTTTGTAAGCACTTGACAGTAAAATGAGTCAGCCAGATATTCTGTATGAAACTAAATAATTTTTAGGGTTATAAAAAACTTCCAAATATATTCCTACAAAAGAAGAGAAAAGGAGACTATTATTATTTACTATATTTTTTGGGTAAATTTCCATCAAAATAAGGTTAATCGATCAGATAGTCTGTAATTCAAATTTATAAATACATTTTCACTATAGTGGAGATAAGTAGATTATCATTACTATCTACATTTCTCATACGCACTTCCAGCATAGTAAGATAAATAAACCTGATATTTTTTATTTGAAATTTCTGAAATTAATAACTGCCAAGGTTATACAAAACTACATTTTCTGTACTTTTATGATAATTCAAATATATTTTCACTACAGAACAAATAAAAAGATTACATCACAACTAACTATATTTTGTATACACACTTCCACAGCAGTAAGATGGGTCAGCCCGATATTCTTTATTTGAAATACTCAAATTAAAAAAATTTTTAAGGTTATAAAATACTTTTAAATACATTTCCACTACAGTACATCTAAGGAAATCATCATCATAAGTACTTTATTCATTTATTCAAGTTACATCTGTTTCTGTGTCTGAGTGTGTGCGTGTAAGTTTGTATGTCTGTATGAGAGAGTTATATCAGCTTTAATAATACATTTACAATTAAGTCATTCTAATTATTTCACATTCCTTCTTTTCATGCATACAACCTGCTACACTCTTATTTCTATTCTTCAAATCTTCTTCTCCATAATCTGTCCTGTACTGATCTATCCCTCATCATTCTTTCTTCCTTTTCTTGCTTTTTTACGATCCTATTTTTCGCTGTCTCTCTTCTTTCTCTTTCTCTCCTTGCTCTTTCTTCTCTTTCCCATACCATCAGAGGTTCATCTATTACCACACCTTTACTCATCCTACCTCTTCTTAATTTCTTTAACAGCAAATTTCTTTTTTTTACATTTTCAAATATCATCCATTCTGTATTTTAACTTTCTCCCAGCATTTCTACCGCCCATTTTGCATTACCTACTCCTTTCTCTATCTGTTCGTCTAGCTCCTTGAGACTCTTCCCTCCTCTTTTCGATACCAACAGTTCTCCTTTCCATACGTTCTAACCATACATGACATACTTTTCCCTTTTTGACACTTATACTCTCATCCCATTTTCCTTCATCAATCATCTCACTCATCTCACCTTCACTCAACTCCATTTCCATTTCCCCCTTTCTATCTTATTTTACACTTTTTACCTTAAATTAAATTTAATATTGACTTTCTAATTTGTGCGCCTATTTATGTAAAACTAATTATTGGTGAAACGATTGTCTCCTGAGCCGTGCTGCTATTGTAAAAGCATCAACCCCAATATAAACCACGTGCTGTACGAGCTGATTGCTGCGTGTTTTTACTGAAGGCCTTAACGTTCCCGTGCAGTGCGCATTATGGATTGATACGTCTTACGGTGGTACGTATATTTCTTATATATCTAGTTGTATTGATTTAAGTTTTTTGCACCTGCTAATCTCATCTTTTTTTGACTATTTGAGATTGTCTTTGCTGAGATCTGCCTGACAACCATCCTACATATTTTTGGTGTCAGGAGTGGCTACGACGCTACTTTTAAAAAATAGTTGTGATTGATGCTGCAGGACTGAGCATTGCACATCAACGCTACTGGGAATCTTGCTGTTCAAGGCCTTCCTGTACAAGGCCTTCGGCGTTCCCGTGCAGTGCACATTATATATAGACCGTACTTACGGTGGTACGTATCTTTTTTAGTCTATATTATCATTAATAGCATAAATTATATTGACTTAAATTCATAAGAAACTTTATTTTTATGTACCAAGCCTGTTTGTTCATCTGCTGAACATCTGTCAGCTTCCTTTGTGGATTTATTGCAGTCATCCTTCTGCACAGGGTGTATTTTGATTTTGTGGCTGCGTTTTGAGGTGTACTGCGGACGAGGATCGGAGTCAAGAATTTCAAGTGTGGCTTTTGTTTTAACGACTTTTCTGGTAATTCTAAACACAGAAGTGCAATGTCTGTACTAAGTTGTTCCACTCTTGCTGCATGAAGTTAACTCAGGTGGGGGATGAGAATGACCAGAAAATCAAGGTCTGTAATCCTTGTCTCATAGCTGCAAACTCTGTCAGCACGCGTTGGTTAGAACGCCAGTTCTAACTCAGTTGATAACCCTGACTATTGAGCATATCTCGCTCATCCACACCATCATCTCTCGGTTCTTCTCAGTTCTCTGATGTGGCTGCTCCTATCGCTAAGACAAACAGATTTGGTACTAAATTAAACAAGGTAGATAAGATTGATGAAAAGTTGAACAAGCTTAGCGCTATAGAGTCATCAGTGACCAATGTAAGAACACAGATGACGTCTTTTATTACCACTGTCACCACACTTGAAAACGTAGTTGACGATATCTCTTCTACTCTGAATCACCGTATTGATGACCTATACGGTCGTATTGATGCAGGTGATGCCCGCCTCGACCAACTTCAGCAGGGTCAACATGAACTGCAGAGAAAATCTAGGAGCTGTCATCTGCGTAACGGTCTTCTGCTTCTGCTATTACCGCCTCGACATCGGCATATTCTTCATTTGCTACGATTCAGCAATTTGATGAGCTCAGTAGGAACCGTACCAAGCAGTGGAGGGAGCTCGCTGCTCAACGACATTGCCTAGAGATCTAAATACTTGAAACTTCCAGAGCTGAAATGTTCAAGTCCCGGAAACCCACATATTTGAGAAAGTTGTTTTTGCTTTTTACTTTTGTGAATATTTGCATTTGAGAAAAAACGATACAGTATTTATTAAAAAAAAATACTGTAAGATTTTTAAAAAATGACAAAAATAAATGCTTAACTCTTTATTTTAAAGCTAAATAAATATCCTTACAGACTTCTTCCGTAATTCTCAGATACGGTTACTAGATCAAAATCAATAGCGAGTACACTTTTTACTCAGCTTAGGACACTTCTACGACATTTATAGATTTTGACAGCTGATGAAAATTATAGATACATTTAATGATAAAATTCCGAGATAGTAGAATACTAAAAACCAACTACAATAGATAGAACAATAAAAATCTATTATGTTCTGAATAAACTTTATGTTAATTTTTATCACTCGACTAACGTTTTGAAAGGTACAATGAAAATCAAGTATGTTTTCACAACATTAGCATTAAGGATGCTCACATTACTATCCAAATCGAATTAGAAAAGCTGAACAAATTGGATTATTCTAAAAGCTTCATAATGTTTGTCATTATTTAAAATTAGAACCAATTCTCATCCTGAAAACAGCACAAATGAAGTTTGATTATAGGATTGCTAATAGAAGGTAATCATAGCAACAATTAAGATTGCTACGGTCGTAGTTTTCATCCTCTATTAGGTAACATAGAAATAACGGACAATACTGTATTTGTTAAATAATTAATAAAAGCAAAGCACAATTTTTATTAAATGAAAAGTATTTATTTAATCAATATAAGAATAACTTAATTAAATGATCTCTCTATACAATAATGAAATACAAGCTCTGACTTTAACAGACGGACTTGAACTGAACTGAACGACGACGAGACGCAACTTGATTCTCTTCAACTGTCTACTAAAATATTCTCAATAGGTGGCGACACCTAGTATGAGTGTGTATATTTTCAACACTCCCTCCCACACTCATACATATTTTAATTAAAAGAGTTGTAACATCTCTCTCGTTCTTATTGTTTCTGTTCTGATCGTTCATTTAGTTCCTGTAATATAGAGAAAAAGTTTGTTAATAACTTAACTAAAATACATATCAGAAATATAATCAGTCAATGTTATCAGTCGTTAAATATTTGTTTGGTCAGTCGTTCATGTAATTCAAATGACAAAGGTTTTGTGAATACATCAGTTATCTGACTTTTAGAGGAAATTCAACTGACATTAATTAAACCTCTAGTTACACATTCCTTTACATAATGTTCTTTTATTTCGGTCATATGTCTTAATTTGTTTTCACCTCCAGTCTTAACGCTTGCTTCTGCTGCCTTGTTATCACACCATAATAGAATTGGAGCTAATTCTTGTTTTAACAATCTTTTTTTAAAATTTGATATAAGGATATCAATTCTTGAGCGCATTCATTTATAGAAACATATTTCTGTCTGTGAGTTCTTCAGGATGTTGTGTCTTCGAAAAACTTGATCACAAAGCTACTGGTCGTAAGAGAATTTTTGCAGTCGTCAAAACTTGCATCTGAAAATCCTTGTAAACAGTCGTTTTGTCCTTTATATCTAAGTTCAAAGTCTTTTGTTCTTCTTAATTATTCAAATACTCTTTCAATCTTCTACCAGTCATTTTTCAGTAAAGTTGATTTGGGTCTGCATAGAGTATTTACCTCATATGCAATTTCTGGCCTGCTTGCATTGGTTTCTTCTTTTCTTCACGCTGTCTTCTCTTCCTATTGGCTACCTGATTGATTATTATAGGTGTTCGTTGGGTGGGTGATTGATCCAAACTAAACTTCTTTAGCATTTTGTTTATTGTTCTTGCTTAATGCTTAGTATCTTTTTTTTTTTTTTTTTTTTTTTTTCTGTCTTATTTTATTTCTGAGCCTTAAGAACTTTTAGTCTCACCAGTTTCTGTCATTTTAAATTCTTTCTTTACATTTGTCTTCATTCTTTCAAGCATCTTTACATTGTTGCAAACTAGCAGGATGTCATCTGCATACTATATCAAGATAAGAAATCCGTCTTTTTCTTGCTGAGTAAATAGACAAGGCTCATTGTTGAATGATGTAAGCCCATATTTCTTTACTGTCTAACATTTTAGACTGACTTTCAAATCGTATAAAGAATTTTCCAATATACACATCTTGTTTTGTTTGATCCTTTCATAAGCAGTCATCCCTTCAGGTATTTCCATATATATCTCACTGTTTCAATATTCATTTAGAAAAGCTGTCTTCACATCCATCTGACATACTTCTAAATCCAATTTGTTTGCCATTGCCAGTATAGATCTGATTAAATGTAATCGTGAAACCAGTACATATGTTTCTTGTATATCATACTCATTTCTGTCTTTAAAACTATGAATTACTAGTCTGGCTTTATATCTTATTTTACTGACTTCTGTCTTTTAAATACCCATCTTGAATGTATAATGTTTGATCTTTTTCTGTCATTCATTACAATTGATCTGTCAACTTATTTTCATACATTATTCTTATACATACATTTTAATTCTTTAATAATAGTTTTGGTCCATTTTTTTTTTTTTTTTTTTTTTTTTTATTTTTATATCTTTTGACTTCATGGCTTCCAAGTGTGTACTCAGGTCATTATTTATTTCTGCTAATAAAACATAAGTTTCTTCATTTATCTTATTTTCTGTACTTGTTTGTGTTTCCATTTATAATTCAATCTGTCGTTTTGTTTTCTCTCCCTCCGATTCTTGCACTTCATATTCACTATTTTTCTTAACTTTTGTCGATTGTCCTACTAATTTTTTTTATTTTCTCTCCCTCCAATCCTTGTTACTTTTTATCAGTCTTATTATTTTCGTTTCTTGGTCATCTAACTGGTCTTTTGACTTTCTCTCCCTCCGGTTTTTGTATTCGTGTTTCATTTTCTCTGTCTTCTAATACAAAATTCACAAACCATGAATCTTTTCATCAATTTGTTTCCAGTCTTGTATATCAGTTGTTGCATATCTGTCCTTGTAGACGAATTTTTCGTTGAATCGTACATCTCTGCTT
The DNA here is from genome assembly GCA_017163975.1 of Anastatus disparis. Classification (NCBI taxonomy): domain Eukaryota; kingdom Metazoa; phylum Arthropoda; class Insecta; order Hymenoptera; family Eupelmidae; genus Anastatus; species Anastatus disparis. The sequence goes on from JAFFSR010000310.1 coordinate 3,344,397, forward strand.
TCTTATAGTTTACATAAAACCCATTGTGTCTGAATTCATTATTTGCAAAGGTTCAATTGTTCTATGCTTGACTGTCTTAAATGGCAATTTGTTAAACTTTGCAATCATACACACTTCACAGTCTTTCAACGTATCATCAAATACAGCCTGTTTTAAAGTTTTGATATTAGGAAATTTTAATTGTAATTTTCTTAAATAATCAACTGATGCATGACCCATTCGAAAATGCCACAACATAGCGTAGTTGTTTGTATTTATTTTCTCCGTCGCTTTTGTATTTTCAATCTCACATTGAGATTCTTCACTGACTTTAATCTGATGTTATTTATAAATATTTCTGTCTGCAATCTAAATATTTTTCTTCTTTGACTGTCTGAGTTTTTTTTTTTATTAAATTGATTATTTTCTTCAATATTCTGTTCTTCGTTCATTCTACTTGTCGTTACATATACTAGAACCTGTCTTTGTTTTAAATTATTTTCTGTCGCATCTCATTCAAATTCAATCAACCAATATTGCTGATTATATATTGGTAAGGATGAAAAATCTTCATTTAAGTTTTCCATGCAGATTACTCTGTCTAAAATAATAAATTTTCCATCAGTCGTATTTGTTTGCACGCTTCCTTCTTTCTTAGATTTAAGATTTAGGCTGCAGTCTTTATTTGCGCATTGGATTCTGTCTAGTTGTTCAATAAATATCCTGAAAATCAACTTTGAATTTGTCAAACGTTCTGTCGCACCACTGTCAGCACTCGGTTCATTAGTCTTCTTGTTTCTAGATTCTAATTGGTTAAAACTGCCTCCTATTTGATATTTTCCTCTGTTATATTCTACATAATTTTCTTGTCTCCTTTTATTGACAGATTTTGCTCGTTTTCGATTGACATTATTAATTAGATTAGCTATCTTACTTGTGAATGTTGTCCGACCTGTACTTTCTTTACTTTTATTATTATAATATTTTGATTCATACCTTTTTCTGTCTTTCTGTCTCGAGTGTCCCTGACGCTTTGGACATGTTGAGATCACATGGTCACGAGTAAATCTCTGACAAAAGAAACACTTCTTTACGCTATTTACCTGTCGTGGGCAGTCACTGGCACAGTTTCCATAGCTGTCGCATTCAAAACATCGCACTTTCTGTATCGCCTTTCATATGGCCGTCATAGCTGTCGTTTGATGTCTTTCAACCTGTATAATAAGTAACTTTAGTTTATCATAAGATAACCCTTTCACCATTACAATTTCTGTCATAAAATATATTCCTTCTACTTGATGTACTTTGCTTATGATAGCATTATAAAAGAAATCTCTTTCGTCTTCTTCAGGCAACGATTTAACTTTTGGCATGTTATTATTACTTCTTACTATTTCTTCAAATCTGTCTATAAAATTAACTGCCTTTTCTTTCGCTGAATTATACTGTATGTTGTATAATTTTCTTTATACTAGATGGAGTTACATTTATCTCACTTAATTTAATTTCTTTAAACTCTATTCAACAATTCAACTGAATCTTTAATTTCCATAAGTCTAACATGATAGTCTTTATCTATACTATTTATTAAAATATCACGAACTTTCATTTGCTACAATAGTACTATCTACAACATACAATAAGTCCAGTGAACTTAATTCAGACAAAATAATCCAAAGTTCTCAAATTTAAATTGAGTCGTTAAAATTAATTAAATATAATTATAAATATAATAGCTTTTTACTGGTCCGTCTTTTTCAGTCAGTCAAGTTTTGATAATTTCTGTCAACTGTTTAAAAACGTCTAAAATACTGTCGTTTTCTTTATTAAGTCTTTCATCAACTTTTATTTGGATTAAACGCAATATTTTCAGTTTATTTACTGGTCCTAAGAGTTCGTCCAAGTGTTCTGTCAAGTTCCCGAAACCTTTTGCATTAAGTGTATAATTTTCAAAATCATTGTTTACCTTATATGTCGTTTTGCTGTCTTTGGATTTATCTGTCCTTTCTGCCTAATTACCTGTAGTCATTCTCCTTTCCCTGTTCAAATTCCTGCCTCATCGAATCCAGAGCCTGGCTGCCAAAGACCCGCGTGGCGCTTCCCTCCTTTATCATCAAAGTCATCAAAGCTTTTTTTTTTTTTTTTTTGCTCTATTCTTCTCTTTTCTTCGTCTCTCTTGTTCTTTGCCATTTCTGTCTTAACTGAATTAAGCTTATCCATTACCTTGTCCAATTTGTCAGATAGGTCTAAATCAAAATTTTCATTATAATAATCATGCTTAAAAATCTTACTCTTATCGTCAAATTTTCTGTCATAATTTTTCTATTTTATTGACAAAACAACGAAATATTTATTTATAAATTTTTTTTTTTTTTTTTTTTAAACTTTTTATTTGACTTTACCTGACAATTTTGATTCAGTCATTTCATTCATTCTGTTTTCTGTCTCTATCTTTATTTCTGTCGTTTCAATCGTATTGTAATCCCATACGCTCTTCTCTGTCTTTAGCTCCGTCTTCGTTCTTATTTTCATCTGTATTTTCCGTCGTATACTTATTTTTCCAATACATCATTCAATTTTGCTGTCAAACCTTTAATTTGTTTTTGTCTTTCCTTATCTGTCGCTATTTGACCTCCTGCAGTTACTTTAACTACAGTTTCCACAGAGCCGTCTTCAAAACCGTCACTTTATTCTACTTTCTGTTCTGTCTCGTTATATAGCCCCTCTGTCTTCTCAGTCTCATTGCTGCCGTTAATTCTGTCTTTTCTCTCTTTCTTATCAGTCATAGTGTGGCCACCTGTCGTACAACAGGGCATATATAATTTGTCTTCACTCTATCTTCATCTCTGTGACTGTCCTTATCACCAGGTCAAATTTTTCACTCGTAACGTACTTGTCAACTATAAAGGAGTAGTAAACCAATATAAATAAAATTCATATAATTTTGCCGAACACAAGCAAAACTAAATAATTTACGTAAGAGTTAATATATATATATATATATATATATATATATATATATATATATATATATATATATGTATATATATATTATGAGCTCAATAGACCGAACAAAAGCCCTTCAAGCTCAATATATCCATCAAAATAGAGTGAATCAACCTAATATGCCGAACGTAAGCAATATTAGGTAATTCATATTTATGACAATTGAAGAGAATCAATCTAACATGCCGAACACAAGCAATGTTGAATCAATTAAATTTGCCAGTTATTTATGTATATTTTTATATTTATAATTATACATATGGGCTATTATTCCCATACACAATATACTGAACACAAGTATTATTATGTATGTGAAAGTAGCAACTATAATCGATCAATATTATTTTTAAAACCATAGATATATTTATTAAAAAATATTTTTATATACGTACGTTCAAGCTTAATAAAATAAAATTTTTAATTCGAAATAATCATTATTTATTACTTAATTTGTATTCAATTTGTCATAATTTTGAATACAATGCTGCCTTCAACAACAGTCATATACATATTCTCATGAGGAGGTTTTGTGAAGTTGCAATAAACTTCTTTTCTCTGTATAATGATAATTTTAATTAATTAAATATTCTTAAATATATTATACTTAAAGTCGTTCATTTATGTCTTTTTTTTAATCAGTCTTTTGTATACATTCACGTAAACTTTATTTTTGTCCGCTTTGATTTAGTTCGTTTCGCTTCACTAATTCTGTCTCTTTCTTAATCTGTCATTTTTATCGCGACGACGCGCACGCTCCTATACATATACGATCACACTTCCCTTCTGAAAATGATCGCGGAACTTATGATGCAATATTTTGCGTTACTTTTAGTGTCACTTTTTATCTCACTTTTCGTGTCGCTTTATCGAGCCAAAAGTGACGCAACTTTTTGCGCAACTAATTGCGCAACTTTTCCAAAAATATAATATTAAATAAATTGTAATTTTTTTTTTTAATTTTAGTTGACATAATTTAAAAGATGTTAAAATACAGAATTAAAAATAATTAGAGCATGATTTAATTGTCCACGTTTAAAAAATTAATTTGGAAAAAATCACTGAAATAAATTGAAAATTCTTTATGTAAATGATTAAAGGAGTGTTAATAATCCAATCGATATAGCAAAAAAAAGGCTATTTTAGACATTAATTAGAGGCTTAATGAAACCTATATAAAGTTGTGAAGGGCGATGAAAAAACATACCCTATAGAAAATGTAACCAAAAAACGATAGAAAATGCTCCAGGAGGCTGCAAAGTTGGCCAAAACAGCTTTTTTAATTTTCTGAAGCAACCAATGCATTTGAGCATGAAAAGTAATCAATAAAAGTATTAGGGAATAAAAAAACCTACAATTTGAGTACTGCCGCAATTATTTTCGTCAATTAGTTATTGCAATGAAGCCAAAAAACCATCAAACACTGCCATTTCTTGGATATCAATTATTCATTGCGAAAATAATTTTTTCAATATTTTTAAACTTTTAAAACCAAGCCTTCATGGATACGAACAGAAAGAGAGGTTGTAACAGCGACATTGGTTAATTTATTGCTGAGATATTCCCTATTATTTATCCCAACACGCATAATGTTTATTCCTATCATTTTTTTTTTGGCTGAACATATTGAGTTGCATAAGGGCTTAAACTCTTCATGAAGGTTCAAATTTTCATATTTCGTTATGAGCAAATGAAGAAATTGAATTGCAATATTTTTTATAACGCTTTAAAAAAGATATTGTTTTTCTACAAATAAATGAAGCTGGGGCTTTATTTATAACTATTACGAATTTGCTATTTGAATATTCTTATAGCTGTGTTCGAAACGAAGATTTTATAGAAAAAAGAACTCTCTAAGGTTAATAGGAGCCAAGATATGATTTTTTTTTAAATCACAGCCACTTTGTTGATAACAATTGAGAAACGAATCGAGCGTCATTTTTTAGTTGAAGACTTATATTTTAAAAATCTATCATTAGATGCGACTCTTCATTATTAAAACTAAAATAATAATAACATACAAATAATAACGTCAAAGTCGGAGTCGTGGTGGGAATGCTTATCTTTGCGCGTGAGGAAAGTTAACAAAGGATCTTGTTCCAATGAAATTCGTAAAAATTAACCGTATCTCCCGTAAATAATGGACCGATTTTTAAATTTTTTTTTTAATCTGCGGTACCTTGAAAAATTATTAATATTAGTGCAAATAGTTTTTTTAAAATAGGGTGTATTGAAGTTAAAACAACTGTACCTAATACGGACACCTTAAACGCAAATGATTGTTGTGGCTCACCAAATCAATATTTTTAGACGTGCAATGTCACATTTCAAAGCTAAAAAGAAGGACTTTAAAATGAAATATCATGAGTTTTATTACGATTAATATTTACGAAATGCACGCGGATTTACGTAGTTATTGTAAATGAACTTACCTTATTATTCCTCGTAATTATTACATTTGAAACCTAGAGACAAGTTTAATTAAAATTTTTATTGTTTCTATATTTTAACTAATTATTGTAATTAATTTTTAGTTTCAATTAATAAAAAAATAATTATCAATAATTGCATAAATTTTAATAGTAATAATAAAAATTATCTTCTTTTTTTTTTACTTTTCTTTGATTTTCATGCAAAAAATTTTTTTCATCATTACATATATTTTTATTTTCTTTCTAAAATTAAACTACAAAGATTTTGATGTTGAAATTCTGAAATTTAATTTTTATTTAAACACAAATTAAAATTTTCTGATTACCCTTTGTTTATCGATTTTTTCTGTGTTATTTTAAAAATGTTTCTTACATCAAAATCTTTGTAGTTTAATTTTAGAAAGAAAATAAAAATATATTTAATGATGAAAAAAAATTTTGCATGAAAATCAAAGAAAAGTAAAAAAAAAGAAATAACAATTTTTATTATTACTATTGAAATTTTTGCAATCATTAAAAAATTTTTTTTTATTTATTGAAACCAAAAATTAATCACAATAATAAGTTAAAATACGGAAAACATTAAAAATTTTAATTAAACTTGTCTCTAGGTTCCAAATGTAATAATTATGAGGAATAATAAGGTAAGTTCATTTACAATATTTACGTAAATCCACGCGTATTCCGTAAATATTATTCGTAATAAAGCTCATGATATTTCATTTTAAAGTTCTTCCTTTTAGCTTTGAAATAAGACATTACACGTCTAAAAATATTGATTTAGTGAGCCACAACAATCATTTGCGTTTAAGGTTGTCCGTATTAGGTACAGTTGTTTTAACTTCAATACACCCTATTTTAAAAAAACTATTTGCACTAATATTAATAATTTTTCAAGGTACCGCAGATTAAAAAAAAAACTTAAAAATCGGTCCATTATTTACGGAGATACGGTTAATTTTTACGAATTTAATTGAAACGGAGTCCTTCGTTAACTTTCCTCACGCGCAAAGATAAGCATTCCCAACACGCCTCCGACTTTGACGTTATTATTTGTATGTTATTATTATTTTAGTTTTAATAATTAAGAGTCGCATTTTAAAAAATCTAATGATAGATTTTTAAAATATAAGTTTTCAACTAAAAAATGACACTTGATTCTGTTCTTAATTGTTATAAACAAAGTGGCTGAGATTTAAAAAAAAAAGTCTTATATTGGCTCCTATTGGCCTTAGAGAGTTCTTTTTTCTTTAAAATCTCCGTTTCGAACGCAGCTATAAGAATATTCAAATAGCAAATTTGTAAAAGTTATAAATAAAGCCCCAGTTTCATTTATTTATAGAAAAACAATATCTTTTTTAAAGCGTTATAAAAAATATTGCAATTCAATTTTCTCATTTGCTCTTAACGAAATATGAAAATTTGAACCTCCATAAAGAGTTTAAGCGTTTATGCAACTCAATATGTTCAGCAAAAAATAAATTATAGCAATAAACATTATGCGTGTTGGAATAAATAATAGGGAATATCTTGTCAACAAATTCACTAATTTGCTGTGACAACCTCTCTTTCTGTTCGTATCCATGAAGGCTTGGTTTTAAAAGTTAAAAAATATTTATTAAATTATATTTAATAATATTTATTAAAAATTATTCCCGCAATGAATAATTAATATCCAAGAAATGGTTATTTTTTATGTTTTTTTAGCTTTATTGCCATAACTAATTGACGAAAATAATCGCGTCAGTACTCAAATTGTAGGTTTTTTTATTCTTTAATACTCTTACCGATTACTTTTCATGCTTAAATGGATAGGCTGCTTTAGAGAATTAAAAAAGCTGTTTTGGGCAACTTTGCAGCCTCCTGGAGCATTCTCTACCGTTTTTTTTGTTATATATTATATAGGGTGTGTTTTTTATCGCTCTTAACAACTTAATATAGGTTTTATCAAGCTCCTAATTAATGTCCTCAATATGTCTCTATTGATTGGACTATAATAAAATAAAAATATTATTGAAAATTATAAAGTTTAATTTTTTATGATAGAATGTGTATGTGTGTGTATTTGTATTCATGTGCATGTATATACAAATACACACACATACACGCCTATACACATACACATTCTATCATAACAAATTGAACTTCTTAATTTTCAAAAATGTGTTTTTTCGCCATACCCTGCCCGAAAGCACAACTTTCGTCCCGGCACCAAAAAACAAAAGTTGTATTTTCGGCCCGGGTATGGCGAAAAATAGTATACACACCACGGGAGGTAAAATGGCGAGCCCATAGCACATATTTGCCACCCTCGCCTTCGGCTCGAGGTGGCAATTATATGTGCTATGGACTCGCCAGTACTTTACCTCTCTTGGTGTGTAATATACTATTATTTTATTAACACTCCTTCAATAATTTGGATGAAGAATTTTTAATTTATTTCAAAGATTCTATCCAAATTAATTCTTTAAACGTAGACAATTAAATCATGCTCTAAATATTTTTGATTCTGTATTTTAGCATCTTCTAAATTATGTAAAATAAAATTAAAAATAAAATATTTATAATTTATTTTATATTACATTTTTGGAAAAGTTGCGCAAAAAGTTGCGTCATTTTTGGCTTGATAAAGCGACACGAAAAGTAATATAAAAAGTGACGCAAAAAGTGACGAAAAATATTGCATCATAAATTCCGTGATTATTTTTAGGAGGGTTATATACTGTCTCTTTTCTTTATGCTATAACCATGTTATACGTACATATGTATATGTATATACCTGCGAGTTTATTCTCGCCTTTTAGCAGTCACTATCTTTCTGTCTTTTTCTAATTGCGCGCGCACGTCTTCACAGTCTTTTTATTGTACACGGCGTCGACGTCTTTTCATCAACTCGACTTGAGACGCAACTTGATTCTCTTCAACTGTCTACTAAAATATTCTCAATAGGTGGCGACACCTAGTATGAGTGTGTATATTTTCAACAGTATTGCATATCACCGATAATAAAAAAACAATTAAAAACTATCATATTATGAATAGTAGCCGAATATTGCCACAAATGAGGTTTCAACAGTCGTAGTCTTTTCCCTCTATTAAGTAGTTTGAAAAGAGTATACATTTGTGTATTCAATAAACGTTTTATTTACAGAATTAGAACGCCATAAAGCTATACTTGCATTGCTCTAACCATCATCACACCGTTTCCACGACAGTAAAGACATTCGGAAACCAAAAGATGTTTTCAATCAACTTTAGACATTTCCACGACATTTATGAGTGATTCTACAAAAAGTTTAGCTTTTTACTAACTTTACTTTCGACTAACTTTACCAATCGAAAATAGCTAAAAAAGATATTTTGTTTTTATTTATTTTTTCGGCTTATTCTTTGAATTTGGACAAATTCACGCGCTTTTACTTCTGATTTGTTAAAATAAATAGATATTTACAAGTGAAAAGATTTTTATATATATTTTTATCAAAAATCAACGAAATTACTTATTTAGCTACTTTCGATAGGTAAAAAAGGTCTAAACCTCATCTTCAAGAGTAAGCTGGAGCGATTGTGGTTACCGACCGAGAAGTAAAAATGTTATTTAATCATAAATGATTAATTATACTGTTTTCAAAAAAAATTGCTATCGAGCACAATTTTTCATACATACATGATTGTATAATAGATGTTTTTTTTCATAATATTCATCATATTTTAAGAAAAAAGTAAGTAACCGTACTTACAGTTTAATAAACAGTTGTAGTATAAAATTTTTTAATTTTTAAAATTTTCTTCAATTATTTTGGTAAGTGCAACAGAGAAATAAATTTCGTAAATATATTTAAAATTTTAATTCATTCCATTACGTTTAGTAGGAGAAAATTAAACAACGGATGTTCAATTCTCGGTTGGTATCAAATCTGCTCCGACTTGCTCTTGACGAATAGAATAATAATAAGATAAATTTATCATCTTACTTTTAATGTTTGGACTTAAATTGCATGCAAATATAATTCTTATTATGAAAACTATGTGAATAGTCTGTATGAATATGATTATTTATCATAGTTTGAAATTATATTTGAGCACGATTTTAAAATTTTTCAGATTACGGTAGATTTACGACTAAATTAGGAAAACAAGCAATAAGATTGCGATTAGACTCTAAAATAAAAGTGAAATCAATAATTCTTGAGTTAGAAAATAGTATATTGTGTAACGAGTAAGGTTTAGTTGACTATTGCGCACGAGGGCAAGGTGGCGCACGAGCGTAGCGCCATTGCCCGAGTGGCGCAATAGTCAACTAAACCGAACGAGATTCACATACAATTTTTTCTCATAAGTGCTGGGTGTAAGAGAGAGAGAGAGAGTGGCATGTTAGGGCGCGGAAAGGGGGGGTTGGAGGAGGCGAAGCCCCCCCCCCATTAAAAAAATATTTGTTGATAAATCAAAAAAGATATTTATACAAAAATATTAATTTTTATTAGAAAAAAACATTTTTATTCATTAAATTAAATTAACAAATTTAATAAATTTATATTTTTAGTTCACCAATTTCACGTATATCCCGAATAATCACGATTTCGTTAATGTAAAAATAATACGATAATAGATACGATTTACTTTGTCAGAGATTAAAGCGAGATAGAGTAGAAAATTCATCATATGGTCGATGTTTCTTCAAATACAGTATGAGGGCGCTGCGCTTCTATAAACCTTTGCGGTTTTACATTAATTAACGCTTTTGCGTGACACTTTACATGAACGTAACGTATTTACGTGATTTAATAAAAAACAATATTATACATAGCTGTGAAACACACGCCCTCAAAAACAACACACGCGGCGCGCGCTATTAGCTACTTACCACCCCGAAAACGCATGCGCAATAGGCCACTTGCCCAGTCCGCATGAGAAAAACATATATTATTTAAATCTGTAAGACGCTATTGTAAATGATATGTAAAAGTAATTTATCAGTATGATGAAAAAAAGATATTAAGTACTAAGTCACTGTCAGTTCATTGGAGGTAGTTTGTCATAATGTTCTAAGACATAAATAAAGCTGCAACTGTTTTTACGGCGACATGCAAATTGTGTAACAATTGGTAAGACGTGTTATGCCGTAAATCTAAACCAGATGCAGCGTACGTCATAGAACGACACTACCTATTGATTAGAAAAACTGTCATTAATCAGTGAACTGACACCGAGCCTCGTACACATGATATCTTCTGCGATATGGAATAAATATCTCAATTTGTCAATACACAAATTCTAAACAAACCTTTGTATACGAACGGCATCGCTCCAGACCTCAATGAAAAGTGATGGACTTCTCGAGTGTAAAAGGCGATATGCATAATTATAGTGACTAGTATCTTAACTATTACTTATAAATAACGTCTAAATCTTCGTAAAAAATTTGTTTCTATTATTATTCAATCGCCAATTATAATTGCGCTCGAATATAGTTTAAAACCATAATCCATAATAGCATGCTTTAGATAATGATTGTTTTGTAGATGTAGTGTAGAATCATTTAATCGTAATTTTATTTATATATATAAATAATTAGATATTAAAGATAAAATTTAGATTTCAGATTTATTGACATTGATTACAACTATAAGTGTAGGAAAAAATTTTATTTTTTTTCACACGAGATCTCATATACAAATTGTAATACACACACGCAAATATCTATTTTTGTGTTTGTATAGTGGATATAGCTGCATTAGAGCGAAAGCAAAAAATGCACACTATACATGCATATATGCTGATAAGGTCACATGATTTTAAAACAAAGGACAGAAAACCGTTTGTTGTGAATAGATAATAGAAGTCTTGGAAGGTTTTAAACTAATAGTTTTAATCAGCGATTGCATTAATAAAAAGTTCTATAAAGTATTTGAAAACCATTTTGTTGTACTTGGTAAGTCAATTAGAAAAATGTCAATTATTTTCATTTATTAAAATTCTGAATTTTATTCAATAATAGCAGTATCTTAAATTGATTATAGTTCGCATTATATGATTTTAAAGTTTAAATAATCATTTAGTTATAACATTCATAATTAATACTTACCTATCCCTACTGAAAAAAATGAAATGAGATCTCACGTGAGATCTCATGTGCCAAAAAATTTTATTCATCCTGATGCCCGATCTCACGTGAGATCTCATGTGAGATCTCGTGTGCAAAAAAATTAATTTTTCCCGATACCCGATCTCACATGAAATCTCACATGAGATCTCATGTGCAAAAAATTAATTTTCCCGTAACTCAATCTCACATGAGATCTCATGTACAAAAAAATTTGATTTCTTTCTACACTTATAGCTGTAATCAATGTCAACAAATCTAAAATCTAAATTTTGGTCTGTAATTCAATTTATTTATATGGGTGATTCTATTCTAACGGGTAATCACATGTAATCGTTTAATAAACTATCAATACAAGGTTTAAATATTATTAACCACAAATTTTTCATATACTTTCAGCTTGTAACTTTATGATCCGTTGACTTTTTAATCGCTAATTTCAATGTAGCTTTTGTAGGGACCCTTAAAAAGTATAAAAAGTAATCTCCCCTGTCTGTAATCATATATAAAATTTTTTTAAACGTTGTAGAGATACAGGATAGATGAATTAATACTTCTGAAAGATCAAAAAATATTTTTTTTCATCCGTACATACATTTTAGCAGAATGGTTGGAAAAAAAAATATTTTCTTTGACCCTCTGTTATTATAAAAAAAATGTATATTTTTTCATAGATAAAAAGCAATAATAATAAAAAATGTTATATTTGAATCTTATGAAAATATAAGCTATTCCTATCACATGGAAATATTATTATATGTTTATTTCGCTAAAAGATTGCTTTGTTGATCATAGAAAACATTTTTGTTTAGTTGTCAACATCATTTCACTTATGGAAGCTAAGTTACCTTTTCTACGATAATTCCCTAGCTTTAAACATTCAACTGTCACAGATGATATAAGCGCATATTCAAATACGTGATAGACGTTTAAGAAAGTAGTAATTTACAACTAAAAAAGTTTGTATAGCAGTAAATGTTGGAGAACGTTTACTCGGTAAAAATTTCATTCAAATTATCAGGTAATCTCCCCTGGCATATAATTCCCCTGCCTTTTTTGAGATGCACTTACAAAATACTAATTAAATAATAAAGTCAACAATTTTATCAATTAATTTCATACCATGTGTTCATAACAAGTGTTAAATTATTTGTACACTTGGAATTTAATACATATTATACTGCTTATAATTTTTATACTATCAAAATTGAATATATATATATATATATATATATATATATTATCTATACTATCTATATATAATATATATTGTAGCGTTTTTACTTTCCTTTTTGTTTATTACTATATAAATTTATTACTACGTATATATATATAATAAGTAAAGAGAGTGGGAAACAAAACGTTGCCTCCTGTTGCCAGATGCTTCAGAGAGTAACCAGGATTCGGAGCAGGAGGCGGTCTGGGACGGACGGCGGAAGAACAGGAAAATAAAGGGTTTAAACACGGTTGATTTTATGCTTGGGAGTACCTTAGCTTTATTGCTGCCACAAGACAGTAAAAGAAAAGGTACAACGACGATTACAATTCCAACATAAATAAATAAGAAAATAATGACTCTATATAAACCAAAGAAATAAAAATATTTGACGCGTCAAAGAGAAAAAAAGAATAAGTTTTGTTTTCTTGGTAATAAAGTTTTGCCACTTATCGGCCGATGATAACAAAAATGTAATATCAAAAGAGAGACGTTATTCGTCTGTAATAACGGCCCGGGCGGTCAGTCATCCGGTGGCGTCCTCTACCTGAAACATAGGTCGTGGAAGAGAAACTTGTTAATACTAAATTATCAATTAAAGAGAGAGTTTGAGTGGCCGGCACTCTTAGAACTTAAATTTACTAATACTATTATCTTATGGACTAATAAAGAAAACGTTGGGTGGACGACACCCTTAACATACTACTATTACAATAAGAAATAATTATTTACAAGTGGGTATACGGAACCCTTACGGTAATAGAGCGAGAAGCGCTCTGCTTTATCGGCGGTTTATAAAGGTATTATCAGATTTTGGGTGGACGGCACCCTTAATTTTAATGCGGCGGAGGCGGCAGGGTGAAGCGTGTATGCGGTTTCCTCGATTGCATTTAATCTAGGCCAGCGAGCACACTCGGCGAAGATTGTCTGCAATTCGACTTACTACTAATGATTTAATGCATTAGAGTAAGCGAGAGAGCAAGCTTTTCTTATACAGAGTGAGAGCTCCATGTAAGAGAAGCCAGTACTGTATCTACTCTCTCTCTCTAGGCCAGCGAGCGCACTCGGCTAAGAGAGGGGGAGAGCACAGTCCACAGTGCTTGTCTGATGGCTGAGCCGTTGGTCTTATATGTACTCGAGCTCGCTGTTCCTCTTGCGGGAGCAGCAAAAACTTACGCCACCTGGCGACTGATCCTGCTACTACCCAGCCTCGCGGGAGATTTAAACCGTGCTTACTGCACGATTATAGATAATCGTTGCACACCCTCCTTACTTCGGAGAGTGAACGTGTAGTGAACGTTGGTGTACCGGTATCATAAAAAAAATGAATAATAAGGAAAAGAGAATCATACCTATATGGGGGCCATACTAGCCTTTAGGATTCTGCCGGTGGATGGACTGAGTCGGAGGCTCCACTTAACCGCCGCCGTTCGCACACGAAACTTTTTGGCTCCCACCGGTACTTCGACAAATGATCCGTCTGGTATCTTCACCAATCTCCTTTTTTTCCGTTTGTCGGTGGATGGAATCTGTTTCCAAAGTATTGGCTTGCTGGCTTTGAAGTATTGGTCACTTTTCACTTTAAGTGTCGTGGTTGTTGTTGAAGTACCGGTGTGAGTGTGTGCGTGAGGTGGGGGTGACGGTGGTATGGGTGAGTGGGGTTTCGGTGGGTGTGGAAAAACTGGAGAAAAGAGCGTGGATCGGGTGTGTGTGTTTGTGTGCATGTTTTTGTGAGTATATGTGTTTGTTTTTAGTGCGAGTGGGTCTGTGATCGGGTCTGGAGGTGTAGGTGTAGGTATGTTGGCTGGTGGTCGGGTGAGGTGTGCGGGTAATTTTGTGGTGCGTCTGGTGTGTGTGTGTGCAGGTGTAGACGACTGCTCCCACAGTTCGTCGAACTCCGCTTTTAGGCTCTTATACATTTTGTATGTGGTTGACTATGGTTAAGTTATTGCGGATGCGGGCTATTTAAGTATTCTATAGGTGGTGTTTTCTACTGTGGGAGAGGTGTTTTTATGCGGCGTCTAGCGGGATTTTTTTGAACTAAAAAAAAATTTTTATTTTCGGAATGGTTTTAGGTCTTTGATGTGTACTCTTTCCGTTACGACATTATTGCTGTCGATGATGTCGTACACTACTGGAGATAATATTTTATGTACTTTGTGCGGGCCATTGAACGAGTGGTGCAATTTTGACGAGAAGTCTTTTGCTTTATCGGATAGAGTGTGTATTTTCTTAAGCACTTTTTCACCTAATTTCGGAGACCAATTTCGATGGCGTTTGTCGTAATGGCCTTTTGTTTGAAGAAGCTTAATTTGAGGTTGTTGCGTGTTTCTTCTAATGATTTCTGCAGGTTACTTATGCGTGTGTAAGGTGTGGATTTTCGGGACGGCAGGTTGTTTATTGCTCCTGGTGGAGTCATTTCACGACCTGTGTTTAGAAAAGCTGGTGTGAATCCCGTTGATTCACTCTTTGCTGTGTTATAAGCAAAAGCTAATTGTTTGATATTTTCGTCCTAAGTTTTATGGTTTGTGCCAACGTATTGCCTTATCATTGTTTTGACTACTTTATTAGTTCTCTCCACTGGGTTACATTGCGGAGAATACGTTGGGGTTAGCCTGTGTTTGATGTTGTTGGATTTTAGGTATTCTTGGAACTCATAACCTATAAACTGGCTGCCGTTATCGCTAAGTATGGTGTTAGGACAACCATGTTGCAATATAATCTGATCAGTAATTGCCTTAGTGATAATTTTTGCGGTTGCTCGTTTTACTGGTTTGAGTTCTACCCATTTTGTGAATCTGTCTTGCATCACTATTAGACTAGTATTTAGTGATTTTGACTTCGGAAATGGACCCATTAGATCTACTGAAACTGTTTCCCAAGGTACGTCTACTTTGGAAAACTGCATGAGTCCCGGCGGATATTTTTGTTGCGGTTTGTATTTTTGGCAGTTTAAACATGTTCGGACATGTTCAGCGCCATCGGTGAGCATATGTGGCCAATGGTATCTTGTTTTTAGACGTTGTAGTGTCTTAAAAATACCGTGGTGTCCTGCGGTTACGGAGTCATGGACTTCGTTGAGTACGTTATTGCGTTGATTAAACGGAACGCATAACTTGTACTCCGGATCGGTTGACGGATTTAACGGATTGCTCTTTTTATGCAGGAATAATTTTTTATTTATTATACGGTAATCTGGAAAGGCCGCGGGATTTTCTTTGACCTTGTTGTACAGATTGTGGTACCAATTGTCTTCGGCATTCGAAGCTGCGCATACTTTCACTGGTTTTCGTGAAAGAATGTCGGCAATGGTGTTTTCTGTACCTTTCCGGTATTTTACTTCGTAATCGTACTGACTCAGTTCGAGAGCCCAGCGGGCGAGTCTGCCTGTTGGGTTGTCGATTTGGTCGAGCCATTTTAAAGATAAATGGTCTGTGATTACTACGAAGTGGTAGTTTTCTGGGTAATCTCTCATTTTCCATATTGCCCATTTGACGGCTAGGCATTCTTGCTCTGTGACTGAGTAGTTTTTCTCTGCCGCAGTGAGAGTTCTACTAGCATATGCTATAACTCTTTCCTTGCCGTCTATTTCCTGTGTGAGAACTGCGCCTAGACCTTCGTTGCTTGCGTCAGTTTGCAATATGAACATTTTTGTCCAGTCTGGACACGCTAGAACGGGGGCTTCTGTTAACAGAGTTTTGAGAGTTTCGAAGGCTTGTTGTTGATCTGGTCCCCATGACCATTTTACTTTTTTCTTAAGCAGGTGGTTAAGTGGTGCGGAGATGTGTGACGCGTTCTTTACGAAGCGTCTGTACCAAGACACGAGTCCTAGAAACCTTCTCAGTTCTTTGATGTTTGACGGTGGTGGAAGTTCTGAGATTGGTTTTGTCTTATCTGGGTCTGTATGCAGGCCTGTTTCGTTTATTGTGTGACCCAGGTATTTTAATTCCTTCTTGGCGAAGCAACATTTTTCTGCATTAGGCTTCAGATTTGCCTGGCGTAGTCTGTAAAAGACTTCTCGCAGATGATTCATGTGTTCTTCGAAGGTAGATGA
Organism: Anastatus disparis; assembly: GCA_017163975.1. Lineage (NCBI taxonomy): Eukaryota > Metazoa > Arthropoda > Insecta > Hymenoptera > Eupelmidae > Anastatus > Anastatus disparis. The sequence continues at coordinate 3,361,184 of JAFFSR010000310.1, forward strand.
CACGATTATAATGTCATCTAAATATGCAAAAGCGTTTGAGACATGTCTGGCGTTATCACTGCATCTAGGAGTCTTTGAAAAGTTGCAGTTGCGGAATGTAGGCCAAAAGGCATAACGTCAAATTCAAACAATCCTTTGCCTGCTACGGTGAATGCTGTGAGTGGTTTGGATTCTTCCGTCAATGGTACTTGCCAGTAGCGATTTTTGAGGTCTATTGTACTCAGGAATTTAGCACCTCTTAACTTGTTTAAAATGGAGTTTATTTGCGGCAAGGGGTACGCATCTTTGCGAGTGACTGAATTTAATTTGCGGAAATCTATGCAGAAACGTTGTTTGCCGTCTTTTTTCTTCACTAAAACTACAGGTGAACTCCAGGGGCTGGATGAAGGACGTATGATGTTATTTGCTAACATCTCTTCTACTTCTGCGTTTATCTTGGCTTGTGTTAGCGGATTTCTAGGCCTATACCTTTGTTTGATTGGTGTAGGGTCTGACAGCTTGATCTCGTGTTTAGCCAGTGGAGTTGTTCCTTTTATTTGCTCGAACAGTTTGAATTCTTCATCTAAAAATTTTTCCAGCCGGAGTTTTTCATTATCTGATGGTTTTGCTAAGCCTGGTTCAGCTTTTATCGTGCATGCTGAATGTGTGTTCGGAGTTTTTAACAATTCTTCATTTAGGCTTACTTTTATCTTTAGTTTTGCTAATAAATCCATGCCGAATAAGATGTCAGAGTCCAAGTTAGGCATTATAGAAAAAGAGTGTTTTATAATGGTTCCGTTTGTATTTATTTTCCCTTTGATGGCTTGCTTTAGGGCTACGTTCTGGTTATCTGCGAGCACAACGGTTTTTGGATCAGAAAAAATTTTCCAAGTTCCTCTTTTTAGAATTTTTGCGTGTCTAGGGTGTATAAAGGAAGCAACGGCTCCTGGATCTACGAGTGCTGTCATGGTATGCGTGTCTGCTTTTACTCTTAGGTAATATCTTGGGTCATTCGTATTGAAGACTTGATTTCTTGCGAAGACGGTGTGGGTCGGTTTTGGCTGTTGTTGCCGACCCTTTACAGGTTTTTTGGACGTGGGCACGGGCAATTTTTGGACATTACGTTGTCTGTGCCGCAGCGAGAACAGAAAATTTTTGCTTTATTCTTGCAAACGTCGCGGTGGTGTCCGGATTGTTTGCAGTTCCAGCACGTCTTTGAAGCGTTGTATTGTTTACCTACGGCCGCAGAGTTTGTCCTATTGGGCTGGTTATGCTGTCTTTTTGGTGTAAAGAATGTTCTTCTTTGTTGTTCAAACTGGAAATTCGGTGGTTTCGAGAATCTATTTTTATTTTCCGGTTTTATTTCTTTCATTGTCTCTTCCAGTTCTTCTGCCCTTTGAATTAGATCCTCCGGTGTTTCTATGTCTCCTCGCTTGATGTGTAGGCGCAGCGATGGTTTCATATTGTGATACAGGTTGTCTAGTTGTTCGGTTGCTGCTATATTACCTCGACGACGCATTAAGGTTGCTAAATCTATGACATATGAGCGGATGGATTCATTTTCTTTCTGTTTCCTTTCGGTGATTAACCTATCCAGTGTTCTACGTTCGGCTGGTGGCAGGTAGTATGCTCTTAGTTTGTCTTTGAGTTCGTTCCAACTCGTTATGCTGCTGGCGCAGTTTCTGTACCAGAGTTGTGCATTGGACCTTAGAAGTTCTGGAAAGCCTCTCAAGAAGTCTACATCTGAGACGTTGTATGCTGTTTTTAGCTCTTGTGCTCTTTCTAAGAATGCATATAGTTCTTTTCCATCAAAGTGACAATTCCATTTCCGCATCTTTTCTATGATGCATGTGTCGCTTTGTATGTAAACTGTTTCTCTTGGAGGTGTTGCGTTAGACGTGTTGGCGAAAACGGTTGTGGAAGTGTGTCCTCTGTTTGTTGCATTTATGCGACCGTCTCTTTCGGCTTGTGCTCGTTTTCTTGCTAATATGAGAGCTATTTCATCGAAGTCTGGCGGATCGGTAGGAAAATCTTCGTAGTCTTGTTGATGTGTCTTGACGTATGTTATTAGTTTCTCCAGGCGTTCATCTGTTGTACCTGTCGTGGACTGATTTATCGCCGCTAGATGGGTGATCACTTCCTCATCGGAGAGGTTGTAAACCCATTTAATTCGAGTGGCCATGATTTAGTTTGTTATTTACCTTTTGTATTAATTGAGAGAGTGTTTTTGGTTAGAACCTGTCTTAGCAGGGGGTCAAGACGTGATCAACCAGAAAAAAAAATATTTTATGGTTAATTAAAAATTAAATTATACAGTTGTGTATCGAGAGTATTTTTAAGGTCTGGTTAATCACGTTAAATCCCGGTGTGTCTCAATTAATACAAGCCACTAGAGGTAGTTAGTTTTAATGGTTGAGTTTTGACAACAGTTTCGGTTGATCGACTTGATCGAGAAAAACGAAAAAAAAAATTTTTAACTAGAAACAGTAAACTGTTGTTAAATCTCAACTTATGTTTATGCTTATCGGCTGGGTAAAGGGTTTATATCGCGATTCGCGTAAAAGAGAGAAGAAATTTAGTATTGTTAGTTACGCGGCGCGGCGGTCCTACGCTTACATACAAGCTAAAGTTAAAAATATTGCTAACAACAATAATGATAATAGTGATAATAATGATAATTAAGATACTAATACAAGAAAGAAAATTTAACTAATTTGCTAATTTTGGTACTTGTTCAAAAAAAATAACGGTTCAACCCTTTAGTTTTCCGTGGATAAGGATGAAGGATTAGTGCGGTTAAGGATTGAAGTCCAAATAAGAGGAAGAAAAAGAAAAGAAGAAAAAAAAATTAGGAGAAGAATTTGAATGAAAAAGGATGCAGAAACAGGCGGGAATTTGGTTGGTAACAACTTCTTTCCGTCTGCAACATCCAGAGTAACGGAGATAGATGTACAACGGACGAGGGTTGTTTAACTGGCAGTTATTACCTTGTAGTTATTGACTACGATGGTAAGAAGGAGTAACCACGTGATGAAAATCACGCTGGTTGAAGAGTATAAAAGTATTTTCTCGTAATCTTAATTACGATTGGCGGGAGAAAAGAAGAAAAAATAAAGAAAAATGTGATGTCTTTATTTTAGGCACCATGTAACTAATGTTACAAATGGTGAGTGGTATATATATATATTTTATAATTTTACTTGCCTAACCGGCGGTTCATTTGTTCATGTGCCATGTAACGTTTTAGTTGCAAATGGCTAGCGAATTTTTCAATTAAAGCCATGTAACATTTTGTTGTAAGTGGCGAATGATTTAACATAAAATAACGTTATACAATCAACCGGAAATCCATTTGTTCGGGCGCCATGTAGCGTTTTTACTTTCCTTTTTGTTTATTACTATATAAATTTATTACTACGTATATATATATATATAATAAGTAAAGAGAGTGGGAAAGAAAACGTTGCCTCCTGTTGCCAGATGCTTCAGAGAGTAACCAGGATTCGGAGCAGGAGGCGGTCTGGGACGGACGGCGGAAGAACAGGAAAATAAAGGGTTTAAACACGGTTGATTTTATGCTTGGGAGTACCTTAGCTTTATTGCTGCCACAAGACAGTAAAAGAAAAGGTACAACGACGATTACAATTCCAACATAAATAAATAAGAAAATAATGACTCTATATAAACCAAAGAAATAAAAATATTTGACGCGTCAAAGAGAAAAAAAGAATAAGTTTTGTTTTCTTGGTAATAAAGTTTTGCCACTTATCGGCCGATGATAACAAAAATGTAATATCAAAAGAGAGACGTTATTCGTCTGTAATAACGGCCCGGGCGGTCAGTCATCCGGTGGCGTCCTCTACCTGAAACATAGGTCGTGGAAGAGAAACTTGTTAATACTAAATTATCAATTAAAGAGAGAGTTTGAGTGGCCGGCACTCTTAGAACTTAAATTTACTAATACTATTATCTTATGGACTAATAAAGAAAACGTTGGGTGGACGACACCCTTAACATACTACTATTACAATAAGAAATAATTATTTACAAGTGGGTATACGGAACCCTTACGGTAATAGAGCGAGAAGCGCTCTGCTTTATCGGCGGTTTATAAAGGTATTATCAGATTTTGGGTGGACGGCACCCTTAATTTTAATGCGGCGGAGGCGGCAGGGTGAAGCGTGTATGCGGTTTCCTCGATTGCATTTAATCTAGGCCAGCGAGCACACTCGGCGAAGATTGTCTGCAATTCGACTTACTACTAATGATTTAATGCATTAGAGTAAGCGAGAGAGCAAGCTTTTCTTATACAGAGTGGGAGCTCCATGTAAGAGAAGCCAGTACTGTATCTACTCTCTCTCTCTAGGCCAGCGAGCGCACTCGGCTAAGAGAGGGGGAGAGCACAATCCACAGTGCTTGTCTGATGGCTGAGCCGTTGGTCTTATATGTACTCGAGCTCGCTGTTCCTCTTGCGGGAGCAGCAAAAACTTACGCCACCTGGCGACTGATCCTGCTACTACCCAGCCTCGCGGGAGATTTAAACCGTGCTTACTGCACGATTATAGATAATCGTTGCAATATATATATACTATCAAAATTGAATATATATATATATATATATATATATATATATATATATATATATATATATATACTCGGAAATTCTCCACAAATATATATATATATATATATATATATATATATATATATATTTGTGGAGAATTTCCGAGTAAGCACATTCTCAAATCTTTTTGTAAACAATCACTGTAGTCATATTTACATACTACACTATATACTACGTACATACTACAAATAAATAAAGCGAAATCAAAGGTTACATCGTAGTATTCAGAGAATAAAAATAGTTTGTCATTAGCCTTGATGAAGAGTTTGTCGTTGATATCAAAGTAAGTAATTAATTATTTTAATTTAAATGAAAGTCTTTGAAAAATCTGAATTGAAAAATCTATAAATTGATAATATATTATTTTAAATTGTATTGGTAATAAAATGGTTTCTACACGTGGACGTGGCGAACTTCCTACTAATCCTTTATCATTAAGTACACTTAACTCCACTCCCAAACACAAAAATAATGTTAGTATATATTTGTATGGATATATTTGTTCTTTCACTTTCTTCTAATAATGTTTAAAAATACATATTTTTGCTGTAACTCGTCGTTTTTTATTTTTAAAAATTCATCCATATATGGTAATAGCTAATTTTAAAGTATTTCGGATAGTTTAGAATCTTTGTTCGACATAAATATTATTAGAAAATAATATATCAAGTGATGGTAATAAAAAAAGTAATTCCCCTGGAATAAAAGTAATTCCTCTGTATCAATATATTTTTATCTATCAGTTTTTCTGGGAATAACCTATGGACAGCTTGGTTACTTTGGGATATTGTTCTATTAGATATAACCATAAAAAAACCTAAGTAAAATTTTTAAAATAAACACCTTTATTTTCTATTATTTCAAAATTTGAATTTGACCCGTTCAAATAGAATCACCTATATATATTAATAAAATTACGATTGAATGATTCTGCACTACATCTACAAAACAATCGTTATCTAAAGCATGCTATTATGGTTTATGGTTTTAAACTATATTCGAGCGTAATTATGATTGGCGATTGAATAATAATAGAAACAAATTTTTCACGAAGATTTAGACGTTATTTACAAGTAATAGTTAATATACTAGTCACTATAATTATGCATATCACCTTTTACACTCGAGAAGTCCATCACTTTTCAGTGAGGTCTGGAGCGATGCCGTTCGTATACAAAGGTTTGTTCAGAATTTGTGTATTCACAAATTGAGATATTTATTCCATAACTAAATTAGAAAAATCTATATCTCTATTTATAAATAATCTATAACTTTTTAATATCAAAAATTCAAAACTATTAAACACCGTTTGAAATCATTTCGAACTTTTCAAAACTTTTTGAAAGTGTTTAAAAATGTTTAAAACTGTTCATAACTGTTTTAAATGTCCTAAATTTCGCATTTATAAACAGTTTCAAACAGTTTTGAACAGTTTTAAACATTTTAAAACATTTTATATTTCCGCTAGGGATTACAAATAATTCTGATATTTATCCATATGAAAAAAAAACGAAATTTATTTTTAAACTATATTTGATCGATAAAGCAAACCCTTAAAAATTTTGTTTTATAATAGGTCATTTAATTTTGTCCTTTTCCAATCTAAATCTCAACTTTATTATATATTGTGTCATGAAACGAATTTTTAAATTAGTGTTGTTCAAAAACTAAATAGTAATAAAAAGATATATTTTTTTTATAAATTATTGATTTTTTCAATAATATAGTATGAAAGAAAAAAATAATTTGCCATTAGTGAGTAATAAGATAATCAATGATTGTTAATCAAAAACATTATTTGTAAGATATTAAAAGCAAATAGGCACGTTTGTTCTAAATTTATCCTAGAGCAGGTGGCTCATCTTTGTCCTTTCATATTAACGAAATGAAATTTCATTTTTAACTGCAGAATATTAAAAAATTTTTAACAAAAAAAAAACCGACTTCAAAAAATGCACTAAAAAGTAACAAATAATTTATTATCTTTAGAAATCATACAAATAATTGGTAAAATAAAATTTTAGAAGTCGGCGTCTAATTCCTCAATGAATGTAAACGTTATTTTTTAACAATAAATGTAAACGTTATTTTTGAACAATAAATGTGAACGTTATTTTTGAAAAAATGGACTAAATCGTTCTGCTTACGCACCACAGATTTAGAATTAGACGCCGACTTCTAAAATTGTATTTTACCAATTATTTGTATGATTTCTAAAGATAATAAATTATTTGTTACTTTTAAGTGCATTTTTTGAAGTCGGTTTTTTTTTGTTAAAAATTTTTTATTTGTCATTTTTTAGTGCAATGTTTTTAAATTCTTATTTTTTGTAAAAAATTTTGTTTTTATTCGATACTTTTAAAGTCGGTTTTTATTTATTAAAATTTTTTTTAATTGTTTGTTTTTGTTAAAAAATTTTTATTTTTTATCTTCTAGTGAATCCCCTTACTAAAAACGCAAATATAGGTAGACCCACTAATTATATTAAACTTTCATTATTAATTCATAACGCATGCATTAGTACACCACCAAGCAATATATAGCAGAAAAAAGAAAGAAGGCTCAACAGTACAGTGTCGTTATGTGTGCATGTATACATATTCAAGCTCAGGTGTGTGTGTGTGAGAGAGAGAGAGAGAGAGAGAGAGACAGAGAGAGAGAGAGAGAGAGAGATACGGGCAGCGACGAGCTGATAGAAAAATCCTCCGTCGCATATCAATTTAAAATATTAGCTAGCTTTGCCGGAGTCTGTTTCTGGATCATAATATTTAAGAGCAGGCCGAACTTTCTGTCCTTATCTAATGGTGTTTTTTATAATTTATACAAACACCATTGGTTGTAACACTAAAAAAATGGCAGCCCCCGCTAGATACTAGTATAATAGATAAATTTTATAATAAGAATAAAATAATTTTATCACGTGGTTTTTGAATAATATGAGACCTACTGAAAATCTAAAATATAACCTTTCGTTTTTGGTAGGTCTCATATTATTCGCAAACTACATGATTGAATCATTTTGTTATTATAAAATTTAACTAATAGACTAGTATCTAGCGGGGGCTGCCATTTTTTTCGTGTTACAGCCAATGATGTTTACATAAATGATGAAAAATACTATTAGACAAAGACAGATAGTTCGGCCTCTTCTTAATATAAATTCTAGCAGCTCCGTATTCTAACAAAAGTACATAGACTTAGCTAAAAATAATATTTAATTAAAAATTAATTCTTTTTTTTGTAACGGACAAAATAACCGTTACAGAATACACTATTTTGTGCTCTGTATAGAGGACACAAAAATTTATTTTGCGGCCTGAGGATAAAAAAAATACTTTTTTCTCTCTATTTTTTCCATATTATTTTAGTTGCGTTCATTGAAAATGCTATAAAATAAGCATTGAATCGTTTTACTAGACTGAAAATTGATAGATATAAATTATTTTCTCGCACTTAGAGCGCAAAATACTATTTTGACCAGCTGTTGTGAGGGAGCAAAATACCTCTTTGCCGCCCTAGGGAGAAAAATGAATTCGAACTTATAAAAGACTCGAGAATCCAACCTGATATATGTATACGCTAGCCAGTATGTGTAACTCGATACTGTAACCCGTTATCTTTATAGCAGTCAAATATTTTACTTTGGATTTTGAATTCTGCAAATTGCAAAATTCTCCGAATTGCAAAGGGTGGAAAAATTCTAATAAATATAATAACTGTTTTTAAACTATTTAGTATTTTTTGAGTATCATTAATTTAATGGTTATATTGCTCATCATATCAGAGACATTTTTATATCTATATATATATCAGCCAAGTGCTCAACCCCAAATCATAAATTCTTAGAAGTTAAGGGTGGACAAATTCCACGAAAAAGTTTGCATATATTAATAGCTGCTTTTAATTCGTTCGTTCAGTGTCAGACTTACCTTGCTCGTCGCATTAAAGAAATTCTTTCATTCCACGTTTTGTGTGTATTTTAAATATTTGAATATTAAAAAAATGAATAACGAATCAGAATCTGATAGTGAAAATGGAGTGCCCACAGAAATATTTGAACAAGCAAAGATGATTACTTTAAATTTGCTACCGCAAAAGTCTAAAATGAAATATACAGCTACGTATAACGAGTTATTTTGAACGAGTATATTTTGAAGAGTTGTCAAAGCATATATTATATGAAATTAAAAATAATATTTTTAGCGCTCTTCGTGTGAGAAAATAGTATGCACAACGCGGGAGCATATAGGCGTTTGTCGACTCGTACGATTTGTTGCTTTAGCTACGCTCAAGCGCCAAACTCGTCGGCAAACATTTATTTTGCTCCCTTGTTGCACAATGTACTATTTTTGAAAAGTATAAATCAAGTTTTGTGTACACTAAGATTGGAGAAATGCACTCAAAACTCTACAAAAAATTGGTCGTAACATATAAATAACTAAAGTTTCATGCAATTATTAGTGACATATCTTGGTATTCCAAGATGTAGAATTTTGATCTAAAAATAAATATTTTTGAGCATCAACAAATGCAATAGATTTAATTGATTAATATTCATACTTGTAGAGAATTTTAAAAGTATAGTATGTTTAGATCATGTAATACTATACAGATTAAAATTGTTGAGTAACCCGGAATTTTAATTAATTTAGAAACTCTGAATTTCCAAAAGTTTGGTAGTGATAATTTTTAGGAATTATTTAAGCTAAGAAAATAATTAAAATTGACCTTTCTATAGATAATAATTAAATAGGTATTCTCTCAAATAATTTTTAGACTTTATTATATTGTAAGAATTTTGATTATTCTATATGTTTTGGTATTACTTTATATTGACATCAATTTGTAAATTAATCCTGAATACTAATCATCTTGACAAATAATTTATTATTTTATTCATAATAATAAGCAAAAATAAAGTAAAAACTCTAGTTCGCAAAATCATTAATTTTAAGGAGATGTAAAATAGATACTACACCTGTATTCATAAATATTTACTATCTTCTTATTTTATTGCAAAATTTTAAGAAAATAAAGGCTTTAACTTGTAGTATGTACCATAAAGATTATTCAGTTGAATTTTGAAATAAATTCATTCATTAGTTTCTCAGAATTTTAGATTTCTTGTACAAAATCTAAAAATTTTATATGAATATTTTATATAATTTATTTGAAAATTTAACTGAATAATCTTCGTGGTAAATACTAAAATCTAAAGCATTTCTTTTCCTCAAGTTTTGCAATATAATGAAAAGATAGGCCAAATTCATGCGTACAGGTGTAGTGTCCATTTCACATCTCCTTAATTTGGATATAATAAAGCATAGAAATGAATTTCGTCTAGTCTAAATAATATAAATTTTATTTTACTTGTAGTAGGATCCAGTTGATAATTTTGTGATGCATAATTTGTAGGAATTTGAGATGAAGACGGAATCAAAGACTGTTGTAAAGATGCTTGTTGCTGCGTAAGTAAATATCTTGTTTTTTTTCCTTTATTGTTAGATGATATACTTGTCAAAGATTTCTTTTCTGATGGTAAAATATTTGTACTAATAGATGACGGTTGAGTCTGTGTCGCCACTTGGACTTGATTGCTATTGCACAGTAAAGGTTGTAAATGATCATTTTCTTTCAATTGTAACATTTCAACTGAGTTCGCAGAACAAGAAGGTGATGTTGACTGAGCTGAAAAAGCTAATAATTATTATCTAAAAGTAATCTAATATTTTTGAAATAACTAAATCAAGTCACAATTATTATTCAGCAAATATGATTGATTCATTATCAACAAAACATTAAATTTTTAACTCTAAATGTATTATAAATCAAACGTAAAATACTGTAAAAAAATTTGCCGTTTAGATACTTAAAAAAAAATGTGAATTACATATTGCCGTTCTCTAATTTTACGTTACGTACAATCATACGTTTGCCTTTGTAGGTCATTTCAGATAAATTTAAGGGGGAGGCGAGGTACAGGTAAAATCTTGTTTTTCATTAAAAAAATGACATTTTTCATTTTTAATTTTTGACTTATAGCACCTACAACATAATTCATGCGTGATGTTGTTCAAAACCATCTAAAGAATCTATAAAAAAATTTCAGCACAAAATATTAAAAACTGTGGGACTAGTAGTATTTTAACTGCTGCCTTATTTACCTATAAATCAAGTTGTAGGTACTATGAGTTAAAAATTAAAAATGAGAAACGTCATTTCTTTATTGAAAAATAAGATTTCACCTGTACCCCCCGCCCTTAAATGAAATAAATAAAATTGCGTTTATAAGGTATCAGAAGTTATATAAGGGTTATATAAAGTTAATTAAATTTTCTTAAATTTTAATTTAACGAATCATTACTGGAAGCTTATACTCAAGGAGGATATGTTTGAGTTAAAAAATGAATTAATTAGAATTAAATCAGGTAAGTTATTTGTAACTTTATCTAAATAAGAGGGTAGTTCCGCAGAATCCGGTTAATCTCAATTGGTCCTACGGGGAATCCCAGAACCTAAGCGATTTTTTAACTTAAAAATAAAATTAAATATCTACATATATCTTTAGTTTGAAGCTTCTACTTTGAAGACAAGTAAATATTATTTCAGTTTGTCACTAAATATTCATTTGACAATTGAATTAGAAGTCTTAAATCCATGTGATATCTTATGGCTTCTGTGATAAAGTCAGAATTTTAAGTATTGGTACAACTTTTTGAAGCTATGCTTCTTATGTGAGGTTTCAGGAGGGTTTTGTTTATAAAAATCGACATGGCCCCCCTACTCTACTCCCAACTTATTATATATTTTTTACATATCATACTGGTCACAGCAGACATATTTATATTCTTTACTCTTTCTTTCTCACTCTCTCCCTCCTTTTCTTCTAAGCCTATTTCTAAACAGAGTGGTCTGTTTAGAAATAAGCTCATTTTCTTTTTGTCTAAGGTTCTTGAGCGACTGGTGCACCAACAGCTTTCTGATTACTTATACTCTCGACAGTTACTAGACCCTTTTCAGACCGGCTACAGGACTTTTTACAGTACGCAGACTGACGGATGACATTCGAAATGGTATGGATAGGAAGCTGATCACATTGCTCTTGCTGTTTGACTTCAGCAAAGCATTCGATACAGTGTGTCATGTTACACTTATTAGAAAGCTATATGAATTGGATTGTTCTGTGCCTGTTGTCAGATGATTTGCTTCCTACTTGACTGAAAGACATCAGGCAGTTCATGGACCTAACGGTGTTATATCGGTTTTCAGAGATCTCAACACGAGGGTTCCTCAGGGATCGGTCCTTGGTCTTCTACTCTTTTCAATTCATATGAATAATGTTATTGATGGCCTGGACGCTCGAGTCTCTTATTTGATCTATGCGGATGATCTGCGAATTCATGTGCAGTTTTCTTTTTTTGAATTGGCTCATTTCTCTGCATTTATGGGTGAGCAGATAGAATGTGTCTCTCAATGGGCTACTCCCAATCTATTAAACCTTAATGTTTGTAAGACTAAGGCTATTCGGTTTGGTTCATATTACATCAATAAATTGTCCTATATCTCATTAGCTGGTGTGACTCTCAATGGTATACTGATTCCTTCTGAATCACGTGTCCGTAATCTTGGCGTTTGGTTGGATGCGAAGTTGAATCGGAAGAAGCATATCAGTCAAGTGTACAAAAAGGCTAACACTATTCTTTATCGTCTTAACTGTTTTAGAAGGAATACTAACTTTCTTTGCGCAAGCATTTGGTCTAGGCTCTTTTGTTTCCACTAATTGAATACTGCTGCTGAGTCTACTGTGATCTCTCTGCAGAGCTTGACCTTAAGCTCTAGCAATTCTTCAATTCTGGCATACGTTACATCTATGGTGTAAGAAGGCGCGAGCATGTCTCTTCTCTTAGGTACTCTTTGGGCTGGCTTTCGACTGGTGGCAGAAGAAAATACTTCACTGCATATTCCATGTACTCTGTTTTAAATTTTAATGAACCATCTTGTATTTTTGACAGATACCTTGCTTGTTGGAACCTGCTTCGAAGGCCTCAAAGCGGCGATGTGAGACCACTGATCATTCTTCATTCATTTACCAAATATTATTACAACTCATTCGTCTCTATATCATCTCGCATCTGGAAAAGTTTGCCTCACAACATTCGATCATCGGTCTCATCTTACTTATTTAAATCATCCGCCTATAATCATTTCATTGCACTTGACAGTGGACAGGCCCTTATGCTGAAGCCGCGTCTTTAATACCACTTTCTTTTTATTTTTTTTTTTATCTTGATTTAAATTGTGAAATCAATTTTACTGTGCATTGTTATTTTTATTTCTTATTTTTATACTCTTATCATTCATTGTTTTTTTCTAATTAAATTTATATTATACAACATATTGTTTAAATAAAAAAACTCATGTATCTATCTATCTTATTTCTTTTATATTACCACTCTGTTTATAAATGTGTGCGTATATACTGGTCACAACGCGCATACTTATATTCTTTACTTTCTCCCCTTTTTTTATAGAAACAATAAAATTCATTAATATTAATTATTAATTAAACATATAAGTAAATTGATGTACCAATAATACAAATTAATAGTAATAGAAATGAACATTACAAATAAACATTTATTTTGAAACTCGTGATTAAGGTCGCATGCTTGATAAATAAAAAAAAACAGGTATTTTGACGTGCACAACTACCTTCAAATATACACTCAAAAAAGAAACACAAATAGATATGGGTAGTGGTAACGCGTTTTTCTTTATCTTTGTTTTCATTCATTTCTATTACTGTTAATTCCTATTATTGGTATATTAATTTATTACTATTTTTATTAATTAATTTATTACTATTTTTATTAATTAATTAACAATGGATCAGTTTAAAATAACTAGTTCTAATATTTTAATTATTAATATTAATTATCGTTTCTATGAAAGAAAAAATAAAAAAATACATCAAGTATAAATAAATAATTTTAGTTAAAAAATAATTACGATTTTAGCAAATGCCACACTCCCTACTGTCTATACATATAGTGGAAGCATAGCTTCTATCAGCCAGTTTCTACTATTGCAACTTCGATTTTTTTTCTTTAATTTTTAGTGAGAATTGTAGAAGTAAGTGAAAATAACCATTTGTAAAATTGTAATTTTTTTAATGAAAATAAAGTGTTATTTTAACTATAGACACAAAGAAAAAAGTTATTTAATATGTCCAAGCTATAGTCAGGCCATGTGTGACGAGGGCCGTTCATATTTTTGCCTAACAATATAATAATGTGCTTTTGGCATAGATTAATGTTTTTTTTTGTGATAGTTATGTTTTTTTTTAAATTTTGTGGTTTTTTAAAATTTTGTTGTTTTTTTAAATTTTGTTCATCGAAAAAATATAACTTTCATATGTCAAAATAAATAAAGTTATTTGAAAGGACAATATTATACTTTGTATGTTTTTAAAGGTTATCGTTTCTGCTTTAAAACCCTGTTTTTATTTTTTCTCGTAGTTTGAAAAATCAAGAAATTATGACAATTTTTATAAAATGAAGTTTGATTTTTCCTTTTTTATTCAATAATTTTTCATTATATTGAAAATCAATTTATCAACATAAAACCAACGGAATATAAATATAAGTAAATAATGACTCTAGTGTGAATTACCATAAAATATTCAAAAGCATACAAATAATATTAAGAGGAGGTCACGTATCTCCGTCCTTTTCTAATCAAATAATTAATTCTTCGCAAAAACTAATAACTTTAGCAAAAAATGAAGAGAAAGCCGCATTTAGTGTAAAAAAGCACAAATTTTCTTTGAAAAGTAAAAATTAATTTTATTGCTTCGTTTTCAAAAAAACCTTAAACCAAATTGTTTATCCTAACTTCTATGTCTTCAGTTTTTCAAGGTCATTTTGAAAATGAAGCGATAATGTCAATTCTCTTATATTAATAAAAATATTGCTTTTTTATACGAGATGCGTGTTTCTCTTTATTTTTCGCTTAAATTATTGGTTGTATAAAAATCAACTCTTTGATTGGAAAAAGATAGATGTACTCGACCTGTTCTTATAGTGAATACGTAAAATTTCCACGCGTGCGAGATTCACGTTCTTCGCACATTAATTGCATAATATACTATAAGCTCCGATATTTCTCTCTTGAAAATTCAAATATAAATTTTTATTTTAAGTGAAATTTCGAAAATTTTTATAATTATTTATTACTGTAACAACGTTTAAAAGTGATCTTTACTTTTCGCACAACTTATAGTTAAATACTGCCGTACAAATAATTTGTTTTGAACATATTTTCCCGTTAATGTACTTGAATAAGTATAATAAGAGTTTCCCCATTAATAATAAGAATTAAAAATTATTTTAAATTAAGCTTTATAAATTAAATAATAAAAATGAAGGAATAACTTGTAGAGAAAATTTAAACGCGATGTGGCGATTATATGAACTAATTTTTAGTTTTCTCTACAAACTACAACTTAATTTGTTTAATTTAATATTGAATTTTCTTCGAAAATAAAATTTAGAATTTATTGTACATATAAAAACATTTCCACCTGATTTACAATATCTCAAAAGATGACAATTGAATAAAATACGATTTTAATAGCAGTGACGTTCCGATCATCGCAGTAAGCACTCTTAAGAGTGTTAAACTTTTTACTACTGATCATTCGAAATTCCCAAATAAGTTTTTTCCAAAATTTCTTTTTAGGTAAGTCTTTTCCAAACTATTTTGTAAATCAAGTCACTACCATTGGATTTCAAGTTAAATATTTCATAGAACAGTGTCTTTAAAAGTCAACCATTCCGTTGTAATCCTCCATTTTTAACATACAAAATTTAAATATGCAGAATTAATAAATCTCACAGAAAAAAAAGATTATTCACTTAACGATCACTCCGTCAATACTAAATTCATTCATTAAGGGCGAAATCTGCTTTAGGAGGTTGGAAAACCGATTTTTTTTATTGCTTGGATCTAGTTCTAATGCATCTAAGAATGTTTATATAAATTTATCAAGGCGAATTTGCAATATTTTTTATTGCGATATATATATATATATATATATATATATATATATATATATATATATATATATATATATATATATATATATATATATATATATATATATATATATATACACGCACAGGTACGTAAAAACCTTCTCCACTTTGTGTTGTCGTTTATTTAGTCTGTCAATTTTATTTTGTGCGTGCGTGGTCTCTTCTCTCATTCGATATACATACACACACACACATACAAAGCATACAAAATTTTCTCATGCACGCATAAATCTGTCGTACTCACACACATTGCGTCATTTCACCCAACATGGCGACTCATTTTATTTCTCTCTGACTCTCTCTCTATAGACAAGCGCACGACGCTATCTATTCTCTGTCCTTTTCTTTCTTCCTATAAGCGTGCATGCGACGCCATTACTGTCTTATAGAATTAAGAGAGAATAAAGAAAAATCCTAACTCTTTCTCAACTCCTTTTTCTCCCCCTGCTGTCCTTCGTCCTGTCTTTTTTTTTGTTCCTTGACTCGCCATCTCTGACGCTTCCACCAGGAGATAAAGAACAATAAAACAATTCACGAAACAGACTGACCCACGCTCCAAACCACACAAACCCCTTTCTTAATTTTATTAAATAAAACGCGCAGTTACAAGCACTCTGGGCTCATAACCTGTTAAAATTAACTAATAAATACAAAGCTCAATTTATATTATTTAATAGTCTTTATTTAATCTTTACAGAAGGTATTAAATTAAATGAATTAAATTATCTCTCTATAATATACAAGTTCTGGCTTCAACAGGCGGACTTGAACTGAACTGAACGATGATGAGACGCAACTTGATTCTCTTCAACTGTCTACTAAAATATTCTCAATAGGTGGCGACACCTAGTATAAGTGTGTATATTATCAACAAAAAGTAAATTATAAATTACAAAATGAATTTAGCTTATTATCCATAGGTACTTTATTAACACTTGTATTTAAATGAAACATGTTTTTTTTTCAAACTAGAAATAAGATATTTACATATTCATCTTAATAAAGGATTTCTGGGCTTGAGACCAGCATAAAAATATATGGCTGCATTAAAAGCTTTAAAAGCTTACAAATTCATTTCTTATTGTCGCTGAAGCGTACAGATCTATTATTTGTTGTCGCTAAAAAAAAGCTTATAAAAGCGTACAGATTTATTATTCGTTGTCGCTAAAAAAACTTCATATAAGCATACAAATATATTGTTTGTTGTTGCTAAAGAAGCTTACAAATTTATTTTTCATAATCGCTTAAAGAAACTTACAAATTTATATCTCATTGTCGCTGAAAAAAACGTACAAATTTATTGTTTATTGTCGCTAAAAAAGCTTACAAATTCATTTATTATTGTCGCTGAAGCGTACAGATCTATATTATATGCTTTATTACATTAAAAACTACATCACATCTTATATATTTTCATTTTTTTTTTTAAATATAAGCAGTTAATTAGTTTACATTGTTTAATATTTTAATTGATGTTATTTTTATAAATGTGATTTAAATGTAACTATTCTTACCCAATGCATCAAAGGTTGTCTTAAGATCTAAGGAAACTATATGAATTTTATTTACAAATAATTATATTTCTTGAAAATTTGAAATATATTTTTATGCATCTTACATCTGTAATTTGATTCTAATCTCCTGGTAATTTTACTTTAAGTCTTTTTAAAATATTTATTTATCTTTTGAAATATATATTTTCTTTGATCTCATCTAACAATATCAATACTTTGTACTTGATTTTTAATTCTTAAAAAAACACTATTATTTAATTATTAGAGATTAATTATAAAACTTTCATATCATGTCATATTGCCTGTTGACATATATTTTTATAAAAACAGAAAACCTCCTATCTAATTACGTTTTTGAAGTATTTTTATCAATGAAATTAATTAAAAATTATATATTTGAGATTCCTATTTCTGTTAAAACTTGATCAATACAGATTATTACAGGTTATATTCCAGGAAGACATTTTGTTCAATCATCTTAACTTATACAAATAAAAAAGAAATATGAAAAAATAAGTAAAAAAAATATTTTTATAGAAATCAACTTTCAAATTTACATTGTTACCATCAATTTTATGCAATTCATTTTTCGCGAACTGACAATGTTAACAGAATTGGATACAAGAATCTTATTTAATTCTACTTTTTTCGGTATTTTAATACAATATCATTATTTTAATTCTTGTGCAGTCTTCAAATACTCCTACAATTTTATAAAAGAAATTAATAAACTTAGCTCAAACTTCTTAAATCATCTTTTAATATTGAATAATTTTTTTGCATAAATTATATTACTAGGTTTGGTATTTACATTAACAAGTAATTCTCAAAAACTTTACTAAAAGATATATTAAAATTGTTAAAACTTTTATTTGTTTCCTAATTAAAATAATGATTTACAATTTTAAAATTATGAAATTAAATAAATAAATTTTAAAATGTATAAAATTTATTTGTAATATAATTTAGGTTAAGTATGAAATTTGAGAAAGATGGATGCTTACTGTTGTAATTGAACATAAAATTCAATACATGTCATTATTTATACGATTTACCCTAAAGAAAAGAAATATGTAAGGGTGCAGTCAGATAAGTAGAAAAGAGATTACCCAATAGAAGATGCGTAATAGAAACAACCAATCAGCGCTATTCGGCAAGTATCATGCGAAGAATAGAATTCTATTCTCTATTCCACTGTAGAATGGAAAAGCGAGTTGCGATACGAAGAAAATAAACAGAAATAATTAAATTATGAATACAAATCCACTTCATTCATTTTAAAACAAATTGTGGAAAATCACTTTGTATGAGCTACAATTTTAAAGAGGTTATGTTTGTGTTTACGCGACCTAATACGCAAGCATCTTCTTTCCATTCCACGAATTTTTTTCCCCCTATGGTCACATGGAGAGAAAAAACAGTAGAATAGGCAGTAGAATAGAAAAATGAATATACAGCTAAATGTCTGTTTCAATCAATTCATTTTGTTGTCTTGTTCAAATTTTTAAAAAGAATTGCAAAAAACATGTCTTTTTTTCAAATACATAATTTCCTTAGATCTTGAGTCAGTCTTTGATACAGTTGATAAGAATATTTACATTAAAATCACATTGTAAAAAACATATACTTTTTTCGAATATACAATTTCCTTAGATCTTAAGTCATTCTTTAATGCAGTTAGTAAAAATATTTACATTAAAATCACATTTAAAAAACGCTGCCAAGTGCTTTGGCGCAATGCTTTCTCATAGAGAACATTGACTTAGAGTAATTTGATTTTATTTTCTTAAATACGATTTTAATATAAATGTCCCTATCCTCTGTATTGAAGGCTGTCTTAATACCTACGAAAACTATATGAATTTTACTCTTTCTTAATTTTGCCATTTGCATAATGTGATTTTATGATGCTCTAAAATTAAAAATGCGTTTATAAAATTAATTTTCCCAAGCTTGTCTTCTTAACACTATAACCAATAACTTGCATACAAATTTTGGAACATTTAAATCGAATAGTTTACAAAAAATACCAAATAATTGAAAAATAAACATTGTTTTAAAATTTTCAAAACGCTTTAACGTTACATCTACGCTAAGAAAACCAGTTTTCAAAAGTTCATTTTATTTAGGCAATCGTAAATAATTTCTATACATAATTTTAAGCTACTTCATCGAGTAGTTTACGTAAAATACCAAAAAATAAGTGAAATTCTATTCAAAATTTACAAAATGCTCTAAAATTAAAACTGCGCTGAGAAAATAAGTTTTTCCAAGCTTACTTTAATTAGGCAATAACAAATTATTTGTATGAAAATGTTTGAGCAAATTTATCGAATGGCTTTTGTGTAATAGAAAAAAAATGAAATATGAACATTTTTTCCAAAATTTTCAAAATGCTCTAAAATTAAAACTGCGCTAAGAAAATAAGTTTTCCAAAGCTTGATTTATTCAGATAATAGTGAATAATTTGCATGAAAATTTTTGAGCAAGTTTATCGAGTGATTTTTGTGCAATAGAAAAGAAATTAAAAATAAAAAATTTTTTCAAAATTTTCAAAATGCTCTAAAATTAAATGTGCGCTAAGAAAATTGAAGAAAATTAGTTTTCAAAAGTTCATTTTATTTTGACAATCATAAATAATTCCCATACATAATTTGAAACTCTTTCATCAAGTAGTTTACGTAAAATATAAAAAAAATTAGAAAAATTTTATTCAAAATTTTCAAAATGCTCTAAAATTAAAACTGCACTGAGAAAATAAGTTTTTCAAAGCTTGTTTTATTTAGGTCATTGCAAATGATTTCCATAAAAATTTTCGAGCAAATCTATTGAATGGTTTTTGTGTAATAGAAAAAAAATGAAAAATAGAGATTTTTTCCAAAATTTTCAAAATGCTCTAAAATTAAAACTACTCTAAGAAAATAAGTTTTCCAAAGCTTGATTTATTCAGATAATAGTGAATAATTTGCATGAAAATTTTTGAGCAAGTTTGTCGAGTGATTTTTGTGCAATAGAAAAGAAATTAAAAATAAAAAATTTTTTCAAAATTTTCAAAATGCTCTAAAATTAAATGTGCGCTAAGAAAATTGAAGAAAATTAGTTTTCAAAAGTTCATTTTATTTTGACAATCATAAATAATTCCCATACATAACTTGAAACTCTTTCATCAAGTAGTTTACGTAAAATATAAAAAAAATTAGAAAAATTTTATTCAAAATTTTCAAAATGCTCTAAAATTAAAACTGCACTGAGAAAATAAGTTTTTCAAAGCTTGTTTTATTTAGATCATTGCAAATGATTTCCATAAAAATTTTCGAGCAAATCTATTGAATGGTTTTTGTGTAATAGAAAAAAAATGAAAAATAGAGATTTTTTCCAAAATTTTCAAAATGCTCTAAAATTAAAACTACTCTAAGAAAATAAGTGTTCCACAGCTTGTTTTCTTTAGACGATAGCGAATAACTTGCATACAAATTTAGAAGCAAATCTATCGAATGATTGTCGTAAAATAAAAAATAAATGAAACAAAAAATTTTTTTCAAAATTTTCAAAATGCTCTAAAATTAAAAGTGCGCTAACAAAATCAGTTGGTAAAAGTTTTTCTTCTTTTGGCAGTCGCAAATAATGTTCATACAAATTTTCAAGAAAATTCTTTGAGTAGTTTACGTAAAATATCAAAAAAATGAAAAATCAAAGTTTTTTTTAAATTCTTAAAATGGCTCTAAAAAAAACTGAACTAAGAAGATCAATTTTCAGTAGCTTCCCCCCCAGTTAGACAAAAAAATAAATTGCATGCAAAATTTGAAGTTAGTCCATCGAGTAGTTCTCGAGATCTTATTGGCGTACTGAAAAACACACACACACACACACACACACACACACACACACACACACACACACACACACACACACACACACACACACACACACACACACACACACACATACAGACATTTTCTGGAAACCACTTTTTTCGACTCCCTGAGTCTAAATATGTACAAATTAATGAAAAAATAGAAAAAATTTTTTTTACCAATACAATGCTTTTTCTATGAGAAAGCAAAAATAAAATCAAATTTCTCAAACTCAATATGTTTTATGAGAAAGCATTGCACTAAAGCACTTAGCAACGTTCTTTTAACATACATACTATCAATAAAGAAAAAACGCTTATAAAAAAGTATTTTTAACATTTTCAAATTTTTAAAAAGAATTGTAAAAGACATGTACTTTTTTCAAATATATAATTTCCTTAGATCTTAAGTCATTCTTTGATGCAGTTGGTAAGAATATTTACATTAAAATCACATTGAAAAAAATAAAATCAAATTTCTCAAACTTAAAATGCTTTATGAGAAAGCATTGCACTAAAGCACTTAGCAACGTTTTTTTAACATACATATTATCAATAAAGAAAAAACGCTTATAAAAAAGTATTTTTAACTTTGATGAATGTTTATAACATTTTATGTTTATCAATGTAAATATAGAAATACATAGCATATTAGTAATGCTACTATATAGCAGAAAAACATGTTTTAAATTTTTTTCCTTGCTTTTTTGTCTATTTGACATAAATTATAACAAATGAAAACCTTATATGTAATGTTTCAAGAAACATTGCATGTAAAGTTTTCAAATTATTTAATAGATTTTGCAATTAAATTTTACAAAATTCATAATTAAATTTCACGAAATCTTTCGAAAATATTTAATGAAATGTTTCTTGAAATATATTAGAAATATTGCAACAAAACATGTCATAATATATTTTAAAAATATTTCCAAGATACTCATTGAAAAGTTTTTATCGTAATATTGAATAAATAAATATTACAGAAATATTTTACGAAAGGTTTCAAAAAATATTTAATAAATATTTTTCGGCAACATTTTATGGAATCAGAAACGATTTATTTATGTAACAATCATTATACAAACGAATTATTTTAACTTATATCAAAAATATACATATTTATTAATTAGAAAAATGAATATAAATATTGTATTTGAATTTACAAGGTTTTTAATAATTGTATAAAATAAAAATAATGACAAATGATTATTAATTATTTTTAATATATAATTAATTGAAAAATTTCAATTTTAAAACTTAAACTCATCGCGTTACAATATTCTTCTTTGAAGACCAAGCTGGAGTACAATCTAATACCGACCGAGTAACAATTGAGTTTTTTGTTATTTACTCAAGTATTAATCGATGTAAATCAATTAGAAAAAAACAGCGAATCCAGCCTGCTCTTAATTTAAATATAAAAATTTTATCTCTTGAAATTATTATTAAAATCGAAAAGTTTATAATTTTTAATATTAATTTTAGACCCGTGTACAAATTACGTAAGGTTGATAGGGGGACAAAGGGTGTCCAAATAACTTATAATCTCTCACATAGATGGAAAGAAGAGGTTTAAAAATATTTCACAAGAGTTTGCCTTTAGATTTATATATAATTATACACGGATTATATACAATTATACATAGTTTATGTACAATTATATATACTTTATTATGTATAATAATACATAATTTGTATAAGCTTACATATTCTCACATGTATCTATATATTTATATATATATTCACATAATAGTTTATATTACTATAAGAATATTGTCCCTACATGATTCCAAATAAATAAATACAAAGAAGATTAATGATACAGAAATACGTATTAATACATATGATTTTTTATAAACACTATAATTTTACGATTAGAAATTACAATTTTAAACTGACGATTATCATATTCATTTATTAATAAATGAAAAAATTTTAAGATTATGAAATTACGATTTAAAATTAATGATCATCATATTAATTTATTAATAAATGAAAAAAATTATAGAATGAAAAAAAAATTGTTTTCAAATGTAATTTTTATTATTCTAGTCCCATTTAATTAACAAAACGTTAAATAAAGTAAAAGGTTGAAATTAGAAAAAAAAAAAAATACAGACCTCTACATATAAATAACGAAAAGTCGTATATAATGAAAATATCCTTACGTAATTTGTACATGGCCCATTTCATAATAATTAAAAAGTATAATAACTGCGTATATTTTAAATAAAAAAATTTTTTATTTAAAGTAGAAAATTAAAAAATTATTAATATATAATATATGTATATAGTAAATTATACATAAGTTATAAATAATAAAACTTAATAATATTAAAAAATATTAAATTACACTATATATAATATAATAAGTATTATTATGACTGATTCCATCTCAAATCATGCAGACCGACTGCACCTATCTCTCCGAACTGCTTAAAAACTTTTTATATTATTTTACTTTGAAAATAAGCGTATACGTATTTTTTTATTTTTCAATATCATCAAAAATGCAGTTTTTATGCACTTTTTAAAAATGACTTATAAATTTTCAATTCTCAAAAATCGAAAATTTTTTTTTTTTTAATCGTTTTTATCCCTGTAGTGATCTTTATAAATAAATTTAGGCTCGTTCAATGCTACAGAGGATGCTCTTTTAATTCCACCGTCTTTTATTTTTTTTAACAAAAAAACGGAAGTGCAATTGCACTTTTTGTAAAAAATGAGAAATGCATTTTTCTCAAAAAAGCCATTTTTTTTGTCTCAAATTTTTTTTATGGATAGGTGGCCTTAAGACCTATATTTTCATCGGTGTGGAATTTGGAATATTTTGGTTTAGTAAGAGATATAGAAAAAAATTGAGAAAAAAATTTTCATATTTACATAAATGTAAATACGTCATAGATACAACAAATATTTCAGGAGTAAGCGCATTTCAGATATATACACCGAGAGAAAAATCATGTTATTATTCCATGAAATTTCAAGTGATCATTACATGATATTTCTTCACCGAATATTATCGAAGAAACAAGTGATTTTTCGATGATATTCATGTTTTTAATAGATGGCGATGCATCATGTTAAAATTACTTGAGACCCACGGGATTTTCACGTGGCACTCAAGTGAATTCCTCGGTGGTGCGGCCGACTCAGTAGCACAGGCTTTGAAAGGAGATAGAGAGGGGGAGAGAGATAGATATAGATATTTTTTTTAGATAGATATTTAAATTTATTAACTGTACATTATGTTGTACAACAAAAATAATACAAATTCGTAAGTATATATATATATATAAAATGAGATACTAAGTAAAAATATAATTAAAATAATGATACAGTAATTAAAATAATTAAAGCCTAGCTCGGAGCAGAGGCTCATTCTCAAGGGAAAGGTAGTGCGAATATGTTGATGCCTTGAATAATGCCAACGATGAAGAATCTCTTAAAGATGATGGTAGACCGTTCCATAGTTGCGATGACACAACCAGGAACGATCTTTGGTGATACTCGGTAGATGAAAAAGGAATGGTTAACGGTCTCACATCACCCCTCAGTGTCCTCACAGGCCGGCTCCACAAATATCTAGAATAAAGATATGAAGGTGAGCATGACAAAAACATTTTGTATAAGAAGGTAGTAGCGAAGTAGTTTCTTCTACCCAAAGTGGATAACCAGCCTAGAGAGGACCTATAAACAGAGATGTGCTCGCGCCTACTTACACCATAGATGTAACGAATACCAGAGTTTACAACCCTTTGAAGCCTCAGATCGAGTTCAGCAGAAAGGTCAATATAGACCAAACAACAGTAATCAAGTAAAGGAAACAGCAAAGAACGGATAAGATGCTTACGTAGTGCAATGGTGGTACTTTTTCGAAAGAAATTTAATCTATAGAGCAATGAGTGACTCCTGTTACACACATGCGCAATTTGGTCCTTCCAGTTCAACTTACTATCAAGCCATACACCAAGACTACGAACAGAAGATTCAAACTTAATAAGATCACCGTTTATTGGAACACCAGTGATGTGTAATGAGGGCAGCATATTGACATAGAAATAAGATCCAATAATAATAGCCTTTGTTTTGCTCACATTTAATTTCAGATGATTTTTTGTCGCCCAGTTAACAATACTGACAGCTTGATCACTCATGAGAGCAGTAACAGAAGCCAACTTAGCAATTGGGAAGTGAATGTACACCTGAAGATCATCAGCATAGATAAGATGCTGCACATCGGCATGGAAGTCAGCAGCCACATCATTGATGTATATAGAAAACAACAGTGGACCAAGAACAGAGCCCTGGGGAACACCAGTATTTAATGTTACATAGTCAGATGCATTACCATCTGCATCAATAACAGCCTGCTGTCTCTCAGAGAGATAAGACGCAAACCAACGCACAACTGAATGCGAGATGTCAAGAGAAGACATTTTTCTGAGCAGAGAGACATGGCATACCGTATCAAATGCCTTGCTGAAATCAAATAGCAACAGCAACGTCACATAGCGTCTGTCCATATTGCGTCTAATGTCCTCAGTTAGTTTCAGTAGTGCGGTCTGAGTACTATGTCCAGTTCGAAATCCAGTCTGATAAGGGTCCAGTAGCTGTCGTATAGTCAGGTAATTGTAGAGTTGATCATGGACTAGACGTTCAAGAACCTTGGACATAAAAGATAATAAAGAAATTGGCCTAATGTCACCAAAAGCTTGAGGAGAGGAGATTTTGTTTATTGTAGTGACCAGTGAGATCTTCCAGCATGAAGGAAATAAGGATTCACGCAATGAGTCGTTATAAATACGACATAACAAAGGCCCAATGACCGGAAATGCCGCACGGACAAAAGATTGAGGAACAGCATCAAACCCTCTGGCCTGTGAAGTTGAATGACAAACAGCCATCCATACCTCCTCCAAAGTAACTGGATTAAACTTAAACATGGGTTTAAGTGGTTCATCTAGAGCAAGTGTATTCATGTAATCAGAAATGGAGGGGACCAGAGGATCAAACGCAACACCACCAAAATACCGATTCAAATCATTAATTGAAAAAGAATGTCGAGAGTCACTACTGCTGGAACATACGCCCAGGTTCTTGAGTTCTTTCCAGATCTGTCTTGCGACAGTAATCTTAGATAGTCTGTCGTGGTAATACAGTAATTTAGCTGATTCGATGCATGAATGGGCCCGATCTCGAGCATCTCTATAACATATAAGATCAGCACGCAGCCTAGTACGTTTGAAGCGTCTGTAATGCCTATCTCTCTCAGAGATTAAGCGGTGATGCTCAGAGGTAAACCACGGACGATGACTCTTGCTCTGTCGAACACGCCTAATAGGCACAAACCGTGAGATAGCTTCATTAAGATGAGTGTAAAGACATTCAAGGCGAGCCAAAAGAGAAGAGTCACCGTTACACACAGCACAATTCAGCGATCGAAAATAATCAAGAATAGCAGCCTCATCAACCGCTTTATAATCATGATAAGTAAAATTATTAAGTGTAGGCCTAGAGAGAGACGACTTCACAGTCGCAGCAATAAAATCATGTCCGTCAATAAATGGTACATCAGTCTTCCAATAATCAAGCAGTAAGTCATTGGCATCGACAAGGCACAAGTCGAGCCACGTATCAGAGGAATAAGTATGATGCGTAGGTCCATAAGGCACTGAAAAAAAAAAAAAAAGTGCAGAGAGAGAGAGAGAGAGAAACAAAGTAACCAAAGGGCTTCGCTAATAAAAATCGACAGGAAAATGAACCCCCACTCTACTCGCACAGTATGTGTATTCTAACTGACTGCTGCTACGAAAATACACTTATATTCTTTAGTCTCTCTCTCCCTCCCTCTCTCTTTCAAAGCCCGCGCTACTCGGTCGGCCCTACCACCATCGAATTCACTTGAGTTCCACGTGAAAATCCCGTGAGCGTCCAAGGAATAATATCATGGCACCTATAGTATTTTAGGTTAGAATCAATTGACGTTAAATTAACTTGATCTCATGAGAACTTTACATAAATAATCATATAATTTTAACGTGTTAAATTTATCACGAGAAAATAACATGATTTTTCTCTCCGTGTATATATTTGTACGTACATAGCTTTTATGCAACTCATAGGTGTTGTGCTGTACATATTACTGTGCATAAATTTTGCGTTGAGTATAAGAAATTATGTAAAAAAAAAGTTCTATTTTTTTTTCCTTTCTTATGAGTTTTGGACTTTTTCTTATTGCGCACATTCTTCTTTGACGTAATTTTTCTTTTCTTTTTATTCTCTTTATTTAATAATTTTGTGAAAGGATGAGCAGCAGTTCGAGCCATATACAATTTTTTCTTTGTCCCTACTTTTACTTTCCATACGTGGGTTTTTTGAATGCCGGCCAATTTAGGGGTCTTAAGCCACTCTTTTATTTTGCTTTGCCTAAAAACTTCAATATCTTCTTTTGGCAGTAAGATTAATTTAATAGCGTCAGTGTTAGGTTGAACTCTTTTTACAAAAGCATTTGCATCTTGTATTGATTCAACATGACAATTTTGAAGATTGTCTGGTTGCATAGTGTTTTACTAATCCACCGACGCCATCAACCGCACCTTTCCCATGCCCCGTAGCTAAAAACAACCATTTTTGATTGTTAGAAGCTTTTTTCATTTCATGTTTACATGAAATGAAAAAAATGAAAAAAGCTTCTAACAATCAAAAATGGTTGTTTTCAGCTACGGGGCATGGGAAAGGTGCGGTTGATGGCGTCGATGGATTAGTAAAACACTATGCAACCAGACATAATCTTCAAAATTGTCATGTTGAATCAATACAAGATGTAAATGCTTTTGTAAAAAAAGTTCAACCTAACACTGACGCTATTAAATTAATCTTACTCCCAAAAGAAGATATGGAAGTTTTTAGGCAAAGCAAAATAAAAGAGTGGCTTAAGACCCCTAAATTGGCCGGCATTCAAAAAACCCACGTATGGAAAGTAAAAGTAGAGACAAAGAAAAAATTGAATATGGCTCGAACTGCTGCTCATCCTTTCACAAAATTATTAAATAAAGAGAAAAAAAGAAAAGAAAAATTACGTCAAAGAAGAATGCGCAATAAGAAAAGTCCAAAACTCATAAGAAAGGAAAAAAATAGAACTTTTTTTACATAATTTCTTATACTTAACGCAAAATTTATGCACTATATATATATATATATATATATATATATATATATATATATATATATATATATATATATATATGTACAGCACAACACCTATGAGTTGCATAAAAGCTATGTACGTACAAATATATATATATCTGAAATGCGCTTACTCCTGAAATATTTGTTGTATCTATGACGTATTTACATTTATGTAAATATGAAAATTTTTTTCTCAATTTTTTTTATATCCCTTACTAAACCAAAATATTCTAAATTCCACACCGATGAAAATATAGGTCTTAAGGCCACCTATCCATAAAAAAAATTTGAGACAAAAAAAAAATGGCTTTTTTGGGAAAAATGCATTTTTCATTTTTTACAAAAAGTGCAATTGCACTTCTTTTTTTTGTTAAAAAAAATAAAAGACGGTGGAATTAAAAGAGCATCCTCTGTAGCATTGAACGAGCCTAAATTTATTTATAAAGATCACTACAGGGATAAAAACGATAAAAAAAAAAAAAAAATTTCGTTTTTTGAGAATTGAAAATTTATAAGTCATTTTTTAAAAGTGCATAAAAACTGCATTTTTGATGATATTGAAAAATAAAAAAATACGTATACGTTTATTTTCAAAGTAGAATAATATAAAAAAATTTTAAGCAGTTCGGAGAGATAGGTGTAGTCGGTCTGCATGATTTGAGATGGAATCGGTCTTATATTAATTTAGCAATAAATATGTTTACTTGCACTAAATGCAATCGATCATTTGAGAGACATAACTATTTATTCAAACATAATAAGAAATTTCATTCATCAAAAATATATATTTGTTATATATGTGGAACAATATTAAAATATGAAAGAGGTTATATAAGACATTTGAAAAAACATAACAAACCTGAAAAATTAGAACGTTCTATTTGCAAAAATAAATATATACAAAATGAACATTTAATAAGATACTTACAAAGTCATGCATTTAATTATAATAATATTTGCAACATTCGCGGAAAAGGATTTCATCGAAAAGATAATTTATTACGTCACATAAAAATACATAAAAATGTAAAGTATATATTAATAACATTAAAAAAATTAACACAATAAATATATAAAAATAATATCTTATTTATAATATTTAATTACTTTTATATTTATATAATACTTTTTAAAAAAAAATACATTATAAGAAATTTATAATCAACTTATTTATCATTAACATTTATTAAATTATTAAATAATTTATTTATAGAATTAATATGAGTGAAAAAAATTCAAAAAGAAAAAGCGATGATAAATACCAAGATCATATTTCAAAATAAGAAAAATAAATACCGTTTTCGTCAACGGAATTTTGAAAAACTTAAATTGTAATAGAAGATCAATCAACATATCTATTTAAAACTTTATTAAAAAAATCAAAAATATAATATATGTTATAAATATTTTTGATTACATATAATAGATCTCTGGTTGCATATATTTAAGAAATTTCCGAAGAACAAACTTTTGTTAACAAACAAAAACAAACTGATTTCAGGATTTTGAAATTCATAATAAATAATTCTGAAGAATTCAGAATTCAATGCAATATTTATGATAAAAATATTGAAAAATTTTTAAAAAATCTAAAATTAAACGAAATAAATTTTTATAATATACAATATTATTAATTACAACATAATATTGAACATTTTTTAATATTTCAGAAAAAATTATTAGAGAATGTTATAAATCCTAAAATCCTCATTGCGTATCCCACCGCTGCCACCAAAAAATAATATGTTATGTGGGATTCAATCGATACGCACCTTAGAGCATATACTACTAGAGACAGCTCTGAATGCACCGTGCGCGTGGTTAGGTTGGGAAAGAGAAAGATATACTAAGGTTGATAGCTATCTTTATCTCTCCGTCATGTTATAAAGGAGTAGGAAACAAAACAAACCAATTACGTGCCGGAGAAAAAACGATATCTGTCAACCTCAATATACCTTTCTCTTTCTCAACTTAATCACGCGCGCGGCGCATTCAAAGCTACCTCCAGTAGTATATGCTCTAAGATACGCACTTCTATGGGGAGTGTGAGGATGCAAATAAATTAACGAAAGTCGATATAAAGTTTACTCAACGTTTATTAATAAAGACAATATATATACAATTATAAGAGAGAGACTACTTATGAGTTTACTCTAGCGCGTACGGCGATGGTCTGATGCTCGTTGCCGTCCAAAACGACGATGTAAGTTGCCCGCGACGAAGTGCCAAATCAGCAGTTCGCGTACCGTGCGACTTTTAGTCCGGAAACTCGGAGTCGCATTTCTCTAAGTTTCTACATTATTTTATGGTTTATACCATTCCTATACTTTAATATACGTACACTCGACGGACACTGATTCGCGACCCCCTTTTTGAATATCTGCAACGTTATCCGTTGAGTTTTTGAAATATAGGTTAGCTTGCGCGATCATGTTTCGAAAATGGGTTTCTATCTAAATAAATATAATTCATGCTAACTATAAGACAAGGGAACATAAATAAAGAAATGGTGGTAAAATTT
This sequence comes from Anastatus disparis, assembly GCA_017163975.1. Classification (NCBI taxonomy): domain Eukaryota; kingdom Metazoa; phylum Arthropoda; class Insecta; order Hymenoptera; family Eupelmidae; genus Anastatus; species Anastatus disparis. The sequence goes on from JAFFSR010000310.1 coordinate 3,391,965, forward strand.
AAATGAGCACATATTTAATACTGAAGTAATGAAGAGCTATGATTTCTTATGATTGTCATCGCATATGGTTACTTAATATATGTAAAGAATGCTTTATAAAAATATGTTTACTTCAACATTTATTTATTGTTTTATCATTTATCATTTTTTATATTCGAATTAATGCCTATTTGAATTTTACCGCCATTTCTTTATTTATGTTTCCTTGTCTTATAGTTAGCATGAATTATATTTAACTAGATGGAAACTTATTTCTGAAACACGGTCGCGCAACCATCCTTAACTCAATGGATAACGTTTAAAGGCGCGAAAATGGGGTCGCGAATCAGTGTCCGTCGAGTGTACAATATAATGTACGTAGCAGTATCAAAAGCAAAAGGATACAATAAAGGAAATAATATATATGACTTAACATTAAAATATTATTTGAATATTATTCATTTAGGCGAATACAACATATTGAAAAATAACAAACCAATTAAAATAAATTTCGAAGAAATAAAATTAAGACCTGGATTAATAAGTAATTAAATATTAAAAAAAAATATAATAATATAAATTATTTTTTATTTTTCAGAAATACAAGGGTATTTAAAAAATTCTTTTGTACAAAAACATAAAAAAAATGAATCAGAATACATCGGAACAATAACGGATGGACAATGTAAATTAGACGTTTTATTATATAAATCAGAAAATAAATATATGAATTGGGAAAGAGGAACAAAACTATAAATTATTGGAGAAATAGAAGAAAATAGTAAAAACAATTATAATAATATATTATATGCATATACACTTATGAAAATATTCATGTATATTTATATATATATATGTATATATATGTATATATATACATATGTATATATATATATATATATATATATATATATTTAAAAATTTTATAGATATTATATATGTATTAAAAGTGAAAAAATTGGAATTTATTAAAGTATTAAATGATGAAAACATGAAGTTAGAAGAACTTATATTAGCAAATGAAATAATTTTAAATAAGGTAAATTATAGTATATTACGACCCAAGGCCAAAAAAAAAAATGTCTCAGATCACATGTAATCGTCGGCTGAGGCGAAGCCGAAGTTGACAAACATGTGATCTGAAGCTTTCTTTTTTACTGGCTATGGGTCGTATGCTATTTTTCTGCCCGACGACGCCAGAAAGCGGCAACTTCGTTTTGGGCAGCGGGCAGAAAGTTGTCGCTTTCTGGTCGGATGACAAAAAAATAATTTAATATTTTTATTTGATTACATTAATAAATGTAATATTCTCAATATAAAATGATTATTTTTCAAGGTTACAGGAAAACAAACTGATGATAATTAATATATAAAATATAAAATGATATTGATTTACTACAAAAAAAACTAATGAATAAGCTTTTTTTAACAACAATAAAAAATAAATATATAAGCTTGTAATAAAACATAAATTTGTAAGCTTCTTTTAGCGACAATGAAATTTAATGACATCTTAAAAAAATATTTAAAATTACTTAAACTTTTTTTAGTAAAAATACAAAGCTACTGTACAAGCTTCTTTAGCAACAATGAAAAAAACGCTGCCAAGTGCTTTGACGGAATGCTTTCTCATAGAGCTTTTTGAGTTTCATTAATTTTTTTATATTTATTTAAATGTGATTTTAATATAAAAAAATTGTCTAACATTAATATTTATTAATAAACTTGTACTTTAAAAGAACGATGACAACGAAATTCATTCTTCTTCTTCAAATATTTTTTCCATTTATTAAAAAACAATTTAATTTATAATATTTAATAATAATTATATTTAAATACTTTATTGAATGTAATACAAGTCAACATCTAAATCAGTAGTACTATTATAAATTTTCAAGAGTAACTCAGAAATCAAAAGAAGTGATCAAAAAGCTACGCTAATAAAAGTATTTTTTTTAAACTTGGTTTATAAAGACAGTAGCAAATAACTTGTATACAAATTTTAGAGTGATTCTATCGAGTACTTTATGTAAAATGGAAAAAAACTGAAATATGAAAATTTTTTAAGGAAATTTTTAAAATTTTCTAAAATAAAAACTACGCTAAAAAGATCGGTTTATAAAAGTTATCCTTCTTATGGCAGATGCAAATTATTTCCATGGAAATCTCAAAGCAAATTCATCAATTAACTTACGTAAAATACAATAAAAAAAATTAAAAATCGAAAATTTTTTCGAATTCTTAAAATGGCTCTATAAAAAAAAAATACCCTATGAATACAAATTTTCAATAGCTTCCCGCCTAGTTATGCAAAAACATAGATGGTATACAAAATTTGAAGCAAATCCATCGAGTAATTTTCGAGATCTAACTGGTTAAATAAATAACATTTTCTTTTCAAAATTTCTTTTTAAAAATTTTAAAAATGCTCTAAAATTAAAGCTACGCTATGAAAATCAATTTTTGAAAATTCCCCTTCTTTTGGCAGTCGCAAATAATTTCCCTGCAATTTTTAGAACGAATCTATCAAGTACTTTACGTAGAATAAAAAAAAATAAGAAAAGAAGAATCGAAATTTTTTTTTAAATCTTTAAAATTCTCTAAAATTGTAACCACGCTAAGAAAATTAGTTTTCAAAACCTTATTTTTTTCAGACAATAGCGAATTAATTGTATAAAAATTTTGGAGAAAATTTATAGTATGGTTAACGCAAAAAAGAAAATAAATGAAAAATAAAAATTTTTTTGAAAATTTTCAAAGTGCTCTAAAATTAAAACTGCGCTAAGAAAATTAGTTTACAAAATTTTTTATACTTTTGGCAGTCGAAATTAAGTTCCATTCAAATTTTCGAACAAATTCTTTGAGCAGTTTACGTAAAATACAAAAAAAAAATGAAAAATCGGAATTTTTTTAAAATTCTTAAAATGATTCTAAGAAGAAACTACGCTATGAAAACCATTTCTCAATAGCTTTTGCACCAGTTCATCAAAAACTTGAATTGTATGGAAAATTTGAAGTAAATCCATCGAGTAGTTTTTAAGATTTTATTGGCTTAATAAATAGAAACATTTTTTTTTAATTTCAAAATGCTCTAAAACTGAAACTAAGCTAAGAAAATCAGTTTTTAAAAATTTATTTTATCCGGGCAATCACAAATAAATTCCATGCAAATTTTGAAGCAAATTCATCGAGTAGTTAACAAAAAAAAAAAACGAAAAATCGAATTTTTTTTTTTTCAACTTTAAAATGAAAACTACGCTAGAAGAACCAATTATCAATAGCTTCCCAGCAAGTTAGTCACAAAACTAAATTCCATGCAGAATTAGAAGCAAATCCATCGAGTAGTTCTCGAGATACAGTTTACTAACTAAATTCATACATCCACACACACACACACGCACACGCACACGCACACGCACACGCACACACACACACACACACACACACAAACATACATACAGACATTTTCTGGAAACCACTTTTCCTGACTCACCGAGTTCAAATATGTACAAATTAATGAAAAAATAGAAAAAAAAATTTTTTATCGATACAATGCTTTCTTTATGAGCAAGCAAAATGAGAAAAAATTTTTTTTTTAATTTTAAAAATGCTATAAAATTAATAGTACGCCAAGAAAATCAGTTTTCAAATGTTTTTATTATTTTAACCGTAGCAAATAATTTCTATACAAATTTTGAAACAAATTCTTAGAGTAGTTCACGTAAGACCCAAAAAAATTTTTCATTTTTTTTTTAATTTTCAAAATTTTCTTAAATTAAAACTGCGCAAAGAAAATTAATTTTACAAAGCTTATTTTATTAAGGCAATAACGAATAATTGAACATAATGATTTTAGAGCAAACCTAACGAATGGTTTCTATCGAATGGTTTTAGTGTAATATAAATAAAAATGAAAAATAGTTTTCAAAATTTTCTTAAATTAAAAATACGCTAAGAAAATAAGTTTTTCAAATCATATTTCCTTTAGACAATAGTGAATAACTTGCATACAAATTTTGGAGCAAATCTATCAAATGGTTTCCGTGGAATAGAAAAATATTAAAATTCATAGTATGCCAAAAAAATAAGTTTTTGAAAATTTTTTTATTATTTTAACAGTATCAAATAATTTCTATAAACATTTTTAAGCAAGTTCTTAGAGTAATTTACGTAAGATCCAAAAAAAATGAAAAATTTAAAATACATTTTTTTCAAAATTTTCAAAATGCTCTAAAATTATAACTGCGCTAAGAAAATAAGTTTTCCAAAGCTTGTTTCATTAAGGCAATAACGAATAATTTTCATAATAATTTTATAGCAAATCTATCGAATGGTTTTAGTGTAATATAAAAAAAAATAAAAAATAAACATTTTAAAAAAATTTTTTAAATTCTCTTAAATTAAAACTGCGCTAAGAAAATAAGTTTTCCAAAGCTTATTTCCTTTAGACGATAGCGAAGAACTTGCATAAAAATTTTGGAGCAAATCAATCGAATGGTTTTCGTAAAATAAAAAAATAAAAAATAACAACTTTTTTAAAAATTTTCAAAATGCTCTCAAATTAATAGTATGCCAAGAAAATAAGGTTTCAAATGTTATTATTATTTCAACAGTAACAAATAATTACTATACGAATTTTTAAACAAATTCTTTGAGTAGTTTACGTAAGACTCAAAAAAAATGAAAAATTTTTTCAAAACATTTTCAAAATTTTTTTAAATTAAAACTGCGCTAAAAAAATAAGTTTTCCAAAGCTTGTTTTTTTAAGGCAATAACGAATAATTTGCATAATAATTTTAGTGCAAATCTAACGAAGGGTTTTTGTGTAATATAAAAAAAATGAAAAATAAACATTTTTTCAAAAATTTTCTAAATGCTCTAAAATTAAAACTGCGCCAAAGAAATGAGTTTTCCGAAGTTAATTTTCCTCGGACAGTAGCGAATAACTTGCATACAAATTTTGGAGCAAATCTATTGAATGGTTTTCATAAAATAAAAGAAAAATGAAGAAAAATTTTTTTTTTTACTTTTTAAATTGCTCTAAAATTAAAAGTGCGCTAAGAAAATCAGTTAGTAAAAGTTTTTCTTCTTTTGGCAGTCGCAAATAATGTCCATACAAATTTTCAAGAAAATTCTTCGAGTAGTTTACGTAAAATACCAAAAAAAAAATGAAAAATCGACATTTTTTTAAAATTCTTAAAATGGCTCTAAAAAAAAACTGAGCCAAGAAGATCAATTTTTAATAGCCCCCCACCCCCCCTAGTTAGACAAATAAATAAATCGCATGCCAAATTTGAAGCAAATCCATCGAGTAGTTCTCGAGATATTTTTGGCGTACTGAAATCACACACACACACACACACATACAGACATTTTCTAGAAACCACTTTTTTCGACTCCCTGAGTCTAAATATGTACAAATTAATGAAAAAATAGAAAAAAAAATTTTTATCGATACAATGCTTTTTTTATGAGAAAACAATGAATATGTAAGCTTTTTATAATAACAATGAAATATGAATTTAAAAGTTTCTATTAGCGACAATTAAAAATAAGTCTATAAAATTATTTCAGTAATAATAACAAATTAATCTGAAGCTCCTTTTAGCGACAACAAACAATAAATTTGTATGCTTAAATGAGATTTTTTCAGCGACAACAAACAATAGATCTGTATGCTTCAGCGACAATAATAAATAAATTTGTAAGCTTTTTTAGCGACATTGAAAAAAAAGTGCAGGCTTCTTTAGCGACAATAAAAAATAAAAATGTAAGCTTCTTTTAGCTACAATAAACAAAAAAAAAACACTCTTAACGCAGCCATATATTTATATATGTTGATCTCAAGCCCAAAAATAAAAAATGCAGAGAGGGAGCGTTTTCTTTGCATGTCCTCGATATGTATGAAATTTATGACATAGGAAGATAAAAATATTTATTTATAATCATAATTTTCTATCATTCTATTATTCTATTTTTTATTATTCGCTCATAATTATTATTAAATATTATTATATACAATCATAACTTGAAATTTTATTGTTATTTACTATTCTATTTTTAATTCATTTCAAAAATATATAAGTTTGATTCATTATAAACTTTTGAATATCGCGTAAAACCATCTTTTTTGTATTAATTCTAATTCTATAACTTCATATTTTATATTTTTATGTATCGATGTTTTCTAATGAACTTTTTTCACATTCGCAAATATAAAATTTAGATTCATTATGTTCTATTTACTTTGAAATGTGTGTATTCGGGAGGTTCGCGAGCGAAGCGAGCAGGGGTGAACCCCCTAGTATATATATATATATATATATATATATATATATATATATATATATATATGGGACATTCCACGCCAACTGATAGAGCAAAAAAATAAAAATCGTTGAAACTCTAAGAATTTATTCTTTTTGTTACCCAAAATATGTAAAAAAATTTTTAAGGATCTAGATTGAAAGGATCAAGAGTTACAGGACCTTGAAATTTGAAAATTTTTCAAAATTTTTTGGAAAAGTCTCAACTTTATCATTTTTTTTCTGAAAATCCTGATGTTTTAGAGAAAAATGCATAATAACACTTCTTGTTGTAAATGAAGAAGAGAGTTAGCAGGATTTTTTACAGACCTGAATCTTGCAGTTTTCTGATTGGTTCTTATATGTATAACATGGTTATTGAAATTATTTAATGTTTGCCGCTGTTAAAATTGGCTTTCGAAGGGTTATTTTTTCTATTTTTTATTAACTTTAAAATAAATTTTGGTTCGTGTAAGCAAAAGTCACCAATAAGGAGTTATCACAGTTTTAAATATACATTGTCATGTAAAATTTATTTTTCTTATTGAAAATAGCCTGTCACATACTAAACATGATCATCTGGTTTTAATACTCAAAAACTATTAAAATAAGTTTAAAAATCATTTAGTAAAATGTCATTTATCAATTACAAGCCTAATTATTAATTAAACAACACACGTTATTATTATAATTACAATTAATTTCAAAGGAAAATAAGAGTTATCCCAAAATTGAATAGTTATTTTTTAATAAGAATTTACTTATTTCAAAGAATTGATTCATCAATAAAAAAGAATAATTAAATAATCACTATTTTCCCTGGCTTAACTTTCTATAAAAAGTATCAGTAAAATGGAAAATGATAATATCATTTTGGAACATACGCTTAAAAGAAATGATAAAGGCTTTTATTACAATGAATAACATTAAATGAGATGTTATAATTAGAATACTGATTTTTAGATTAGCATTAATAATTTCTCTAATACAAGTTACATCTTGAGTAATGTTCATTGGTGCTACACGAGCAAAATGAAAAGTTTTCAAGGTTATTCAAGTACCAGGTCCTCTAATACTCTGTTCAGCTAAAGCACCAACTGCAGTGACTGGTTCAATTTTTGCTTTCATATATTTTTTCTTGCTTGTATGAATAAATTCAAGAAGTTGTGACACAGTTAAACGTATAATATACCTGTAAACTGGGACATCTGGTTTAATATTTTGTCTAATCCTAGCAATTATAATTGCAACTGTTTTCAAAAATTAAGCTGAATTTTGCTTATTGATTCGATCAAATTCAATAAGATTCGAAAACATTAGACATAAATTTGACAAGTTCGATGAAAAATTCGACAAGTTTTGATGGAATTCGATGAAAAATCGATAAAATTCGACAAGATTCAATAAGATCCGATAAGATTCGACAAGATTCGACGAAAATTCGACAAGATTTAATTAAATTCAATAAGATTCGACAAAATTCGATTAAAAATTGACAAGCTTTGATAAGATTCGATGAAAAGTCGACAAGATTCGATAAGGTTCAATAACAGACGACAAGATTCGACAAAAAATTCGACAAGATTCGATAAGATTCAAAAAGATTTGATGAAATTCAATAAAAGCCGACAAGTTTCAACAAGGTTCGATAAGATTTGCCAATATTAGATGACAAATTCAACAAGATTCGATAAGATTCGACAATCTTCGACAAGATTCGATATGATTTGAAAAGATTCGATGAAATTTAATAAAATTTGAGAAAGATTCGACAATGTTCAATAAGATTTGACAAGATTCGGAGAAGAATCTACAAGGTTCGATGAGATTCATCTAAAGTTTAACAAGATTTGATAAGATTCGACGAAAAATTGACAAAATTCAATGAAAATTCGACAAGATTTCATAAAAATTTTACAAGTTTCGACAGGATTCAATAAGATTTGATAAGATTTGACAAGATTTGACATGATTTAATTAAATTCAATAAGATTCGACAAAATTCGGTTAGGAATTGACAAGATTTGATAAGATTCGATGAAAATTCGACAAGATTCGATAAGGTCCGACAGATTTGATAGAAATGCGACAAGATTCGATAAAGATTCGACAAGATTTCATAGGGTTCGATAAAATTCGACAAGATTCGATAAAAATTTGACGAGAATCGATGAAAAATTCGACAAGATACGACAAGACTCGATGGAAAAACGACAAAATGCGATAAAATTCGACGCAAACTCGACAGGATTCGAAAAAAATTGATAATATTTGATGAAAATTCGACAAGATTTAACAAGATTTAAACAGATTTGACGAAAATTCAACAAGGTTTGAAAAGATTTAATCAGAATTGACGAAAATTCGACAAAATTTCATATAAATTTGACAGGATTCTATAAGATTCGAAAAGATTCGATGAAAATTCGACAAGATTCTACAAGATTCGATCAAATTTAATAAAATTCGACTAAATTAAAAATAAATTTGACAAGTTCGATAAAAAATTCGACAAGCTTTGATAAAATTCGATGAAAAATCGACAAGATTCGATTAGATTTGACGAAAATTCAACAAGAATCGATGTTTCGACAAGATTCGATGAAAATTCGATAACATTCGACAAGATTTAATAAGATTCGATAAGATTCGACAAGATTCGACAAAAATTTGGCAAGATCTGATAAAATTCGATAGGAAATTCGGTACAAGATTCGATAAGATTCGACAAGCTTAGACAAGATTAAATCAGATTCGACGATAATTTGACAAGATTCTACAAAATACAATAAAATTAAATAAGATTCGACAAGATTAGAAATAAATTTCACAAGATTCGATGAAAATTGGACAAAATTTGGTAAGATTTGACAAGATTCGACAAGGTTCGATAAGATTCAAGGAGATTTAATAAAATCCAATAAAAGCCGACAAGATTCAACAAGGTTCGATAAGATTTGCCAAGATTAGATGAAAAATTCAACAAGATTCGATAAGATTCGACAATCTTCGACAAGATTTTATATGATTTGAAAAGATTCACTGAAATTTAATGAAAATTGATAAAGATTCGACAAAGTTTAATAAGATTTGATAAAGATTCGACAAGGTTTAATAAGATTTGACAAGATTCGAAGAAGAATCTACAAGGTTTGATGAGATTCATCCAAAGTTTAACAAGATTCGATAAGATTCGACGAAAACTCGACAAGTTTTGATGAACTTCAATAAAAAATCGACAAGATTCAAAAATTTGACACGATTCGATAAGATTCGACAAGATTCGATGAAAATTCGATAACATTCGACAAGATTAAATAATATTCGATAAGATTCGACAAGATTTGATAATAATTGGACAAGATTTGACAAGACTCAATAAAATATTCGACAACATTCGATTAGATTCGACAAGCTTAGAAGATTTAATCAGATGCGACGGAAATTTGAAAAGTCTCGACAAGATTAGAAATAAATTTGAGAACGTTGATAAAAAATTCGACAAGTTTTGATGAACTTTGATAAACAATAGACAAGATTCGACAAGATTCGACAAAAATTCGACAATATTCGATAAGATTTGATAAAATTCGATAAAAATTCGACAAGATCCGATAAGATCCGATGAAAAATCGACAGACTTCGATAAGATTTAAACGTAAAAACTATTGATTCAAAATTAAAGTTTGTATATAAATATATATATATATATATTTATATACACGTGACTTCACGTATTAAATACAGAAAGAATTAAATAATAAAATTTACTAATTTTATAAGTAGATAATTATATAAATAAATGAAAAAAATTTTGAGAAAGAATAAGAAAATAAAAACAATAAAACAAATGAAATTTAAAAGGAAAATTATTCTATCTTAAATTCAAATAGTAATGTTGAAAGTGAAAGAGAATAAGATCATAATTGTGTCTCTTTCTATCTTGCGCGTCGGCGCGGGGTAACAATTAAACGTTATACCGACGCGCAAGGTAGAAATTAATATAAGATATGTACGCGCTTGTATGTGTGCTGATAAACGCCTATATGATGATGTATTCCCGGCACACATGCAAGCGCACCTGTATTATAATACGTAAATGTATAAGAGATTTCTCCCCTGTTAGACAATACACGGGATTTGAGGAGAAAAGATTCGGCGGGCGAAACGTCCTATGGAGACGCTGGACCCCCTCAGAACGCGAGCTAAAATTAGCGCGATATTCCCCCACGATACGAATACTGTTAAGAGGAGGAAGATAGCGGCGACGGCGGCTCAAGCGAGAGCGATCTAGTCGTCGTGAGAGATTTTGTACGGCACTCTTTGGCCGATCATCGAACAATAAAGTTACTCTTAAAAATAAATTCAGAGTCTATAGTATAATTCATTTCGTTTGTTTTAACAGGTCCGCGAGGAGTTGGATAACCACCAACTCCGTACCGGTAGTTAAAACAACGAGAAAAGTCATTAAATATAATTCATTCTAATTTAACATCACTTGTAGTTTTCCTTTTGTGCATGTTAATAAATTTATTCAATCAATCAATTATTGTGACTAATAATAACTTATATAAAACAGTGTTATTAATTGCCTAATATCAAAGTGTTTAAATTAACTAAATTTAATTGCCATTCTTTTAATTAGGCCATTGGCTGTAAAGATCATCAGCTTATAAGAGGCACTTGAACATAAATATAAAATACAAGCATAGAGACCCCAGACTAGTTGCAGCATGACGTTTGCGCTAAGAACGGGTCTAGCTTAAATACCTTTATCCTTTATCCTTTTACCCTATATATGAGTACTTTGTACTACCTCCTCAGGGTTAGGGACATTAGAGAGGTTACAATATATATATATATATATATATATATATATATATATATATATATACAAGTATATCGTTATATATCAAAGTATATAGATATATATACAAGTATATGTAAACATATACTTGCTATACATATATAGTTAAAAAAAAATTTTTTTAATTAAAAATCCTGCGCCCGGAATGCTCTTGAAATAACACTACATTAAAAAATCACTGTGCTGGAATTCACCTGGGCTAGAACCCCCCTCTGGTCTTAAATCCCCCTAGTTCACCAAATCGCGTTATTTTTTTTATTGGTCAATGAAAACCTCCACTAATAGCCGCACAAATCACTTTATTATATATTATATGATTTTATGTTTATTATTTATATATTTTAAAATATACATAAATTATATTTGACTGTTTTCATTCAGATTCATGCAGACCGTCACTAATCGAATTTTTTTTTCTAAGTGATGAAAATACCTTTCAATACGTATATGAAGATAAAATTTACCTCATAGAACGCTCAAAAATATGTTTTTTTCTCGCTACAGCGTATTTAGTGTTGGGTGTAAAAATGAAAATTGAAAAATTGAAAATGAACCTCAATTTTCAAATTGCCGTAGCTCCGTCAATTTTTGACCTTTTTGGACGTTCTTTTAATAAAAATGTGCGAAATTTAGTCTAGTTTTTAGTGCAATTTTTGCGATATGAGTTGATCTTTCGGAGTTAGTCATAAAAAACCGAAAAAAGCGATTTTTTTCAAACGCAATTTTCTCAAAAACTATATATTTTTTTTTTTAATTTTTATACGTTTTCATACATGAGAAATACTAACTTTTAGAATAGATGAGAATATGCAATTTCGCCTCATTTTTTTAAACAGATTTTTAAACGTTTTTTTTATATTTTCCTTTTAAAGCATTGATACCATGGCGCATCATGCTATTTTTCCAACTATTACGTCTTTTTCAATTCGTTTATGCTTTTATCTATTGATTCAAAAAAAATATCAACAAAAATCTTTAAGGTAAACCCTCGATCAAATTTTTTTATTAGTTAAAAACCGAAGTTATGATGATTTTAAATTTATAAAAATAGTTTTTTTTTATAATTAGAATTTCTTATTCAGTTTGAATTTCGCATTTACGATTTAAATTTACTTTATAGGGAGTGATATATGCCACCGCTTGATGGTGACGATTCACTTTCTGCATTCTCATTAACGACTTGACGCATTCAAGCGTATAAGACAAGTAAGATCAAAAATAAAATTGTCTAACAAAAAAATTTTTTTTTGCTCTGTGGAAGAATTAATTAATAATAATGGCATCACTGGTTGTTAAGACTAAGTGCAAGGATTTGAAAGAAAGGCATAAAAAGTTATTTACGATTGCTCCGAAAATCCGTTTAGAGAATAAGGTGATCTAACAGAGTCTTTGAAACACTTGTATCCGAATACTTCTTTTTCTAGAGACAATAAAGTATGTCCTTCATATTAAAGAATATTTTTAGATGAAATGAAAATACACCTATTTCATTCACCTCAAACAGTCAACAATCTTCGGAAGAAGTTTTTTATAGTAAGGCTATGGTAGAGCAGTTTAATCAGACTTCAAGTAATTTGGAATTAAAAATTTCACCAATCAAAATGCCTCAGAGTATCAATATAAAAATGCGAAAATCCTATGCTCTTCGAAAAAGAAAACAAATAAACGATGCATTTGATTTACAAATAGCAAGTAAAATTATAAAAGTCTACGATATAACGGATTTGCCCACATTAGATGAAAATAACGAATGTGAAACATGTGATAAATGGCTCGAAAATATTGAAATTGCTGTAGACACTTGTTTAAATTTTCTTGAGAAAGTGCAGTTATTAAGTCTTATACCAAGCAATATTTCCAAAAATTATTTATAATCAGTTTTATCAACTGTAACTCTTTATATGATTGATCAAGCAAAATCATTGGTCAATAATAAAGATATTTACGAAAAGCCTGAGAACTATTGTGTCAATTTTTTGGATAGTGGAATTATAACGAGAGTGAAAAATTATAATTCGAACGATGATTTCAATTATTCTCGTCAAAGTGCAAATAAAAGTGACACAATATCTGTCAAAGAAAATGGTGTAAAAACTAAAAAAGTTAAACGCTTTCTTACGCAAGCACAAAAGAAATATATCAATTATTTATAGAAGAAAATTCTGAAATTAAAACAAAAATTGGTAAATCAATATTTTATGCCTCAAGACCAAAGTAGGTTATACCCTTCGAGCATATACTACTGGAGGAAGCCTTCGAATGGCAGTAAGCGTTACAAGGCGAAGAGAGAGAAAGCCTCTATTTTGGTACGTGCTGTCTCTCTCTAGCCCGATTTGATTGGCTGCTTCTGTTCCCCACTAAGAAAGTGAGAGAGAGATAGCACGTACCAAAATAGAGGCTTTCTTTCTCTTCGCCTTGTAACGCAGTTACTAGCTGCGAGGCTTCCTCCAGTAGTATATGCTCGAAGGTTATACCCCATCCATCAAACGATTCGTGTCTTTGTGTAAAAAGACGTAATAGTTGAAAAAATAGCATGATGTGGCATGGTATCAATGCTTTAAAATGGAAAATATAAAAAAAAAACGTTTAAGAATCTGAAAAAAGGTGAAATGGCATATTTTCACCTATCCTAAAAGTTAGTATTTTTCATGTATAAAAACATATAAAAATTTCAACAAAAAAAAATATAGTTTTGAGAAAATGGCGTTAGAAAAAATCGCTTTTTTTATAAATAACTCAGAGAGATCAACTCGTATCGCAAACAGCATTTAAAACGAGACTAAATTTCGCACATTTTCATTGAAAGAACGTCCAAACAGGTCAAAAATTGACGAAGCTACGGCAATTTGAAAATTGAGGTTCATTTACAATTTTTTAATTTTCATTTTTACACCCAACACTAAACACGCTGTAGCGAGGAAAAAACATATTTTTGAGCGTTCTATGAGGTTAATTTTATCTTCATATACATATTGGAAGGTATTGTCATCACTTAGAAGAGAAAAAAAATTCGATCAGTGACGGCTTGTATGAATCTGAATGGAATCAGTCATTTATATCTATATATATTAGTTATATATGTCCTTCGGCCGTATTCAGATGAAATATGAATCGAAAACAATGTTTTTCGCTTGAACTGAGATTGCCGAGAGCGCGCGAAGCGCGCAAGAGGTAGATTTCTGCTCAAGCGGCAAACATTTTTCGAGATTAAGATTCCACCTGAATAAACGTCCAAAGGATATAGATGATTTTATATTCGAAGTAGGCCGTATGAGAAACTATAACTTATTAGTCGAAAATATTAATCTTTTTTTTAATACTTTTTAAATTTAATTTTAGTTCTATTGATTTTTTCTTTTGTTTCTTATGTTGACATTTTGTAATGATTATAGCTGATGTTGAAGCGCGAATCATTTTTTTTTCCACTAACCTACGTTCAATATGATTACTCTTTGACATATTGAACGAAACATAGTAGGATTAGTGATGCGATATTGATTTTTCCTAAGACGTATTGAGTCTAAATATGTCTCAGGAGAACATATAAATCTTGTAAAGAGTCGAGGAGCGCTTCTGAGACACATGCGATGCCAATACAAATTTAACGTGCTGTTTACATACAGACACGAATACGGCCTACGAGGACATTAATTTATATTTATGCTGTAGTAAGCAGTAAAAGAGCGTGTACATAGTAGGCTAATCAAATGGGTATAGAGGTCTTTTGTAGTTTTACTCGCAGCGCCATTCAATTTTATTTCTGATATTTTGTACTAAAGTATATTTGCTGTTAGCTTATGTCCCCGGGGATGTGAGCGGTGATGTATTTAGAAAGGATAGTAGTGTAAACGCGAGAACATAAACAGGCGCGTCAGACGATCGGCACCGCATAGTTGAGTCCCGCGCTTATTCACTTTTTCTAATAGTCTTTTTTGTATTTTTTACATTTTTAAAAATATACATTTAATAAATAATAGTTTATAATGATTTATTAATTATAAAATTTAGAGTTAATAGTGAAAAAATAATGATAGTGAAAGTGATACAGTGAAAAAATAAAATAAACAAAAAATTATAAGAAAAATAAAAAAATTTTTTAAATTTTCAGTTACAAGTTTGTACATTCATATTTACAAGTGCAAACAAATGTAACAGAAAAAAAGATTTTATAAACAGATGTATCTATCATATTTAGTAAATCAAAGAAAAATATTATAAAATAATTGTGAATTAAAAATTTGTGCATCCCAATGCAGTAAGTATTGCTTGCTTTGTTTATCGAAGTATCACATGACAACACGTGGCGCTTGCGCGCGCAGACGACCCTGTCTGTTCCACGCTTCTTTAAATTCTATGAAATCGCTTCTTTCGAATTCCATAAATTCATCAAATATACATTTCACAAAGTGACACGTGCGAAAATTAAGCTTCTTACACGTCGTGTCAAAAAATACAGTTCGATACTTGTGCGAAAAAGTGATTTCTTCTTCGTGTGACCTTTTCACCCTCTCTTCGCTTGGGCACAAACCATCACACAAGGAAAAAATTACTTTCAGGCACTAGTATCGAAATACACTGTTTTATCAGTATGGGTGGTGTAAAAACTTGTCTAAGGCAGGTGAATATCAATTGAAATATAATTGTATTAACAATACGACATTGGGTAATGTGGAATCATATTTAGAATATTTTTATAATTATTGTGTATCATTTTAATTAAATAATTATTTTATAATATAATATTAATTATAAAAAATATTCAGAATCGAAATTAAATTATTAATTTTAAATTAAAAGTAAATATAGGTCTATTGTTAAAAAATATTTCTTGAGATGAAAAGAATTTTTAAATTGTTATTAATTTTAAATCGAAAATAAAGTGGTTATGTAAGGCTATTGGCGACGGGTACCAATTCTGAAATTTTTAAATTTTCATTAACTCTTAACGGTCACACCTCTTCAAAATGACGTTACGGTCATACGGGTACCGTGAACCCCAGCAACTTTGCAATACAATGAAAAATAGTAAATATATAGATGATGATAAAAAAAATTCCAGCATATATTTTCAACCTTTCTTCAACGAATTAAGCAGGTTTGGTAGTGCTGATTGATTTTTAAATATTATAAAAAATTATTGATAAAAACAAATCTATCGACTCGTATTTCAGTTCAAAAATTGCGTAGGGTCCACTGGATCCCAAGTTATCGTTAAGTGTTGTAAAAAAAACCAACGCACCATTGTCAATACCTCATTTTACTGAAAAAAAAATGAAAATTTCTACTCGAGATTTCGGCAAAATCAACCCCAAGCGGAAACAAGCAGATTTAAGCTTACCTTAATGAAAATTAGCTTGAAAATTAGCATTGGAAGTTGTTTAATGAAGTTTCATCTGACCAAGGGAGAAACTACTTAGCACGAAATAATGTCTGTTTTACTTTTACGCGAGTACAGTCTAGTCACTAACAAGATACTATGCTTAAGAGCAGGCCGGATTCGCTGACCTTGTCTAATTGGCATTTTTGTTATTTACTCAAGTTTTAATTGGTGTATCTTCAAATTAAAGGTCGAGCGCAATAGATATTATTATTATGAACATCTATGCACAAGAAAAAAAATATCTAACGGTTTGTTTTTGAGAAAAGTAAGTAACGCCAAAGTAAAAGTTTATGTTTATAATATTTTCGCGTTACTTACTTTTCTCAAAAACAAACCGGTAGATATTTTTTTTCTTGTGCATAGATGTTCATAATAATAATAATATCTATTGCGCTCGACCTTTAATTTGAAGATACACCGATTAAAACTTGAGTAAATAACAAACAACTCAATTGTTACTCGGTCGGTATCAGGTTCTACTCCGGCCTACCGTTAAAGGTTTCAAGTAGAAGTATTATTTTTTTTATCAGTATGGGTGGTGTGGAAACTTATCTAAGACAGATGAGTATCAGTTGGTGGTTAGAACATAGTTTTATTAAGAATACCACATTCGGCAATGTCGAATTTTATTTAAAATATTTTTGTCATTATTGTATATCGTTTTAATCAAATAATTATTTAATAATATTATATTATTTATAAAAAATATTGAAAATTGAAATTAATTTTGAATTATAAGTAAATTTGTTTTATAGGTCTATTGTTGAAAAGTATTTTTTTAAGGTAAAAAATTTAACGCACTATTGACATTATTTCATTGAATTTTATGAAAACTTGTCAAAGAAGAATCAATATTAGTTAAAGAAAATAGTATATTACGATGCATGTGACGTTGTGTAATGGGTTACTTTTAAATATAAGTAATGTATAAATACAGTATTCCGTATAGTTTAAGATCATATATCTTAAGAAATTATTTTTTTGATGCCTTTTCACATAGATATCTTTTTTCATTTCCATTCCCTCAAACTATATGTAATAATTATTATTTAGCTATTAATAATTATTTTATAAATATAATATTATTTATGAAAAATTGAAAGCAAATTGGATTTTTAAGTCTATTTTAAAAGAGTATTTATGAGAATAAAAAAATTTCTTACGATATTGATAGCACTTTATTTGGTGGTATAAAAAAATTGTCTAATTACTGTGTGTAATGGGTCACTAACAAAGAAGGTCCCCCAACCCGACCTCACCGATTTAAACCATTCTGTGATATATTGTAATACTCGAAAAGATAAGAGACACGTATTTTTTTGTGCCGATATCTACTTTAAAGGGGTAAAAAACACCCCTAAATTTTCCTGAAAAAATCGTTTAATTTTGTCATATCTTGGCTACTAATTAATATTTTTTGATAAAACAAAGTGCAGAATATTTGTCATAAGAAGCATAAGATACTAAATGTAATTATGACCCAAGGGGTTGCCACCCTTATGATATATTTTTAAAAAACTAGATTTTTTTTTCTTTTTTTTATAAAAACCAGGATATGAGCTCAAAAAAATAAAATAAAGCATTTTTGTTTACTTTATCGAATATTTCAATTGACATATTTGAGCATTTTTTAAGTTAAGTTAACTACCCCAAACATCGTAAATTACCCCTTAAAATAATTGACCACATTTTAATGACTAAATAGTACTTTTTTACCCTCGGAAAAATAACTGTAAGCAAAATTGAAAAGCACCTCTCGCATCAGGTCCGAATAGTATTTTTTATGATAAGAACCTCAAAACTGATATCAAAGGCGTCGTTTGAGATTAAAATGGCGAAAAATTATTTTTTTTCTCAAGATTAATTACACGTGGAAGCCGAATGTTAATTATATAAAAAACAACTGGGTTATACATTTTTAAAAATGTAGTAGTAAAAAAATAAGTA
Organism: Anastatus disparis; assembly: GCA_017163975.1. Lineage (NCBI taxonomy): Eukaryota > Metazoa > Arthropoda > Insecta > Hymenoptera > Eupelmidae > Anastatus > Anastatus disparis. The sequence continues at coordinate 3,410,443 of JAFFSR010000310.1, forward strand.
ATAAATGTAATAATAAAAAACATCATCAAAGTCACCCCTGAAATAAAGTTATTAAATATAACCTGATTTTTATGATATTTGATAATAGCTTTATTAACATTTTTTAATGGAACTGATTTACATATATTTTTTATTAGAACATTTATTTATCTTTATTCTGCTTTCTTGGTAAAATTAAAGTATCTTATTCTTCATATTGTTTACAATAATGATTTTCTTTAAAAAAGTGCTGAAAACATAAAGACTTCTTACACCAACCACATCATATCAAAATTAAGTACAAGACCTTCAATTTTGTTTCTCATAAAAGTCTCTAGGTGCTTCCAATGCCGGAATATGATCATTTGAAGATGGTAAGAAAATCTAAGCATGAAATCTATGATCAGCATGCAAAGATTTTTGACCATTAATACTTTTTTTTCTTTACTTACATAAAAATAAAATATTATCAATTTAAGTATCCAAGTTAAGGAGACTACATCGTCTACCATGCTAGTCAAATGATATTTAAAATAAAATAAAACTTACAATGTATAAGTTTATGCTTAAAAATCTTAAATGGATTTATAACGTTTATAAATGTTACGATTTGTTAATTATTTTAATAAAAACATTATTCTAAAAATTTATTTAGACTCAACTTTGATCTTTTGTGATCCGTCAATAAGATTCAAGTTTATATTTTAATGGCGGGTGTAACCATATTTTGACTCATAAGCAAAAAACGCTTATTATCGTAAATAAATAGAGTTATAATCTCAAAACTGTTGGTCTATATTTTTTTGATAAAAAATGAATGAAAATGAATCATTTAATTCGGAAAAAAAATATTGGAATATTAGAATCTCACAATATTATTTATTGTATATTAAAATTAATATTACTGGTATATTAAATTTATACTAATTTAATTATTTATTTTTTAAAATTCAAATTACGCGCGTTTTTCGTACGAGGCGCCAACAATGGGTGTGTTCCGAAATTGCTGACAGTACTGGCCAGTAACCCAAGTGGCAACCGCGCAATAAATTTTAGCAGTTTATTTAAATCAACGAATTTAATTAAAATATTTAATTCATAAAATTTAATTGCATAATCATATATTATGATTGATTATACTATTTATTATATTTTATTATATTATATTTTCACAAATTTTCTTTAATTCGATCATCAACCCAGTAATCAGCCGATTTTTATTTGCATATGCTCTACTGATGTAACTCAACAGCTAACAGCTCGCTATAAATTAAACTCTAAAATAAAAATGAAAATATAATAAAGTAAAATAATAGTAATTAATAATCTAACGAAACAATATTTTTTAATTTTTGTTACTTGTTATTATTAAATCAGCGTTGTAATTATTTTTGTTATTATTATTCTTTTTTTAATAAATGCAAAAAAAGAAATAGTTTAAGTTCAAACCAAATTGTCGTGTTTAAACTTAATCACCAGTCCACAGTACCCATCCTGCTTCCTCTCATTAACATTGTCACTTAGTTCGTGAGAATAGGTTAACTTTGTATAACTTATTTAAATTTAATTCTTTTACTTAATGCAGTTTGATTATTAATATTTCATTCTTACTTTTAAATATTTAATTACAATCAATTTCTTTCTTTATCATAATTACTTTTATTAATTTCTTAATTTAATAAAGTAAGGTTAGGTTAGCTTAGTATGTAAGTCTATTTGAACTTTGGCCTCCGAGAATCAACTATCTACAGCGCCCTCTAAAAGTCTGACGCCTACGACATCGAGATCTAACTGAGGCAAAAAGGCCAAACGTTACAGTAATCTGATTTAAAAAAAATAATCTTAATAATATACCTTTATTAGAAAAGTAATTATAATTTATATTTTTTTCAGACCGTCCCGATTTTATGTGTACCAGTGTAGGATCATATCAATAAATATGAACACGACTCCTTCAAATTCTTTATGAATTTCTAGTTTTTTGAAGAGTTATTTTTTTAATATTTTAATAAGTAGGATTTATAAAATGTGGAACATAATTGAGAATGTAATTAAATAATTAATAATTCATACTATGTAAATTGTTGTGCTTTCTTTTGAACTTTTATGAACCATCATTAATATTCTGAAATAGTTGGGAAATGCATACGCTATCTCTAGTTTCAATATTTGGAAATGTCCAGTTGAAACTCGGAATAATAATAATTTTAATAATATACATTAGTATTTTTCAAGAGTAAAAATTATTATTTCTACTAACTAAAAATGTTAGTTTTTATTAAGAATTCGATGAAAAAATTAATATATTATAAAATTCTATTTGTCGTACTTTTTTTTATTTTTATGAACCATTACTAACGGGGTTATTCTGTTATGAACTGTAGATAGTAAATACGATCTAGTGAAATCATTCAAGTTCTTTATAAATATTCGGAGAACTTAAAAATTAATCTAACCCGTAAAAAAATTACATTGAAATCAATGATGAATTATTGCTATATTGCAAGTAGTTTGCTGGTATTCAAGTTCAAGAATTTCCTAATGTCTAAGATACTTTTTGACATTAGGAAATTTTTTAATTTAAAAATGATTAAATGAAGTAGGTTATATCATAGTAAAATTTAAATTAATTGAGATAAACTAAAAAATTTTATAAAATCTCTATAATTTATTATATTTAATTTCAAAATGAATTTATAGCTTTATCATATTAATTGTCGGTGTTATTATCACTATCAAACAATCCAAAGGTATGCTAAAATATTTCAAGAGTTTAAAAATTTAATAATACGTATATTTTTTATAAGTTAAAAATCGTTACTGTAAATCTTAAATAATTTTCCCAATATTTCATCAAGGATCTTCATGAGTCATCAAACTACTTACAAGATCGTAATAATTTATCTCGATTTACTTTAGTTCGTAAAGTTTCATAAATCTTTTAATCAATGTACCAATTGGTCTCACCCTCAAAGCATATACTACTTGAGGTAGCTCTGAATGCACTGTACGCGTAGTTAGGTTGAGAAAGAGAAAAATATACTAAGATTGATAGCTATCTCTATCTCTCAGTCATGTGATAAGGGAGTAGGGAACGAAACAAACCAATCACGTGCCGGAGAAAAAGAGATATCTGTCAACCTCAATATACCTTTCTCTTTATCAACTTAACCACGCACACGGCGCATTTGAAACTGCCTCCAGTAGTATATGCTTTTAGGTCTCACCCAGGAAACATAAAAAATTTCATAGATTCATTAGCATTTATTTACCTCTAATTCATTAAATATTTGTAAACTGATGAAAGATTCACCATATTTTTAAAAAGTTTTTTAGAATAGAATCCGGAAGGTTGCTTCTGAAAACTCGATAGTTCAGTTGTAATATAAAGCGATTTTAATTGTTCATTAATGATTAATACAATGAAATTCTGGATTCTAATCCTCAATGAAACTTGATGGATCGGAAAAGTCCTAAAGGTACCAACAACAATCATAACAATTTTCTTCATGAGGGTTCAAAAAGGTTCATTATGGACCGGTACCAAAAACTGGAAAGAATCAGAAAGGTTTATTTACATCCAGATCTTTCCGAACCTTAACGGACATTTTAACCAGGGATATTCAGTAGACGGCCGTGAAAATGTAAGTATTTTTGACACTTGAATTATCATATACATTTTAAAGTTATTAGTATTGGTAGTATTCTTCTCTCATTATTAGTTTTTTTAACTTACAAAAAACTTTTTGTATAAATAAACATTGTTTATTACATAGTATAATTTACGCGATATTGTTTCTACCTATATAAAAACTTCCAACATCTAAATAAAATTTTTCTAAAAGAATTTAAAAAAGTGTTTGGTTTTGAAAAACAGTAATTCAAAGGGTGAATATATTCAAGCACAAATTGTTTTTAAATTACAACAGTGTGTACATAATTTTTATAAGCTATTGGACAGTCAGTAAGTATTGAAAGATTTTTACTCAATTTGTAATATTTGCTAGCAATTATTGATGTTATATCCTTAAACTTAAAATCAATATTTTAAAAATATATATAACGTTAAACTTACTTTATTCATATTTTATAATTTTAAATACCTGCATTTTTTGTGAATTTTTTTTACTACTGTATATCTTTACAATTTTGACTCAAAGTGTGAGAAAAGATTGCCGTTGAGACAGTAGATTAATTTTTTGTTTTGTAGACATGTGGCTCAGTTTTTCTGGAATTATATAATTTCTTATCTTAAGACAATAATGATAACTGTCTATAGAATTATATTAAATTTATTGTGATTGAAATTTAGATTAAAATTACAATAAAGTATTAAATATACTTAATTTGTAATACAGATAGTTTTTTTGGCATGAACTCTTTAATCCTCGTCCCAATATGCAGAGTAAACTTTTTTAATTTTTAGTCTACAAAGCACTAAACTTGGACGTCACAAGATCTCTGCTAATTTTCTAACAAACATAGTAGTAATTAAACTAAAAATAAAACTAAACATATTTTATTAGTTATTCATATATCACTTTAATTAAAACTTTAAAAACTTACGAATCAAAGAAATGTTAATAAATATTTGAAATATTTATAATGACTCCCAATTATGGTCACAATTCTTTATTTGTTGAGGTTTGGATATTTTTCCAATAATTATTAATATTTTGTTACATTTTGTACTTTTAAAAGTAAATTATTCTTTCATTTGATTTAGTATATTACTATTTTATGACCTTTAAGTATAATTGATTTATTGTTAAGTAAAAGATTTTTAATAATAATTATGTAATTTTAAAGATTTTCATGAAATTATTCAAATCAAGCAAACAAAAATTAAGGAAAATACTTTTACGCTTATATACCTTCAGTCATTGTTTCTAAATATTTTAAAGTAGATCTTGGTACAAATTCAATACAGTTTTAATATTGAAATAATATTTGACATATTTGTATAATCAAATTCTTCTATAGTACAAATTGTGCATAAAAATTAAGTGAAATTATTTAATCTAGAAATTTTATAAAAATAAATTTTCACAATTATTATAAGAGAATATAACAAATAAAATTTTATTGAATATTCTTTAAAATATTTTTAATACACCAACTTATTGCAAAATTATGCTAATAATAACACTTGCTGAATCTCTCTTTGTCGCACTCAAAAATTTAAAATTCTTATATCTCAGAATACTTTTTGGACATAATCTTTTGGCTTTATTTTATTTTTAATATATTTTTTCTCATGCGTGCTGGGTAAGTGGCCTATTGCGCATGCGTTTTCGGAGTGGCAAGTAGCTAATAGCGCGCGCCGCGAGTGTTTTGTCTTTGAAGCGTGTGTTTGAGTAAAAAGCGTTAGGTTATAAAAAATAACGTTACGCAAATCCGTTAATTAATGAAAAAAAGAAAACCACGATTTTGTTTGTATATGCAGAAGTAGCGTCGCGCGGGCGAAGATGATAGGAGAGAGAGAGAGAAAGAGAATGCTTTATCGAAAGAAAACAAGACACGCCAGAACGTGTTTACTCGGGCAATGGCGCTACTCGCTACGCTCGTGCGCCAGCTTGCCCTCGTACGCAATAGTCAACTAAACCTTACTCGTTACACAATATACTATTAACTTTGTTTCAATACATTTGACAAAATTGTCTTGAGGGAACGATACACTTTTATTACCTGAAAACAAAAAAATTCAATATTAATTATATTTAACTTAATTTTTTTTTAATTCGAAAACTATTTACAAATATTTCAAAATACTTTCATCTTAAAAGACAACCGGAATCTATTATTGAACATTTGAAGCTGAAATACAAAAAAATAAAAGTTAAATAAACAATATTAATAATTCATCTTGCTATATTATATTTTGTTAGCACTCATCTATTTCTCACCATAGTAATAAAACTTTGTATTTGTTAGTTGACAGTGTAACTGTCACACTGCTGGTTGTTTGATTCGCTTGTACCTTTTTGTTAAAATTCATATTCAAAATATAAAAATGAAATTTATATTTATTTATGAAATAAATAAAATTATTTACTTACAAGAATTCAATATGCAATAGAAATTCTCTTTACCCATTTAAGCTTTTATCTTCAGAGTATGTGCCTCATTAGCATAAGACTCACCAAGAGAGGCTACGTTACATTTGGATCTTATTTAAAGCAGTCATGTAAACATGTTTTAGGATCAAAGGAGTTGTAGGAAATTATCAAAAAAGGATGAAGTGATGATATTTAATCATATGAAAGCATTCGTCAAGTTTCAGATTAATTTTATTAATGATTGCACTATCGACTTTAAGGTAAACTAGTAATTTGATCAAATTTTTGTCTCTAATAGTATTTGACAAGATTAAATATTGTTTTTTATAATTACAATAAAACAATTTTAGATAATTATAAGAATATCAAAACAAAATAAAGTGCTTTGAAACAGTGGAATTAAGAAATTGGAATATATAATGTGAAAAAAGTGAGTAATATCAGAAATCACATGATGTGTTGTATTTGGAAAACAACTCATCGCTAGACCCTATAGCTGAAGGTTTTTCTTAGTTTTGCCATACTAAAACTTATTTCAGTCATAGCTTCTCCTGATTAGTTTGTCTCTCTACATGAAATAATCTTGCGAACAATCACAACTATATTTGTATTTATAAAATAATCTTCTGTCATCAAAACTCTTGAGTCATTTGACAGATGCATTTCCAGGTTTGATATCAAATTTTTTCATGATCTTCAGAAAGTCATTTCGGCTGTTATTAAACAGCAAGCTCAACACAGTTTGGACGAGTTGAATCAAGTTATTCTTTATCAGCTTTAGACAAATTTTTCTGTCACTTCTTCACATACTTTATTAAGTTAATCATTGATTAGAGGGAGTAGCATTAAGTTATTTTTTAACAGCTTCAAACCTGGATTCTTTTGCCTCTTATTCACAAATTTTACTAAAGTAATTTGATCATTAATAAAATTAAAAGCTGACAAATAATTCTATTTCTTGTCCTGGAACTTAAACATTCTGGCTTTTTCACTTTAAAAGCAATAGTCGAGGGTCTACTTCTCTTTAACTTAGAAGAAAATCAGCTTCTCAAATCTCTTTTGTTTTTTGATATTTTTAGGCTTGTAGTAATTTTAAGTCAATTTTAATTTTTAACACTTTTATTACACTATTTACAAACAAAATTTTAATTTTAAGGCAATATAAATAGACACAAGTTGACCGTCCGTGAATGTATCAGCTGAGACTGACAACGACAGATCGAAATGGTACAAACCGAGTTATCGCTGAAACGCGCGAGCATCAATTCAAATTTAAAGAAATTATCAAAATAATTACGTGTAGCTGTTTTCTTTATAAAATAATAATGTAATAAGATATTAAGAAGGGTCCGAACTATCTGTCTTTGTCTAATAGCGTTTTTCATCATTTGTGTAAACACTATCCGGTATAACAAGAAAAAAATAGCAGCCCCCGCTAGATATTAGTATAATAAGTAAATTTTGTAATAAAAACCAAATTTTTTCACTGTGTAGTTTTTGAATAATTGGAGACCTACCAAAAAAAGATAGTTTATATTTTAGATTGCTAGTAGGTCTCTAATTAGTCAAAAACTATGCGGTAAAAAATTTGGTTTTTATTACAAAATTTACTTATTATACTAATATCTAGCGGGGGCTGCTATTTTTTTCTTGTTATACCGTATAGTGTTTACATAAATGATGAAAAACGCTATTAGAAGAAGACAGATAGTTCAGCCCCTTCTTAATATAGAATTTTTTTAAGCTTGCACTAAAATAAATATTTTATGAAATTAAAAAATTATAAATTGATTTTTTCAATTTAAGAGAAAATAAAATATTTTAGTCTTTTTCGAATAAAATATTAATTTTTTTTTTTAATTATCAACTGCAGCCAAAAACGAAATGATAACCCCATCTCGTATTGTAGAAAACAATTTCTTTTACATAAAAAAATTAATTTTATGACTTTATTTTCAAGAAAACCTTGAAAAACCATATTGTTTGTCCTAACCTCTTAAGTTTCTTTTTTTAATAATTCTAATTTTCTGAATTAAAAGATTTCTTAGCTATTTCATTAAGGTATCAGGACTGAGTTTAATCAGGCCTGAAAAAAAATCAAGACTTAATGTAGTCATAATTTTTTTTTCTAATGATATTAATTAATGAAACTTCTTTTTATCTTAAATATATATTAAATACAAGACTTTGACCCAAGAATAATTTTAAAAAACCTTATCCGATGCTTAAAATTCTTTTGATTAGTCGAAGAATGGATTTTTTAAATTTTGATACTTGCCGTAGACTATCTCGACCAATTTTTAACTGATTGACCTCAAAATTTCCAGATATCTTCAGTTTATATATCTTTACAAAATAACAGTTCTGGAATTTTGATAAGATTAGTTTAAGTATATGTTAAATTGAATAACTTACATAAAATTCACAAAAATATGTATTTTTACCAACTTTTTCTAAACCAAACTTTAAAATTCTATTTTTTTTAAACTAAAACTGTTATTTTGTGAAGATATAAAAACTGAAGATCTCTGGAAATTTTGAGGTCAATTAGTTGAAAATTGACTGAGAAAGTCTGCGGCAAGTACCAAAATTCAAGAAATCCATTCTTCGACTAATCCAAAGAATTTTAAGCTTTGAATGAGGTTTTTTAAAATCATTCTTGGGTCAAAGTCTTGTATTTATTTATAATATATATTTGAGAAAAAAATAAGTTTTATTAATTAATATTATTAGAAAAAAAAAAATTATGTCTACATTTAAATTTGATTTTTCTTCAGGTTTAAACTCAGGCCTGATACCTTAATAAAATATTAATATTTTATTAACAAAATATATTAATTATTTTAATAATTAAATATCATAATAATTTGTTTAGCAAAGAAATAATTGAGAAACCTTTCAAATTAGAAAATCATATAAAAAAAAATTATATTTTGTTTCAAGTTATTGATAAAATATTAATATTTTAATTACAAAATTAATGATTGTTAATATTGCTTTCTCATAGAGAAAGCATTGTATCGATAAAAAAAATTTTTTTCTATTTTTTCATTAATTTGTACATATTTGAACTCGGTGAGTCGAAAAAAGTGGTTTCCAGAAAATGTCTGTATGTATGTGTGTGTGTGTGTGTGTGTGTGTGTGTGGATGTATGAATTCAGTTAGTAAACTGTATCTCGAGAACTACTCGATGGATTTGCTTCTAATTTTGCATGGAATTTAGTTTTGTGACTAACTTCCTGGGAAGCTATCGATAATTTGGTTCTTCCAGCGTAGTTTTCATTTTAAAGTTTTTTTTAAAAAAAAAAAAAAAAAATTCGATTTTTCGTTTTTTGGTTTTTTTTTGTTTACTACTCAATGAATTTGCTTCAAAATTTGCATGGAATTTATTTCTGATTGCCCGAATAAAATAAATTTTTAAAAACTGATTTTCTTAGCTCAGTTTTAATTTTAGAGCATTTTGAAATTTTTGAAAAAAATGTTTCTATTTATTAAGCCAATAAAATCTTAAAAACTACTCGATGGATTTACTTCAAATTTTCCATACAATTCAATTTTTTGATGAACTGGTGCGGAAGCTATTGGGAATTGGTTTCCTTAGCGCAGTTTTTTTTTAGAATCATTTTAAGAATTTTTAAAAAATTTCGATTTTTCATTTTTTTTGTATTTTACGTAAACTACTCGAAGAATTAGTTCGAAAATTTGTATGGAACTTTATTTCGACTGCCAAAAGTATTTAAAATTTTGTAAACTAATTTTCTTAGCGCACTTTTAATTTTAGAGCATTTTTAAAATTTTTTAAAAAATTTTTATTTTTAATTTTTTTCTATTTTACGAAACCCATTTGATAGATTTGCTCCAAAATTTGTATGCAATTAATTAGCTACTGTCTGAAGAAAACAAGCTTTGGAAAACTAATTTTCTCAGCGCAGTTTTAATTTTAGAGCACTTTGAAAATTTTCAAAAAAATTTTTATTTTTCATTTATTTTTTTTTTTGCGTTAACCATACTATAAATTTTCTCCAAAATTTTCATACAATTAATTCGCTATTGTCTAAAAAAAATAAGCTTTTGGAAACTAATTTTCTTAGCGTGGTTACAATTTTAGAGAATTTTAAAGATTTAAAAAAAAATTTCGATTCTTTTTTTCTTATTTTTTTTTATTCTACGTAAAGTACTCGATAGATTTGTTCTAAAAATTACAGGGAAATTATTTGCGACTGCCAAAAGAAGGGAAATTTTCAAAAATTGATTTTCATAGCGTAGTTTTAATTTTAGAGCATTTTTAAAATTTTGAAAAAGAAATTTTGAAAAGAAAATGTTATTTATTTAACCAGTTAGATCTCGAAAATTACTCGATGGATTTGCTTCAAATTTTGTATACCATCTATGTTTTTGTATAACTAGGCGGGAAGCTATAGAAAATTTGTATTCATAGTGTATTTTTTTTATTATAGAGCCATTTTAAGAATTTGAAAAAATTTTCGATTTTTAATTTTTTTTTTGTATTTTACGTAAGTTAATTGATGAGTTTGCTTTGAGATTTCCATGGGAATAATTTGCATCTGCCAAAAGAAGGATAACTTTTATAAACCGATCTTTTTAGCGTAGTTTTCTTTTTAGAAAATTTTCATATTTCAGTATTTTTCCATTTTACGTAAAGTACTTGATAGAATTGCTCTAAAATTTGTATACAAGTTATTTGCTACTGTCTTTATAAACCAAGTTTTAAATAAATAATTTTATTAGCGTAGCTTTTTGATCACTTCTTTTGTTTTCTGAGTTACTCTTGAAAATTTATAATAGTACTACTGATTTAGATGTTGACTTGTATTATTACATTCAATTAAGTATTTAAATATAATCATTATTAAATATTATAAATTAAATTGTTTTTTAATAAATGGAAAAAATATTTGAAGAAGAAGAATGAATTTCGTTGTCATCGTTCTTTTAAAGTACAAATTTATTAATAAATATTAATGTTAGTGTTACATCCGCATAATCACGGATGTACGAAAAATCATTTTTCATCCTAATTTTTTTTTGTAAATTGTTATACATATAAATTTGCGTACGTATATATAATTATATATACGCATATACATTATGCATGCATATAAACATATAAACATATTTATTTGCAGTTCTCTCCCTAAATAACATTAATAAATACATATAAGTAGATAAATAAATGAATCTTTTAGTAATAAGGAATATACTGTATTAAAAAATAAATTTAATTTCTTGTAATAGTCTTAAGAGAAAAGCAGTAAGTTCGCGCGCCGTATACGCTACCTCAGCATTTTTAGGCGTGATAAGAAGATATCTTCTGTCACCGAATGTGAGATTTTAAAGAGTTTCTCACGGCCGAACTGACCAATGGGACTCTTTTAAATTTTGACAGACTTGCATTTTATTTCTAGATTTGTACCTTTCTTGCAGAGAAAAATAATTTTAATAAGTCAGTCTGCAGTCAGTTCTCCCGAGTAACAGTACAAGCAAAAGAGAGAACCTCAATAAAAAAACTTGTAAACTCGCGCCGAATTCTACTACGCTAATAGTTTTTTTTTGTTGCTTCTTAAATTGATTTCTTTTACGTAAAAAGGAAATCAAGCAACGCAAGTTCGGAACGCGCTTAGATTAACAAGTTATTTTCTTTTTCGCCGGTTTATCTCTCAATATATGCGACTTACTGTGTTTAAAATATTTCTGCAAAATTTAATTGCAAAGTGCCAATAATAAATAAAAAGGAGAATTTTAACAAAAAAAGGAACTGCGCGACTCACCTCTTTTACGATTAAATTAAATAAAACAAATATAAATCTCCAACATTCTGTACGTAAATAATAAACCAATCTACGGAGAAAAAGGACATTTTTTTTGAAAATTTTTCGTAGCTGCGCGATTGAACTTACAGCTTACTAATCAATTTAACAATAAGAATAAATAAACAAATTGCGCAAATAATCAAAAATTATAATTAAAAAAATATTCGCTAGTAATCGCACAATCGACTTGTTTATGAACTGTAAATCAAAGTTTTATGAATATAATTATAAAATATATTTTTCGAATCGTGCTAGTGAAAAAGTTCAACTCAATAAATAGATTTTAATTAACTGGTTCTTGGTCATAATTTATTTAACAACCCAACCAACTACAAGCAGGCAACCAGAGGGGAGCACCACGCCACATTTCAACACTAATCAACAAAAATTTAAGTTATCTACGACCACGCAGCCAACCCATAAAAAGGTAAGTGATTCGGCTCCTCTACCCTGCATACGAGACAAGAAATATCTCACGATTGAATATAACGTCCGAGTAAACCTATTTAAGGTGACCGGACATAACATTAGACAATTTTTTTATATTAAAATCACATTTAAATAAATATAAAAAAAATAATGAAACTCAAAGAGCTCTATGAGAAAGCATTCCGTCAAAGCACTTGGCAGCGTTTTTTATATAAATTTCATCAACCTATTCAATTTCATAGATTTTTAATTTAGCAGGAGTGAAGGACTTTACTAAATTTTAACGCCAGTAATGACTTACTTTCGGCCCACTTTTCCAATTTATGAAGTGGTCATTACTGTTAAGGTGGAAATAGAATACAAAAAAATATAGTAACTAAATTCTTAAAAGCGAAATTGGTCAAAGTTTCAGATAATCCATCAGTAGCATGTATAACTTTTATGAGCAACTTTACATAGATAGTAATAATAATTGTTAGTAAATAGTACAAATTGAATAAAATCTTTTAATGTTTGCAACTTTAATCACGATTATGTAATCAGATCTATACAAAATAAAAAATTTAAATGAATATATTTTAAATTATAGAATAAAATTTTCACGTGTGGCATGTGGTTGTTGTTTTGTTGACTTCTCTAATCTTTATATTAAGTCGGCGACTTTTATATTAAAGTTTCTATGTGCAACATACTTGTTTATGATATGATTATAAGTTAAAATTACTGTAATTAAGGTATATTTTTTTGGATAATCATATAATTTTATATAAAGGAATTTGCAGTTGTTTTCTAATTATGTCGTTTTACTGTTTTTTAGCTAAAATGAACGGAAATTTAAATATATCAGATATATGCAACAGCTCTATTTCTAAATTACCAGAAGATGTTTTACCACGTAATTTGCACGTGCTGCAATAATTATTTTGTTTGCCGAAAAATGAAAATTTGAAAGTCGTTGATGAAATTGAAGTTACAGTCCAAGAATTGATGAATGTGTTGAATAAATTACCAATACAATTAAAAAGAATTGACTATTGTTGTGAAAAGTTAAAAAAAATTTCATTCTAATTTTCGACAAGTTCAAAAAAATCCAACGAGTGAAGTACTAAAATGATCAATTCTATGAAAGATATACATAATGTATTTAATATTGTACAAGATACTCCAATTATCTTGCTAGGTTTCATTGATAATGAAGCTAAAAATTTGTTTCTGTCCAAGCCAATTAATGGAATTGAGTCCAAATTACTAATCCTCAAGAAAGAAGATACATAAGGTATTAAAAGTGATTGATTAACGTTTATAAAGTTTTAAGTTTATATTATTTCAAGTTCATAAAGATTTTAATAATGGCAAATTTCATTATTAATAAACTTGAGAAAAATTCAATTTATTTACAGATGAATCTGAATCCTTAAGAGCAGGCCGAACTATCTATCTTTGTCTAATAGAGTTTTTCATCATTTATATGAACACCATCTGTTGTAGCAAGAAAAAAATAGTAGCCCTCGCTAGATATTAGTATAATAAGTGAATTTTGAAAAAACAAGCAAATGATTTTATTGCATAGTTTTTGAATGATACGAGACCTGCTAACAAACTAGAATATAACCTATCTTTTTTGGTAGGTCTCATATTATTCAAAAACTACGCGATAAAATAATTTGATTGTTATCACAAAATTTACTTATTATACTAATATCTAGCGGAGGTTACTATTTTTTTCTTGCTATAACGGATGGTGTTTATATAAATAATGAAAAACGCTATTAGACTAAGACAGATAGTTTGGTCCTCTGTTAAGTCTTGAAAAGGCAGCAGAAACGTCGTGTACACAGGATAATGTATCAATCCAAATGAATGTGACTGATATAGATGAAGATATAAGTAGTATTACGAAAACCGATCCATCGTGCACTAAGGAAGCTGACATACAGAAAGTAGTTACAGGTAAAAATATTTTTAATATTAAAACGAAATTCAAAAAATACTTTGTGGTTTTAATTTCCCGAGGTCAATTATGTACTTGCCGATCCTTGAACTAGAAAACGACTTGGGCATACAATTTATTGAAATTGAAAATCTAAACGCTAAGAACACAATGATTTTATTACTAAAATGCAAGAATATGATTAGTATTGACTGAGTAGCTTTATTTAATATAAAATCACATATTATAAACTCTTAATTTAAAAATATACAAGCTGTTTTCAATTTGATACTATTTTTTAAACAAGAGTGCCTTCTCGATAAAAGTATTTGATGCACTATTTTGATCATCTTTATATAAACTTGAAGATTTTTTTACTTCAATTTTTTTTTATTATTCTGTATTATTTGAATTTGCTTGAGTTTATTATTTTTGGGCCTACATATTTAGAAACTTTGTCTATTTTTTGACTATGTACTCTTATAGGAAATGTTTTGATAAATTGAATTGAATATTTTTCAGGATCATCAGATCTAATAACTGAAAAAGATTTGAATTTACCATCAAGTGAAGAAATAAATATGAAGAGTTTGAGTTCTCATTATTCGTCAGCTGGAATTTCATATACGATGAAAAATTCAAGAGGGTCCGTTTCTGTCATGACTCTAGAATGTGTTGCCAGCTTAGATAAAGCCAATGTACCGGATACAAACGCAATGTTTATTGTTGGCACTATTGCCAATGCATTAAATATGGATATAGATACTTTGATAATTAGTAAAAGTGTCATAAAAAATGCACAAGAAAAAGTCCGCCAACAAGAGTATGAAAAAATGAAGAAGTTATTCACAAATACATCTATGTCATATGTAATTGTACATTGGGATAGTAAGCTCATACCCGATAGCATTTAGTGTAAAAAAATCGATAGATTACTAACATTGGTCAGTACTGAAAGCTCAACAAAAATAATAGATGTACCTGCTTTGGAAAATGGTTATGGGATATCGATGGCTACTGCTGTTTATGCAGCTATAAAAGAGTAGGGCTTACAAGACCTGATAGCTGGCATTTGCTGCGATATGACTGCTACAAATTTTGGTCACAAGAGTAGGGCAGCAGCTATTTTAGAGCAATCTTCAAAAAAAGATTTAGTTTATTTAGCTTGTTGACATCACATTCTAGAAATCTTATTATAAGCAGCATTTCTGGAACAAGTGGGCCAAATGTTGCTATTTTCAAAAGGTTTCAAAATCAATGGGATGTCATAAGCCAAGGCAGATATAATCATGGATTAGATGGTTTGGAACCAAAATTAAAGAATGAGATCCCACGTATTGTAAAATATATAGAGGATTTTTTAAAAGAACAGCTTCCCAGAAGTGACTATAAAGAGTTACTTATTCTGAGTCTAGTTTTCTTAGATGCTACGAAAGAAATTAAATTCAAAAGGCCAGGTGCATGCCACCATGCACGGTGAATGACTAAAGCGATTTATTCGTTAAAAATATTTTTATTCAGTAAATCTTTTAAATTGAGTAGAAATAAAGAACAAAACTTGTACTTGATGTGCAAGTTCATAGTATTTTTATATTTGAAACCATGGTATAAATCGCATTCAGTTATTACTGCTCCAAACAATGATTTAATTTTATTGAAATTATTGATTGAATACAAAGTTATGGATAAATCTATATCGGAAACGACACAGAATAAATTTAAAAAACATTTAGGGTATTTGTCACCCGAGCTTACTATTCTCTCTCTATTTGATAATGAAGTTGAAGCTATTGTCAAACAGAAACTAGTGCAATCGTTTTAGAACAAAATCATCGCTTCTAAAGAAGAAATTCCGAAAAGGTTTGATGCATCAGAAATCGACCTGAGCTCGCTACATGAAATAAATCTTGATTATTTTATAAACAGTCAGAGCATACATTTTTTAAAAAGATTTTATATAGACTCTGAATTTATAATGTATGACAGCAGTACTTGGGATAAACATCGAGCATATATTCATTCACGAGAAAAGTTGAAAAATTTGATAGTCATAAATGATATTTCGGAAAGAGCTATTAAATTAACAGAAGAATTTATAAACACAAGGTCAAAAGATGAGAATCAGAAGCAGCAATTCAATCTAATTCATCGATGAATATAGAATAAACTTGCTATCTACTGATAAAACAGATTTAGTTTTAGATCGCAAATTACTTTTAAAATTTGTTTTCTTGAATAAAAAATATTTTATTATAATAATGTTGTAAATATTTATTTATATAATCTATTCCTATAATTATTTATTCATATAATCTATTTCTATAATTATTTATTCATATAATATCTTTACTTATAAGACATATATTGATTAAACTAAGTAGGCTTTTATAATAAACCCCAAAAAAAATAGAAAAATAAAACGTTATTTAAAACATAAGAACTATTTTTAAAACATAGTTTTCTGTATAAATAGTATTTTAAAATAGAGTATTATGATAGCCGTGATAATGATTTTAAAAATGATTTTTCTTATGAATGTAAAAAGTAAGTATTGATAGTCAAAAATCTTTGTATAATGTTCATATTTCATGCTTAGATTTTCTTAATAATTTCAAATGATCATATTTCGGCATTGGAAGTCTCTAGAGACTTTTTTAGTAACAAAATTAGAGCTCTTGTACTCAATTTTCACTTAAAATTTGTTATTGGAACCTACCTGGACGATGGAGCGTCCATAAATATAAAAAAAAACATAAAAACACGTTTTTATTTAAATTTTTTAAATTTTTAGCTGCTGTGTATTCTTCAAAAAAGTTTTTCAGGCTTTAAAATCATTGCAGAAATTATTGTTCTTATCCACACTGATGTTATTAATGTATTAAAGGATCGTAAAGAATATTTTAGCAAAGCTGGTAAGTGTACGAATGAAAAATATCATAGAAATGAGGAAAAAAACGATTTTTTCAAATTAGGTAAGATAAGATCACTATGTCAACGAGATTTCCGAGCATTTTTCCAAGTTTTTAATGACAATACATGAATCTAAGTGACTGGAGCGAGGTTTCAAGCATTTTGGGAAATAGTGTCCGGTCTAATACATACATACATATATATATATATATATATATATATATATATATATATATATATATATTGTAACGGGGTATATATTCAAACAAACAAAATCAAATATATTTGTGGACTTACTTTAAGTACACATGCACTTACCGTTAAGTAACTGATTCTCGGTTTATAGTCGATCAGCCTACTTTATTACAGCTGATCTGCTTCGACTATCTATTACTGACGAGAAAATCAATTGAACAATATTTAATACTATTGCAGAACTTCGCTTAGAAGTTCTGCCTCCTGGACGTCTGGTACGACGAAACCCACGGCGTGTACCCGAGAACTCTATTAAATATCGTTGATCAAGAGAGAGTGTACTATGTTCAACATATACATATAAAAACAAGACACGATCTTAATTGGCAATAAATAATGTTAGACAATCATCAATAATTACTTTAACTTTACTTTACTTTATTATAAGCACTAAATAAATTTAATACAAAGAAATAAAATTATAAAAATATTAATTTGCAAGTAAGACTTGATAAATTTAATTATGAGAAACAACTGAGAACCAATGGTGAACCATAATAAGATAAAGGGAATAGAAAATTTTGACTGTAAAAATAAAAACGAAATAAATTGGCTTTTGGATAGTAGTTGTACTGACCATATAGTTAACAATGATAGTTTTTTTGAAAAATTCATTGTATTAAAAGAACCAGTTAATAATTACGACTTTCTGTGTAAACGATTACGCTAATCCGAGCAGAGCGCCACAACTGTGTTGCGAGCACACTTGCTCCGACTCTCCGGCATCGCGCGTGCAGAAAGCCAAAACCAAGCACTGCGGCAGAGCTGCGAGCTTGCTTGCTCCGACTCTCCGGCATCGCGCGTGCAGGAAGCCGAGACCAAGCACAGCGACAAAGCTGCGAGCACGCTCTCTTTGACTCTGCGGCATTTCTCATGCAGAAAGCCGAGACCAAGGGTAACGACAAAGTTACATGCTCGTTCACTTTGAATTTCTGAACATTGACGTACCAAAAGCGAGTAATTTTAACACACATAAGTGTTACAAATGAAACACAAATTTTTTTATTTTAGCATAAAAATTTTAACTTTCTGAAATTTCTTAACAGAAATATATTTATTGTTTAAAGTTTTTTTAAATTAATAATTTAATGAATTTTTTATTCAAAACTATCAAACCAAAATAAAAATTTAATAGAAACATCTTTGTTAGAAATATCTAGAATGTAATTGAATTTTTGGAAATTACAATATGTAGATTTTTTAGCTTACCTGATTAGTGAAAAATTACTATTCAATATACACAATAACTGCCCAAGTTATTTTATTATTTAATGACTTTTTTTTAAACTTTTTAAAAACTAATTTTTTTTTATTTTTAAAGAATAATTAAATTTTGGCGACAACGGGGAAATAACTGAAAACTTCTTAATTCATAAAAAAGTATGAAAAATAGTCATTTTATAATCAGTCATAATAATTTTTTCTCCAAACGTATTAAATTTTGAAGAAAACGTTATAAATGTTTTATCAGATATCATGTATATATATAATAATAATAATAATAATAATAATAATAATAATGATAATGATAATGATAATGATAATGATAATGATAATGATAATGATAATGATAATGATAATGATAATGATAATGATAATGATAATGATAACGATAATGATAATGATAATGATAATGATAATGATAATGATAATGATAATGACTTACTATAAGCAGACTGATAATCTAAGAAACCATTTTCTGAATAAAAGCCATATTAATCGATTTCATAAAGCCATAATCGAAAATGACAACAACCTGACTGCTCTTAAATTTAACTCTGATGAATTAATCACCTCAATTGCCTCAACTCTGGAACAGAAAAAAAGGTCCTGGATGAACAAGGAACTTCATGGACGTTACATCAACAATATCATGCAAACACACATTGACTTTCAAGCTACTCACGCTTGGTTAACATATGGTGATATATTCTCTGAAACAGAAGGGTTCATGTTTGCAATACAAGATCAGGTGGTGCCAACAAGAAATTATAGAAAATATATAATAAAAGACCCAACAGTTAACGAAGACAAATGCAGACTATGTGATGGAGAGACTGAGAGTATTGAACATCTACTCAGTGGATGCAAAATACTTGCACCTAAAGAATATACACAAAGGCATAATAACGTTGGTAAAATTATTCATCAGCTGCTTGCACAAAGAATAGGGACAGTGCAGGACATAAAACCATACTACAAATATGAACCGCAAAGCATTAGTGAAACTAGAATAGGAAAACTATACTGGAATCGTCAAATATTGACAGACCACACCGTAAAACACAATATACCAGACATAACCTACCATAATTTCCAAAACAATATAGTATACTTGATTGACATAAGTATACCCTATCCATCAAACATAACGAAGAAATTTCATGAAAAAATAGAAAAATATAAACCACTGGCTGAAGATATGAAACAAACCTGGCAAACAGATAAAGTAATAATAGTTCCCATCATTATAGGCGCCACTGGCGAAATTCCATGCTCACTGATGTCAGCATTAACAACACTAGACATTCATAAGAACACATACATTCAATTACAGAAAATCGTAATTCTAGAATCCTGTAGCATCATTCGAAGAACACTAAATCAACACTAGATTTCCATCAAAGTAGATCCGAGGAACGGGCCCTATAACCTGGAACGGGCTCCATCAGAGCTGTACTATCTTGGTGCAAATACACCCGAAGTACAGTAAAAATTCCTTCTATAAGGAAGTGCAACAACTCAATGATAATGATAATGATAATGATAATAATAATAATAATAATAATAATAATAATAATAATAATAATAATAATAATAATCATAATAATAATAATAATAATAATAATAATAATAATAATAATAATAATAATAATAATCATAATAATCATAATAATAATAATAATAATAATAATAATAATAATAATAATAATAATAATAATAATAATAATAATAATAATAATAATAATAATAATAATAATAATAATAATCATAATAATAATCATAATAATCATAATAATCATAATAATAATAATCATAATAATAATAATAATAATCATAATAATCAATAATAATAATAATAATAATAATAATAATAATAATAATAATAATAATAATCATAATAATCATAATAATCATAATAATCATAATAATCATAATAATCATAATAATCATAATAATCATAATAATCATAATAATCATAATAATCATAATAATCATAATAATCATAATAATCATAATAATCATAATAATCATAATAATCATAATAATCATAATAATCATAATAATCATAATAATCATAATAATCATAATATAATCATAATAATCATAATAATCATAATAATCTATAATAATCATAATAATCATAATAATCATAATAATCATAATAATCATAATAATCATAATAATCATAATAATCATAATAATCATAATAATCATAATAATCATAATAATCATAATAATCATAATAATCATAATAATCATAATAATCATAATAATCATAATAATCATAATAATCATAATAATCATAATAATCATAATAATCATAATAATCATAATAATCATAATAATCATAATAATCATAATAATCATAATAATAATAATAATAATAATAATAATAATAATAATAATAATAATAATAATAATAATAATAATAATAATAATAATAATAATAATAATAATAATAATAATAATAATAATAATAATAATAATAATAATAATAATAATAATAATAATAATAATAATAATAATAATTCAAGCTGACCTTCAAGGTCAAATCAAGGTCAACTTGAGTTTTTTAAATGGAAACCCCTATTTTTTACACCGGAATCGGAAAGGGCAGGAAATTTTACGTCCGAATATGCTCTCAGGTCATCTGACCTCGATGACCTCAAAGGTCAGATGAAGGTCATAAATACGAAATAATCGGATGGCTATGAAAAATCTTAGGTAGGGTATTGCCGAAAAAGTAAAGGTCAACACTGAATTTCTCGTTAAAAATTACTCAAATTATGATCTTCATTTTTTCGACAACACCTTACATAAGAATGTTGACAGCTACCCAATTATTTCGTATTTATGACCTTCACCTGACCTTTGAGATCATCAAGGTCAGATGACCTGAGAGCATATTCGGACGTAAAATTTCCCGCCCTTTCTGATTCCGGTGTAAAAAATAGGGGTTTCCATTTAAAAAGCTTGAGTTGACCTTGATTTGACCTTAAAGGTCAGCTTGAAGGTCAAATTCAAGGTCACTATTTTTTAACCCCCTTTGTATCCTACAACTTTTATAGAGGTCATTTTTTGATAGGATGCGAACTTACTGAGTTTTTCAGGTGCATAGATTAAAATGGCCCACCGTGTACAATCAAAATATTATTTTTAATCTCAATTAATGTACAATATTTATGTACACCATTTTAGTATACAATTGCTAAACCTTGAGACAGAGTTAATGAAAAATTGTCATATATTTATCAAATAACATTTTCACAAATCTAACCTAAAAAATTGTCTGCTTATTAATAATAAATTTATAAAATACATTTTTCACATATATAACCTAAAAAACTGTCTCTTTACAAATCATAATCAATTTAGTTTATTTAAATATAAATTCATTTATTAATTATTATTTTTGTAAAGACTAAGTAAATAAATAATAATCACACTAAGAATTGTACTGTATTTTCAAAAATTGAAGCAAATGTGGAGCAACGCAACAGCTGATCAATCATCAAATATACGATAGCATCAAAGCAATCAGATTTAATATATGTGTATTATACTGCTGTATATATACTGCTGTTATTCTTGCTGTGTCTTTCGTATTCATTCTAATGTATATGAATGGACTCTCTTTTTTCTATGTCCGTCACTTTCAAGACACTGCTGTTTGCTGTTACTCGTTCTCTCTCATTCACTCTATGCATATGTCACATGTTATCTTCTCTCTCTCTCTCTCTTTTTTCTATATACGTACGCCTGCTCAGGCGACTGCGCGCGCAACTTCCGTCTCATACGTTTGGCTGAATGAGAAAATTATTAAAAACAAGAAATCGCAGGTCAAGCCTATATACCATACAAAATTAATAAATACGTCATTTTTTAGCTGTTTTTGGTATGAAATGTTTATTAGCATTATATTATATATATATTTACAAGTAATTAACAAGTAAATACATATATTTAATATATATTTTGCGAGTTTCAATTTTTTAAATTTGAAACTTAAAGTGAATAGGTCTTGTCGCACACGATGCGGCTTCGCAAACTTGCCTTTCGGGGCGCTACCGCGCCCCATGATTTATGCTACAGCTGTTTATTAAACTCTAAGTATGGTTACTTACTTTTCGTTTAAAATATGGTGAATTTTATGAAAAAAAAATCTATTATACAATCATGTATGTATAAAAAATGGCGCTCGATAACAATTATTTTGAAAACAGTATAATTATTTTATTTATGATAAAATAACATTTTCACTTTTCGGTCGGTAATCAAAACTGTGCCGGCTTACTCTTAACGTAAATTTGTCAGATGGAAAAATTTTAAAAGCTACTAAAATTTGTAATATTATAACATATTTTAAAACTTATTATTGATAAGAAAATTGATCTTAAGAATGTTTATTAAGTAGAAATTTGTTTAGTTTTTCTGAAATAACTGTAAATAACACAATTGTATCGAGAAATCAAACAGCAAAAATTTATAATAAAAATAGAGAATTAGTAGCTGTAGCAGAGATAATTCTTTCCGATCCCGGAACACAAAACCTCTATCCCCAACAAAACTCTAAAAAGCTCTATATAAATATTTTATTTCTATTTATATTTTAATCTAAAAAGAGGCCAAGGAAATTTCTTGGTAGGAGTGGAAAAAATTCTCTTCTAAAAAAATAGAATAGTTGATATCAAGATTCTATCTTCTGTGTTAGAAAAATTGTTGCAGTGTGTGCCATCATAAGATAAAATTTATGAATCCCCTTATGGAGGATAAGGATTCAAAATAAATCTGGCTTGTGATTTTTGTGATGAATAAGCAGCTGTGAGCTCTAACAATAAAAAAAGTGCTATGGACAATACGTATAAAGTTAACAGATACAATGTTTTTGCTGCTTGTGCACTTGGCCATGGACTTGCAAGTTTATCTAGTTTTTGTAGCTAAATAGATTTGTCAAAGCCAGTTGTCCAGTCAGTGGTCAATGCTATAAATACTTAAATAACAAAAGTATACAAACAAGTGGCAAAAGGTTCTACACCTGAAGCTGTTAAGAAATAACTTGATTCGACTTCTCCAAATAGTGCTGATCTTGATGTAACTTTGTCAGGCTAATGAAAAAATTGGACATTGAACTTAGAAATGCATCTGTCGAGTGGGCCAGGACTTTGAATGATAAAATATAATTCAATATAGATTGATCAAGTTAGTTTCATTCAAAAGTAGCACATACTCTGAAGAGAAAAGTACGAATAGGTGTGATGGATTTCTATGCATCGGATGCATATTAAAATGATGTATATGTATAATTCTATTTATTATTATATGTTTAAATGTAAATTCTATTTATAAATTTTAATATTAATTAAAAAATAAATTTCGGATCTAAATTTTATTTCTTTATTTTGAATTTGAATTGTAAAATCAAATATAAAATGATTACTTTATATTAAATATTATTTTTTAGTTTCCAGCTCATTTAAAGTTAGTACGAGTAATTCTAACAACCATTAGTATAACAATTAACTATGTATTTGTTGACTCTTACAACAAATATATAATTTCATTTATGACAAATGATAAGTACTAACAAAATTTTTTATAATAAGATAAATTATTATTATTGCTTATTTTAATAACTTATATATTTTTGCACTTCAGCTTTATCAAGTTGATAACAAGGTTCTCTTGTCTGGTATTTTTTTTTATATTATTAGCTAAAATAAACAATAGATAGCAGGCAAAAATATTCTCTAAAATATAAGTTCATCATTAATAATTTTAAGGTATTATAACTAGAAACTTCAAAACTGTTTTTCTCAAATATAAAATTTTACGTGCTTTCCCGTAAGATTTAAGTTGAACCACTGGATGGATCTAACTTTCCCAAATAAATTTAGCTTCAATATTAGCATCATTTTCGCGTAAATGGAGGGTTTTACACCACAAGGAAAAAATGTCAAAATTTAATGTATGCTAAGTGGGCCTACATACCACTTTAAAAATTTGTTCAAGGCTTAAGAGTCGGCCGTATCGCTCTGTCCTTGTCTAATCTAAATTTTCGTTATAATAAATAAATTAAATATTTATATGCAATTTAAGGGAAGAGCGCAATAGCGCAAAAGACGAGCAAACGATTCTATTTTATGAAAAAATATCAAATTTTTATTATCTTTCAAGTAAAGTACGAAACGGAAAACACAGTCAAATACAACCTCATATTTTCCGTTTCCGTACTTTACTTGAAAGATAATGAAAATTTGATATTTTTTCATAAAATAGAATCGTTTGCTCGTCTTTTGCGCTATTGCGCTCACCCCTTAAATTTGTATATAAATATTTAATTTATTTATTATAACGAAAATTTAGATTAGACAAGGACAGAGCGATACGGCCGACTCTTAAATGGAGCTTGCTCCGTAAATAATTAAAAGAAAAAAAATTTATTGAATAAATTGATATTTTTTGTTGAAAAGTAAAAAATTTTTCGTTTTTCAGGAATGCCCTTATTAACGCGAGAATGGCAAGAATACTGAAGCTAAATATGTTTGGAAAAATCATTTTTATCCAGTGGCTAAGCTTCAACTTTACGGGGAAGCAATTATAAGAACAAGAATTCATGGAATGATCATGGAACTATGGCTAAAGCAAAATGAGCTTATATATGCTTAAAATAAAGGTATTTTAGTTCACTTTTAAACACTATTTTTATTTTCAAAGAATTACATTGAATCTAATTAATACATAGCTATTTTACTTGCAGGCGGAAAAGGTGTTTTGTGCCCTCAAGGGTATAATTTCACGCTATTTTACTGATCGAAAATTATAATTTTATAAAATTACAATTTTTCAAAAAACTATACATCAGAATGAGTTTTTCTTTTATAGACTACTTCATTTAATTTCAATGAAAGGCGGAAATTCCAAAAATCAGCGGAAAAAAGCGGAAATCGAAGATAAACAGAAAAACTATTTTCCCAGTTCGAAAAATCAAATTTCTCAAAAACCGTGTTTCGAATGGAAATTTCCTATTAAGGATCATTTTATTTTGAAAAAATAAAGGGCGGAAATTTAGTTTAATAAATCATATCCCAAAAAAGCAAAATTACATTTAGCTAAAAAAAGTGCTCAGCTGTAAGAATATGTGGGCACACAGACATAGAGTATGTATGTATGAATAAGATATACATGTAAGGTGAAAACTGTGCGCAAAAAAAAGAAAATACACGTATATACATAGAAAAACTCATAGTTGACGAAAAAGAAAAAAAACGAAAAATAGTGCTCGATTGTGCGGGAAATCGCGAAAAAAATTACAGAAACGCGTGGAAGATTCGAGAAACCGTTAGAAAAGTAAAACCGACACGACGGTTAAATTCAAAGTAATTAGAGGTAAATGTTGTGTGCGCGTGAAAATAAATAAATCGTGTAAGTAATATATGAATCGCGAACGGATAAAAGGTTTTAGTAAGATCAAAAAGAAAAATAAGTAAATTTTGCTAGCATGTTTGGGCCGATGTATAACCTCTGAGCGAATACATCTACTCATTACATTTGTGTATCTCCTAGATTGTTTTCGAGGGGGCATGCGGAGGTCACACGTGCTAGTGAATCGCGAATAGAAATAAAGTCAATTTTGTTCGTGTATTGCGCACACAATACAAATAATTTTAAAGTTTTGACGATGTAAAAGTATAAATTCTAAATAGTTAACGGCGTAATTTTGTTTGTGTTTTTATTTCGCGTAGGCTCTATACACCTATTGCGATTGACCTTGAACGGTAATTTTAAGCTATAATTGTTTATTTGTGTATGTTCGTATTTTCGTGTTTAATTATTTGATTGTTAGTGTAACGTAATTTATTTATTTATTTATTTATTTATTTATTATAGTGTCGTATTAATTTATTTATTTCAGGTATTTAATTGTATATACAGTCTAGTCAATATAAGACTGATTGATATCGATCAAGATCATTTAAGATTTATAGCGTAGACTCACCGTTGATCAATAGTACATAACCTCTGATCACAAAATGGCAACCGGCGGTGTGCCCACGAATAGTATGAGAGATAACGAAATAGAAAAGATTTTATTTACTGTACCGAGCAGTACGCCGAAAGATATTGAAAAAAGAAATGAACGCGACGCGTATAGAAATCAAATAGATAATAATAGAATGCTCAAAAGTCAGGAAATTAGCAATTATAGCAATGCGTTAAGAGCTAGCAAAGCCCAAAGAATAGAGGATTTTTACAAGAATCAGATGTTGAGAATGAAAAAAATTACGAGACGGAATTAGGAGTTTTAATTAAAAGAATAGAATCATTAGAAGTTAACCGAAATAGACAAGATGATAGATTAGGAGCGCAAGATGCGCGCAATCGCGAACAAATACCGGAACGCGTTGAGCATAATAATTTTAATAACACGCAATGGCAGAACCGGAACGAACAACAGGGTAACGTTTTAGTACCGAATAACATTATGCAGATCCAACAAATTAATTTCCCCTTCTGGAAGCATAACCCGGAAACATGGTTCGACTTATTCAAAACGCAAGCGAAGCTGCAAAATGTCACGGATTAGAGCGTAGCGTTCGTGTTACTCGTAAACAATTTGGATAAAGACATAAGTCGCGAAACATCGAGTTTAATAAAAACATTGAAACCGGGTAACAGATATAACGGTTTAAAGAAGTATCGTATGGGTACGTACGGTCAGTGCCAGGAGGAGAGATTTAATAAGTTATTCAGGAAATGCCGGGCGCAGGGAGAAAAATCCTCTGGGAGAAATTAATTTATCCAATGAAGAAATCGTGGTAAAGAATGCGGACGAATTATATTAAAACAAGTGCAAAGAAGATGTCGGTAAGACGGTGAGCATTAACGCGATAAACCAGAATACGGTAGATAAAATGGAATGCTATGAACCACGCGTAGGTAACGTAAAGATCGACGCATATATCAAGGCTATTGTTAAGAAGACGCTCGATGAAGTAGGAAACGGATCTAGAAATGATAGAATATCGCGATATAGCAATCATCAAAATAATAGAGCGAAACATTATTGTAGATATCACGCTCGATATGGAATAAAGGCATATAGGTGTGAACAACCATGCGATTGGACTGACTTTAATAGAAGACATGAGTCTGTTCCACCTAAGCATAGATCGAAATCGCCTGCTCGAGGTATAGAAAGGAGAAATAGCGTTAGAATCGATAATCGACAGGCGTCTAACAGTAGAAACCATAGTAAAGAAAAAACGCATTTCAACTCCCAATCCGGCAGGTAGAGGGGGCAACCTCGTCGGACACAGAGAGCATACGCCTCCACGTTATTGACAAAGCAGCTTAAGAAGCAATTTTAGTGGATACGGGCGCGGAAGTATCATTAGTTCCGAAAAGAAAGAATAGTAGAAAAAAAGCAACGCACGTGAAGTTATACGCAGCAAATAATATACAAATAGATACGTACGGAATCGTTTATAGGAAATTAGACTTCGGGTTTAAGAATAAGATCAGATGGACATTCATCGTTGCAGATGTACCATATGCGATCTTAGGCGGCGACGTCATCAAGCACTATCATTTGCTTCCGGATGTAAACCGACGGAAGCTGGTAGATGCAGAGACTGGTGAGTCGATCGCAGGCACCACTAAGAAAGTTGCATACGTTCAGGTGTCGTTGATTGACCCGGAGAATAGATACGCCAATATAATAAAATTCCCATCCGTCATAGGGCTTGAAAAGCATAAAACGAAAAGAAATATAGATGTGTATCACCATATTAAAACAATAGGGCCACCAGTCGCACAGAAACCACGGCGTCTGGCGCCTGATAGGCTACAAGCAGCCAAAAGGGAGTTTGAGAGATGGTGTAAGGAAAGCGTTTTCCAACCTTCGAAAAACCCTTGGGCTACACCTATTCATATGGTTCCCAAAAAGAATGGTAAATGGAGGATATGTGGTGATTATAGGAGGTTGAATACGGTCACAGTACCAGATAAATACCCAATTCCTAACCTTCATTTAGAAGATAAACTACTAGCATTTTTTTCAAAAAAATTTACGCCCGCACAATCGAGATAGTTTACGTACGATCGCGAATTCCTGGCCATCTATGAAGCCATCAGATATTTCAACGACTACTTGGAGGGTAGAACATTCAAAGTATATACTGACCATGAACCGTTGACTCATGCGTCAAATGAAGGTTTAGATAGCTGCACCGCGTTACAAGTAAGAAAAGTAGCATACATTGCGGAATTGAATGTAAAAATCTGTTACTTACCAGGTGAAATTAACGTAGTATCAGACGCGCTATCAAGAGTCGACGATTTCAGGTTTCCGACAATATTTTCATTAGATGAGATAGCCAAAAAACAGGTGGAAGATCAACAGCTGCAGGAGATCATAAATAACCCGCAGAATTAATTAAAACTGGTTAAGTTGCAATATGGTGTAAAGAATACGCCATTTTATTGCGAAATCGCGCAAGATGTGCTCAGGCCATATGTTCCAGAGGCATTGAGAGCAGTCATCTTTGAACTCTTTCACAATAAAGCGCATCCATCTGCTCGATCAACGAGTATGATGATTAGAAAGCAATATGTGTGGCCGAACATGAACAGGCAAAAAACATCTTGGTGTAGAGTATGCAGGGAATGCCAGAGATCCAAGGTTACTAGGGAAAACAAGTTTTTACCCATGAAGTTTAATGAGCCTGACGCGAGGTTTGCCTACGTTCATGTTGACTTAGTAGGTCCGTTGCCACTTAGCGATGGTTACAAATATCTTGTGACCATGATAGATACCTATACCAGGTGGCCAGAGGCGGTGCCCGTTTACGACGCATCGGCTCCCACTGTCGCACGCGCTTTTTATGATGCGTTGGTGTCACGCTTTGGTGCACCTATCATCATAACAACAGATCAAGGCAGGCAGTTTGAGTCCAGCATGTTCTTAGAATTGCTGCAAACGGTATGGTGGAGCGATGGCGCCGTGACCTTAAAGCGGCACTTATGTGTCATATGGAAGGACGCGAATGGACTAGAGTCCTTTCCACAGTTTTATTAGGATTAAGAATGCGCCTAAGGAAAGACACGGAGGCCAGTCCAGCTGAGTTCTTATACGGAACTCCATTAGCCATACCGGGAGATATGTGTGAGTTCAGAGACACAGATGTGCGAGATCATGCGATGTTCCTATCGGAATTAAAGGAATATATGAGAGAGGTTAGGCCGGTGCCGGTAAGGCATAATCATGCACTGAAAGCATTCGTTTATAAAGACTTGCAGAACTGCACTCATGTGTTAAAGAGAATAAAAGCAGTGAAACCACCTCTCGTTCAACCGTACACAGGGCCATTAAAGGTAATATCGAGACACGATAATGGCCGAAATTATGTAATAAGAAAAGGAGATAAAGATGTTACGGTGAACGTCGAAAGGCTCAGACCAGCATACCTTTTAGCAAGTAAGGTAGAAGATAGTGCAACAGAAGAGAATCAAGCACAAAATGTTAGTATTGAACCAAGTAGTAGTAGTAGTAGTCGAGCAAATAATGAAAGCAACAATCAACAGAGTGACGATACTCACACAGTAAATAAAGAAAATACAGTAGTAGTTGAAGCACAAATTCATGAGGAGGCTCCACCCACAATTGCAGAAAATTATGACGCACTAGAGGAAGAAAATCATGCACAAGAAATAGTTAATGAGGAAGTGCATATGAACGACGAGTTAGATAATAACGAGTATGACGTACCTAGCGAAAGGTATTATGACAATACGGGTAGCGTTAGCAATCCGTCAAACATGACGAATAGTAGGAAAACGGTGTTAAAAAACAATAAATTAAGTTCAAATGTAGTACAAAATGATGATGATATAGAAAATAATAGAAAGAGAGAGAAATTCGTTCCAAATATTTTGAGGCGAAGAAATATAAATAGTATTTTAATACGAGAAAATGTAAGTAGGAGTAATAAGAAGCGTAATGTAGATGTAAAAAAAGTTAGATTTTGTACACCAGTTTCTCACTATAAAATAAAATGTAATTAGTTTTAAGTTTTTGTAACGAAATTGTATTAATAATGTATTTCTTTTGTTATATATAGGTGAAGCTGATTGGGCTCTCCTCTGATATTTGTATCGCTAAAGAGTCCCGTTAGCCTAACCAAGATGTTTTTCCTTGAGGAATTGGCCAGGAGCCTATTGCATAAGATCAACGAGACTCACGATCTCACCAAAAAAGCTGAATATAGACTTGCGGAGGTTTATCTGTACGAATTTATTGATCCATACAGCCAACAATGTATTGGCAGGATAAATGCCATCAACATGGCCGGCGCAAAGTACGCTATGAGAATGGACTTCTAAGTGTGGTTTATAGAAGTATGTAAAATGTTAATTGTGTGCGCGTATGTAAAAAGTGGTTAAAGGTTATGTAAATAATGTATGCTGATGTAAACATAACTAGAACTACGTATGTACAAATACAATTATGTAAAAGTGTGGCATGAGTAATTGCGTAAGCGAAAAGTGTGAGTAATCGCGCGAGTAATTATACAAACTGTAAAATAAACATAATCACATGAGTGTGTGTGTGTGTGAAAGTAATCGCATAATTGCATATTTAATTGTAGAATGAATACAATAATACGAGTGCATGTGTGAGAATAAACGCATAAACGCATGTTAACTGCAAGTAAAAATGATCATGTAAGTGCGTGCATGAGAATAATTGCATAAGTCGCATATAAAGTGTAAAAAATTACGTAAGTAATTGTATGGGTATCGAAAAAATATATTAGGTTACGAAATATGTAAAAAGAAAAGAAAAATACATGTAAATAAAATAACCTCCCCATTATGTAATTAAAAGAAAAATATGTTTTTTACGGTAAATAACCATAGATGGTTATTTAGGGGGGAGTACTGTGGGCACACAGAAATAAAGTATGTATGTATGAGTGAGATATACATGTAAGCGTCACGCGCAACCTGCGGCGCGCAAGTAAGCGACTAGAAACGTAACTTATGTGATACACGAGAGACACGAAGTGAGGCAGAGCGTTTTCAACTCCTGTGTAGTTAAATATTCCTTCTCCACTTTCCAGGTATTTTGTAACGACGACTTGGTATAATAAAAGACTTTGTAATTCTTATTTCAGTCTCACACTTTTATTTCATCTCCTCAACCAACCAAGCTTCTCCGTAGTTCAAGGAACTACAAATACAATGGCTGTGCAAGAAGCCATGTTTCATAGTTGCCATTAATGCTAATGTATAGTTTGGTACGCGCCAACTTCAAATTTGAATTTTAAATATATATTGAATTTTTTTTACATTTACAATTGCTACAAATAAACAAACTGTTTTATTTTATTTGAAACATAAATATGTAAAAAAATTTAATATTATAAGAGAGAACAATATAGTTTACATCATTTGCGAACTCATTTTTTTTTAAATGTTCATTATAGCAAAATAAGTAATCTATTCGTTTCTTTGCTTGAAATAAAATATTTTTTGAATGACTTTATTGAATTAACGAAACTTAGGCATATCCTAACCTTTTTAGAATAAAAATATGTTTTCAAAAGCGAATGATAAGGATTACTTAATTTTATTGCTAATATAATTCTATCATATAATATATTCATATCAAATATTATTTTATATTATGGTTCTTTAAAAATAAAAAGTCTTAAGTAATTTTATTAAGATAAGACTGAAAAGACGTGAGAAAAGTCACTTAATTTTTTTAACCTTAGTTTAATGAGTATAAAATAAAATTCATAATATTATATTTTTAAAAAAATTATGGAAATCTTTTTTTCAAATATATTATTTTCCTAATATTTATATTTTTATTTGAAATGTGAATTTCACAAATAACATAAAAAAATAGTATAAATGATTATATATTTTATGATATAAATTTTACATCGATTAATGACCAAGATTCTTCATATAGCATAAAGTGCAAAAAAATGACGTATGCAAAAAATTATAAAGTTTGTTTGCAAAATTTTTCAAATGTGATTTTTAATTATGATCAGGGTTATTTGAGGTTCAATATTATCTCGAATGATATTTGTTTCTATTGATGGGAAAATATCATTTAATTGAAATGATAAGTATTATAATGCATAACTGAAATTGAAGTTTTAAGGCTCTACATGTACATTTATTTATGATTTAATTCGTTTATAAAATTCAAAAACTATCCATTAATTTTTACCGAATTGAATTCTTCGACAAATAAAAAAAAGTTTTTTTTGCAGTTTGTGTTGTACGGAGAGTCTTGATCATTCATCTTTAAAAAATTTTTTTTAAAAGAAATATATTTTAAAATCATTTCTATTCTTTTTATATTTATGTTTGATTGATAAATCTAAATATAACATGAATGTAAAATTTACATTCTAAATAAAAAAGAAATATAGGTAAATAATAAATTTGTAAAATAGATTTCTACAATTTTATCAAAAATACTAATATTATGAATTCTATTTTCTACATGGAGAAAAATATATAATAACTTCAGTAAAAATACAGAGTAAAAATATTTGATATCTTATGTTACAATTAATGCTATAAAAATAATAAATTTTATTATGCATATAATAAATTTTTTTTTTTCAAATAATAATATCGTGTCCGCAATCTGTAAATTTATTTCTAACCTCGAAATTTTCTCCTAAATTTAAAGTATAGTTCTGTAACATATGTAGACGATTCGAAATTGTATAAGTAATATGTCATGATGGTGCAGTCGGTAATGTTCACGCTTTTCATCCTCGAGATACCCGGCTTCGACTCTACTTCAAGTCAGATTTTTTTCAAAAGTAATTTATTTAGAAATGGTTAAATTAATTTAGTAAAATAATTAATTTGTAATTTTGCAATGGTTAAAAAACTTTTTTATCCTATCTTTTATCATTTTTTGTTTTTTTCCAACTTTCATTAGCAAATTCATTTTTTTTTAATGGTGTTTTAAATAACATACCATTTGTATGTGACGATTCTGACCACATTTGGAAGAAATGCTACCATTTTTTTAGCAAAAAATTGCTAAATGCATTTTAGTGCACCTTATTATTTTAGCCAATGAACAAATCTTCGCAATTATGGAATACTTAATTGTAAAAGAATACTTACATGTATAGTTAATTAAAATATTATACAATGCATCTGTACACAAATCAGTTATATATTGATAATTTGATTTTGATTAAATTACATTTTTAGCACCTTAAGTCCGTTAATAAACTAGTAATGTACATATTGAGACAGAAATAAAAATGTTCTCATTAAAATTTGCATCATTAAAATTGTAAATACATAGCAATATGCAATAATTCAGTAAACATACTGCGAAAATAACGTCTATTACGCTGGCACAGCCACTAGACAACGCCACTACCTAACCAATACCATATTTTGTTGCTAATTTGTTGCTAATTTGTTACGCAAAAATCAATTTTTTTGCTCTAGCCGTTCCCAAGAAACACGGGCCGTGCTAGCGTAAGTCTTACACTAGCAAGGCCACTGCTGTAACTCTTATTCTAATTAAGATATTTTAACTATTCGAACGGCATAATTTGTTGCTAACTTGTTGCTAAAAGATGATATTTTCCAAAATTCGAAAACAATAGTATTTGACCCTAATACCGACATCAGGCCCAGTTGAATTTCAAGAAATCAGTTATTTTTCAGGGTATGACTAAAACTAAAGAGTAATAATTTGTTGCTAATTTTTTGCTGATGATTCCACCTTGAAACAATTTTTTTGCTCCAGCCGTTCCCGAGAAACACGGGCCGTGCTAGCGTAAGTCTTACGCTAGCAAGGCAGCTGCTGTAACTCTGGTTCTAATTAAGATATTTTAAAGATTCGAACGGCATAATTTGTTGCTAAAGTAGTGCATCTGCTATTGATTCCTGCCGCTGCCAGCTAGTAGTACCTCTCTCGCTCGTGCAGCAAATACTGGGCGGCAGAAATAAACTAAACTTGATTCAAATACTATTGTTTTCGAATTTCGGAAAATGTTATCTTTCATCAACAATATATGCCGTTCGAATCGTTAATAGTACATTACGATACACGTGCTCTGAGTGGTCCTTTTTAACACGGCGCGCAGTTAGCACCCGAGCGCAGCGAGGGTGCTAAGCTCGTCATGTGAGAGGACCACTTCGAGCATACGAATCGTATATTATTTTATAGCACGTGTGAGATAAATCCACCACACGTAATCTATACTATAGAAAATAAATTTCAACGAAATCTATACGCTCCACGAATGATAATTCGTAAATAAAAACGAACGCTATATATCAACAAAACTATGCACTCTACGAACGCTAATTCGAAAAAAATGAAAATTATATACATTATCAAAACTAAACCCTTCACAAACAAATAAGAAAAGTAAAAACGATTTCAAAAACATTTTTAGAGTGTGAAATTATATTGATAATTATTAATATCACTGATATTTTATTAATAATTAGATACAATATGCTAACAAAATCTTGCCGATTATTCAGATTCATGTATACATAAGTCAGACAAAGCGAAGCATCTAGTTCATTTTTCATATATGCATCTCTCTCTTTCTCATCGTTAGGCTGTATACACTGTACACGCATGCGCGATTACAGAGGTTTTATATATTTCGACAACTCACGGCACAATAAGAATTTATAAACTATAGTTTTCGTTTTCTTGATGCTTTTAATTCTTTAATAAGGTATTTATATTTTTTGGTTGATTGTCTACGTGTTATTATAGGGAAAAAGATATTTCTACGTATTAATAAACGTACAAAGAGTGATTGTGACGCGTGATATTGATATGATTACTTTTTCGAACAGTATAATAAAATGTCAAATATATTACAGTAGTACTTTTTTACACAGTTCAAAAAAGTTGTACTTAGCTCCCGCTAAATGGTGTAGAAAACGCGGATTTAGCTCACGCAGTGCTATAATAGTACATTATTAACCTGGGGTGAAAAGGCTGGATTTACGTAACGAGTTTCGTAAAACAGCCTTTACACCAGAGGTTAATAATGATTTTTTTCGCATAAGAGCCGAAAATGAGAAAAGAAGTTGCCATTTTGAGGTTAGAATGCAGAAAAATATCTTAATTAGAACAAGAGTTACAGCAGTGGCCTTGCTAGCGTAAGACTTACGCTAGCACGGCCCGTGTTTCTCGGGAGCGGCTGGAGCCAAAAATTGTTTCAAGGTGGAATCATCAGCAACAAATTAGCAACAAATTATTACTCATCAGTTTTAGTCATACTCTAAAAAATTCTTGATTTCTTAAAATTCAACTGGGCCTGATGTCGGTATAAGGGTCAAATACTATTGTTTTCGAATTTTGGAAAATATCATCTTTCAGCAACAAATTAGCAACAAATTATTAATCTTTAGTTTTGGTCATACCCTGAAAAATAACTGATTTCTTGAAATTCAACTGGGCCTGATGTCGGTATTAGGGTCAAATACTATTGTTTTCGAATTTTGGAATATATCATCTTTCAGCAACAAATTAGCAACGAATTATGCCGTTCAAATAGTTAAAAGATCTTAATTAGAACAAGAGTTACAGCAGTAGCCTTGCTAGCGTAAGACTTACGCTAGCAGGGCCAGTGTTTCTCGGGAACGGTTGGAGCAAAGAAATTGTTTCAAGGTGGAATTATCAGCAGCCAATTAGAAACAAATTGTTACTCATCAGTTTTAATCATACTCTGAAAAATAACTGATTTCTTAAAATTCAACTGGGCCTGATGTCGGTATTAGGGTCAAATACTATTGTTTTCGAATTTTGGAAAACATCATCTTTCAGCAACAAATTAGCAACAAATTAAGCTGTTTGAATAGTTAAAATATTTCAATTAGAACTAGAGTTACAGCAGTGGCCTTGCTAGCGTAAGACTTACGCTAGCATGAAACGTGTTTCTCGGGAACGGCTGGACCAAAGAAATTGTTTCAAGGTGGAATCATCAGCAACAAATTAGCAACAAATTATTACTCATTAGTTCCAGTCATACTCTGAAAAATAACTGATTTCTTAAAATTCAACTGGGCCCGATGTCGGTATTTTTGTCAAATACTATTGTGTTTGAATTTTGGAAAACATCATCTTTCAGCAACAAATTAGTAACAAATTATTACTCTTTAGTTTTAGTCATGCCCTGAAAAATAACTGATTTCTTGAAATTCAACTGGGCCTGATGTCGGTATTAGGGTCAAATTCTATTGTTTTCGAATTTTGGAAAACATCATCTTTCAGCAACAAATTATGCCGTTCGAATAGTCAAAATATCTTAATTAGAATAAGAGTTACAGCAGTAACCTTGCTAGCGTAAGACTTACGCTAGCACGGCCCGTGTTTCTCGGGAACGGCTAGAGCAACAAAATTGATTTTTGCGTTACAAATTAGCAACAAAATATGGTAATGGTTAAATAGTGGCGTTGTCTAGTGGCTGTGCCAGCGTAATAGACGTGCGAAAATAAGGGTCCTTGCAAACTACAAGATCTTTTACTGTAATAAGTAACATCTTTTTAATTTGTAAATAGCAAAAGATTATAATGTGATAATAGGATAAAATAAATAATCACTGTTGTAAATAGTCAAAAAACTTTAATGTTATAAAACAACAATTATTGTTGTAAAATATATATAGTGCAAATTAAAGAGTCAGCAATTTCTCGGCGACTAACAAGCATTGTTAAGGAGATTTAAAACGAACACTACACCTGTACTTATAGATGTTAGCTTCCTTTTCATTTTATTGCTGAATTTCCAGAAAAGAAATGCATTAGCTTGTAGTATGTACCATGATGATTATTTAGATAAATTTTCAAATAAATTAATTCATTAGTTTTTAAGATATTTGGATTCCTGTACAAAATTGAAAAATTTTAATAAATAATTTTGGAACCCAAAATTCTCAATAACTAATAAATGAATTTATTTAAAAATTTAACCGAATAATCTTTATGGTACATACTACAAGCCAATGCATTTTTTTCTTTAAATTTTGCAATAAAATGTAAAGATAGTGAATATTTATGAGTACAGGTGTAGTGTCGATTTTAAATCCCCTTAAAAAACCATTGTAATCAAGCGAATACTAATCTTGCGATAATGTATGAGTCATTGCGATGAATAAATGTGGTGAATTTATCGTATGCAGAATGATTTTTTTAATCTTGTAAATACTTATTGTAAATTTTTTAGCATTGGCTGTGATTAAAGGAATGTTAACCTTTAGTGTAATCAACAAATTTCATACCATAACTTATGAGTGCAGTACAAAACACATTTCTTTTTTGTTACTTCAGTCGCTGAAAAAATGAAAATTCTACAATGAATAAATGAACAGTCTCGATATACACATAATTTATATGAACTTTTAAATAAATGTTAATTAAATAAAAAATATTCTAATGTTCGAGCCCCACCCAATTACATTATGAAAATTCAATAACAAGTTTCGGGTTAGAAAAAAAATCAGTAAAATTTTTTTCTACGTATCTGTTTCCACAAATTTTACTATGTAACATATTAATTTTTATTATAACGCAGAAATATCCCACTCTTCCTATACAATATAATAATTTTAGTATAGCAGCGTTTTTCTATTTCTATTAATGATGTGGCTACTAGGGGTGGGACTATTCGAATAAAAATTATTCGAATAATAAATTCTTCTATTCGGAAGGTATTCGTAATTGGAATATTGATTATTCGAATTTTTTATTCGAATTATAATACCCCCACCCCTCACACATCTGTACGGGTGGGGTTCGATTTTTCGAAAGACCGATATTTTTTTGTGCTTAACGTAGAATCTCAAAATTTAGAATGATGCTATTGATAACATTCATTTAAATTATTTAGAAATCTCGTTTTCAATTCATGGCTGCTATCGAAATTTATTTATTTGAATAAATTATAATTGATATTTAGAATAGTAACAAGTATACAGAACACCATATTATGATTAGATATTTCGAAATTTCTAATAGAGTTTTCAAAAGTATATGTTCGTACATTCTTTTAATACTTGAATAAAGATTTTATTAGAAATTTCGAAATATTTTATAATTATATGGTGCTCTATATACGTGTTACGATTCTAAATATTAATTATAATTTATTCGAATAAATAAATTTCGATTGCAACCAGGAATTGAAAATGAAATTTCTAAATAATTCAAGTGACTGTTATGAATAGCATCATTCTAAATTTTGGGATTCTACGTTAAGCACAAAAAAATATCGGTCTTTCGAAAAATCGAACCCCACCCTTGAGTGCGGATAACTCTTAGAGTATGTATACCTGGACGGAGCATGCAAAGCCAAAAAGTGTAAAAAATAGAAGAGAGAGTAAGGTAGCTTAGAGTGAAGTGCCTTCCCTCTCGCGCGAATTCTCATTGGCTGTTGCTCTCCGAGATAGCCACGCTAGGAGGAAGCAACAGTTAATGAGAATCCGCGCGAGACAGAAAATACTTCACCCTAAGCTACCTTTCTCTCTCTTTTTTTTCTTAAACTTTTCGGCTTTGCATGCTTCCTCCAGGTATATATGCTCTAAGGGATAACTCAAGAAATCCACCATAATATTATACATAAACAGTTATATACAAAATTTTTAACAAAAAAAAACCGACTCCAAAAAATGCACTAAAAAGTAACAAATAATTTATTATCTTTAGAAATCATACAAATAATTGGTAAAATACAATTTTAGAAGTCGGCGTCTAATTCCTCAATGAATGTAAACGTTATTTTTTAACAATAAATATAAACGTATTTTTTGAACAATGAATGTGAACGTTATTTTTGAAAAAATGGACTAAGTCGTTCTGCTTACGCACCACAGATTTAGAATTAGACGCCGACTTCTAAAATTGTATTTTACCAATTATTTGTATGATTTCTAAAGATAATAAATTATTTGTTACTTTTTGGTGCATTTTTTTAAGTCGGTTTTTTTTGTTAAAAATTTTTTATTTGTCATTTTTAGTGCAATGTTTTTAAAATCTTTTTTTTGTAAAAATTTTGTTTTTATTCGATACTTTTAAAGTCGGTTTTTATTTATTAAAAATTTTTTAAATTGTTTGTTTTTGTTAAAAAATTTTTATTTTC
Source organism: Anastatus disparis (assembly GCA_017163975.1). Taxonomy (NCBI): domain Eukaryota; kingdom Metazoa; phylum Arthropoda; class Insecta; order Hymenoptera; family Eupelmidae; genus Anastatus; species Anastatus disparis. Next base: position 3,450,226 of record JAFFSR010000310.1, read on the forward strand.
TATCTTCTAGTGAATCCTCTTACTAAAAACGCAAATATAGGTAGACCCACTAATTACATTAAACTTTCATTATTAATTCATAACGCATGCATTAGTACACCACCAAGCAATATATAGCAGGAAAGAAAGAAGGCTCGACAGCACAGTGTCGTTATGTGTGCTAAATACATATTCAAGCTCAGGTAAGAGAGAGAGAGAGAGAGAGAGAGAGAGAGAGAGAGAGAGAGAGAGAGAGAGAGAGAGAGAGAGAGAGAGAGAGAGAGAGAGAGAGAGAGAGAGAGAGAGAGAGAGAGAGAGAGAGAGAGAGAGAGAGAGAGAGAGAGAAGGCGAAGTATAAGGGAGGTAAATGAGAAAACAAAACACCCGGTTTTTTTCTTAATTTGATAATTGGATCATACAAACCGAATATTGGCCCAATAATTATAGGACACGTATGGGACCTACCTGCAGACATTCTCTATCAGATAAGCAAAAATTTTTTCGAATCGGTTAAGAAATGACGGAGTTATGAGGTAACAGACATAAAAAAAAAAAAAAAAAAAAAAAATTCAGTCGAATTGAGAATCTCCTCCTTTTTGAAGTCGGTTGAAAATTTTAAAGGATAGTATTTTGATGTTCGGTTTGTCGAGCTTGAAATTTAATTTCCAATCTCATTTCATAAAAAAATAACAAGTGTAAATAATTTTTTATTTTAACAAAAATAATTGTATCAACATAGCTTAAGTGCGGACAAGTCATTATATTTGTTGAAATTATGAATTTAGAAAGATAATAAAATAATAAAAGTATAAATCGATTTTTTAATAAAAACTAATTTCTCTCAATTTTTCGTCTTTTATTTGATACTTATGCTTACTTTGATAAAATAATTTTATTTATCAGAAAACTATTTGCTGAAAATATATCATTCAATATTTTTTCAAATGACTTAGGTGTTCTAAAAGACTTTTAAACAAAAAGAATCGACAAAAAATCTGAATAATTGAAAAATTTACAAAAAACAGTAATTTTACCACGATAAAACTAGGAGGGCTGCGCCCCCCTGTGCACTTTGCGCGCTAACCCCCCTTTTGGTTTGGTTTTATGCAATTATTGCATTTAAGGCGCGACCGCTAAATTATAATAAAAAAATACTATGCTATATTTTTGCTATATTTTAATATAGTAATTTCATTAAAATTTGAATTTACTAATTTTTTTAAGCGATTAATGTATTTTAATAATGTATTTTGATAATAATAAATATTTATTTGTTTACTTATGCCATCGAGCTTATATATAGATGACAGATTGCGTTACGCGATAAAAGACTACGGACATTGAATAACGTAGAATATTGTTAAAATCTATGGAAGCCTGGTTAGCTCATACGAGAGCGCGCTAGTTGCATGAGGAAATTTTAACACGGAACTTGCGCAAACAATGAAATTTTTGAACCCTTAAAAATTTTATTTCCTATTAGAATGACCTTGAGATTTATGTAAAAATATTTTTCGCTATCAATTTATAATCAATTTTTATAATTTAAGATAAAAAATCTACAATTTACTGAAAAGGTATATATATTTTAAAATGTCAATGTAATTAGAAAAATATATTATTACGAACTAGAATATAAACTTGAAATTGAATGTATAATGCAAACAATGTATGATGGCAGTGATCCATTTTTTCTTCCACCTTTAGGCCAAAGATATTTATAGATATTTTTATCAATACTTTATTTATGCAATGCATTGTTCACTACACTTGGTACAGAGAACCAATCATGTGCGATACAAATTTGTGGATTGTTACAGGGTCATTGGGATACAATAGAAATGACTTTTAGAAATGTTTTACCAAGTTCTAATCTATCGTTTATGGATAAAGTTGCATGTTTAACTGGAGTTATTGCTTGTTCTGCAAACATTGGTAAATTTCGTTCAATATAATTTCCGTTATTTTCAAACAATATGTGGGTGAAAAATGTTTTTTTCAAATATGCATAAATAATAGATAAATAAGTTGAAAATCTAGAAGAACGCATTTCACGAAATAATATATAAAAATGTTAAAAATATAAAATAACACACTTCGAGAGATAATAATATAATAAACTACTTGAATCAGGTAATTTAATTCACAGTAATCTTCAACATGATTCTCAAACTTTAAGATCTTTATATTTGTATGAGATAAAAATGGCAATGTTCATCTGAATTGCTTCAACTAAACTCAGAGTAAAAAGTGTATCAGAAAATATGATTTCATTTTGTCTTTTAGGTGTGTCTCTAGTTGATCAACATCATGTTGTTCATGATAGTTACAATGGCAGTGATCCATCTTTTCTCACACCTTTAGGCCAAAAATTTTCAGAGATATTTTCACCAACGCTTTATTTATAATTTAACTATATCATTTTTTTTTGTTAAATAATTTTTCAAAAATAATATAGTTACATTTATTAAATTTTAAAAAAAACTCTTTTTATACTTGAAATCATAAAAATTTGTATATATAATCTAACCTGGTGATGATTTTATTTTTATATTTGTTTGACTACTTGTTAATTTTAGCATAAGTTTGTTATTTATTTATAAGCACCCATGAGAAATTCACTAATTCATAAGTGATTTTTATAACATGAATTTCAAATGTTCTTAAAATATAAAATCTCTTTATATTTTATACAACTTAAAATTCCAGATATATATTATATAGTAAATATATTTTTATAACATCATTTTTCATTCGTACAAGAGAGAAATGGTCATTATCAAAATTCACATTCTGTTGGTACTATCCTACTAGTCAACTTGAGTAATGATACACTCTGGAGTTCTGGAAGAAGACTTGTCTATGTATTATATTCTGCGCAAAGAGGTTTTGCTGTAAGTTTTTGGTCAGATATTTTATCAAGTTTATGATTACCTAATCGATTTTGCTAGACAGAAATCTCTAGTTGTATATCATTTTATTCCTATAAAATTATTAACATCATTTTATATTTCTTATAACAGGAGGTAAATTAAATTAATTAAAATCTACTTGTAAGCCTTTGTTACAAGTACTCTACCTGTTATAATGGGATCAGCTGATCCCTTGCGCCAGCTTCTCAGATCTCGTACCTCGATTATAATATTTATATATATATATATATATATATATAACATCAGCTGTGCAATTGCTTTTGTTAACACAAAAGCGTGCAAATTGCCAGTTGCAATCAGAAATAAAAATTAAGATATATCCTATAAGAGATGAGGTTTACAGGCGTGGTGATTCTTCGCCACACCAGACAGGATAAAAGACTTTATTCAAAAGTAAGAAAACAGTCAGAGTTTATTAAATAAAAAGAAATAAAACAAAAATAAGAAATGAATGAAAATTATCGCTCAGGCTAATAAATTAAATAATAGAACTAAATTAATTGATAATCACGTCGCGAAATACAATAAATAAATATAATATAAACATATTCAATGCATGCGTGGTTGCAACCACCTACCTTAGAAATACGGCGTGTGCGCGGAATCGGAAATTAGATACAAGGCAAAAGAATAAGCCAGCTCGCTATCTCTCTCTGACACCCTGCATGGCTATCAGGCTTGGTTGTGTATGCGGTTCAGCTGTAAGAACACAGAGTATCATGTCAAATACTGTGTGCAGCAATCCGCCGACACACACAAGAATTTGACACTACTAAGACACACATCTACACAACACTCTAACACGCGAGATTTTACAAATTTAATTAATTGCAGCGATAAAAAACTTTATCAAGAGTGAGCGCGGCAAAAAGCTAACAAGACTCACAATGGCGGTTCCAATAATCTTCGATGGAAAGAGTGAGCTATCTTCCTCTCTTGTTCTATCTCTTACCACCTGCGCACAACTCATTTGCATATTCCTAATGTATAAGCCAGCGCAAGGCACGCACCCGTCATTAAAAGGTCCATACATATATATATATATATGTATGTATAAAGTACATATTTTCATGAAATAAAAAAGTATCTATATATAATTACATATATACATATATATATATATATAACTAAGGTATAGACTTGGTCAGAGTCCATCGTAAATATCGCTCCTTCGTTCTCGTTAGAGCAACGGTTTTCTCGTTACCGCCATACCGCTCCTTATATTTAAAAAAACTTCCTGTATTTAGAAAAAATGCAATTATGATAGCCACTCAGGATGAGGAGAGAGAGTCAGGTAGTCTAAATAACAAAAGAGAAAATATATAAGTTATGTGTTATATATATTTAGACGGTCAGTATGACTAAGCACAAGGACCGTTGGAGCTAGACTGAATACAAATAAGTGACTTGCTCGCTGCTTGTCGTCGGTCTGACTTGACGCCTGCACAGAAGCGTACTCATGTATACGCTGACTAGTGTAAATGCGCTTGTAGCACCATACTCATACATACATTATGTGTGTGTCGCCACATCACTCCCCACCCCCAGCAAAAAAAAATTTGTGTGGGTAATTTTTTTTTTTATTACAAGTACAAGAAATGTGTGTTGTACTGCACTCATAAGTTATGATATGAAATTTATTCATTACACTAGAGGTTAAGATTCCTCTAATCACAGCCAATGCTAAAAAATTTACAATAAGTATTTACAAGATTAAAAAAATCATTCTGCATGCGATAAATTCACCACATTTATTCATCACAATGACTCATACATTATCGCAAGATTAGTATTCGCTTGATTACAATGTTTTTTTAACAATGCTTGTTAGTCGCCGAGAAATTACTGACTCTTTAATTTGCACTATATATTTTTTACAACAATAATTGTTGTTTTATAACAATAAAGTTTTTTGACTATTTACAACAGTGATTATTTATTTTATCCTATTATCACATTACAATCTTTTGCTATTTACAAATTAAAAAGATGTTACTTATTACAGTAAAAGATCTTGTAGTTTGCAAGGACCCTTATTTTCGCAGTATATTTACTGAATTATTGCATATTGCTATGTATTTACAATTTTAATGATGCAAATTTTAATAAGAACATTTTTATTTCTGTCTCAACATGTACATTACTAGTTTATTAACGGACTTAAGGTGCTAAAAATGTAATTTAACCAAAATCAAATTATTAATATATAACTGATTTGTATACAGATACATTGTACAATATTTTAATTAACTATACATGTAAGTATTCTTTTACAATTAAGTATTCCATAATTGCGAAGATTTGTGCATTGGCTAAAATAATAAGGTGCACTAAAATGCATTTAGCAATTTTTCGCTAAAAAAAGGTAGCATTTCTTCCAAATGTGGTCAGAATCGTCACATACAGATGGTATGTTATTTAAAACACCATTAAAAAAAAATCAATTTGCTAATGAAAGTTGGAGAAAAACAAAAAATGATAAAAGATGGGATGAAAAAGTTTTTTAACTATTGCACAATTACAAAGGGTGGAGCTCGAACATTAGAATGTTTTTTTATTTAATCAACATTTATTTAGAAGTTCATATAAATTATGTGCATATCGAGAATGTTCATTTATTCATTTTAAAATTTTCATTTTTTCATCGACTGAAGTAACGAAAATAACTAATGCGAGTAAAGCATTTTAGAATATTCACTTTATCGAAATAAGAAGTAGCAAAATAAATGTACTTCTAAATTTAGAATAAACTATATCAAGATTTCGAATGAATTCTAAATATTTTAATCGAACAATTTGAGATTATCACTACTGCTTTTTGAAATCATGAAAATTCATTATTACTTTATTCTAAATTATGGAATACGCTATTCGTAATTGTGGCACTCTAAATAAATATTCATTAAATAAAAAACATTCTAATGTTCGAGCCCCACCCATTACAAAATATTATCGTTATCAATACGCAGAATTAGACGTTTTTGTGAAGCGATCTAATTTTCTCCACTTTCTTATTGGACTTCCGCTCGTATTTATTACATAGACTAGATGTTAAGTGCAAGGTTTTAAGTACACATCAAATTAACGTTCGTTCGCTAAACCCAACTTTTTATCGGGTGGGGTTCGATTTTTCGAAAGACTGATATTTTTTTGGGCTTAACGTAGAATCTTAAAATTTAGAATGATGCTTTTCATAATATTCATTTAAATTATATAGAAATTCCGTTCTCAATTCATGGCTTCAATCGAAATGCATTTATTCGAATAAATTGTAATTGACATTTAGAATTGTAACAAGTATAAAGAACACCATATTATGATGGGATATTTCGAAATTTCTAATAGAGTTATCAAAAGTATATTCTTCTATATTCTTTTAATACTTGTCAAAAGATTTTATTAGAAATTTCGGAATATTTTATAATTATATAGTACTCTATATACCTGTTACAATTCTAAATATCAATTACAATTTATTCGAATAAATGCATTTCGATTGTAGCTATGAATTGAAAACGGAATTTCTATAAAATTTAAATGAATATTATGAAAAGCATCATTCTAAATTTTAAGATTCTACGTCAAGCCCAAAAAAATAACGGTCTTTCGAAAAATCGAACCCCACCCTTTTTATCTAATTAGGGGAAGGAATAGGTTGGGGTATCTATTTGTACCGGTTGTTTTACGACCAGGTCGTCATTTTCATTCAGCGACGCTACGCAGGTCATCTGAGCGCTTCGTTCTCCGGCGTAACATCTTTTCTTACAACGGATGTTGGAAGGTAAATTAGCCTTCCATGCTTTTAAGATTAAACCACGTTGCATTTCCTCTCCTGTTGAGCTAATCAGTTCATTTAAATGCTCCTACGGTTTGCACGTACCCATTCGATAACCTCCAAAAAGTTTTTGTAGTTTACAGTTATCTGACTGCGTGTATTTCTTAATTAAAATATGTTTTAACCCTTTATACCAGTTATTACCTTTAAGCATCTTGATACTATCTGATATATCTGTTATAATACTATTGTTTAAGTTCGGCATTACATTATTAAACTTTATATTATCACCAATTATATTTTGCAAGTATAATTGATACTCGTACATTTCGAACCACGTCGCGGGATCGTGTTGCCAAAATGGTAATTTTGTTGGTTTGAAATTAACGTTTGCCGAGACTGACAGTTGAATGTTATGATTGTGCGCGTTTATGTCATGTCTATCTGTTGTATGTGTTGACAAGGTTATAGGATTGTTAGAGTTTGAAGGTATCTGTTCGTTTGTTTGTGTTTGCGGATTAGAGTTTTTAGAGTTTGTATTTATTTGTGTTGTTGCTAAAACAAGAGATGTTTGTTTATAGGTAGAGGTCGAGGCCGATGAAAAACTGTTTTGTCTTTGATTGTTTATTGAAATTTCAGAGAATTTAGAATTTAGGCTTTGTTTTGCTTTTAACGCGTTATTATTGCTTGTGAAATTTGAATTTAACGACTTTGAAAAATTATTTTGCTCTGTTTCTGGAAAATTGAAGTTTCTTGAAACATTTGAATTTTGATTTTGTTGGCTTTGAAAAATTAACGATTTTAGAGATTCTATTTACTTATTTAACGTCTGTAATTGCTCATTATGAGCTTGTTGTAAGTTTTTTATTTCATTAAAGCAAGTTCTTTCCAGATTTTTATAGGCCTCTCTAGATACCGTTTTTTCGTGAAAGCGCTAGCCGTTTTGGTCATTAAGAATATATTTTGATCGAAAAATGACGCGTCTCTAGATTTAAATGCAAGAGTTTCATTTACGTTGTCCCGTGCGTTAGGTATGAATTTACTAGCTATGTTTAATGGTGAAGTTTTTGGCGAGTTTTGTGTGCTTGTTCGTGCGATTGCACCGCCCCAACTCTCGCCGCGCCCGTTTCACCCTGGTTCACAATTTGCGAAGAAATATTACTATTTTGCGTTTGTATCGCTTCCGTTGCCGAGTACTACGGGTTTTGTGAAATCATTTCTTTTAACGGTGTATGAAACACGTTAGCAGGCATTTTGGCGAATGAACTATCGCAAGGAAGAGGAGATAATTCCTATTGTTTTGTATGACGAAAGGAAGATTCTCTCTCTCTTTCCAATATGTAGAGATACAGGTTATGCTTCATTCTTTTTTCAAAAGAAAATATGTCTCGTACAGTCGGGTTAACTCTCACGTGCCCAGCGTAAAAGACTGCATGCAGTCGACGACCGAGACTAGAATGCCCCCCGATGCATGAGCACGAATAACCTAAAAAACCGTATTTAACGCTGTCAGGATGATTCCCCGGTGTTAGCGTAAAAGACTGCTTGCAGTCGACGACTAAACATCAAAAAACTTCCTTCAGCATGCGAATTATTATATAAAAAACAAAAGTAGAGAGAACCCCTTCAATGCAAATATGTGCAATTTGAATAAATAAATAAATAAGACAAGACACGAGACAAGCAATAAGTTAATATCAGACCAAATGTATATATACGAGCAAATAAATAAACGATTAAATATATGGGTGAAATTCAAAAAATTGACGAAATCAAGCTCGGTATGAAGACATTTTTTCTTTATTTTTTTTTCCTTAATGCTATTTTGAGGTGTCCAGTATGAATAATGCAAATATGTTCGACATGAATTTTAAAGATTTTTGAACGCACTATCTTTTTCCGATGTTTAAATCCCAAAAAAAAATTTTTTTCGTTATAAACCATTGCGTGAAACGAAGACATCAGAGGTACGTTTTAAATACATGTAATTTCGGTACATTTTCTCCCTATATATGTTATTTTTTTCATTGGTAATAATTAAAAACATGAGAAAACAGATTAGTTTTGACATTTGATACTTTGTATCTCTTAATTTTAACCCTCTAAATTATTCGTGAATAGAAATATTCAAAGTGTGACACAAAGACATTTTTAGAAATTAATTTTAAACATGTTCCATTAATTTTTTGCAATTTCACATATTACCACTGGATTCCTTGATTGAAATCCCTAAAAAATCACTATGATATATTTTCCATAAGATACATAAAGGCCTTCTATTTTATCTGATATTGGGAAACACGATGAAGTTCTAACAAATAATGGTTTTACTGATAATGATAAATCTAAACCTCACAATAGTGGGATGAGCTCGAATCAAGAATTAATTAAAAATCATGCGACATCCTTAGATAGAGCCTTTCTCCAATGACTGCGCTGGTCCTCTTCGAAGAGTCGAACAGGGAGAAGAGGTGAACTGCGCGCGTGCTTCCTAAATGTGACCTCTTTAAGGGCTCATATTGAGCAAGTGCGTGAACTTCTGAGTGGTTATCATTCTTACGACATATCTGGAGTTGCTGAAATCTGGTTGGGTCCATCTGTATCGGATGACGTCATTCGGGTCGGGAGGTACAAAGTGTTTAGACAGGACAGTAAATTGCATGGTGGAGGAGTTGCCTTGTATATTAAGGATAATCTAAAATGCACTATTTTGGCCACTTCGGAGACGCAAACTAGTAATAGTAGCGGTAAGCCGAAGGTGCTTGAATATATTTTCTGTTCTGTGCAAGTTGGCGGCTCCAAGCCCGTGCTAGTTTCTGTTATTTATCGTCCTTCTGCTGTTTCGTTTATTAGAAACTCTAACTTGTTGAATGATTTAAGAAATTTTTGTTCGGACTATTCCCATAAAATTATAATGGGGGACTTGAATGCCGATCTTCTTAAAGAGAGCAGCGATGCCAAGTTTCTTAGTAAGATGTCGGCTCAGCTTTCGTTACAGTTGGTCCAGCACGGTGCTGCGCATCATACTCCGACGTCTCACACGTGGATTGACCTGATCTTTGTCGATGACAACGACGTGGTGCTTGATGCACGGAACCTACCGGCGAACTTTCACAGTCGGCATAATTTGATTGACGTCTATTTGCCTTGCAGCACTATAACCTTAGATCAAAAACCTATCATGTATAAAGACTCTAAAAATATTTGTCCAACTGCATTGGGAGAGAAACTTGCCGGCTGTGATTGGTTGCCGCCTATGACTGACACAGTTGACCCTGAATCTGCACTTGGTTGCCTCTGTGACAATCTCACTACTGAAATCGAGAATTTGGCACCATTGAAAGCGTTAAAGCCTAATAAGAATAAGTTTCCATGGATAAATGAAGAATTGTCACAGATGCGGCGTAAGAGAGATGCTACATATCGTAGATACAAACGGACAGAGAATGAGCAGTATGTCCTTGAATTTTCGTGGTTGCGTAGGGTGGTAAACGAACGCACGGACCATGCTAACACTGCTTATATTCACAATAGATTGTTCGATGCTCTTGCGGGTGGTAATGTCTAGAAGGAGTTGAGAGACCTGGAACTGCTATCCGGACCTCAAGGGGATTTGAATAGATTCACTCGGGATGAGCTTAATGCGCACTTTGCTAGGGTGTCAGTCTCGCCGCAGGAGGATAGTAAAGAACGATTGAGAATTCTTTCTCAATGCAATGAAAGTGGGTTTATCTTCAAACCAATTAGTTTTAATGATGTTGTTCCTGCAATTTCACATTTTTCCTCACAGGCTTGTGGTGAGGATGGCATTCCGCAAAGCGTGATAGTTAAAGCTTTACCATTTATTGGTGAAAATCTTGTGACTCTGTTCAACTTCTCTTTTGCACGGAGGGGTCTTTCCTTACCGTTGGAAGCAAGCACGTATTATACCATTAAAAAAGTGTGCTGCACCTAAGCAGCCAAAAGATTTTAGGCCTATAGCCATCTTATGTTTTCTTTCAAAGGTTCTTGAGAAGATCGCCCATGACCAACTGCAGGAGTATATTACATTCAAAAAATTGCTCAATCCTATGCAGACCGGCTTCAGGAAAAACCATTCTACGCAGACTGCTGTACTTAAGCTTACAGACGATACAAGGTCATGTCTAGACAGGAAACTTGTGAAGTTACTACTACTTTTTGTCTTTAGTAAAGCATTCGACACGATCTCTCTCTCCAAACTTCTTGCGAGGCTTAGATCGATGAGGTTCTCCAGGGCCGCACTCGGATGGATTAACTCCTATTTATCAGTTTTGTTTCCAAATGACTTAAAGGAGGAATCGAATGGACTAACAACCAATCTAGGAGTACCTCAGGGTTTAGTGCTGGGGCCTCTGTTGTTTTGCCTTTACATAAATGACGTACGTGACGCACTGGACTCTGGTTACGTCGGGCATCATCTGTACGCGGATGATCTTCAAATTCATGCACAGGTCCCTTATGATGATGTGGATGAGGGGATTCGTATTTTACATAGGGCGGCCAGGGCGGTGTCGGGGTGGGCTGCTGGTATTTCTATCACTTCGAATGCTAGTTAAAGTTAAAGTACAAAGGCGATTGTCTTTGGAAGTAATTGTTTTATTAAAAATTTTTATTTGGGTGAGCCAAGGACGATTGACCTGGGGAGCGGTATCGGTATTTCTTCCTCTGAAACCATTACGAGCTTTGGTGTTGTACTCGACTCTAAACTGTCGTGAGAACCGCACATTAATATGATGACTAAAAAATTCAATAGAGTGATTTATAGCCTGCAGTTTTTCCGTCAATACACCACTGAGGCTCTGCGTAAACAACTCGCAACCACCCTGCTGTTCCCACATCTTGATTACTGCTCAGTGGTTTTGCTCGATGCTTCGCAGGAGTTACAAAAACGGCTACAGATAATGCAAAATTCATATATGAGATATGTATTAGGTGTGAGGATGGGTGATCACATCTCTCCCCATAGACATGCTTTGGGTTGGCTACGTTCTGAGATTGTGAGATATGTGAGATATGTATTAGGTGTGAGGATGGGTGATCACATCTCTCCCCATAGACATGCTTTGGGTTGGCTACGTTCTGATTCAAGGAGACAGTATTTTATTGCTGTACTTATGTATAAAATCGTACGTATGGATACTCCCGAATATCTACTGGGTCTCTTCACTAGATATATACGCAGAGCGACCACTAGGGATGAGATTAAAGATCTTGCGGTGCCCTTCAATAGCACTGAGACTGGAAGAAATTCCTTTTAAATTTATGGTGCGCATTTTTGGAACTCCCTACCTACTGATATTTAAAATCTTTCATCAATCAGCAGGTTTAAAGCCGCTCTGAGGAGGTATTTACTCGACTTTGATTAAACAGTATTATTTTCGGACTATATCATATGTGTTATTTATTATGTGATGTACCTTTTATAGATTTAAGGCATGATTATATTTATTGGCGTGATTGTAGGATGTGTGTGTGTGTAGAGAGTGAATGATTATATTTTTATCAGCTTGACTTGTATATTACTGTACATTCAACCTTGTTCTGTGATTTTAATTTACTGTATACTGCTGATATTTTGACTACTCACTTTACACGCTTGATTTTATGTAATTCTTTTGACTGATAGATATTTGAGACTGAGTTTTAATTATATTATTTATACTCTTTGCGTGTATTTACTCGCGTTCTATTTTTTATCTGTGATATCACTTTTATTTAATTTATTGACTTCCTATTACAATATTATTATCTCTTTTATGTTTTATGACTGTGATATCATACTGTACTATTTTAATTTTATATATGCAAGGCTATTTCAAGTATTTTATGTATTTTAACTTTATTTGTAATTCTATTGTATTACACGCTCTTTTTGTAAATATAATACAAAATAAAATATTATCTAATCTAATCTAATCTAATATTTTTTCTTGTACTTTGCAGATCCCGAGGTATAAATTTCACGATGATTTTACTTTGTGGTTGGTTGTCACGTGAAACTAGCCCTTTCGTTGCGTAACCTAAAAGTTTTCACAAGGTCGTGAAAAGTGATTCTTCATGCGTCCAGTTTTCTTTATCCACACCTGGAACGCAGAATTCACTGTGTAAATTATTTTTACTACGATTACGCAGGTAGACCATTAGTGAGTACTACCTGTATAATTTGAACGCGTTCATCAATACTTTAACCTTTACAGGGCCGGAATGACGTCTGGAGGTGTCATAACCCGATCTGTCAAAGACTTAGCCTTAGTTTAATCTTTTGAGTATGGCCCAAATTCACTTTTTCATAGAAAAATGGGGCTTTTGAAATTTCTCAAATCCCGGCACTCTAAAGGTTAAGCGTTACAATGTCTTGTATTTAACAGACTTGTACTTGTGTGCACAAAAAAAAATTGGAGAGTTTTTTTGAGAATACTTTCAATACTTCGAAAACGGAGAGTTCTCTCGTTCGGCGACGCTAAGGCGAAATGCCGCAAAGAAAGCGTCCTGTGCCTAAAACAACTCAAAGCATGTTGCATGGCGAAGATCCAAAAAAATCCTTCTCGGTCTCTTAACCTCCTGGTGCATACCAGATGTGAATAAAGAAAAAATTCCTGCTCGAAGGGCGAAGAAGGCAGCCAGTTGCTTGTGATCGTCAAGCAACACGCACGTCAAGGTGGCGGTTGAACAAGGCGTCCCTTGTGCGTTCACGTTGTTGAAAAATCTAAGCAGTTAAGCGAAGAAAATCAGGCGTGTATCCTTGACCGAGATCACGTCGGGGTCACCAGATTTGGTAGCCACCCGGATGAGGAGAGAGAGTCAGGTAGTCCAAATAACAAGAGAGAAAATATATAAGTTATGTGTTATATATATTTAAACGGTCAGTGTGAGTGAGCACAAGGACCGTTGGAGCTAGACTGAATACAAGTAAGTGACTAACTGCTTGTCGTCGGTTTGACTTAACGCCTGCGCAGAGACGTCCTCATGTATACGCTGACTAATGTAAGTGCGCTTGTAGCGCTATACTCATACGTACATTGTATGTGTGTCCCCACACAATAAAAGGATTTTGTTTCTCGTTCTCGTTCTAGTACCGTACAAAATTTTTAAAATTTGAATATTCATTAATATTTACATGTATAAATGTACACACACATATTAGTTATATACACCATTTTGGAGTAAGAAGGATGAATACGGGGCGAGTTTGTTGCGAGAACAGTAAACAGTAGTTTACTGTTCTTGGTTTTAGGTTCACTATAATTATTATTTTTTTGTTATTTGTACTAATTTTTTTCATTATTTGCACTAATTTTTTTTATGATTAATTAAATTTTTTTTATTCCATATTTTTTTTAAAATTTATTAAATAATAAAATGTCAAAAGAAAAAACAAAACACGCCGATTAAACTAACCAATTTTACGACTTCGGCGATCGTTTCATAGCTAATTACTACCTTATAGTGCGACGAATAGATGACTCCATACGTCACCATGTGAGGTAGGAATTATCTATATTTTTCATGTAAAGTATAGCAAACTGAATATAGTTGTAGTAAGAATGGAAATGTATGTAACCTCAACACCCATTTAACTAGCTTTGCACATACAAAACCGAATACCTGGTATGACAACATAAACGTATATACACTTGTAAGTATGTTCGTATCTCGTATTTACTTACTGCATATACTCATATATATATATATATATATATATATATATATATATACATATAAGTTACAAACTCCTTACATATACGTATTTACTCGTCGCATTCGTTTAAGTGACATCGTTAATACTATTTATTTATTCTACGTTAATTTGTTTGAATTTATATCAACACTTTTTTTTTATTTCAATTCATTTTATTTTTGATTCAGCATGCATCATTATTTATTTAGAATTTGTTTGATTATATGGTTGTGCATTTTTATATGCTATGGAATCCCATAGCTATCATACAGCACACTTATATAACTTGTTCCTTCCATCTCTCTCGTTCACTGTTAAAGTCTTCATTTGCATTCCTTGTTTCTCGCTCTTTACCTGTAACGATACTTCTGTCAACAAAGATAGATCCTAATAGAAGCGCAGAACCCCAAGGCGCTTTGAAGCTAGAAATATGAAGTTGTTACCCCGACCAGACGCGGCGTTAACGTCGCTTTCAGTAGGTAAATGATAACGATCAGTCGGTAAATGAACGGCAGCTATCATTGCTATTTATTCAGATTGTATTTGATAACTATAATAAAGTTAAAAAAATATAATGGAACCCCATGTAATTATAAAAAAATAAAATTAAGAGATTGAAATAATGAAAAACAATTTAAGTGAAACTTAAACTGTTATTCTTAAACCCCAAAAGGCGAACAATTTATATACTACATTCTTGTATCTGAATTTATAATCAGCTGTGGCGTAGTGGCTAAGTCGTTCGCTCGACAATCATTTTGATGTCAATTTAATTCCCGATCAGGTTCTTTTTTTTTTTTTCTTTTGCAATTTGTATTAATAAAAGCAAGTGTATGAAAAATTAAAATTTTTGTAAAGTTAAATTTTTTTAATATTTAATTTTGATAAAAATTAAATTCTTTTTATTAATAATTTTGATAAAATTAAATTTTTTTAATATTTAATTTTGATAAAGCTTAAATTGTTTTAATATTTAATTTTATTAATAAGCTATGATTTTTATTTTTTTTCAATGCATACAATTTAAAAAATGAATAAAATAAATCTGGAAGTGAGTAAAATCAAATATGTTTTTTTGTTTTGAAAATAAGAAACACATTCTTTTGAAAAAAAATTATGAAAAATTTGTATTTTACTCACTTCCAGATTTATTTTATTCATTTTTTAAATTGTATGCATTAAAAAAACAATAAAAATCACAGTTTATTAATAAAATTAAATATTAACAAAATTTAATTTTACTGAAATTAAATATTAAAACAATTTAATTTTATCTAAATTAAATATTAAAAAAATTTAATTTTATCAAAATTATTAATAAAAAGAATTTAATTTTTATCAAAATTGAATATTAAAAAAATTTAATTTTACAAAAATTTTAATTTTTCATACACTTGCTTTTATTAATACAAATTGCAAAAGAAAAAAAAAAAGAAAAAAAAAAGAACCTGATCGGGAATGGTATTGACATCAAAAAGATTATCGAGCGAACGACTTAGCCACTACGCCACAGCTGATTATAAATTCAGATACAAGAATGTAGTATATAAATTGTTCGCCTTTTGGGGTTTAAGAATAACAGTTTAAGCTTCACTTAAATTGTTTTTCATTATTTCAATCTCTTAATTTTATTTTTTTATAATTACATGGGGTTCCATTATATTTTTTTAACTTTATTATAGTTTTCAAATATAATCTGAATAAATAGCAATGATAACTGCCGTTCATTTACCGACCGGTCGTTATCATTTACCTACTGAAAGCGACGTTAACGCCGCGTCTGGTCGGGGTACCAACTACATATTTCTAGCTTGAAAGCGCCTTGGGGTTCTGCGCTTCTTTTAGGATCTATCTTCGTTGCTTCTGTCGTGGCATCGTTCATCGCGAGCTGCGATGAACAATTATTCAATCTAAGACGTGAGAGAATCATGGCACGTGGACTCTGCGGCCGTATTCCGAAAGCATAATGCTGTCGTTATACTAACTTTTAACGCTGTTGCGCATGCGCAAAAACCAATTTTCTTACTTAATGATTTAAATAACGCTGCGTTGAAGCTACAGAATAAGGAGCCTGCGGTTCGTGCGCATCACGTTGTAAAATCTAAAAATGTTCTCATTAAATAACTATAATAAATAAAAATCTGAAACTTACCGAAAAACTCCTTAAACTACTATAATTCAATACTGTATCAGCAGATTTGCCATTTTCAAAAGTTCGTTGCTAACTTTTGTCTTTGAAGGTAACAGTCCATGGTAACATGGTTTATTTGTTTAAAAATTCAATAGAACCGGAAATATATCAATTATAGTAAGTGTTGAGCTCGACTGGATAGTATTTTGTTATAACAAAATCCTATAATTACTATATCTAAATATACAAATAAGATATCGTAAAAATTTGAAATCGAGCAGATTTTTATGTTGATAGGGGAAATTTTGCTATTAAAAACGTCTTTGTATTTTTAATAGTTAATGTTTTATAGCGTTATAAACAATGAAATTGTTTATAACAAAAAAACGACCACTAGTTGAGCTCGGCAACCAAGAAATTCTAATTTTACTCATGAAAAACTACTAAAAAATGCAAAGTTACCGAGGGGACCTAAAACTTTCTACTCGTATATTGTCAGCGACCGGACTATTATGTCTCTGAAATTCGTGACGTCTTTTTCACTGAATTTGCGATCTCTTATATGAGAGATCGTAAATTTAATGAAAGCACCGTCTGTTCAGGTAAAGATGTTATTGATGAATAATTTGTTCATATAGATGTTAGTATAGGTTCTGATAACAATTTTTCTTTAAGTGATGTGAAAACGTTTGTTCAAATCAGTATGAAAATATCTCAGTATAAAAAAAAATAACTTACGATTCTATATAAATATATTTGTTTCTTACCAAGTTGATTTGATTGTAGAAGTAATTGAGCTTGAAAATTATCATCACTTATTCTTCTTTGTATACCAATACTCAAACCAGCTTCAAAGGCATTCAGCATTTGCTTTTGTAAGGGTTGTGTTATATTTGACTGTAAACTTCTTGAAACATCTATTTGATTTTGTGTACAATCATTTGATAATTGTAATGGTGAAAGTGTAGGTAAAGAGGTTGTACTCGATACTGGATCAGCGAAAAATTCTCGAAGAGGTTCAGAACGAGTATTAATAGTAGAAATCACTTGATGCACTTGCTGAGGAAATTGATCTTTACTTCCGAATACTTCAATTCTTTTAGTTTCAAGTTTTTCTATATCATCTAAAAGTAAAAGAAAATTATTATTCACAAATTAAAAATATATGCTCATAGCATAGTATAAAACTTTAGAGGGATGTAAAATACCGATATAACAGTTTCTCAAAATTTTTATTTTTAATTTAAAAGCTTGTAGCGGACTGGCCTTTATCCAAGGTCACTAGGTAATTTTCTAACTACCGATATTTAAATGTACTACATCATTTTAATTTCTGGTCCACATATACAAGATACATACAGCAATTTATTATTTAAAAATATATCTATCGACGATCTCCTCCAATGTCATACTCTTGGAGATGCGATAAAGTGTATTTTTTACGCATAGGGTAACATGTAAAAGTTATTATCGACGATTCCGTTGAGTGCAATACTCTAAAGAGTGCGATAATGAAGTATTTATAATGATGATGAAAACTACATACAAGTGTTTAAATCAAAAAATTTAAGTGCAATACTTTCAGATGTGCAATTAATAACACTTTTATTTAATGCAATATAGATAACTGAGTTATGATCGAGCACATATCTGAGTGCAATATTCATTAATGTGCGATAATGAACTCTTTACTATTTTTATGCGTAATTATGAAATGAGACGAGATGAGTTATTGTGATAGATAACATTACAATCAAAACTTGATATCTTTTTAAATTAATTGGTCTTTTTATTTAAAAATTTAATATACATATATATATATATATATATATATATATATATATATATATATATATATTAAATTTTATACATATATATATATTATATATTATTTTATATATGTATATATTTATATAATTATAAGTAAGCAGAACTGGTCTTTTGAATGCGCGCTACAGTTTTCTGATATGGACTCCTGTATATTTTGTGCGCGGGACCGGCTTTTTGAATGCCGCATTCAAAAGACCAATTTCTTTAGTACATACGGTCATGAAAGAAAGGGGGTAATAATGTGAGACTGCCACACAACCGCGATGTTCGCCGGATACGACCCGAAGTCAATACTGACGAGTGCGGGATATCGCGCATTCAAAAGACCTGTTTTATATACACATATGTATATAATGATATATATATATATATATATATATATATATATATATATATATACATATACATCTATATAGTTGTAAGAAAAATTATGATCTAGCCCCCCTTGGCCGCCCCCTGAACCCTCCGTAAATAACGATATATTTCGTTCAAAATTTAGCTATTTTTGAATGAGGTTGCTCCACCTTGGTCACTCCTTGGTCTCTCCCTGGTCGCTCCCTGCCCCCCCCCTGGACGCCCCTTGGTTTTTTATAATTTAAGTTTATATATTCATTAATTTGTTATATTATTTATCTTTTAATATGTCTTGTATAAAAACATACAGTCACTGTACATAGTGTTGATATATGACTTTCCACACCATCTTACATTTCAAACAATAGTAAATACTTTATATGATATACTTTACATGACTCATTTAACAAATATTAATTATCGAATTTAATAAATTTTAATTATACTCAATGAATCAAGAAAAAGTAAAAAGTGTGAAATATAGAGGTATCTAGATATTTACTAAAAATATAACTTAAATTAAAATGAAGAGAAAGCCATAATGTTTCTTTATTAAATAATTAGATATAATTTTCACTTATTCATTTGTCTTATAAAATGAGAAATGAAATCATAGGGATTTCAGATCTGATAAATAAGGAACAATGATCAAATGCTTTTAGAGAAGAAAGATGTCAAGTAAGGATAGAAGAAAGAAACAAAAGAGTAGGTAAAAATAAATTATTCAACTTATTTTTTATTAATATAACACGCAATCTATTTAATAATATTAAAATTAAGTTATAAGAGATATTTTGTAAAAATATAACAAAAATAAACAAAAATACTTTTGAAAATTAAATTATTTTTCAACACTATATATTGTGTACGATTTTTTTAAATTTAAGTTTATGTATTCATTAATTTTATATATTATTCATCTATCAATATGTCTTGTATATTAATATATAGTCACTGTATATAGTGTTGACATACGACTTTCCACACCACCTTACATTTCAAACAATAATAAATACTTTATATAACATTAAATTTAACTCATTTAACAAATGTTAATCATCAAATTTAATTAATTTTTAATTATACTTAATAATCAAGAAAAAGTAGAAAGTGTGAAATATAGAGGTATCGTTATGGCGCGTTAGGTTTTTTTTTGTTAATGGAAACCCTCGCCAGGAGTCCTAAAAACCACTATAGCTTATATTTATTTATAGTATATTCTTTCAATTGCTGTTAGCAGATAGTTTTATTTGACTTTTTCAACAAAATTATTTTATTAATTTTTGCTAAAAAGAGCAGAAATATTTTTATAAATTTTTTTAATTGTTGCTCAAAAAGTAATTGTTCTATTTCATAATTAAAAAAAAAATTATAATTGTTGCTTTTGTCTGATCAATTTTTTTTATATTTTAAAAAATAGTGCCGTCGAGGGATGTTAAAAAAAAATAATGAAAAAAATATGTGAGGGAAAAAAATTAAGATTTGAGAAAAAATAAAATAAATAAATATTTTGGGAAATAAAAAAAATACATTTAAATTTTTTTTTTTTTTTTTTTTTCGATTTTTTTTTATTTTTTTAAAAAAAAAATTTTTTTTTTTTTTAAATTTCGATTCTTCTTTTTTTATTTTTTTTTATTTTGCTTAAAGTACTCGATAGATTTGTTCTAAAATTTGCAGGGAAATTATTTGCGATTGCCAAAAGAAGAGAAATTTTTGAAAACTAATATTCCTTGCGTAGTTTTAATTTTAGAGCAGTTATAAAATTTTGAAAAAGAAATTTTCAAAAGAAAATTGTATTAATTTAGCCAATTGGATCTCAAAAATTACTCGATGGATTTGCTTTAAATTTTGCATACTATCTATTATTTCGTCTAGGTACGTGGAAAGCTATTGAAAATTGGTTTTCTTAATTAAGATTTAATTTTAGTACCATTTAAAAATTTAAATTAAAAAAATTTTTACTTTTCATTTTTTTCCTATTTTACGAAAATTATTCGATAGACTTGCTCCAAAATTTGTATGCAAGTTATTCGCTATTATCTGAAGAAAACTGGCTTTGAAAAAGTTATTTTCTTACACTGAAAAAAAAGCCGATATCATACGCTGCGAAGTCGATTGTTGTGAATGATTCGGACAACATTCGCAGCTATTAATAACGGAAAATCGCAATATAAGAGTGCGTAACAATATTGCAGCCAATCATTCCAACTTTCTGTATAAAAGATTACATTGATCGGAGCAGAACGTTGCGACTGAGCTGCGTTGTGGCTCGCTACGGCTCTCCGTAGTCTACGGCACAGAAAGTTGAATCTAAGCCCAGCGACTAAACTGCTTTG
This sequence comes from Anastatus disparis, assembly GCA_017163975.1. NCBI lineage: Eukaryota > Metazoa > Arthropoda > Insecta > Hymenoptera > Eupelmidae > Anastatus > Anastatus disparis. The sequence continues at coordinate 3,471,263 of JAFFSR010000310.1, forward strand.
TTGCTCGCTACGGCTCTCAGTAGTCTACGGCACAGAAAGCTGAATCCGAACACAGCGATTTATTGCGCGGTTGCTCGCTTTGAATGCCGATCTCAAGCATTGCGACAACGCTTTGAACACGCTTTCTTCATTAATAAATAACATTAAAAAAATGATAATTTTTACTTCCTTTAATATTTTTTTTAATGTTCATGTAATTATGTGAATTCATAATTTTGAACTATTTTTAAAAATTTATAATTTATAAGTACAGCTATTAATGCTTTTATATCTTTGATTATTTTTTTTTATTTTTAGATTTATTAGGACATATTTATAGTTAAATAGTTAAAAAACCATACTAATAAAATAAATCAATAAATAAATCTATTCACAAATCTAAAAATAAAACAAATAAAAAATTGAGAAAGAAAATAACTTTTTTTAACAAACAATTTATGTAATTATGGATAGTAAAATTTATGAAGTTATTACCAAACATTAGATTACCTTAATTATATTGTTCTAAATTTCATACGCAAGTTGTATTCACTTGCCGTAAAAGGGAAAATATTTAAAGATGATTTTTATGCTATTTTAAATTCTTAATTAATTCAGGTACATAATAAATAATTAATAAATATTTCCAAGTAAAAAATACTCAAAACCTGGTAGAACTAAGATTTATTGGTAATATCGTCACTAAATATAAATAAAATAAATATAATAAAACTAAGTTTAAATTATATTCAATGAAAGAACCTTCGAAAATTTGCTTTTTTCCATACCATTTATGCAAAAATCATTTATATCATTTTTCGAAAATATTTGATACTATTGATGAAATTTTCAAGGAACCGTGCAATATAACTTTTAAAAAAATGAATTTTGTTTCATAGTTTCAAAAAAGAATAATTTATTCGCAAACAGTTGTTAATGTAATAGAATAGTCACTGTTTAAAAATTGTTTGAAAAAAGTGATATTTAAAGTTTAAACTTTTAAAGATGTACCAATATATCTTTGAAATTTATTTAAAATTATTTTCGTCTATATATTTTTTTATTCCATTTTATGAAATTTTAATAAATCCATAGAACTTGTAGATATATATATATATATATATATACATATATACATACGAAAAATTTTACATCAATTTACACGGCTAAATAATAAAAATTAATAAGTCTGAGAATATGTTTCATTAGGTTTCAAAAATAAAAATAAAAAATTTTGTTAAAAATTCCAAATAATGGAATATTTTTATTTACTCAAATTTTTTGGTTAAATTAATGTTTTATTAAATTTTCTATTAAAAAGTATCAAACTATTATGAAAACTAAATAGAACAATTTTTGTTGAAAATAACATGTACAATATAATTGAACTTTTAAAAATGACAATATGTAGACTTTTTAACTTACCTGTTAGGTGAAAAATCACTATTGAATATACACAAAAACTGCCTAACTTGATTTGGTATTTAATGAATTAACTTAATATTTTTTTATAAAGAACGAATTTCAGCGATAACGAAGAAAATTTCTAAAAACACCTGAATTTGCGGAAAAGTATTTAAAACAGTCATTTTTAATCAATCATAAGATTTTCTTTCTTCAAACGCACTTTGTTTTAAAGAAAACGTACAAGAACATTTTTATCAGATATCATGTGTAAATATGTAGTGACGATATTACCAATGAATCTTAGTTCTACCAGGTTTTGAGTATTTTTTACTTGGAAATATTTATTAATTATTTATTATGTACCTGACTCAATTAAGAATTTAAAATAGCATAAAAATCATCTTTAAATATTTTCCCTTTTGCGGCAAGTGAATACAACTTGCGTATGAAATTTAGAACAATATAATTAAGGTAATCTAATGTTTAGTAATAACTTCATAAATTTTACTATCCATAATTACATAAATTGTTTGTTAAAAAAAGTTATTTTCTTTCTCAATTTTTTATTTATTTTATTTTTAGATTTGTTAATAGATTTATTTGTTATTGATTTATTTTATTAGTATGGTTTTTTAACTATTTAACTTTAAATATTTCCTAATAAATCTAAAAATAAAAAAAAATAATCAAAGATATTAAAGCATTAATAGCTGTACTTATAAATTATAAATTTTTAAAAATAGTTCAAAATTATGAATTCACATAATTACATGAACATTAAAAAAAAAAAAAAGGAAGTGAAAATTATCATTTTTTCAATGTTATTTATTAATCAAGCAAGCGTGTTCAAAGCGTTGTCGCAATGCTTGAGATCGGCATTCAAAGCGAGCGACCGCGCAATAAATCGCTGTGTTCGGATTCAGCTTTCTGTGCCGTAGACTACGGAGAGCCGTAGCGAGCCACAATGCAGCTCAGTCGCAGCGCTCTGCTCCGATCAATGTAATCTTTAATACAGAAAGTTGGAATGATTGGCTGCGATATTGTTATGCACTCTTATATTGCGATTTTCCTTTATTAATAGCTACGAATGTTGTCCGAATCATTCACAACAATCGACTTCGCAGCGTGTGACATCGGCTTTTTTTTCAGTGTAGTGCAGTTTTAATTTGGGATCATTTTGAAAATTTTGAAAAAAATTTATTTTTAATTTTTTTGTTATTTTACGTAAAATACTCGATGAAATCGCTCTAAAATTTGCATGCAAGTTATTCGCTATTTTCTGAAGAAAACTAGCTTTGGAAACAATGTAGGGTAATGAGGGATTACCATAAAATATTATAGAGAAAGAAATTGGTTAAATCGCGTGATATTGCTTTCTTGATTCATTCAGATGCGAATTTTTCTTTATACGTAATTAGTACCTTGATTTGCTGTCAAGGCATAGACGCTGCAACTATATATATACAATTCCATTTTATTAGTTCCGTTGCATATACCGTCACGAAAACAATTCACTCCCGTGCAATTTTTTCTATACGTCTCTTATGAGAGGTGTATGCCATCAGTAAAGAAGTTTTACTTCGAAAAATTGTATTTCATTAGCCAATTATATCAAGAAAAATAATTAATAGATTTGCTTTAAATTTTGCATACAATTTATTTCTATAACCGGGCGAAAAGACACTGAAAATTAGTTTTTTCCGTATTGTTTTAATTGAAAAGCCATTTTAAAAATTAAATGAACATAAAATATTTTAATCTGAAGTATGAGTTATATAAAAGATATTGGGAAATATTGTTGATGAGTAGTCTTTTACATTAAAATTACTTTTTAAAATTAAAATCAAATTACTTAAACTCAAGTATATTAAAATTTAGTACATTAAAATTACTTTTTAAAATTAAAATCAAATTACTTAAACTTAAGGAGCTCCATGAGAAAGCATTGCATCATAGCGCTTGACAGCGTTTTTCTTATCATTTACTTTACCATTATTTATGTTTTGTACTATTTCAGTTTCTACTCTATTGCCATTTTGATTCGCTGTACTAACTACGTCCTCATTGTTACTAAGTAACTCGTCATTATTTCTGTTTCCTTCATTGACATAATAAATTGTGTCATAATTTACATCTTTTTGCTCGAATAGAACTTTGTTGTGGATTTCTACATGTGTTGTTATCATATTTTCTTCCTTATCCATCATATATATTTTGAAAACATGGCAGATCTAAATTGCTTGCCTTCATCAATGATGATGATAACTGGTGCACTAAAGCGTGATACCTACGTATCATAAAAAGCGTGTGCAACAGTGGGAGCCGATGCATCGTAAACGGGCACCGCTTTCGGCTACCTAGTATACCTGTCTTTCATGCTCACTAAAAATTTGTAACCTTTACAATGTGGCAACGGACCTACTAAGTCGACATGAGCGAACCTCGCATTACTCAATTTTAAGGGCAAAAAGTTGTTTTTCCTTGTTACTTCAGATTTTTGGCATTCTACACACGTTTTACACCAAGATGTTATTTGTCTGTTCATGTTTGGCCACACATTCTGCTTTCTCATCTTACTCGTCAATCGAGCAGATGGGTGCGTCTTATTATGGAAGAGTTCGGAGATGCTTATTCTCAGCGCCTCTGGAATATAAGGCCTGAGTACATGTTGTGCGATTTCGCAATAAAATGGTGTATCTTCTGCACCGTACTACAGTTTAATCAACTTTAGCTGATGATGCTGATTATTTATAATCTCCTGCAGCTGCTGATTTTCTCTCTGGTCCTTAGCTATTTCATCAAGAGAAAACAGTGGGGAATCTAAAATCATCATTTCTCGATAGTGTATCTGCTACCACGTGACTCCCCCCAGGTAAATAACATATTTTAACATTAGATTTTGTAATATATGCAAGTATAAGAGCTCTTCAAGCTGGACAACTCTTAAGGCTTTGTTCCAGCGCATATATCAATGGCTTATGATCTGCATAAATTTTTATCTCTCTTTCATCTAGGTAGTAACTAAAATATTTTATTGCTTTGTATATAGCCATTAATTTGCGATCGTACACCGAATATCTCGATTGTGCGGGGGTGAATTTTTTAGAGAAAAATGTCAAAGGTTTCCATACCTTATCTACTTTTTGTTCCAGTGATGCGCCCATCGCAAAATTTGACGCGTCTGACACTAATCTTACTTTAGCGTCTTTCGCTGGAAACGCAAGATATGCAACATCAGCTAATTCTTCTTTTATCGTATTGAACGCATGTTTTGCTTCTTCTGTCCATTGAACTGGTAGTTTATTCTTCTTTTTCATGTCTTTTATCATGATAACAAGTCACTTTTGCACCTCTCCAATTCTTGGCAAGCTTTCCCTATAAAAGTTTACTATACCCAAAAAATGTCTCGTTTCATCTTTCGTCTTGGGTTTTTTGGAGGCCCTTATTGCTTTGACTTTCAACGGATCTGGTTTGAACCCATTTTTGTTCATCTGATGACCCAAGAATATTAACTCATCTACTCCAAACTGACATTCATCAATCTTCAGCTTTAGGTGAAATTTCTCTAACCTTTCTAAGACGATCTTCAGATGATTTCGGTGCTCCTCTTCTGATGAAAATGCAATCAAACTGTCACCCACACAGGCAAATATAAAATTCAGGTCGCCCACAGCGTGGTTGATGTAACGCTGGAACTTTTAGACAGCATTCCTAAATCCTAATATCATTACTAAAAATTCATAAAGTTCGAATGGAGTTACCTCTGCTGTCTTCAGTACATCTTCCAGATAAATAGGGATCTGCAAAAATGTTTTTTCCAGATCGAGCGCAGAAAAGATAGTTTTCTTTTCCAAATTGGACGAATCGTCTTGGAGGTTCGGAATCGGATATTTGTCCGGGACTGTGTCTGCGTTTAACTTCCTATAGTCACCACAAATTTTCCACTCTTTATTTTTCTTCAGAACCATGTGTATTGGGGTAGCCCAAGGGCTTTTGGAGGGTCTGCGAATCCCTTTCTTTTACCATTTCTCAAATTCCTCCTTAGTTACCTGCAGCTTATCAGGCACCAGACGTCTTGGCTTGTGAGCTATTGGTGGCCCTTTTGTTTTTATGTGATGAAATACATCTTCATTTTTAATGGTTTTCAGCTTCTCTAGGCCTGTGATTGATAGGAACTGCCTAATTAATTCGGCGTATTTTGTCTCCGAGTTCATTATTGACACCTGAACGTACGTAACTTTTTTCGTGTCGCCTGCGACTGACTCACTAGTCTTTGCACCTATTAACTCCTGTTTAGTTAAATCCGGGAGTAAATGATAGTGCTTGATGATGTTACCGTCTAGAATAGCATACGGAACATCTGCTATAATAAACGTCCATTTTATTCTGTTTATAAACCCGAGATCTAATTTCCTATAAACAACGCCATACGAGGCTATTCTTGTATTGTTCACCACGTAAAATTTGATGGGCGTTGCTTTCCTTTTACTATCCTTCTTTTTTGGTATTATCGAAACCTCTGCACCCGTATCAATTAAAAATACTTGATCGTTCAATTTATCTATAACATAAAGACGTATACTTTCCATAGCCGACAAGTTTATCTCCTCTACCCGACGCTACGGAAGTTTAAATGTTTCTTATTTTCTGATTTCTGTGTATTTCCTTTCACGCTTTTGCTTCTAACTAAATTTCTTGCAAACGATTTCTGCCTATAATTATTTCTTTAATTTATAGAAGAAACTGATCTATATATCTGCCCATGCTGCACCCAAGCGCACGCCTTGTTGTCGTATTTCTTATAAAATTAGCAAATAATTCTATCACGATTTTCCTTACTATTTATTCTACGTATACTATTTTGCCTGTTACGCGTGAATCTATCCTTATTTCTATCGAATCTTAATCTCAATCCTACTTTATCAATCGTTTTACCTAGTATTGCTTCCATGTGGGCGTCAATATCTACTTTATCGTGATCTAATGCATCCACGTTATCTACTTTACCGGCCTCTTCTTCACATTCGTTCTTATAAACTTCATCAGCGTAGTTCACAACAGCTGCTTCGTTAACTAAATTAACTTTTGAATTTTCGATGGTAAATTAAACTTCCAGGCTTTTAAAATTACTTTCCGTTAGATGTTATTGCCTGCTACGTTTAACATTTCTGTCAAGAAATCAGACGGTTTCTCACCTCACGCGCGACATTTTCTAAATAATCTATTAGAACGATCTTCTTGCGATTGTCCATATTTATTAAGCTAATACTCCTTCATGTTATTATATCTCTGTCCTTGTTTTAAGGTTTAGACTAAATTTGCCATTTCTCGAATCACTTCTCTATCTCAATTGCCGATTAATAGCATGGAACCTACACTATCATCGCTAACGTTTTGCAGCATCATCTGTTTTTCGAATAACTCGAACCACGTTTCTGGGTCATGCTTCCAAACCGAAAAATTTATTTGTCGGGTTTATAGAAAATGACCTTGAACTAATTGCTGATAATCTACTCTGATGTCTTTTCCTTGATTCTTATCGTTCGTTTGTTGAATATTACGAGTATTATTATCTACGTAAGCCGATGTTTTCGCATTCTGTTGGTTACCGTTAACTTCTAATGCTTCTATAAGTTTCTTTTAAAATTCAATATTTTCATAACTGTTCTTTAATTGGTCCATTTTACGTTTATGATATTAATCTAATCTTCGCATCTCTTCAGCTAACGCATCATCATGACCGGCATTTTCTACTACATTCAATTCAGGAAATGTGAATCTATTCTGGTCGATTTGATTCTTAAACTTCTCGCGTTCATTTTCTTTTTCATTACTTTTCGGCGTACTGCTGCGCATAGTAGACACATACTTATTCATTTCATTGTCCACCTGACTAACGTTACTTGCATCACTCGCCATTTTGTGGTTTAAAGTTTCTACTCACTCAACTCCTGAATTACAATTACTTGTTGAGAATACTTCGAGCTAACTGTCCTGATCAACTGTACTGCTAATAAGAGCTAAATGATACCAGTCTTTTAAGATTAGAATAAATGAAAAAATCGGAATGGAAGAAACACTTATGTAATAAATAAAATATCAAATAGATGGACGAAACACGAATAAATTAACACGAAATCAAATAAATATATATGTACAGTTCTTCGAAGTGAATGAGCTAAAAATAGAATATAAAATAAAATATAAAATTTACTCTAATACTGATAATTGATAGGTGTTAACAGCCTACTGTAAAAAATAAAATTGAGAAAATTATTGCACAATTAAGGTACAGTATAGTGATATTCTCGAAATAAAATTAAAAAAAAATTTAATCCAACTTAAAATAATGTGTGCGCTTAGACAAATATTATTTCTAAATCTTACTTAATATTTCGAACTGTAAACAATGTTTTTAAAATTTATTTTGTCATGTTTATATTAAGTAAACTTTACTTTGACTTCAACTTTAACTCGAATTATTTACGTTATTACGCACACAACGTTGACCTCGAACCACCTTTCCAACCTTATTATTTTTGTAGGCATATATACGGATCAGAATAATACTTTTTTTTAAAAGTGTGCGCACAAAAGTAACAAATTTGGCTAGTTTTGAGATATGTTTTAGTATTATAAAAGTGAGAAATATTTGCAAAATTTCAGCTATCTAGGTGCAAAACTCGTGGGAATATAGCTATTAAAAATGGAAAAATAGACCTTTTTTTAGCCCATTCTTACTATTTTTCGAGATTTTTTTTGGAACACTTATCGTACTCCTTTTGGACTTCATACCACGAATTTTTATTCGTCAAAGCTTGAACTTTCTGTGAAATTTTTTTTTAAAAAGACTGTTTATCAAGTTCTTATACTGATTGTCACCTTGGTAAAACCACTTTTTTGCATTTTTCATGTGTTTTAATACGCTTTTTTCAATGATTCATTAAAAATTAATCATAAACTTCTTTTTACTATTTGAAAGATTGGAAAAAATACCAACTTCTTATGAGGTAAAAAACTAAAAATGGTCGATCCATATCTCTGTTATAATAGCTTGAATTCTACAAATTTTCTAAAAATAACCATTTCTATCAATTTTACACTCGGATAAAGTCTTTCTTTATGAACCGATTGATCTAAAAATTTAACTGAATATTGTTTAAATATACTACAAGAAATTAAGACCTATCCGGTCTTTATTTTCGAACGTTTTCAAAGAGTTTCAAAACGTTGAAAAAAAGTTATTTTTCCTATATTAAGTCTGTAATTGGTGACACCAAGTTCTCAAGGTCACGTACTCTACAGGAACTTCGAAGTCGCGTGGTAAGGAATTTTCTCTCATCGAGGAGTATCTCCGCCAACCTGCAGGTCAAGGAGAGGAGGAAAAGCAACACGCTGCTTCAATCAGAAATATTTAAGGTAATAAGTTCTTCTCTTCTCTCTTTTTATTGGCCTTTTCCAGACTTTTTATTGTCTATATGATAGGCCATCATCTGGTAATTTTATTATTTTGATTTTTTAGTTTTTGCCCAGTGGGACTTTTTTATATTTTTGTATTTTGCCCATTGGGACTTTTTTGTATGTTTTTGTGTTTTTCGGGTTTATTCCCTCGGAAAAACTTCGGAAATTATTTTTTCTAATTTTTCCTAGGGAATCAAACCCCGATCCACTGGGACGCAAGGTCAGTTGATTTTTACAACTGCACTTTTTCATCCCTTAGCGACGGAGCTCGTAAGTGTGTACTGTGTACAAAGCACATGTGACAGAGGTGCTCGTTTGAAAAACAGCCGAGAGCAGGATTCGATCTCGGTTCCCCAAGAATACGAATCCAACGCTCCTACCGACTGTGCCACAGACCGGCTCAAGGTAATAAGTTAAGGCTTATTTTGTAAAAAACCTATTTCGCAGTGCGAAGAAAACTATCTATTTTTTCTTCTGCCTAAACTGCAAGTAGTAATAGTTTTCGGTGACTATCAGGCCCATGTTAAGTCGCATAAAGTACACAGAAACATTAATTGTACATAAAAATTGTAAAATACGCTGGAACGTGCAATGAAGTGGCGTACAGTGTATCATAAGAAAAACTTATACACAGCTCTCGACAGCAAGTGCGATTATAAGTACTGCACACCTGTTGTATGTAATTATAGTATTTTGTGCACGCGCGAAGCATAGTAAACGAGAGAATATTCGCAAAATATATTTAAGAGATAAAAATTAAGGGGAGACACAAGTAAAACACACAAAAAATGAGGTTTTTTAGTTTCAACTTTTGATCTGTAGCACCTACAATGTTATCCATGCGTAATGTTGTTCAAAATCATCTAAAGAATCTATAAAAAAATTTTTAGCTCGAAATATTAAAAACTGTGGGACTAGTTCCATTTTAACGACTGCTCGATTCAGTGATAAGTGAGGAAGCGTTAAAATGGAACTAGTCCCACAGTTTTTAATATTTCGAGCTGAAAATTTTTTTATAGATTCTTTAGATGATTTTGAACAACATTACGCATGGATAATATTGTAGGTGCTACAGATCAAAAGTTAAAACTAAAAAACCTCATTTTTTGTGTGTTTTACTTGTGTCTCCCCTTAAGCGAAAATTGCCTTGACGATCCGTTTTTAAAATTCTTTCTCTCTTTTCACATAAGTGCATACATATGAAATATATGTATATATATTTAATACGTGGAAAGGGCGTTAAATACATAGTTTTTTTTGTTGTCTAAACGCTATTTTGTGCGACAACAGCGTCTTAGGGTTACGTGCTTATTGGTTTTTGCCTTTTCCTAGGTGCGAACTACTGGGATTTACTTAGCTAAACAAGATATTAGAGTAGTAAAGTAATAAAGCGCACGCGTGCACGTAGTACACGCGCATGAGCGGAAGTAATTTTCTTTATTTTTTTCAGATGTTTTCTACGTGTTAACAGGAATAACAAATAAAGTAAGTGAAATAGATTGTAAAACTGAAAAATTGTTGCACGCAACAAAAGCTCATAGTTTAAAATCCGTGCTAGTGCGGAAATTAATGCGAAGCACCTTGAGGATAGAGAAAGTTCGCGAAAAAGATTTTAAGAACAAAGAAAGTTTGCGAAGTAAGAAAATTTGAATTACTGAGAAAAATTATATAGCCGAAAATTCTAAAAGATCCGAATAAATTCGAAGTGACCGTTGAAGGTTGTTAGAAGACCAAAAGCAGTTAGGATGCGATCTTTTGTGTTTTAAAAAACATTGTAGTTAATCGGGTAAATTAAACAAGAAGCCTTTAGGCTCAAAGTTATCTCGTGAACAAAGTGAGAATATTATACAAAGGAACAGAATTTATTTTATAATATTATATATATATATATATATATATATATATATATATATATATATATCGCGTTATTATTTTATTATAATAAGTACGCAATTGTGTATACGAACATGTTGTTTAAATTATTTATTTATTTCGTGTGTCGTTATTTATTATCTAAATAGTACATAAATCCGTATCGTTAGTAATTTATTTATATACCGATTCGCGTTGTAAATAATTTATGGATTTCTTTCCGTGATATATTTATTAACATTGTATATATTTTACGTTTGTACCGTTATTTATTTTTTAAACTCGTGTCTTAATTATTTATTTCTTTTAACCGTCCGTATTGGATTTGCCTATTTAATTACTTATTATTAGTATTATTTGGTTTTCATTTTGGATCGATCGAGTGTTTTTGATAGACTGCATATGGAGCACATTACGCATCTTAATTAACGCATTTTTTCTTGTTTATTAATTTAAGGTTATAGACGATAATTTAGAGCATTATTCAATACCAAATTCTTATGATAAATTTAAAGAGCAGGTCGATAGTAGAAGAGAAGGCTTTCAAAAAGTGCAAAGTAGTCAGCTTAGGGCAGTAGGGGGAGTCGCGCAAAATAGTGCGGTTAAATCACAAACAGAAAATAGGTACGAGGAATAGTTAAAAGCTTAAGATAGGATGTACCGCGAGAGATGGCCCAATTACGTAATAAATATACAAAAGGTGGTAAAGCCTTGCTCGAAAAATTAGGAGAAAGCGACGAATTATTTGAGAAAATGCACTATGAGATCAACGTGTTAAAAGCGAACGTAGGCGTTTTTAACCCCACGAAATCCGACCTCGAGGGTAACCCAATAGCTACGGTCGGTGACACCAACACAGTCAGTAACATACTGACATGAGGCAACATACTACCAGCAGGTCTTATACCAACAGTGGATAGCCAAAGGTGCATTGGCGCCGTAAAGACCAATCAAAGAGTTCCCGAAAGTGAATTTAAGATCCTTTTCGCTGGTTATAAAATGGGAGATATGACACCCTTCATGTTTTCAAATGCTAAATATAGCAAGAGGCCGGATCTCACGGTAGATGGTGCTCGAGGCGTGGAGCTGTAACCTCTCACCAACTATTAAATATTATATGGCTGGATAGGGTCCAGATACGGACGAAGCGCTACTCGTTAGGCACGCAGGTGAGATTTATAAGAATCTGCAAGAAAGTAAGACAAAAATAAACGCAGTCGAAAAAAATAAAGATAACGCGGAAGAAACTGCTAGAATAGAGGCAGTCGTTCAAGATCAATTTAGTAAAAAGAATGCTTATGCCAAAGAGAGACGACCGAGATCCCGCAATCGCGATAATAAAGATAGAAATAGAAGTAGATCCATGAGTAAATTTTGTAGATACCATGCTAAATTCGGCAATAGAGCCTATAAATGTATCAAACTCTGTGCATGGAAAAATTTGGACAATAAAAACAGAAATATTAAAAGAAGCAATAGTTTTAAACCAAAGATTAACATTAAGAGTCTGAGTATGAAAAAAGAGCCTAGCAAAGCGTTAAACCTCAAGACCTGCGCGTAGATGAGGCGTGCGCGTCCGGTATCGAGTCAATACGTCTTTATATTGAAGATAGAGTATCGGGAAAAACATTTCTAATAGATTCGGGTGCGGAGGTTTCATTCATTCCAAAGAGCAAAGGTCAACGCGAGCAGCCTGTCAAGTTCCAACTTTATGCCTTTCGTTGCACAAAGGCCACGAAGACTTTCACCAGAGAAGCTCAAGACCACCAAGAAGGCATTTGAGAAATAGGTCAAGGAAGGAATTTGTAAACCTTCGAAATGTCCGTGGGCTGCACCCATCCATATGGTATCCAAAAAGAATGGCAGCTGGCGAATTTGCAGCGATTATCGTAAATGCAATAACGTTACGGTCCCTGACAGGTATCTCTTGGCGCATCTGTATTACTTTACAAGTGATTTGCATGACAAAAGTATATTCTCTGTGCTGGATCTCGAACAAGCGTTTTTGTAAATACTAATTTTCTCGAAAGACGTATCCAAAACAGCGGTTGTTACGCCTTTCAGCTTTTTCGAGTATCTTGTGATGACGTTTGGGTTCAGAAACGCTGCTTAAACCTTCCGGAGGTACGTTAATCTTACCCTGGGAGATTTAGACTTTGCATTTGCATTCGTGGATGATAATCTTGTTGCATTTCCATCACTATAAGAGCACAAGGAACATTTGAAGACGGTATTTGAAAGACTCGCCAAATTTTACTTACGTCTGAACGTGGATGAATGCAAGTTTGGGGTGTCCGATCTGATATTCCTTGGACACCAGGTAAGCAGAGAAGGGTTTCGCCCGAACCCAAGTAAGGTTAAGGCTATAACGGAATTTCCCAAGCCAGTGACTAAGGATAACCTGCGCAGGTATCTCGGCATGACTAATTTTTATAGAAAATGCTTACCGCATGTACGTCATTTAAATACATTAATCACTGATATAAAAAAGAAGAATAAACATCCTGTGATGTGGACAAAAGATGCAGAGGATGCATTCGAGCTAACAATTCGCTAGAACAGCAAGTAAATGACTCATGGCAACCGTTCTTATCTAAAAAATTTACGCCTGCGCAAAGAAATTACTGTGTTCAAGATAAGAAATTATCAACTATATACGATACACTCAAGTATTTCAAAGATTATCTTGAGGGTCGGGAGTTTAAAATCTATACCGACCACAAGCCGCTCATATATGCATTTGCGCAGAATGCAGAGAATTGTCCTGTCATTCGTAGCAGAAAGTAGTCGTATATAGCAGAGTTTAACACACAGATATGCTACCGACCTGGCCAAGATAATGCTATAGCGGATTCTTTATCAAGGATTGAGGACGTAAGGTTTTCCACACTCTTTTCTTTAGAGGAGTTGGCGAAAAATGAGCTCAAAGATGAAGAATTAAAAGCAATTTTAGATAATCTCAGCTATCTTTTCAAACTAATTAGGCTGTAATGGGGAGCTGGAAAGACCTTTATATACGTCGAATTAACGGATCAGCTTTTCCACCTATACGTTCCTAAGAAACTAAGGCAGGTCATTATTAATCTGTTCCACAGTCAAAACTCACATCCACCAGGCAAAATAACAGCTAAGCTGATTTGACAACAATACGTATGGCCCAAGATGAACCAGAAGATAGCAATATGGTGCAAGGCATGCATTAATTGTCAAAAATAAAAAATCTCTCGTGAGAATAAATTCTTATCTTCAAAGTTCATCGAGCCAGATGCTCGTTTCACCCATATTCAAGTGGATCTTGTGGGCCCACTACCATTATGTGAAGGGTACAGATACATTCTATCAATGATGGAAAGGTTTTCAAGGTGTCCAGAGGCAGTTTCGCTGCAAGATGTATCTGCTCCCATAGTTGCACGCACTTTTTATGATAATTGGGTAGCGAGGTTTGGCGCAACGGTGATTATAACAAGCGACCAGGAGAGGTAATTTGAAGTGTAGTTATTTAAGCAATTGTTTAATTATATTGCGTGCAAGAGAGTTAGGACGACACTATACCAATTTTTGTAATCAAATATTACAAAAATGTTTTCTTTACATTTCAGAAATGTTTCAGAAATATTTCATGAAATGTTACGTCAATATTATATTATTGTTACATCAATATTATATTAATGTTTCAGTAAAAAATTATAATTACATAGCATGAAACATCTCCTGTAATATTCATAAAACATTACACAAACATTTCATGTGATGTTACTTAAAAATTTTTCTGACATTTTCTGCAATATTTCTCGTAATATTTCTGAAATGTTTCTAAAATATTTCTTAAAAAATGTTTCTAAAATATTTCTTAAAAATATTTCATGAAATATTTTTACATGAATTTCTCGTGGACATATAATTTTTTCGCAAATATTTCATAAAAAGTTTATGACATATCTCTAAAATATTTTGTGTAAGTATCACTTTAATTTATTTGCGTAGGTGTTTTAGGTCAACTTGTAAGAAAAAATTATCTCCGAATATCACCTGAAATCAGGGATGAAATAACCAAGTATTACGAAGATGCATCAAATACTATAATTTTTAGTGGAATGAAAGAATGTGTGTCGATTAAAGTTATTGGAAAGCCTTCTATATTAGTTCAAAAGCAAATTTTAATTCATGATATCAAAGATTTATATGAAAAATGGATAATGGATAGCGGTCGTGAAAAAGTTTCTTGTTTAGCTTTTTTTACCCAAATAAGATTAAAACAATGCGTTATTCCTGGGGATTCAGGTACAAATAACATTTACGTTTGCTCCATACACCAAAATGTTAAATTAAAATTAGCTGCTCTGGAAAAAACAATTCATTATAAGGATGCCATTAAAATTAGTGTATGCTCTGTTGAAAATAAATGTTGTATGCTACAAGATTGTGATTAGTGTCCTAATATACAAAGTATACGTACATTTTTCAAGTCAGTTATTGACACTGCAAATATTTTAAATATGAGATATAGTAATTGGGGTCCTACGTATGATATACTGAAAATTCTTCTATCAACAGAGTGATGCTTCAAGATTTTAACGGATCTATTATGGAATTTTTAAATAATTTATCTAAGGACATTTGGAATATGATTCCACGCCATTTTATTTTTTCCAAACAAAAATAATAATTTAATTATTGCAAAAACAATTCAGTTAATGGAACTGGGCTATTGATTATGGATTTTGCTGAAAATTACAGTTATCTCTGTCAAGATTCTACCCGAGGATTTTATTTTAGCAATAATTATACAAACCATTTGTATTTTTTCCAACAGTATAATACACCAAGCTTATTCTGTTCACATATTCATGAAAGAAGTGCTTAATAAAATAAAACAAATTTCCATAGATAACAAGTTTAATTGAGTTTTCTGATGGAGCTCCTACACTATTCAAAAACAAGTAAGAACGAACTTATCTATTTTTTTAAATTGTATTTTTTTAATTAAATTAAATTTATTATTTATATTATTTATTGTAAGGAGGTGGAGGTAAAGTTAATTCGAATAAAAAAAAATTTTTCAGAATTTTTTTTACACGCTACAGTAAATGCAAAATTATTTAATTGTTTATAGTATAAAGAAATTACATTTAAAGTAGCTTTTGTAAAATTTTTAATGAAAAATATAAATAAATTAAAAAATTATATCAGTAAATTTTTGCTGGTGCCTCAAAAAAAGTTATTAGGTCGTGTATATCTTTATATAAAGTTTTGTTTTATTTTTCAATTTTTGATAATACTTTAAAGTTTAAAAATTAAATTAGTTTAAAAAAAACTAGACTATCAAAAGTCAGAAAAATACTTTAAAACCCGTACCTACTCCCTTCTAAATCAATAGCTTAAAACTTAATATACTAACTGAGCTTTATGAACGCATTCCTTTCACACTTTGAAATAAGATATCCAAAATTTTATTACTATTACATGCAATTAACAATTGGCAATTTTCAGGAATTATTTAAGTGATTTGTGCTTTCATTGGGAAGATTTTTGTATAGGGATAACATCATACAATTTTTTCGCAACATCTCATGGAAAAAATTTTTGCGATGGTGTAGAAGGTACCGTAAAACGTTCGGAAAGCCTTTAAACAAGGAGTTAAAATTTTGAATGCAAAACAAATGTATAATTATTTGATTAACTGCGGGTCCAACATTAGGTATTAATATTATTATTTTTATTTATAAAGACATAATAGAACGCTACACGTTAAATGTTATTACAGGTACTTATACGTCGAAGAGGCAGATTTAATTAAGCAAGACTAAAAACTTGATAAAAGGTTTGAATCAGCAAAAACTATAAAATCTACAAGAACGTTGCATTTGATTCAGAATATTATGATTTCAAAATAATTCATTCAAAATAATTAATGATTTTCAAAAATAAATGATTATCTATGGCAGTTTTTCATTTTAAATATGTGTTGTTCCTTGTATCTCATCTCTGATATTTCAAAGAACTAACAAAAAACATTTTGTCTGAATTTCATAAGGTCTGTATCAATTAGGAAAATAGGCAATATTTAGCGTTCAAGGATTTGTTTAAAATTTTTTTTTGTGGTTATAACTTTGGTTTTAATCAACTCGGATGGACCTTACAAAGTTTTTAGGTGAAGTTTACTACTATAATTTGATAAATTATGTTAAGTACTTATTTAACCACGTAAAAAGTCTACAAGATATAACAAAGACATGCCGGCAGTGTTTCTTAACTTACAGACTTAATATAGGAAAGATAACTTTTTTTAACGTTTTGAAACTCTTTGAAAACGTTCGAAAATAAAGACCGGACAGGTCTTAATTTGTTGTGATATGTTTGAACAGTATTTAGTTAAATTTATAGACCAATCGGTTTATATAGAAAGACTTTATCCGAGTGTAAAATTGATAAAATTGGTCATTTTTAGAAAAATCGTAGAATTCAAGTCATTGTAACAGAGATATGGATCGATCATTTTTAGTTTTGTACCTCATATAAAGTTAGGATTTTTTTCAATCTTTTAAATAATAAAAGGAAGTTTATGATTGATTTTTAATGAATCATTGAAAAAAGCGTTTGATAACACATAAAAAATGCAAAAAGTAGTTTTATAAAGGTCACAATCAGTATAAGAACTTGATGAACAGTCTTAATTGAAAATAATTTTACAGAAAGTTCAAGCTTTGACGAAAAAAAATCCGTGGTATGAAGTCCAAAAGGAGTACGATAAGTATCAATAGCGAAAATGGTCTAAAAAAGGTCTATTTTTCAACTTTGAATAGCAATATCTCCATGAGCTTTGCACCTAAATAGCTGAAATTTTGCACAGATTCCTAAATTTTACAATACTAAAACATATCTCAAAACATGTTTCCGAACTTTTAATCGATACTGTACATATTACAAATGATGCGTATTTTATTTGGGTTTTTTAATTGAATTCAAAAAGCTCATAAATTATTAAAAAATTTAAAATTGAGTGTTAAAATATTAAAACTTATAATTTAATTACATTTTTTGAAAAATTAACTTAATGGTCTGCTTTGAACCCACTTTATCAATCGAAAATAGCTAAAAAGGACAATTCAATTTTTTGATATAAATGAAAATCAGAATTGTTTGTACTTGTAAATATAAATTTATTTTAAATAAACGTAAAGAAGATGCGTGTGAATTTGTCGAAATTTCAAAAGCAAGCGGAAAAACATCATGTCACTACCGTAGATTTCGACTTACGCTTGAAAGGTACAACGTACGTGATTTTCATTCTTGGAATGGTTTTATTTATTTAAAATGATGGCAGAAAAGTCTAATCGCAAAGAAAATCGGAATATATTTTTTAGCTATTTTTGATTAGTAAAATAGGTTCAAAGCAGATCCTTAATGGCCTAATATAATCCATTCAAATATATATTTCTTAAAAAATTTTTTTATATTAAAATTTTATGGTGGGGGCCTCTAGGCCTGGGCCTAGTGTGCCTAGTGCCTAAATCCGGCTCTGACTATGTTCTCAAAATCAATGGGAATCATTATAAATGAATTAAATAACTTAAACGTATCATTCCATTTTCTTGTGCCTATTTATTTATCTGAACCAACGGAATTTACTAACAATTAGGATACAAATAGAGTGAAATACATCAAGAATTCTATTTCTCAAGTATAATTTTATAAATTTAAAATTCATTATTTCAATATTATTTGTTCTTAATTTCTTTCTCCATTAAATGTTTGGTAGGATCAGAAAGACATTTGAACATACATCTACCAGAGATTAAACCGCGTAGAATCTTTTTAAAATCTTCCGATAAGAATAATAAAAACAATGAAATTATCCAACAGAGTTGTACAGTTTCAAAATGTTTAACGCAAAGTAATGTCCTTAGCGTGTACTATTTTTTGTATTCAATTATAACGGAATCGTCATTAATTTTGTAAGTATTAATTGTACGTGCTTTTAAGTGCTATTTAACATTTGAAGGACCACTTTAATTTGCTCAACTTATTTGAAATATGAGATGAAAATAAAGTGTTCTATTTCATCTTTAGATTTATTCAATTAGTAGCATAAACATTCTTATTTTTATGATTAACCATAAAAATTAAAATTAGAATATTTTTATCTGTCTCTTATCTAAAACTAACTTGAATGAATATCCTCATACCGGCATAGAGTTCTACCTCATCTACATTTAAAATATGCATTTTAATAAAAAAAATAATAACCAATCGTAATGTCTAACAAGAGAAATTTAGGCTTGTGATTAAATCAGACATCAGAGTTATTAATCAATCTGACACGGAACTCCTCGCATATATAGGCCGCCACTCTACCTCTTTCCTTACCTGCCTTGTCCAGTCTGAATAGGTTGTAGCCCTGAATAGGAGCTCAGAGTACATCGTCACTGCCGAAATCGGTTAAGAATGTCTCAGAGATACTGTTGGAAACGAAGGCGCTGCAATTAACCCTAAGAACAGAAGAAAGTCCCAGTCAATCAATTGACGATGACAAAAATGAGAGCTGATGTTGAGTCAGGACTTTTTGAGAGACTTGAAGGAGTTAAGATCGGCCTCCTTCATTATCGGCATTGGAACCGATTTAAATGACTTTTTAAGATAGACAGTTGAGTTCTTGATGAAAGGCCTCATAGTGTCTTTATCTCTCACACTTTGTGAGCTTTTTTAAGCATATCGTAGATGTTTTCAGGCCACAAAGCTCTCAGAAGGACCTTTTCATTTCTGTCACTGCCGAACAGTTTTTGAGCAGACTTATGGCGGAGTTTACTCGCAGCGATCATGATGGAGTCTTTGACATTTCCAGAAATAAAAACAAAATCTAATTGGAACAAAATAGAAATATAATTTTATAAACTAAAAATTATAATTATTTAAAATTCTTAATTAAATTAGTTAAAAATGAACTAATTAACACTTTTTACGCCAATGACATTAGAAGGGAGTAAGCTAGCGATGACACCTTAGCGCTGATATAAAAAGAATAAGGAGTAGCGGCACGAAGGCTTATTCATACATTATTATATACAATCACACTTTAATAAATCAATCCAATCATTTACATTTGCATATCCTAACTTACAAGTGCTATTCATATTCGTTAAGCTAATCTTAATTAAAATTTAATTTATATATAAAAGTTTGTTGTTCATTTGAAAATAATTGTTTTTTATTATACTCATCATTGAAACAAAAACTTTTATCAGATAATTTAAAACTTAAAGGAATTTAAATATGCATATTTAAGTCTATTTTAAGACGGATCTTTTATAATTTAAAGTTTTTTATTAAATATTTTTGGAATATATTGTAAGAAAGGAAACTATTTAAATAAAAGTAAGTGACTTATTTATAATATAGAATAATTTTCTGTAATAATAACTTTAAATTACATTAAAAGTATAATTAGGGCTTTATAATTACCTACTGATGCCGATAAAGAAGATAACTCAAAATGTATATATATATAGATATAGTAAAATTAATATAAACAGTTCGGTTCGAGTCGTCACAGAGAGCAGACGTGTTTACTCCTACTCTGTGTATAAGTATCGACACCGCGTTTGTTGCGAGTCTTGGGAGTGAGGCTCTTGCCCATTGTGCGTGTTGAGTGTGTGCCGCTTTGCTTGGGTGCTCTCTGCACCTCGGGCGCACTCTTTTTCCTCGTAAGAGGAATAAGATCAAAGCTAAAATGGACGGGTCTTCAGCAACTGGGGACCTGCTCTTAGATATTCCCTCAGCACCTGGAGGAATGTCGCAAATTACAGATATCCCATCGTTTGGCTCCAAGGATTTTGAAAGATCAAATTATGCTACCGCCACGTTTAGTGAAAAAGTTCCAGAAAGAGAGCAGGGTTTGATTATGATGTGCGTGGGAGATTTGACACTAACGGATTACACAGTGGCCATTGGTGATTTGGTAAATCCAAAAAATATTCTGTACTCTTCAAAAAGTTCCAAAAATCGTGTATGTATATATTTATCCAGCAAGGATTTAGTTGATCAAATAACAGAAAAATTCGAATTCCTCGAAATAAAAAATAAACAAGTCTTTATTCGACCGCTTGTATCTAAATATCAAAGACTTACATTCTCTAATGTATCGCCTACTATACCCAATATGATACTCGAGGAAATTCTAGACAAGCTAAAAGTAAACAGAAACTGCCAAGTTTCTTACATAAAGGCCAGCATCGACAACGAGAATTACAAACATATTTACAGCTCAAGAAGACAAGTGTACGTAAAATCAGATGACATAATTAAAATTCCTAATTTATTTAAACTAAATCACCAAGATATTAGTTATTTCATATATGCCAGCGTTGACACGGTAAAATGCTTTTTGTGTAAGAACGAAGGCCATATCGCAAAAAATTGTGTACAAAGCAAAGTAACTAAAGAACCACAAAAAAATAATACAACGGAAAACCAAGCCAACATAGATAATAACAGTATTGCTACAGGACATAACATAAGTGAATCACAGCCTTCTTCTCTTCTTGAACAAACAAATATGATAGAAATTCACAGCGATGCTAAGCACAAACGGCCGCTTACCAGCTCTAATAGTGAAGTTTCAGCGGGCTCCTCTATCACAACGTATGTGAACGAATCGAACAACACAAAGTTTATTAAACTGGTCAAAAGGTACAAGAACAAGAAAAGCAAGATCGAGATAAGTTATTCAGAAAAAATGACAGAGATGGAAAACGCGCTTAAACCATGCGAAAGTTTCTTTAATCAACCTGAATTTATAGCGCCGTTCAGTTTTCAACAATTTGTGGAGTTTATGAAAAATACATACAAAAATCCGGACGTTAGTACTGAAGCTCTTAAATTAATAACCAACAACGCAGACATCACAGAGTTCATAGATAAAATATATCCGTTGATAAATATAAGATCGGTGAAAGCAAAACTAACTCGTTTAAAATCAAAATTAAATTTAATCAAAGGAAATCATCACAGTGTAGATATTAGCGTAAGTGAATATAGTGATTTTGATAGTGAGTTGGACGAACAAAGTAAATAAACTTAATAATTCGATTAATTTATAATGGTTTTCAAGTAAACATTCAACTTATATACATTTAACATAATATAATGAATTACACAAATACTTCAAATACCAAATCTCTGCGTGTGTTGTTTTGGAACGCCCGTAGCATATTACAACGTAAATATGAACTCCCAAACTTATTAAAGGATATCGATGTTTTCATATGCGTAGAAACCTGGCTACAAAACTCCGAGGAAGCCAACATTAATGTCAAGAAAATTCAATCTACCTTTGCTCCTGGGTTTGTGCAACTGCAGAAAAATCGTCAACATTCAAGAGGAGGGGGCATTTTATTCATGCTCAGAAAATCCATAGCGTTTAAAGAAATTAAAATTGATTTTCCTGATCCGCAGTTTGAAGTATGTAAAATAAACCTAACCAACACCAACCCGTCAATTGATATCATAGCTTGTTACAGAGCTCCGGGTAGTTCATCACAACAAATTTTCGACGTATTAATTTCTAAAATAGGTAATAATCCAACCGTGTTAGTCGGCGATTTTAACGCACATAACTCTATATGGAATTGTCAGAAAACTGACAAAAACGGTGAATACCTTGCCAATAGTATAGAAAATAGCAACTTGTTTTTACATAATTCTGATACTCTAACTCACGTAAATCCTTCAAACTATAATCATTCTAACATTGATTTAATATTTTCAACTTGTAATATAGCACAGTACGTAAACACAGAAGTGATGGATACTACCTTGGGCTCTGATCATTACCCCATTTATTGTAATATCGAACTAGATAAAAACTATTATAAAAAGAAATCGTTTAAAATCAAAACCAAAAAAACTAATTGGGAGCTTTTTAGCGAGGAACTAAACTCAAATTTCACATCTTTTCTTACTGATGATTTTGTTAAAGCTAGCGCAAAAAATAAATACTTGACTTTCACTGATGTTGTAAGCAAATACGCCCAGTAAGAAAAACATAGGTCCAATCAAGTCAAAAAACCCCGTATCATGGTGGGATGATGAATGTAATAAATTAATTAGACTAAAAAAAGCCGCGTATAAAAAATGGTTGTATTCAAAAACGGTGGCGGATCGTATAGCATTTAATAAATTAAACTGCCTAACAATAAATAAATTCAGAAATAAAAAGAAAAATAAATTTAAGGAATTTGCCGAAAATATTAATGTTTATACAAACACTAAACATGTTTGGGACTCTTGTAAAATTTTAAAAGACAAATGGACTAAAGTCCAACCAGTCAACGTTAATAGTAACTTACAAAATTCCTTGAGCATAAATGCTGCTCTAGATCGAATCTGCCCGCCATGGTGCGAGAATAACCCTGATTTTTACCAGAATGCAGTGATGACTATGCAAATTTTTTTGACGCTCCGTTTGATTTCGCAGAATTAAATTCCGTATTAGATTCGGAAAAGAACAAATCTGCATCTGGTATGGATGGACTCGATTACGACATTATTAAAAAACTTCCATTAAAATACAAACTCTTGTTAGTCGATATCTTTAATGAAATGTACGCGGAAGGTAGCTACCCCAAAACTTGGCAAGACTCTTTTATACATTTCATAGACAAACCTAATAATAGAGGAGTAAGACCAATCTCACTTACATCTAGCCTATGTAAAATATTCGAAACGTTAATCAAAAATCGTCTCCAATGGTTCTGCGAACACTATAAAATTTTACCTACAAATCAATCAGGCTTTGGAAAAGGTCGCTCCTGCACTGACAACCTCGCTGATATCACACTAAATGTCGAATTGGCACTGTCTAAAAGGAAAGATTTGTTAGCAGTATTTCTCGATGTACATTGTGCGTATGATAACGTCTGTAGCGATATTCTTTTAAACAAACTAGCTGATATCGGTTGTACTGAATCCTTAATTACTTTTATAAAATTTTTAACTCACTCGAGAACAATCTATACTAATTATTTAAAAGAAGATTTTAGAAAGGGTTATAAAGGCGTCCCTCAAGGAGAAGTCCTCAGACCTCTATTGTACCTTATTTATGTAAAAGATATTACAAATATTAAGCCCGGTCAAACTGAAATCAAAATAGATCAATGTATTATTAAATCAAGCGAAACAGTTAAATTCCTAGGTGTTGTATTTGACTATAAATTGACTTTTTCGGCCCACATAAATTAACTCAAACAAAAATGCGCGAACAGAACAAACATAATCAAATTCCTATGTGAGGTTAAGTGGGGGTCGCACCCTCACACTCTCCTTACACTTTACCGGAGTTTTGTACGTTCTATGATCGACTATGGTTGTTTTATATTTATGCCTAAATCCAAAAATTTAGTTGAAACATTAGAAAAAATTCAAATATCTTGTCTTTGTACGGCTATGGGTTACCGGGTATCAACCCCGACAAACATCATATTAGCTGAATCTAAGCTGCAGTCGATCGTGGAACGTTCAAGATTCTTATGTAAGAGCTACTTAGCTAAAGTACTATCTAACTCCAGTTTGATGATACATCAAACCATCCACTCTGTAAATAGATACTTAAAAAATAGGAACATTGGACAAGCTGAGCGACTATTAGTTGAATGTAGTGCGGACCTTTTAAAATTAAAAATTACAGCACAAAAAAATTATGGTATATATAACTATGACTACAAAATCCTAACTTGTAAAGTAAAAGTTAATACTGACCTAGGATTAAAAATTAAAGACTCTAATGATCCGAATATAATTATCAACACTGTGTTAAATGAGACCAAATCTCATGCGTTGTACACAGATGGTAGTAAGGGGGTGGGTGAGTCGGTTGGTGTGGCTTGTCACTACCTAATAAAAAATTTGAATGTTGGTATTGCAATTCCTAAGAACGCATCTATTTTTACGGCTGAATGTATAGCGTTACTGAAAGCATTACAATTAATAAACAAAAGTGAATATTACAAATTTATAGTCATATCTGACTCATTAAGTGCGTTAATAAGCCTCAATACAGTAAAGTTTAACATTAAACTTAATCCTTATATTCTAAAAATTAAACATTTGTATCATTCACTAGTGACAGGGCACACCCCCAAGGATATCACTTTCTTGTGGGCTCCGGCTCACAGGGGTTTGGAGGGTAATGAAGCTGCAGATGCCTTAGCAAAAAAATATACTTTAAAAAAAAAACAGTCCAAATCCTACAATATTCCGTTCACTGATTTAATTCAAGATTTCAGAACCACTTCCTTCTTTAACACAAACCAAACATGCCTAGATAAAGGTAACAACAAAGGCAAAAAATTCTTCAATATTTTCTTTAATCATAATAAAAAGAGCTGGTTCCACAACTCAAACAAAACACGAAATACCATTGTTACAATAAACAGACTAAGGTCGGAACATTATAATCTAGCAGCTTCATTAGCCAAAATAAATATAGTAGATTGTCCTAAATGCCCTGATTGTATAGAGTACGAAGAAGACATAAATCATGTTCTGTGGCAATGTCTGTCATACGAATTACCAAGACAAGTATTGATACAAAAACTCAGTAAATGTAATACATCACTTCCACAGAACATAGACAATATTTTATATTATTCCAATAGCCAGTTAAGCTCATATATTGTTAAATTTCTTAGCGAATGTAAAAAATCTGTATAATTTTGTAAAACTATTATAACTAAATCATGTATATATTTCTTATTGATTAAATAAAAATAGCAGAAGTAAGTCTCTTCGGAGACTTAAAATGCTGAATTAATAAAAAAAAAAAAAAAAAATTAATATAAAAATGAAATGTTCTATTTCTTTTAATTAAAAGTATTATCAATATTTGATTGTTAATAATAAAATATATAATATGTAACTTTTTTATATAATTGTTAATATATAAATAGAACATTCAATTCCTATAATATGTATAAAAATAATTATTCTATTTATAGTTTGAAGATATAAATTAAAATATAAAACATTAGCTTTTTTAGTTAAGAGGAGGTAGGAACCATTTGCCGCTTGGCGGCGCTGCGGTCAGGTGAGAGAAAAATATAAAATATTTATTGACACTCCGTGCGAGAAGCTCGATTTCACGCACGCTGTACAAAGTGACACGTGCGAAAATGGAGCTTCTCACACGTCGTGTCAAAAAATAGTGTTCGATACTCGTGCGAGAAAGTGATTTCTTACTCGTGTGACCTTTTCACCCTCGCTTCGCTCGGGCGCAAACCGCCACACGAGTAAAAACTCACTTTATCGCACTAGTACCGAAATATACTATTTTATTCAGCGATTTATAATTTATCGAGACAATAATATACTTCTAACGTTGTCAAAGGCACTAGCCATATATATGTAGAATAATTATTGATGATAATCTTGTTTGAAAAGTCTAAGCTATTGTTATAAAACGAAAAATGCAGTGTGAAGTAGAGCCGGCGTGAGCATGTGTATACTTCGTTCTTTACTATTACTTTCTCTGTCGCACTTAGGAAACATACCCATATGTTTATATCGGTTCTACCACGCGCCGCATTTTTCGTTTTATGATAATATTTTAGACTTTTCAAACAATATTAGCATCAATAATAATTCTACATATATATGGCTAGGACCTTTGACAACGTTAGAAGTATATTATTGTCTCGATAAATTATAAATCGCTGAATAAAAATTATTTTATATATTTCTCTCATCTGAGTGCCACCCTGTATACAGCGGCGAATGGTTACGACCGCCTCTTAATAAATAATAAAATAAATTTTAAAAAATAGTCTTTTGGAATGTAAAGGAAATAGAATGTTTCTTTTACAAATATATTTATCTTAATTAAATGTTTCTTTTGCAAATATATAAAATAAACGTTATGGAACATTCTATTTCCTAATATATAATTCTTTAGTGAGAAATAGAACTTCATAGAAGGTTCATGAAATAATATAAAAGTGAAATAATATAAAAGAGCGTGAATCCTTCCAAGCTCTCTTATCTGATGTTGGATCATGTAACATCTAAGATGGATTCTATATTCATTCGATCTTATACTGTCATAAGCGTAAGATTTAAGCATTCTGTATTAAAAATTATCATGTAACTTTTCGAGATTTGTAAAATATATGTTTTCTTAATTTTTGAATGAAAAGATTAAGTATTTTAAATTAGATAAGACAATGTTCAAAAAGTTATTTAGAAAAGTATAACTCATCTTATCTCATCTCATTTATTATTTCATTTCATTTATTATTTCATTTTATTTATTATTTCATTTCATTTATTATTTCATATTTATTTCATAGAAATAATAAAGAAATTAATTATCGCACATTGAAGAGTATTGCACTTGGATATGTCGTCGATAATAATTTCTTTATTCATCTTACATTAAATAAAAGTGTTATTTATCGCACATCTGAGAGTATTGCACTGAGATTTTAACGCTTTTCTGCATATCTCATACAATAAAAAAGTTTATCATCGCACTCTTTAGAGTATTGCACTCAATGGAGTCGTCGATAATAACTTTTATCGCATTGCCGTCTCCTCCACACGTAAAGAAAATTACAAAAGTATTGCATTGGAGGAGATCGTCGATAAATGTAATTTCCTTTTATATTATTGCTGTATGCACCTTGTATATACATGTAATTGATCGCATAAATAAAGTAAATTTAAAATTCGGTAATTAAAATATTATCTATCGACCGTGGATAAAGTCAAGCCCGTTTCAACTTAAATTGAACTTTATTTATTTCTAATTACCATCATTATTTTTAAATCCTATATTATCATTATTTTTCTTTACATATTATTCAATTTTTAATTAAAAACAATTTTAATTCAAATATTATTTCAAATATTTATTTACATTTCACTGATTAACAGTTGGTCATAAGAACCGGCGAAAATATAATATATAATTAACAATTAAATATTTACTAATATGTATGTACTTAGTTTTACCCACCTACAGCCTTTTGGCCTAGTAAGTGCATTAAGCCTTTTTTCTATACCTTTCGATCTAACCTTATTCGATGATGCGAACCTCCCTAGCAGACCTTTTTAACCAGATATCTACCTCAGGCCGAGAATCTGAGGGTTGCTGCGACAGGCTCTAGCATCATCCGGCAATCGAAATTGTCTTCGGTGTTTATGTCACATCCCGTAGGTTTAAACACCGAGAACATTTTTCTCTTACCTACCACACACATTGTTGAAAACGAAAAATCACCTAATCGATCGTCAAGTTGCATAGGAATTAGCGGTCACCCATCCAAGTAATGACCGCGCCCAGTGCTGCTTAACTTCGGCGATCGGTCGAGATGCAGTTCCGTAACCCCACTAATGTGCTGGTTAAATATTTACTAATATATTTTCATAAAAAATATTATCATTCAACAAACAGTATCATAAGCTATTAGATAGAAATATCTATACCTAATTAAAGAAGTACTTATACTAAGCAAACGAACATCGCAATAATTCTGCGTGGAGAAAGGTAATTTCGATTCAAATATTTATGTCATTAAGAGAGTACAAATATACGCGTTATTTAATTTAACGTTGAAATGTCAAACTCAAAATAATGAGCCGGTGAGTAGCTCAGTCGGTAGAGTGTTGGATTCGTAATCTCAGGGTTCTGAGTACGAATCTCGCTCTCAGCAGCCGATTGATAGAAGCACCATTGTATGTTACATGTGCTTTGTTTATAAACACACTTACGAGCTCCATCGCTGATTGGCATTAAAAAATAGTATAAATATAGCGACGTTAAAAAAGAATATAAAAGAAAAAAAAAACTTAAAATATTTTATCATACACATGTTCGTGAAAAATAAATACATTTTTAGAAGCTAATTTGAAGTGTCATTTTGTTCCATTAATCCGACGAGATGATAAGTTTTGTAGGTGAAACATTTTGAGTTTGACGTTAATGATCACATACAAGAGATGGAAAGAAAGATAAAATAATTTAGTCAATGTTTATAGCACAAACAATTCATTTACTAATTAAAAATTATCTGAATAGTTCTTTTGTTAAAAGAAAATATCAGAGAAACATAAAACACTTTTGGAAAAAAGGATCAATAACTCCAAAATGTTGCTATTTTATTTGTTTTAAATATTGCTCAGAGTAATCAATGGGTCAATGAAAGTTTACAATGCATCTTCAAAAAAAAGAATAACAAAAATTTTGCAATCGAAATTCAAACCAAAATTTCTAGTAAAAGTACCACATTTTCATGAACTTATTAATATTTTATTATTGAAGATGATAAAAAAAAATTTAGACATGAACTTACCATTATTAATGTCATCAAAATTAATTGATTCAAAAATATTCACTGCTTCATCCATGGGAATCTGTGTACCATCTTCTAGTTTTATGACTTCTTCATCGTTAGATAAGATTTTTGTTCGATGTGTACTAGCAAATAATGGACAGGATCCATCACAATGTAATCTTGTTATGTCTGAATTAATTTGATCTACACTGGGTTGTGAACTCTGCTGTAAAGAAATTTAAAAAAAAAATTTATATATATTTTTTTTATATACATATATATATATATATATATATATATATATATATATATATATATATAAATACACAGATTAAATATAAAAAAAATTTATAAATGTATAATTGTGCGCTAACTCTACTTTGTAAGTATGATTATATACTCTTTAAAAGTAATGTACATTAAGCTCATATTTTTCATTATAGTTCATCAGAAATTCAGGAGGTCAAACATAAGTAATCAGCAAAAAAAGTAACAAATGTACATAGCTGCATCCACATGTGCGTGTGTGTGTGCGTGTGCGCGCGTGCGAGCGTGTGGGCGAGTGCCCGTGTGCGTGTGTGTGTGTGTGTGTGACGCAAAAAAACAAGGGTCCACATACATTTGAAAAACATACAACGAAGAGCAAGAAAAGGAGAAAAGGAAATGGCTACAAATAATACTGCATGGTGATTTTGCTGAAAATTGGACTGTAATAATCACAAGGAAAGCATCTAACTTCCGGGAAACGAATTGAGCTAAAACTGCAAGATATGATTTCTTGTTGAAAAAAAAATTGATGTGTTTTTTCCTTTCATCCAACAGGCCCCTTAGACAAGAATATAGACATTTTTTCAAAAATATAGTAAAAATCTTAATACACAAATTTTCAGTACCCTAACTACCGCGCATGCGTAGTAAAGTCGAAACAAGGATTTTTTTCAACTTTATTTTTTTACGCCTTTTTACATGGAAAATTCTTGCAAAAAATCAGAGGGGCAGTTTATTGTATAACAATTTATCAAAAATTTTTGCAGATTACGTAACCTCAAATATGAACTTAAGAAGCATCATTTGAGATTTGGATTGTTGTTGTAACACCCTTGTTCTTGAGGTGCCACTTTTTAAAGTTAATTTTTTAAATGTATTTTTCCCTGTTATTAACGATAGTTATATTAATTAAGAAAAAAATGGTGCATTTTTTCCACATTTTGCTTTTTCATAGAGAAAGCATTATATCGATAAAAAAAATTTTTTTCTATTTTTTCATTAATTTGTACATATTTGAACTCGGTGAGTCGAAAAAAGTGGTTTCCAGAAAATGTCTGTCTGTATGTATGTGTGTGTGTGTGTGTGTGTGTGTGTGTGGATGTATAAATTCAGTTAGTAAACTGTATCTCGAGAACTACTCGATGGATTTGCTTTTAATTTTGCATGGAATTTAGTTTTGTGACTAACTTGCTGGGAAGCTATTGATAATTGGTTCTTCTAGCGTAGTTTTCATTTTAAAGTTTAAAAAAAAAAAAAAAAAAAATTCGATTTTTCGTTTTTTTTTTTTTTTTGTTTATTACTCGATGAATTTGCTTCAAAATTTGCATGGAATTTATTTGTGATTGCCTGGATAAAATAAATTTTTAAAAACTGATTTTCTTAGCTTAGTTTTAATTTTAGAGCATTTTGAAATTAAAAAAAAAATGTTTCTATTTATTAAGCCAATAAAATCTTAAAAACTACTCGATGGATTTACTTCAAATTTTCCATACAATTCAATTTTTTGATGAACTGGTGCGGAAGCTATTGAGAATTGGTTTTCTTAGTGTAGTTTTTTTTTTAGAATCATTTTAAGAATTTAAAAAAAATTTCGATTTTTCATTTTTTTTGTATTTTACGTAAACTACTCGAAGAATTTGTTCGAAAATTTATATGGAACTTAATTTTGACTGCCAAAAGTATAAAAAATTTTGTAAACTAATTTTCTTAGCGCACTTTTAATTTTAGAGCATTTTTAAAATTTTGTTAAAAATTTTTATTTTTAATTTTTTTCTATTTTACGCCATTTCTATTTAAACTATTTGATAGATTTGCTCCAAAATTTGTATGCAATTAATTCGCTACTGTCTGAAGAAAACAAGCTTTGGAAAACTAATTTTCTCAGCGCAGTTTTAATTTTAGAGCACTTAGAAAATTTTCAAAAAAATTTTTATTTTTCATTTATTTTCTTTTTTGAGTTAACCATACTATAAATTTTCTCCAAAATTTTTATACGATTAATTCGCTATTGTCTGAAAAAAATAAGCCTTCGAAAACTAATTTTCTTAGCGTGGTTACTATTTTAGAGAATTTTAAAGATTTAAAAAAAATTTCGATTCTTCTTTTCTTATTTTTTTTTATTCTACGTAAAGTACTCGATAGATTTGTTCTAAAAATTGCAGGGAAATTATTTGCGACTGCCAAAAGAAGGGAAATTTTCAAAAATTGATTTTCATAGCGTAGTTTTAATTTTAGAGCATTTTTAAAATTTTGAAAAAGAAATTTTGAAAAGAAAATGTTATTTATTTAACCAGTTAGATCTCGAAAATTACTCGATGGATTTGCTTCAAATTTTGTATACCATCTATGTTTTTGTATAACGAGGCGGGAAGCTATTGAAAATTTGTATTCATAGTGTATTTTTTTTTTTATAGAGCCATTTTAAGAATTTAAAAAAATTTTCGATTTTTAATTTTTTTTTTTTATTTTACATAAGTTAATTGATGAATTTGCTTTGAGATTTCCATGGGAATAATTTGCATCTGCCAAAAGAAGGATAACTTTTATAAACCGATCTTTTTAGCGTAGTTTTCATTTTAGAAAATTTTAGTCCGTTTTCACATTTTAATGCATATCTGCTGAAATTTAATTGCGACTGAAACGTGCGACAGATTTGTAACAGATTGCCAATCGAAACGTGCGATTCAAAGATAAGAATAAACGCGCAAACTTGCAGCAAAATCGAAGCAGTCTTCCGTAAGAATATTACAGCAGCAATTTACTACAGAATTACATAAGAAAGACATAAGTTAAGGGCAGGTCGTATATCTCTGTCCTTTTCTAATCAAAGAATTAAGTTTTTTGCAAAAACTAATAATTGTAGCAAAAAATAAGGAGATAGCCCCATCTCGTATAATAAAAAGCATGATTTTCTTTGATGAGGAAAAATTATTTTTATCAATTCGTTTTGAAGAAAACCTTGAAAAACTTAAAAAATAGAGGTTAGGATTGACAATTCAGTTTTCCAAGGTTTTCTTAAAAACGAAGCGATAAAAATAATTTTTCCTCATTAAAGAGAATCTTGCTTTTTATTATACGAGATGGGGCTCTCTTCTTATTTTTTGCTACAATTATTAATTTTTGTGAAAAAATCAATTCTTTGATTAGAAAAGGACAGATATACTCGACCTCCTCTTAAATGCAATTATATGACAAGAATAAACACGCAAACTTGCAGCAGAATCGAAGCAGTCTTCCGTAAGAATTTTGCAGCAGCACTTCACCCCAGAATTACATAAGCATGACATAAGTTGAGCGCAATTATATGACGAGAATAAACACGCAAACTTGCAGCAGAATTGAAGTAGTCTTCCGTAAGAACCTTGCAGCAGCACTTTACCCCAGAATTAGATAAGAATTACATAAGTCAAGTGCAAATATATGCCCACTAGTTATATATTAAAATCACATTTGAATAAATATAAAAAAATTAATGAAACTCAAAGAGCTCCATGAGAAAGCATTCCGCCAAAGCACTTGGCAGCGTTTTTTTATATGTCATGTTACAATTCGAAAGCCTAAATAACGCTTTTTCTTGTACTTTTTTTTGCTTTTTATGATGATACGATAAATTTTAAGAAAAAAAAGGTTTGCAACCCTGATTCTCGACAAAAAAACTGATATTTTCACGTTTTTTTATAGCTCGTGTTGAAAGTTAAGAGCTTGAATGACATTTTTTCCTGTTTGTCATGGCATTATCAGTTTAATCAAGGTTTTTAATATGACATGTTCAAATATTCACGAACAGTTTGATTTCTACAATTCTTTTACGTTACTATTCGGTTGTAATACATTCTGAGGGGTTAAAATTATATTTTACATATTGTTTTCATGTTTCCTGTGATTGTTGGGACAAAGTTATTAAATTTTTATTGTCTTTATTCTCTCCTGCCATTTTTTCTCATACAAATAGATAATTTGAATAATCATTATTTTGAGAATAATTAGAGTTATTGTATGGAATCCAAGAACTTTCTGTCTGGCCATGAACGCGCAGTATTCCTTTAGCAGAGGCTGAGAGAAAACCTTCGAGCCGATTCAAATATATACTTATCTATATATATATATATATATATATACATATATATTATATAGTTATATTGACAAGTTCAGTCGCACTCCTCCCATCGTTATCCTCCACCATTTTAATGACGTAAATTTTCGTTATTTTTCACACATTTATGTTTTCTTCACTGACTCCCCCAATGACCCCGCCATAGACTCGCCCATGGACCCTCTGCTTTTATCCCCACCTTTGTTTCACCTTGATATTTTTGCTAACTGAAATCATTCAAAATCGTGAATCAAGATTATTTTTACTAGTATTCCTTAACACCGTACACTTTATACTATTGCTTCAAAATTAAATTCTAATATTGAATGGTTTTATTAATATTATGTCATATGCACTATATAAGAAACATTAGGCGTATAATCCTGAGGTTACGGGTCTCCACATCATCTTAAATTTCAAACCTTTATGCATTATTTGTATAAATACCTTTACGAATATTTATTTATTAAATTTAAGTTTATATATATATATATATATATATATATATATACGAGCACAATTTACCTCGCTCCAGACGTCGCTCGGATGCATTATCATATATTATATTATTATATATATATTTGCTAATTTCATTGAAAATAGTAGTTCAATATAAAATATGTATCTAATTTTTTTCCATATATTCATATCATTTTATTGTATTGCATTAAAATAAAAAATTTTAAAATTTTTTGTAAATTAATAAGCTTTAATAAAAGTAAATAATTATTATTGACAATCATAGTATGAGGAAAATTATTATATTACCATAAACTTTTACAGGAAGTCCGCGTTCCTTATATCAAAATTTTCTTGATCCCATGACATCAGTACGAAGAATTGAGAAACCAGATTTTTCATTACTATGATATGCAATCCGAAATGGGAACAAATCACAAATAATATAGGACAAAGCGAAGAAGTAATAGATAGACCAGATATTGTTGTAGTATTTTATCAAAAATTAAAACTAATAATAGAGCAAAATTTTAAAAATCATATTTTGGGAAAATACATTGCATATTGATACATAGTAGAATTTCAAAAGAGAGGATTACAGCATGCCTATATGCTAATATTTTTAAGTAAAGACGATAAAATTTACATTAGTGATGACGTTGATAAATTTATAGTAGCTGAAATTCCAAATAAAAATGAGAATCCCAGATTATATGGAATATTTAAACAATTTATGATCCATGTGTTAGAAATGTAGAATCATTTATACAATGCTCATTTTCTCGAGGCACTCTTTCGATGCTACTGTGGCGCACTCTATTTAAATATCGTCAGTTTAGCGCGCGACTCTTTACTTATGTAAGTTCAGTTCGCTGTAGACCGCTCTTTGTACAGCATGCTAGCGCCTCATGTACAATTGTAAACTCTGCATATATAAAGCTTGTGTATCATATATTGTTTTCTTTTATTTGTTTCATCTCTGTCCAAATATTAATAGGTCATGAGCCCAGAACACTAGCTACTGTGCTCTCATAAAATTACGGGTAGTGAAAAGTAAAAGAAGTGCAGTGTCGTGATAAAAGAAAATTAAACATCTTATTTTTGTACGCATACAGGGCTCACCATGACAAGTGTAGTTTCTTCCACGCGAATCGAAGTACTGACAAAGGACAATTATAACATGTGGTGTATTCAAGCCGAGCCACTTCTGATTAAGCACGATACCTGGCAATATGTGGATGGGACGAAACCAAAGCCAATGGCTACTTCTGGAGTTGCTGAACCGACAATGGAGCAAATTACATGGGTAAAGGAGGACAGAAAAGCAAGATCAGACTTGGTACTTGCAATGAGTCCTTCGGAACTACAACACATCAAAAATTGCTCAACGTCACGAGAGGTATGTTTAGAGCTTGAAGATATACGCATCAAAAGGACCCGCGAGAAAAGCAACGCTCATGAAACAGCTTCTCCTGCAGAAGCTTACTGAAAATGGCGATATACGCGAGCATTTAATGAAATTTTTTGAGGCCGTGGATAAATTCGAATCGATAGAAATCGTAATAAACAAAGAGATGTTAACAATTTTATTGTTATATTCGTTGCCGGAAAGTTTTGAAAATTTTAGATGCGCGATTGAAGGCCGTGATTTATTACCTGACCCAGAAGCGTTGAAAGAGGAGTATTAGAGGAGAGCGAGGCGCGAAAGCAAGCGAACGTAAGCGAAGTATTCAAAGGCGCGTTAGCAGCAAAATATAATAGAAACAAATTCCAAAATATCTTTAACAAACGAGAACGACCAAAATCAAAATGCTGGAATTATAAACAAATCGGGCATAAACGAGAAAAATGTCCTTTACGTTCGACGAATAATAGTCAATATGAAAATTTTGTTACGGAAGAAAGTTATTTAGTAAGCTACGAATCAAATACTGTTGCTTTGAACGCAAATAATATGACTACAAATGAATTCTGGTGTTTAGATGGCGGATGTACGAGACACCTTTGTAAGAACCGAGAAGACTTTTGTGATTTTGAAGATGCGAGCGGAAATAAAATAAATTTAGCTACAAATGTTGACACCGATGCACAAGGGCAGGGTACGATTAGATTGAACGCGACTGATGGGATCGAAAATATATCTATGCTTGAACTAATGTTTTACATGTACCTGAATTACGTACCAATTTGATTTCCGTTGCAAAAATTACTGATAAAGGTCATAGCGTTTGGTTTAAGCATGATTGTGCGAAAGTATTAGATGAAAATGATAACGTTTGTTTTATTGCTGATAGAGTCGAAAATTTATATTTTATCAGAAAAAGTTCTGAAAATTGTAATAATATATTATCCGAAAAATCTAATTTAATGTTATGGCACAAAAGGCTCGGTCACTTAAATTTTAAAGATGTTCGGTTATTGTGTAAACACGGCGCAATAAATGCTTGTATACCTGATGTTCCCCCTCAATGAGTGTGTGTGAGACTTGTGCACGTGGAAAAATTGCGAAGTTGCCGTTCCCTGTACGTACTGAAATTTCAAAGCAAAAACTTGAACTTGTCAATTCAGATTATGTGGTCCGTTTAGAACAAGATCATTGGGAGGTGCGTATTATTTCGTGACCTTTATGGATGATTATTCTAGATACAGTGAAATATATTTTTTATCGAGTAAAAATCAAGTTCTTGAAAAATTTATCTTGTATAAAAATAGTGTAGAAAATCATACCGGTTTGAAAATCAAACAGTTTCAGTCAGCTAATGGGGGTGAATACATTAATGATAAATTTAAAGAGTTTTTGAATACAAATGGTAAACGTAGGCGCGTAACTACGACAAGCACGCCGGAGCAAATCGGAGTCACGGAGCGACTGAATCGAACTCTACTCGAGATGGCTCAGTGCCTTTTAATTATGTCAGGATTGCCTTATACTTTTTGGGCTGAGGCAATTACTGTAGCAAATTATTTAAGAAAGCGGTGTCCGACACAAGTATTAGATTCGAAAATTCCATTTGAAATATGGTATGACAAAAAGGTTAGTTTAAATCACTTAAAAACTTTTGGTGCTAAGGTGATTATTTTAAATAAAGCATTGTCAAAAAATAAACTTGATCCCAAAGGTTTACAAGGGACATTTATTAGTTATTCGGAAAAATCAAAGGGTTATAGGATTTGGTTAAATAATGCGAAAAAGGTGATTATTTCACGTGATGTAAATAAAATAAATTCATAATTGATTTTGAAAATCATGAACTATGTAACGAAGAACGTAATGTTACAATAATAGGAGAAAATAAAGATAATGCTGATCCAATGGAAGTTACAAGTGAAAAGCTAGTAGAAAATGATACTATTCTAAAACAAGGTACTCCTGATTTAAAAAGAGGACCAGGCCGTCCGTGTTTAGAGTCTATTGAAAAAAGAGATAGACCGCGAAAAATCTTTAATTTAATTCCTTCAGAGGATAAAAACGAAGCAACACGTCAATGGTTCAAAAAGACAGAAGTTTTATCGAGATTGATAATACTACTAGTAGTCCAAATGAAAGGATTGATTTAAACGATGATGCTAACACAAAAGATCAAGCAAAATCGTCAGGTGACAGCTAAGAAGGAGTATTTGAGGATGTTCCCGTAAATAATCATAATGTGTTTATAGCAGAGATACCATTTTCAAATGCTATAACTGGACCAGAAAAAATCGAATGGCAAGATGCAATCTATGCAAAGATGCTTTGCATCGATTTAAAGTTAAAGATCTCGGAGTGACTAAATGCTGTTAAGGTATAGAAATTGAACAGTGCAAAGATAAAATATCTATTTTACAGGAGTCCTACATAAATAATCTTTTGATACGTTATAATATGAAAGATGCAAATCCTGTTCACACACCTATGAAACTTGGAAATTATTTTGAGAAGGTGCCAGTAAACGATTCGGCGAAGTCAGAGGATTTACCATATAGAGAACTTATTGGCGCATCAATGTATTTAGTAGTTAGAACACGACCTGATATTGCACATGCTGTGAGTGTTTTAAGCCAATTCAACAATTGGTATTTGGAAGTTCATTGGAAGGCTGCTGAGCGTATTTTGCGTTATCTTAGTGGCACACGTGATATAAAGATTGTTTATTTACAAGATATGAAATGTATTGAAGGTTTTACTGATGCTGATTGGGGTAATTGTAAAATAGATCGTTGTTCTTACACAGGGTACGTTTTTACATTAAGTAATGGTGCGATTTTGTGGGAATCCCGTAAACAGCGTTCTGTAACTACCTCTTCGACTGAAGCTGAATACATCGCGTTATCAGAGTGTACAAAAGAACTTTTATATTGGCGAAGCTTTATGATAGAGCTCGGGTGTGTAAATCTGTCTAGAATAACATTGTTTAATGATAATCGCGGAGCCGAATTGCTTGCTAAAAATCCTGTCTTTCATAAGCGTAGCAAACATATCGGAATACGGTATCATTTTATATGCAAAAATTACAAAAGAATTTGTTTGTATTAAAGCATGTATCTGGAAATAAAATGATTGCTGATGTACTCACGAAGGGTTTACCTCGTGAAAAACACAATTTTTTGTATGCATGGAATGGGAATGATTAAATATATTGTATGACGAAAATTCGCATTGAGGGGGCATGTTAGAAATATAGAATCATTTATACAATGCTCATTTTCTCGAGGCGCTCTTTCGATGCTACTGTGGCGCACTCTATTTAGATATCGTCAGTTTAGCGCACGACTCTTTACTTATGTAAGTTTAGTTCGCTGTAGAATGTGCAATTGTAAACTCTGCATATATAAAGCTTGTCTATCATATATTGTTCTCTTTTATTTATCTCATTCCTGTCCAAATATTAATACCGTGGCCCTTGTGGAGATCAGAATAAAAACTCACCTTGTATGGATAAAGAATCAGGAAAGTGTACGAAAAATTTTCCGAAACAATTTAATGAAACTACAATAATGACAAATGGTTATCTCATTTATCGATGAAGAAATAGTGAAAATGAGACATTGTACACAAAAAACAAGTAGGCAGACAATAGATTTATGGTTTCTTTTAACCCGTATTTATTACTAAAGTTCAACTGTCATATTAATATTGAATCATGTTTAACAATAGGAGTTATACAATACTTATTTAAATACTGCTTCAGGGGACATGATTGTGCATTTATAGAAATGGAAGCGGGTAAAATAAATCGATGATGAATGGGATAAATGTTTAGAAGAATCATGTAAATATCGATTACCAAAAGCTCTTTGTCAATCATTTGGTTATATTTGTATGTTTTAAATTCTAATTAATGCATTAAGCATAATTAATGATATTTTTACTAATAATAGATTCTCATTAGGTAACTTTAATTTACCACTTCAGAATACTATATTGAAAATAATAAAATTGAATATAGTACAGTAAACAATGTTAATAGTATAATACAGGATATTGTTTTCTGGTCATCTAGAATGGCAGTTCATCATTTGCTGATAAGGTCATACGTGGTAAGAATATAGTGCTCCCTCATTTACTCCCTGTTAATATTTGTGCATTAATAGAAAGAATAGATTACTTTCTTGAAACTCATCTGCAAATCCACTAATATTATCCATAAAATAATTGTTAAAACTAGATTTGACTACTGAAGCTGATTCTATTGTATTATGTACTGTATCACTTTCTACATGCTCTACTTTATTATCTGCATCTATAACTGCAAAGAATAGACCAATACAGAATATTAGTTAAAAAAAACTCATACGGAGAAAATACATCGAAAAATTTATGGGAATATACACTATAAAAAATCCTTTTTTGAAATGACAATTCTGAAAATAATAAAATCATTGAATGCCTAGTGAAATTAATTGCAAAAATATTAAAATCACTAAAAGCTGGTAAAATTATTATTTTAAAAATAAGCCTAAAATTACTTTTACTTCCGAGATTATAATTTTACAAATAGCACAAATAACAAATTACTAAAAATATGACAATCAGAGTAAAGATCAGGACATTTTCAAGAAAGTTGCATACAATTCAATACAAATTAACATTTCAATTATTTTTATCTTTAACTGTCAGCACTTTAAAGATTTAAAATATTTACCAGTGCTTCATTAATAATATTAATCCAATTTCTAAAAAAGATTGTTTCTAAAATATTATGGGAATTCAATTGATAGAAAAATATTTTTAATATGGAAGCTTTAATTAACAATAATGGTTGATTGAAAAAAGATTCCCTTTATTACCATGAACTGATAAATATTTTGTATTTTATCAATAAAGATTATTTCTAGTACAATATATTCAATGTGAATTTGATTAAAAAATAATTTTATATCACAGAGGATGATATATTGCTAATAACTTTATTCAAAAGTTTATAAGGATATAGAGACAATGAATTTCCTCATAATTATCAACACTATAGACTTGAATATTAAAAATATTTATCTGTTTGAAAATTATTTCAAGAATTCAATCAAACTATAACATACTTTTTATTACAATCAGGTAGTATGATTTAACGAAGAATTTGTCAAATTTATAAAACTCTTAGCATAGTATTTTATTTTATATGACTAAAATATTTAAATAGTGTATAGTAGTATATAGACGTATAATTTAAAATAATTCAAAACAAATTTGTTTATAACAATAATAAAAGTAAGAAAGATTCAAAGTAATTAAATACTAGAGACAAATAGAAGAGTTCAGTGGAGTAGTGACTAAGGCGCGTGACTCGTATTCCCGTTGGCGCGGGATCGATTCCCCGTCTGGTCGCTTTTTCGCTGTTTCTGCCGTGGGCTGACACCACGTTAGATAATACGTCAAATTGTGTTGTTTTGAAAATGAATTTCTATGTGTTAAAAAGGACAGTAATGCCCGTGAATATAATTAAAAAAAAAAAAAAAAAAAAAAAAAATACATTTTTTTTAACAGTTTTATGTTTTTTCTTTTTCTTCATAATAATAATTGGGGTTTTGCATAACGAATTTTTTTTCAATCCATTATATTCGTCATTTGGAAAAAGAAAAAATAAAAGATACGTATTTTTTCTTATATCATAAAAACGAAAACTCAAAGAGATAGAGGCAGTTAAAATTGTGTTACGTCATAGTTGTTTTAGCAATCGTGACGTCATATACATTGTGACTATATCTATATACATAAAAATTAAATTATTTTCTACTAGCTATAACAACAATGAAAAACTTATAATGAAGACTAAAAGTCTTAAACGTGCGCTCACGACGGTGGCTCTCGCGAATTTGATCACGCGCAGTGGATGACGTGAATGGCCGACAGGACTGCGCGCTGTCACAGTAGCGCTCATGACTAGCGCCATTTAGGGACCCTCTAGAAAGGGACTGGAAAACTGGTTCTGCGTTTTCTATTGGCTGTTACAAACAAGGGATCTGAACCGGAAACTACATAAGAAAGTAATATGTTAGAAAGAGACAGTAAATATTCCCCACGAAGACGACCCGTGATGTTTTCTATAAGCACTTTATCCGTTCCTTTCCGGTTTAGATCAATATGGCGGCAACATTTTTTTGTCCCTTCCTAGAGGATCCCTAGTGCCATTGATACAAAACGGATGTGACGTAAGGTAGAAATTACAATATGTTAGAGAATTTCTTTTTTTCTCTTTCTAACCTTAGCGCTTTAAATGAAACGTAAGAATACTGCCGTGTTAAGTAAAAACTTATATAAGTGTAAAATAAATAAAAGTGATGAAGTGAAATAATATCAAATTTGTCCGATCCAATTTTTAATTTTTCAATACTTAAGTAATCTTCATTTCCTCATTTTTTAGCGAAAAATTTGAAACAACTTTTTTTTTTATTCATTTAATAGGCTATTTTTTTATCGGATCTATTGATAGAAAAAATTTATTTTTCATCGAAATGTCACTTATGTAAGCTTTTACTTAACACGACAGAATAGTTCGTGTAATCAAGCTTAACCTATATGCGTTAAATACAATTCAATCAAGTAATAAATAATTTTGTTTTCAAATATTAAAGATTTAGCATTGGTAAAGTTAGTTAATAAAAATTATTCAAATACAAATTTCTACTAATTCAAAACATTTCATTCATTATTTATAGCTATGAATTTCAATTTGAGTGTTAAGAACAGGCCGAATTCACTGTCCTTGTCTAATTGAGTTTTTTGTACAGTAGGGTTAAACTCGTATTACTTTTTTATCAGTCATCAAGCAAATTCCCGCCCCGAAAAAACCGGAAACATGTGTTAAAATACCACCGATATTATTTCGGTCTGACGGGGATTTGAACTCGCTACCTCGAGCACGAACGAGTCTTAGCCGTCTAGGCGCGCGCCTTAGCCGACTGAGCCACGAACGCCTCTTAATTTTGAAAATTAAATAATCTAAAGAATGAAACTAATGTAATGAAACTAATAATAATAAAAAGTAAAAATTAATTCAGTTTGAATTGTCAAGAAATATTAATATTGAATTATAAAATTTCACAAAAATTATCGAATAATTATAACAAATAATGTATTTAACTGAGGGAATTAAAGATTTTGCTCTATTTCTACAAACATAACATATTCTTCGTCTGCGATAAAGATTTTGAAATGAATCCAGAATGTCTCTGGACATTCATCTCAAGCTATTTCTTTTGTAATTCCCTTTGATATTGAAAGAGTTACAGCATTTATCGGAGTGCACGTTTGAGTTTAAGATAGACATTTTAAACCATTTGAAAACTGATAAATTGTAACGGTAATTCACTACACGTTACAAAAGAAATTAGATTTTTTTAATTCCAATTTAACTTTAACTAAGTCTATGTATTTTTGTTAGAATACGGAGCTGCTAGAATTTATATTAACTATGATAAACTAGCAACAGACTCCGGTAAAGCTAGTTAGTATGTTAGATTGATGTGCGACGGAGCATTTTTCCATCAGCTCGTCGCTGCGCGTCTCTCTCTCTCTCTCTCTCTCTCTCTTACCTGATCGAGAGACGCGATGCCGCTAGCCCAGTTCTCCTTATTTATATTAGGATTAACTCCTCTAGTTAATCCTATTTTATGCTTTATATTAAAAATATATATCTCGCACTAGAATAAGAATAAGGACCACGGAGGCGTCAGAGTAAGCAACGGGAAATACATTTTATATTAAATATAGTCAGGCAATATAAATTAATTGAAAGCACGTTTTAATAGAAAACAAAATTAATTTATTACAAGAAAAATATAAATATAATAAAGATAGAGTATGAATTGAACGAGAATAAAAGAATCTAATATATGAAAAGTAGTGTACGCGTCTAATGAGAGAGTGAGCAAAGGGAGAGCGCGTCGCGAACTAAATAGAACTCGCTTATGACGCTGATTGGTTATATAACCGATGCTATAATGTACTCGAACAAGTGTCTCTCGAGAAAGAGACACTTGGATATCGCCCAGTATAATTATACTCATAGTAACGCACTGGCCAGCTTACACTATTTACCTATGTGCACGTAGACGCCGCTCGCTCGTTACCGTAGCTTCCCCCTTGTACGCAACCAATACGTAGATGCTCTGAAGTAGATCGGTGGAATACGTCTCTTCCCGATCGTTGGATTCCGCTGAGCTCTGCCAACGTGGTTGCTTTGGCGTCGATCGGTGGAATCCTATACACGCCGATCAACGTATTTGCTGGCACTTAATAG
Source organism: Anastatus disparis (assembly GCA_017163975.1). Classification (NCBI taxonomy): domain Eukaryota; kingdom Metazoa; phylum Arthropoda; class Insecta; order Hymenoptera; family Eupelmidae; genus Anastatus; species Anastatus disparis. The sequence goes on from JAFFSR010000310.1 coordinate 3,514,840, forward strand.
CTGACCGCTAAGACGCGCGAAAGCGGTCAAGCAAAACTCTACAAAAAGAACTTCTGAGAGTGGCAACTTGCAAATATAATATAATACGCAAGTCAGTATAAACTCACGACTTTTAATTAAGACAATGTCTCGCTCTATCAAATGCGAACTTAGTCTACCGTATTATATGACCACGTGGAGAAATTCTCTAATAAGCACAGCGCGGCTCAGGTTTCGTGCTAACGCAACGGTAGCCGGAAACTCTCTAAAGCGCCTCACAGCCGGCGAGCTTCTCTCTCGCGTGCCGGTCGTCAAGATACGCACTTCTTTACTCGCCTCAGACGAGATATATGACCGAACGTTTATCCTATTTTAATACCTAAGCGCGCAAGATTCAAACACGGTAGAATACCGTTACAAAATCATCTTAAACTAATTTGCTATAATAACTAAATACACTGATTGAAGGTTTCTCTTGTCTTCACTTTGGATATTCTAAACTTGAATAGTAAGATCGTGACTTATTGAAGGTCCGAATTCATAGTCGATGATCGAACTTAATTTCAAGCCTCATTTTGTCTTTATCTTTCTCATGATAAGAAAGAGAGATAGAGATCGAGATTAAGTCGAACCATCGACTGAAAATTCGGGCCTAAGGCTGGAATTTATGCGTATTTCCCGCTCCTATATAATTATATTCGTTACTTTAAATGACAAAAACGCCAATAAATACGTAAAAAATTAAATGCAGTGTCTAAAAGTAGAACTAAAAAGCATATCTACGTACAAATAAGGAACGCGACTATAAATTCTCGACTATAAATTCAGTTTAAAGCTCAAATTCATAGTAGAGACTCGATCCTTCAAACTTCTGTGGGGAGTACGTTATAGTCGTTTGCATTAGCGACCTATAAACAAGTGCGCTTAGCCACATTGGTCAGTTAGTTGAAGAGTTGCGCTCGAACTTCACTGTGATTAAGTTAAGTACAAGAGAGCTGGTAGTTGCTGGCGAATAAGGTTAAACAAAACCTAATGATCATTAACATTTTTTTTACATTATTTGCCTTGCTTCCTTTCCTACACGCATGTCCATCATAGTGGTAATAAGAGCAAATAATTGTTCCTGATTTATTGTCTCCATGTTGTTGTTCGATATCTATTGACTTTGTGATCTATGGCGTAAAGGGAATAAACTTCATGAAGTCGAACGACCTAATTGGTGTAGGAAACAGCCTTGTCGAAAAAATCTCATAATACTATACAAAAAGATTTCATCAGGGAGCGCGGTAGCGCTCTTAAGGGCGAGTTTGTGTCGCGCTACGGTTAATTTTATTGACTTTAATTTTTTTTAAATTGAATATGTTTTTGTACCAACAGTTTCTGATATAATACTATATCTTATTGTGAATGAATTAAAATCAAAATATTTATTACAATTGAAAACGATGATATATTTTACCTTTCAATACAGCAGAAAATTTATTGCTTCAAATATTTATTTAATAATATAAAATACTTATGAATAATTTATTAAATAATCAAAACTATTTCAGAATAAATTGTTACTAAACTTTTAAAAATTTTTTAAATTTAAAAAATGAGTGAATAAGTAAATGTACATATTTAATATGATCTTCAATCAGAATAAATAGTACGATTTTGATCATTCTTGTACAAAGGTACCTAATACCAAATTTGCTACATACATCGACCCATTCCAGAGAAGGTTTTCTTAATAAGGATTTATCTCACTGGATTTGCCTATACATTTTTTCGTCTATACTGGTATAACCTCAGGCGATTGCGGAATGGGGTGGTGGATGAATTTGGTGAAACCACCAAAGTAGTACAATTTCGATTCATTCACGATAACATATAGTATTATATCATCTATGGTCTATGTAGAATTTATATGGAAATTTTATGAAGAAATTCTCGCCGTGTATAAATATACTTAAAAAATCACTCAATATTAATTCACTAGGCTGTAACAATCGAAAATGTATGTACCTATGTAACTAGCAGGCTGTTTTACTTATTAACTCGTTTGGAACGGAATTTTTATTTCATCATGAAAAGTTCTGATAACCATGTAGCGATGATAAGTGTTCATCTATTAAGCAATTTTTGCGATAAAAAAATTTTTTTTCCTTTTTTCTTTTCAAGTTTTCTCAGTTTCTATCAAAGATATAATAACTTAGGCCCTCAGTTTGAGATCGGTAATAGTTCACTTCAATCTAATACACATATTTTTTTTTTACAAAATTTCAAGTCACTTGTGCACAATTTCAAAAAAACCAAAAAACATCAATGTACATCGTAATGTACATTAATTCTAAAAAGGTTAACAATGAGTTATATTGAACTTCTTTTATTAAAACGAGCATAACTGTTTGTTGGTAACTGCCACTACTTTGATCGAAAGTTTATTTGGAAGTTTATAAAAAATGAAGAAAATAAGATGCTATAAACCAAAATCGCATGCAGACACATTTGAATTATTTTAATTTACAAGTAACTAATAAACGGATCAATCAGAAGCAATATTGAGGTCTAAAAAATTCATCTATAATCTACACACAATTTTCAGTAAAAAATGTTTCCTGGTATTTTTCTCTTGGAATTTAAGTTTTCGAATAAAAACTCGAAGATTATGGAAAAATTTATTAAAAATCAGGAAATTTGATAATCTATAGCTTTTGACCACTTTGATATTGAGGTCTCAAAATTTTGTTGTGTATTTTGGATGATAAATGAATAGACCAGGGCTTAGCTGTAGAAAAGTAATGATATTTGGATGTAAAAGCGAACACAGCGATTTTTACTCTGAAGTTTTTAGAACAACTTGAATAATAATAATTTTGATATGCGTAATCATCAAAAGTTGCGGAACATTGTTATTTTTTATAAAAATGGATTAAATACTAAAAATACACGTTTTTTTCAATATCTCCCTCGTGTAGCTCAGAAACTATTTGTTCTGGAAAAAAGTTAAAAGAATAGAAAAGTTTCGTAATTAAATTTCCTACAAGATAGGATTAATCAGAAATCAATAATTAATATCAAAAATCAATCGAAATTAATAACTCTTACCGTAAAATGGCAATAATAAAAAAAAGTGAAAAAATCATAGTTTCATGTTTTATTTTTTTCAAGGACTAGGATTTCTTTGGAGTCCTCTATATTGCGACCAGAAAAAGTTTATGATATAATAAACCAATGTGCAAAATTTCGTTATAAACGATCTGATAGTTTTTGCATAATAATTTTGCAATCTAATTTTTTTTGAAAAAACAAAAAATTTTCGAAAAGTCGCCCCTTCTAGAATATGGTATTTAGATAATTGAAAGTTTTTTACGTATACTAGGGATCTCAAGCTTTCAAATGCTTTTTGTAAAATTGAAATCGAATGATTTGATCGCTCTCAGGAAGCTTTTTAAATTAATGTTAATTTTTTTGCTAATAAACAAATAGAATATCTCTATGAATTTTCGTTTGATAATTTTTTTTCTTTATATGTTTTAAAAGTACTCTCAAAGATGCTTCTTTAAAAAGAAAAAGTTAATTATGTCAATTGGTTCCCGAGATACATATTGTCAAAGTTGACAATCGTTTACAGCGAATCTATAAACAAAAGAACGCTGTTTTTCAAATCAAAAGCTTTGTTTTACAGAGTTCTTAAAAAATAATAATTTTCAGTTGTCTACATTGTTAGTAACACTATAGAAAATTAAAAAGAAATTTGTGAATACGCGAAGAAAATGATAAAAAGTAACTAGTGAGCCTTGCTCTGAAATTGAATTTTTACTAAGAAGCGCAAAAAAAAATATCATTTTCTCAGCTTCTGGTGGATTGATTTTAACCATTCTTTGATTAAATCAATATTATATGAATAGAGAAATTCAAGTGTCATAATTTCAAGAATACATTAAACATTGTTTTTGTTATAAACAAATTACTTTATTTTTGCAATTTATTAGTATCGTATTTTAACTAATTATATGGCATTTTTTGTTAAGAATGTATGGTAATTTGTATAAATAAGTGCACAAAATATAAATATTTCTATTTTTAATCGCTAAAATTGTTTAAACAATCATTGTTTAAACAAATCTTTTTTTCTTTTTTTTAATCTTTCATTCGGATAATATTAATTAAAATATTAATATAATTTCATATGAATTATATACGAAAACTGGATATTTTTAAAGTTATAAAAGAAATAATATTTCAAGTAATATTTTGCATTTTTATAAGTGAGCATTATTATTCAAAAAGTAACTGTTCTCGGTGAAAGAAGAGGGGCAAAGGTAACACCTGCTACCTAAAAGCAGGTAGAATTTGACATTGAAGGAAGGTTAGTTATAGTTCTCATGTGGTCTCAGTAGTGAATACATGCTTGCTGTAGTGATATATAAGTTTAATTAAAAAGTTTTATTTTAATTAGTATTGAGAACATCGCAAAGACTATCTTTTAAAAAGGTATATAAAAATTTAATAAGAATTTGTCAAGTTTTAATTTATATTTTATATTAAAACGATGCATAGTATTAATTATATTGATAAAAAATCAGAAAATTTATTTAAAATTGTCGGTTTAAAGATAAAAAGTTCTTCATCTTCAGAACTAATGATCGTATTTTCAAAATTAAAACGGCATTTGAAAGATTAGTAAAAAATCTTTAAAATAAAGTAGGTCTGGTTTAAAAAAAATCGTGTCCTAAGTATTCATAGCGACATAGATAAAAAAGTTTTTACGAATGATGTTTCTACAAAAAAGATTTTTTTTTCAATTATAAGTATGTCATAAACTTTGAAAGATAGAAAATTTGATGTAAAAGAAATTGTCGAATAAAGTTTTCAGTTTTATAAATTTTACTCTAGAATGACCAAAGCAATTAACTGTTACTGTAAATTTTTTTTTATCAAAGAATATGAAGCCTAATAAAGTTTTATTATATAGGATAGGTTAATCTATACCTGGAAAACACTGTTTTAACAGCTCTTTGTAAGAGGATCAAGTTGGGGAATTTCACTCATATAATATATAACCACTAGCATAAGGAAGAACAGTATAGCAGAAGGAAGAATAAACTATCTTAAAAATATGTATGTTTTCAATTATTATTTTCTCATTATCATATTTACATGCCAGTGGCCATTTTTTGTATACAAAATTGTTACAGATTTATCTACAAGATATGTACGATCTTTCGACAAAAATGAACTCAGTGAACACTGACGGTTAGATAAGTTCTGGTGTGGAATTTGGATGGATATGTGCATTGAGCAGATTTTGATGCGTACTATGAAAATGAAAGGAGGGCTGACACGTGGTAAAGGACAGTCTGATTCTGTTTTATTCAAGTGGATTTTAACAATGCCGACTGCTGTTAATATTTCAGATCTAATACAGATTTTTTGCAACGTTAATTTTTCTTTATCTGAGCAGCATGTTGATGTAAGATCCTTAAGAATTTAACGTGATGTTGATGATTTGAATAAATAAATAAATTTTTTCAATCCTTCAGATCCATTTGCTGACTCCGATGTACTTGCATCATTAAGTACGGGAATAATATGTGACGAAAATATAAATTGTCATAACGCCTTTGACATTGGATCCAAAATGATGACGAATACTATCGGAAAAAGTTTTGCGGATCTTAAATTTCAAAGAAAAAATCGAGTTGTAGCAATAAAACAAGCAGCTTTGTCAAAACAATTTCAAGACAAACAACTTATCATTGATCCAACATTAATATTTCAACGCATGACCGTAGCCATACATGATAAGCAAGGGGATTTGGACGATTATTTGAAATACGGGTTGGCACCTTATCCGCTTTCCATTTTAAAAGATGGTCTTCTAAGAAAATGCGAAAAGTCCAAAATTTATGATAATTTTGAACCTTTAACAGATATTCCTTCTACTCTCAATTGTTTGCATCTGATTGATAGAGGATTTCTTTTACACAAGGTTGTTTGGCCTCAAAAACAATCATTTGATATTATTTTTTATGCTTATGTTGATTTTGTAAACAAATATTACACGCCAAACAGTTATATTGTTTTCGACGGATACCCTGTAAATCACGATAAAAGTACGAAGACGGCTGAAAGAGAAACAAGAAAAATTTGTCCAGACATTTAACTCCAATCGAGTATTATTTCCAATGCATCTCAAGACAAATTTTTCTCGAATGAAACGAATAAAAATCGTTTTATTCAATATTTAAAAGAAAAACTACAAGCATCTGGTTTTATTACGCTTCAAACATATGAAGATGCTGATACGCTAATTGTTAAAACAGCTGTAGATGTAGCCACTGAAAATCAACCAATAATTATAGTAGATGAAGATATCGACATATTAGTAATTCTGACTCTACGAGCAAGTGCACAAAAAAACATTTATTTCTGTAAACCTGCGAAAGGTAAACAATCTGAAGCTATTTATAATTCTCAATCATTTTATAGTTCTGCATCTTTAAAAACACATGTTGAAAGCTCCTTGAATTCACTCGCAGGTTTCATTCACGCTTTTTCTGGCTGTGATACAACCTCAGCATTTTACAACCAAGGGAAAAAAATAGCTAAAATATTATTTAATGATGAACAATTAATGAAAGAAGCTCTGGTGTATAACGTGCCCAATTCCTCACATAATGAAATAAGAAGTACTGGGTTGAAAATCATAGCTACCTTGTACGGCGGAAAAAAGAGCAGTAATCTAGATTTAAATGAATTGTGATGTTTATGTTTTAAAAAAGAGAGTGCAAAGAAAAATTTCAATTTGACTTTGCTTCCACCGATGGAATCTGCAGCTACACAGCACCGAGAATACCGACCACTGTTACCGAGAATATTATCAAGTGCAGCCGTGGCTTGGAAACGAATTAGACCCAAAAGAATGGCGTCAGTAAGAAAGATTGTATTTAGAGCCCATACAAAGTACTGACATATTGTTACCAGACAGTCTACTTCGTAAAATTAGTTGTAGATGTTTAAAAGACTGTTCTAAGTCATGTGGCTGCGTAGAACATGGATTGAAATGCACAGACTATTGTTCGAACTGTAATGGGCAAACTTGTAAAGATGCGCAGAATGAAAAAATTCAATCGGAGGAAGAAATTTCTTTAGATAAAACTAATTTTGAAAAAATAGATATTGAAATGGAGGCTTGTAATACAAATATTACAATACAATTAGAAGATAAAGACTTCCAAGAATTCGATGTAAGCAGTCCAGATAGAAAAAAAGCGCGTGTCGAATAATATAAATAGATTAAATAAAATAAAAATATGTTTATTGAATAATTGTAATTAATATTATCCGAATAAAAAATAAAAAAAGAGAAAAAAAGTTAAAAAAATTTATTTGTTTAAACGATTTTAGAGATTAAAAATAGAAATATTTATATTTTGTGCACTTATTTATACAAATTACCATACATTCTTAACAAAAAATGCCATATAATTAGTTAAAATACGATACTAATAAATTGCAAAAATAAAGTAATTTGTTTATAACAAAAACAATGTTTAATGTATTCTTGAAATTATGACACTTGAATTTCTCTATTCATATAATATTGATTTAATCAAAGAATGGTTAAAATCAATCCACCAGAAGCTGAGAAAATGATATTTTTTTTGCGCTTCTTAGTAAAAATTCAATTTCAGAGCAAGGCTCACTAGTTACTTTTTATCATTTTCTTCGCGTATTCACAAATTTCTTTTTAATTTTCTATAGTGTTACTAACAATGTAGACAACTGAAAATTATTATTTTTTAAGAACTCTGTAAAACAAAGCTTTTGATTTGAAAAACAGCGTTCTTTTGTTTATAGATTCGCTGTAAACGATTGTCAACTTTGACAATATGTATCTCGGGAACCAATTGACATAATTAACTTTTTCTTTTTAAAGAAGCATCTTTGAGAGTACTTTTAAAACATATAAAGAAAAAAAATTATCAAACGAAAATTCATAGAGATATTCTATTTGTTTATTAGCAAAAAAATTAACATTAATTTAAAAAGCTTCCTGAGAGCGATCAAATCATTCGATTTCAATTTTACAAAAAGCATTTGAAAGCTTGAGATCCCTAGTATACGTAAAAAACTTTCAATTATCTAAATACCATATTCTAGAAGGGGCGACTTTTCGAAAATTTTTTGTTTTTTCAAAAAAAATTAGATTGCAAAATTATTATGCAAAAACTATCAGATCGTTTATAACGAAATTTTGCACATTGGTTTATTATATCATAAACTTTTTCTGGTCGCAATATAGAGGACTCTAAAGAAATCCTAGTCCTTGAAAAAAATAAAACATGAAACTATGATTTTTTCACTTTTTTTTTATTATTGCCATTTTGCGGTAAGAGTTATTAATTTCGATTGATTTTTGATATTAATTATTGATTTCTGATTAATCCTATCTTGTAGGAAATTTAATTACGAAACTTTTCTATTCTTTTAACTTTTTTCCAGAACAAATAGTTTCTGAGCTACACGAGGGAGATATTGAAAAAAACGTGTATTTTTAGTATTTAATCCATTTTTATAAAAAATAACAATGTTCCGCAACTTTTGATGATTACGCATGTCAAAATTATTATTATTCAAGTTGTTCTAAAAACTTCAGAGTAAAAATCGCAGTGTTCGCTTTTACATCCAAATATCATTACTTTTCTACAGCTAAGCCCTGGTCTATTCATTTATCATCCAAAATACACAACAAAATTTTGAGACCTCAATATCAAAGTGGTCAAAAGCTATAGATTATCAAATTTCCTGATTTTTAAAAAATTTTTCCATAATCTTCGAGTTTTTATTCGAAAACTTAAATTCCAAGAGAAAAATACCAGGAAACATTTTTTACTGAAAATTGTGTGTAGATTATAGATGAATTTTTTAGACCTCAATATTGCTTCTGATTGATCCGTTTATTAGTTACTTGTAAATTAAAATAATTCAAATGTGTCTGCATGCGATTTTGGTTTATAGCATCTTATTTTCTTCATTTTTTATAAACTTCCAAATAAACTTTCGATCAAAGTAGTGGCAGTTACCAACAAACAGTTATGCTCGTTTTAATAAAAGAAGTTCAGTATAACTCATTGTTAACCTTTTTAGAACTAATGTACATTACGATGTACATTGATGTTTTTTGGTTTTTTTGAAATTGTGCACAAGTGACTTGAAATTTTGTAAAAAAAAAATATGTGTATTAGATTAAAGTGAACTATTACCGATCTCAAACTGAGGGCCTAAGTTATTATATCTTTGATAGAAACTGAGAAAACTTGAAAAGAAAAAAGGAAAAAAAATTTTTTTATCGCAAAAATTGCTTAATAGATGAACACTTATCATCGCTACATGGTTATCAGAACTTTTCATGATGAAATAAAAATTCCGTTCCAAACGAGTTAATAAGTAAAACAGCCTGCTAGTTACATAGGTACATACATTTTCGATTGTTACAGCCTAGTGAATTAATATTGAGTGATTTTTTAAGTATATTTATACACGGCGAGAATTTCTTCATAAAATTTCCATATAAATTCTACATAGACCATAGATGATATAATACTATATGTTATCGTGAATGAATCGAAATTGTACTACTTTGGTGGTTTCACCAAATTCATCCACCACCCCATTCCGCAATCGCCTGAGGTTATACCAGTATAGACGAAAAAATGTATAGGCAAACCCAGTGAGATAAATCCTTATTAAGAAAACCTCTCTGGAATGGGTCGATGTATGTAGCAAATTTGGTATTAGGTACCTTTGTACAAGAATGATCAAAATCGTACTATTTATTCTGATTGAAGATCATATTAAATATGTACATTTACTTATTCACTCATTTTTTAAATTTAAAAAATTTTTAAAAGTTTAGTAACAATTTATTCTGAAATAGTTTTGATTATTTAATAAATTATTCATAAGTATTTTATATTATTAAATAAATATTTGAAGCAATAAATTTTCTGCTGTATTGAAAGGTAAAATATATCATCGTTTTCAATTGTAATAAATATTTTGATTTTAATTCATTCACAATAAGATATAGTATTATATCAGAAACTGTTGGTACAAAAACATATTCAATTTTAAAAAATTAAAGTCAATAAAATTAACCGTAGCGCGACACAAACTCGCCCTTAAGAGCGCTACCGCGCTCCCTGATGAAATCTTTTTGTATAGTATTATGAGATTTTTTCGACAAGGCTGTTTCCTACACCAATTAGGTCGTTCGACTTCATGAAGTTTATTCCCTTTACGCCATAGATCATAAAGTCAATAGATATCGAACAGCAACATGGAGACAATAAATCAGGAACAATTATTTGCGCTTATTACCACTATGATGGACATGCGTGTAGGAAAGGAAGCAAGGCAAATAATGTAAAAAAAATGTTAATGATCATTAGGTTTTGTTTAACCTTATTTGCCAGCAACTACCAGCTCTCTTGTACTTAACTTAATCACAGTGAAGTTCGAGCGCAACTCTTCAACTAACTGACCAATGTGGCTAAGCGCACTTGTTTATAGGTCGCTAATGCAAACGACTATAACGTACTCCCCACAGAAGTTTGAAGGATTGAGTCTCTACTATGAATTTGAGCTTTAAACTGAATTTATAGTCGAGAATTTATAGTCGCGTTCCTTATTTGTACGTAGATATGCTTTTTAGTTCTACTTTTTGACACTGCATTTAATTTTTTACGTATTTATTGGCGTTTTTGTCATTTAAAGTAACGAATATAATTATATAGGAGCGAGAAATACGCATAAATTCCAGCCTCAGGCCCGAATTTATAGTCGATGGTTCGACTTAATCTCGATCTCTATCTCTCTTTCTTATCATAAGAAAGATAAAGACAAAATGAGGCTTGAAATTAAGTTCGATCATCGACTATGAATTCGGACCTTCAATAAGTCACGATCATACTATTTAAGTTTAGAATATCCAAAGTGAAGACAAGAGAAACCTTTAATCAGCGTATTTAGTTATCATAGCAAATAAGTTTAAGATGATTTATTAGTTTTCAAATGGTTTAAAATGTCTATCTTATACTAAAACGTGCACTCCAAAAATGCTGTAACTTTTTAAATATCAAAGGGAATTACAAAAGAAATAGCTTGAGATGAATGTCCAGAGACATTCCGGATTTATTTCCAAATCTTTATCACAGACAAAGAATATGTTATGTTTGTAGAAATAGAGCAAAAGCTTTAATTCCCTCAGGTAAATACATTATTTATTATAATTATTTGATAATTTTTGTGAAATTTCATAATTCAATATTAATATTTTTGTTGACCATTCAAACTGGATTAATTTTTACTTTTTATTATTATTAGTTTCATCACATTAGTTTTATTCTTTAGATTATTTAATTTTCAAAATATTAATTACTCTAATTCTTTACATTTTGTTCAGGATTAGAACATACTTTAGAGCAGGCCAGATTCGCTGTCCTTGTCTAATTGAGTTTTTTGTTATTTACTCAAGTATTAATCGGTGTATCTACAAATTGAAGGTTGAGCGCAAGTAGTAGATAGGCAGGTATAGCGAGACAGTCCCTCCCCTCGTCTCGCTATACCTGCCTATTTTCCCACCCTCCTCCCCCCTACCCGCCTGTCTCCCCCTGCATGTCTAGGGCTGTTATAGCGTCTTGAAAAGAAATAGGGAATTAAGGTAAAAATAAAATATAACAAAAGTGAATATTTTAAAAATGTTTTTATTTGATACCTTCATACACGTGTGTAGCTGTCGGAGGGTTGCTTGATTTTCTATTGTAAATTAATGACGCGTGAGGCTTTTGGCTAAGAATCGTTTTAAATTCTTCTCCGGAGATGAGTTGATGGAATTCTTTCCCTGCGTAGGGATATTTTGTCAGCTCTCGATCACTCTGGTTTGTCACTGGTACATTTGTCGAATTTTGCGCAGCTTTGATGCGCCATATATGGTTGACAACATTCCTCCTTAATGCTGTGTGCATAAGCGTTGGCGTATGGATTTGGGCGCTGAAAAAAATTTAAAGTATATGTACATAGAATTAAAAAAGTAATAATAAAGAGTAAAAGTTTTCAAATAATTTAAAAAATTTAAATAATAGAAAAAATTGTATTGATGAATTTACACATTTTGTAATTTCTAATAACTTAATTGATTTTAAAATATTAAGCTTTTGACAATTAAAAAAAGTTGACATATTAATGTGTGAAAAAAATAAAAATAATATTAATACTTACTAGCCGATGATTTTCGCTTGGAAGTATGAGATGTCCATTACCATACACTGTACGCTTTTTTTGTGATTTCCAAGTATTGGAGATCACCGTCCTGAAAAGGCCTTGCTACAGGGGTTAAATTATTGAAAAAATCATCCAGCGTCAAAGTGAATGATGGTGAATTTATAATGGTTGCATTCGCATATAAAATTTGTTGGGCCCAATAATAAATTAATCCTCTATCCGCATATAACCGACGCTGCGTAATTCTGTTGGCCAGGAAATCTAATTCTTGTTTGCACTGGCTTATGTTTATACCCGTATCTGTCAATTTTTTTAATTGCAACATTGGGCCGAGTAATGTTTGTTCGCGAACTTTCGCGAATTTTCGTACTCTTCCGTCTAATACTTCTGTTGTTCTTCTTTTTTTTTTTGTTTTTTTCGTTAATAATAATTACGTCTTCTTCCGTGTCGTTCTCGTTATTCGTATTATTAACTGAAAGTTCATCCAAATCTGATAACACCGGCATTTCCGCACTTTTTTCAATTATTGAATCGAACCATGTTTTTTCATCACTAATAATGTCTTTATTTTCACTGTTACATTGTGAAATATCACTTGTTAAATGTAAAACAATATTTTTAATTATCATATCTTTCGTTTTTTCTTCATGATTAATATCATTTACGATATTTAAATTAACATTTTCGTCAATATTCACTTCGCTATTTGTCATTTCACTAATAAAATCTTGAATTATTTCTGTATCTTCACTTTGTTCAAGAATAGTGTCTAACTATTCCATGTCGGTATTAACACTATTTTCACTTACGTTATAGTTCACGTTTTGCAAAATCACATTTTCGCTAATGTTCCCAACACTATTCGTCGATTCAACACTATTTTTAATTTCTTCTATTTCTACACTTTCTTCTAGCATTTTCTCTACCCACTCTATATCACTGGTGTTAACACTATTGATAGTGATTAAATCGCCAATATCTTGTGATATTGCTTCTTCATTAGTATTTTCAATAACAGCATCTAACCAAGTCATACTGTTAGTTTCTACTTTAGTATTCATCACGGTTTTTAAAAATATTTTTACATTAAAAATTAGTGTAGAAAAAAAGGTATCTTCCGAATATGTTTACGGGATGAAACTAAAACTTCTAATAACGTTTGTGCAAGGAAAACTCGAGGCAGAATATTTTTTCCTAAAATTATCCTTGAATATAAAGATAATAAGGTTTCTTCCTTAGCTTTAAATAGAAAAAATTATGAAAAACATGAGAGAGAGAGAGAGAGAGAGAGAGAGAGAGAGAGAGAGAGAGAGAGAGAGAGAGAGAGAGAGAGAGAGAGAGAGAGAGAGAGAGAGAGAGAGAGAGAGAGAGAGAGAGAGAGAGAGAGAGTTGGACATATATTGCTAGTGTAAGAGAAAATGTAGTCATTAGAAAAGAAAAGATCAGGAGTGTATTACACATAGCAGATGGGTAGGTTAGTGTGTATTTTTTATCAACGGTCTTTAAATTTTTCTTCATAGGTTTTTTTAATAGTCGTAGAAGTATTAAGGTAAGCATTTAAGTAAACAGTAAATTAAAAACTGACTTGCCGCAATACTGATATTAGTAAAGTACGCATTCAGCTGCTCTGTTTTATGAATATTTTTTATCTTTCTCTCAAATGGTCACCAAACCTTTTCCCTTAAAGTGAGAACATATAAATATATATAAAAAGAATTGCAATGCTATTTCTTATTTACTTTTTCGCCATCGTAGTGTAACGTTCTTTACGTAAGATACCTAATTTCATTTTTAAGAAAACGCCTAGTGATCTAAAATAAAAAAACAAGTAACAACGATTTTAAATATTGCAAAAAATCATTAAAAATCGCTTTTTTCTTAAATTTTTTCCCTTTGAGAAAAAAGTGCTATATAAAGAAATAACGAGGCGATTTTTAACAATTTTTGAATATTTTGACTTGATAAGGAATAGAACTTTAAATTTCAAGTGTTAAGCGATTTTATTGAGAGAAATCATGAGGAATAACGAAGGTGAAAACGAATTCTGTGAAATTATATTTCGGATTGTTGATTATTTAATTTATGGGAGATTGTGTTATATTATACAATGTAAATGTGATTCGGCATGGCGTCGAAAAGTGCAGCGTATGTCTTCTTTACAATTAAAAAAACAATTCAGTTGTATATTATCGTGTGTGTCGTTGCGAATGATTGCGCGATTGTTCAATATGTTTTTTTAAAGAAAACCTACTTGCAGTGATAACAGCAGGAGAATACGTGATATCAAAAAATCTACATGATGCCTATGTACTCCAGGGTCTGATGAACGAATATAACGAGAAACGTTGTAAGTATACTAAATTTTTAAATTACTATCCTTATTAAACTTATTTGAAAAAATAAATTTGTGAATATCAAGTTTTGTTCTGAAACTTAAAGGTCTCTTTATCTAACGACATTCACAAAAAAGCCCAAAATATTTGTTTTAGAAATTTTGACATATAAAAACTCTATATTTATTATTACTTATAAATATATAGCCATTAAATTTTTTAATCAGTATGTCTTATATTTTATATGTTACGATCTTGATTTGTAAATATTTAAAATATTGTATTTTAAGGAAATGTAAAATACAGGCATTACAGTTTTCAAAATTTATTTTTATAATCCTCAATTTTTTATAATATCTCTTTATTATAATCTTCATAAAAAATATTTTTAATTATTTTTACTAAATTTGTATCATTTTCAATAATTTAAAAATAAACATTTTTTACACATTTCCTTTTTTAAATCAGACATTTTTCGTATATAACTTTAAATATTACTATTAAATGATTCTTTGTTGGTCTTATATTATATATATTGCGATCTTGAATTGTAAATATTTAAAATATCGTATTTTAAGGAAATGTAAAATACCGGTATTACAGTTTTCAAAATTTATTTTTATAACCCTCAATTTTTTATAATATCTCTTTATTATAATCTTCATAAAAAATATTTTTAATTATTTTTACTAAATTTGTATCATTTTCAATAATTTAAAAATAAACATTTTCTACACATTTCCTTTTTTAAATCATAGACATTTTTCGTATATAACTTTAAATATTACTATTAAATGATTCTCTGTTGGTCTTATATTATATATATATCGTATTTTAAGGCAATGTAAGATTCCGATATTACTATTTTCAAATTTTATTTTTATAATTCACAAGTTTTTTAAATATCTCTCTATTATAACCTTCGATTTTAATTAATGTAGAGTCTAAAATTAAAAATCATGCGCTGTATATACATACAATTATAAACTTATAATTAATATATGGTTTATTTTTACAGCTCTTGAAATACTACTAGGTAGTAGTAGTGATAGTAGCGATACGGACAGCGATGACAGCGCTGTAACTTTATTTGAACGATCAGTCAACAATCATGCTCTGCCTAGTACATCAAGAAATACCCTTCCACGGCGTTTGTTTTTTGATGGAATAACTCGTAATGAAGAAGAAGAAAATAGAGATGAAAATGTTGAAATTGTAGAAGAAGAACAACAAAACGAAGAAGAAAGTGTTCGAATTGTGCATGATGAAATGATTGTAGACAGCGATGCTGAAACAGTCATCAATGATCAGATTCCAATTGCACAGCAAGAGCGAATACAACAGGAATCAGAATCCGAAGATAGCGAGTTTGATGATGATGAAGCGTCAAACCCCGAAATAATCAGACTAGGTTGCCTATTGTCGCGCGCGGTGATTAATAATTATCCAGAGCCGTTCGACGCTGTTATGAGAAGTTTACTTCATAATGATCCTGAAAATGAAATAGGGTCAACAAACACAGCAGGCTCTTCGGGAACCCCTCAAGAACGGTTTACTCTATTACACACATTTTATACTCAAACAATACCATTAAGAGAAAGAGAATTTCACGTAGTAAATGGCACGCGTATGAGTTATCACTCTTTTGATGGAAGCGTACTGGATAGGCGTCTTAATGAATGTAAGTTTTCTGTATTATTATAATTATTATTTATTGTTATTGTTAGTATTATAATAGTATTGTTAATATATTTATTCTTTCATTTGTTATTTTATTGACATTATCATTATTATTATTATTGTTATTATTATTATATTTCAAAAAATTTTTATTTTCATCTAAAGTGATTCGGCGGGAAGAAAACGGATCTGATAGTGTATCTGATTATATATCGACATCTCTGCAAGTTTATGCCCAAAGAATTAGACCCGTTCGACGAGCGCAAGAATTGCGTTGGTTTCATACAATGGCTGAGAATCTTACATCAGCATTGTATACAGATTCGACTAGGGATTTAGCCGATCTACTTGATCGAGTTCACGACAGCTTTGATGGTGTTGCAGAGAATTAATTTTTATTTTAAATTTTTTAGTAATAAAATGTTCAAATTTAAATACATAATGTGGTAATACTAATAATAATAGTAATAATAATAATAGAAATTTTGAAAATTAAATTGTAATAAATAAAAGATTTTAAATAAATTTTCGAATTATTTATTTATTTAAAATTAATTCTACATTTTTTTCATAGCGTCATCATCATCATCCTTCGTAGAAGCATCGAGGGCGCGTGAAAACCTTTCCGTACTTCTACCTGTTGTAGAAAGTGGAGAAGAAGAAGAAGAAGAAGAGTGGGGGGTAGCAAATGCATTAGAGAGAGAAAACCAACTATTTTAAATATAACCGGAGCAACAGGTGATAGATTTTTTTGCGGATACTGTAATAAATGTTACAAATATCCCGACCAACACAATTGTTCGAATATATGCCCAAATTGTTTTGTATCACCATCATGTGTAAAAGAAAACGGTATGATGTTAAAATGTGATGAATTTCATAGAATTTTTTCCAATAATACATGATACAAAAATCATAAAAAAAACGGCACATATAAAATGAAAAATAAAAATATATGCGAACTTGTTAAAATTTGTAATATTTGTAATAAAGTCATTCATTTACATAGGGGTAAGCATGAATGTGGAGTTAATTGGTGTAAGCTTTGTCGAGGAAAACATTCTATTAACAAATTATGTTACATACAACCTCTATCGACCAATGACGTTGAAAAAGAGCAGAAAATTCTGTTTGTATTCTATGATTTAGAAACACAACAAGATACAGAGTATAGAAACCACACCACTACGCGATTACACGTTCCTAACCTCTGTGTAGTACAACAAGCGTGCGATGATTGTTTAGAGAACGATGATTTATCTCAAAGATGTAATACTTGTGGTATCCGTGAGTATGTTTTTCAAAAAACCCAATTCGGCAATTTTTAGATTTGTTCATTCGTGAGAAAACAGTTTTCAAGCAGATTATATGTATTGCACACAATGCTGGTGGATTTGATGGACAGTTTATGCTGAAAGAATTAGTGGAAAAATATAATCAAATGTCACCTAAGGTTATTCTTAACGGACAAAATATAATTTTGTTACAATGCGGTCGAACAAAATTCATCGACAGTTTAAATTACTTTCACATGAAACTAAGCGCGTTAACAGAAACATTCGGCTTACCACCCAGCGCCAAAAAGGGTTACTTCCCTCACCTATTTAATACCGTTGAGAATGAAAATTACGTAGGTCCGCTGCCTGATGCACATTTTTATGCGCCTGATTCCATGTCATATGAGGGGAGAGAGACCTCTTTTAAATAGCATAATTCCGAAACTTTATCCGGACGTACATTTAATTTTAAAAACGAAATCGTAGATTATTGTCGCATGGACGTTGAAATTTTAAGACGAGCGTGTTTGGCTTTTAGAAAAATTTTCTTAGATGTAGGACGAATCTGTCCATTTACACGTGCGACCACTATCGCAAGCGCGTGCTCTTTCGTTTACAGAAAGAATTTCTTACTACCTAAAACTATTGGAATTATACCACCTACGGGCTATCGTCGCGCTGATAAATATTCTCAGAAATCAATCGAATGGTTATTAGTCTGCGAACGTGAAATCGGTCGTGAAATTATTCATGCTGGTAGAGCAAGAGAATTCATGTTGCCCGAAGGTTTTCTTGTCGACGGATTTTTACCTCCTTCATCGGAAAATCAGGATGAAAAGGGTATAGTTTTTAAATATGAAGGTTGTTACACGCATGGTTGTCCCAAATGTTTTAATAAAAATCGGGATATACGTCTCGCTTTTGGCCGTACGTTTAACGAAGTATATGAAAATACATGCGTAAAAATAAATAAAATTCGACAACGTGGATATGAAGTTCGCTGCATATGGGAATGCGAGTTCGATAAAATTAAACATGAGAATCCTGAAATAGCGGAATACGTGCGTAATCACCTTTTAATGAGTAGAATCACAATGAACCCTCGAGACGCATTTTTCGGGGGGAGAACTGAAAATATAATTCCGTATTATAAAATTAAAAAAGGTGAAAAAATCAAATACACTGATATATCTTTCTTGTATCCTTACGTATGCAAACGGGAGCAATTTCCCATTGGACATCCAAAAATTTTCATTGGGGATGAGTGTCGTGAACTAACTGGAGAAAATAATAATGATTTGCAGCGCGTCGAAGGTCTAATTAAATGTAAAGTTTTACCACCACGAAACTTGTACTTACCTCTGTTACCCGTTAAAATGCACGGGCGTTTGTTATTTACTCTTTGTCGTTCTTGTTGTGAGGAGATGCGAGAAAGCGACTGTAATCACGAAAACATTTGTGATCGTGAATTTACGGGTACTTGGGTGGTCGATGAATTACGAAAATCTGTTGAGCTCGGTTACCGCATAACGGGAATATATATAATATGGCAATACGAAATGACACGCTTTGACGGTATTAATGGAGGTCTCTTTGCAGGATACGTAAGTACGTTTTTGAAAATAAAACAAGAAGCAAGTGGATGGCCCGTCTGGTGTGTAAATGACGACGAAGCGAAATTACGATACTTGGACGAGTATGAAAAAAATGAAGGTATACGATTGGATCGCGAGAAAATAGAAAAAAATGCTGGTCTGAGAGCTGTAGCAAAACTTTGCTTAAATTCTTTTTGGGAAAAGTTTGGACAGCGCAGTAATTTAAAGCAAACGGAAATCGTGAAATCGCGTGAAATTCTCTTAAGACTGTTAACCTGTCCTGACAAAGAAGTTCTCAGTGTTTGGCCTGTAAACGATGATATTTTATACCTAAACTGGCAATTCAGAGAAGAAGCCGTGGAAGCATCGGCTAATACGAGCGTGGTAATCGCAGCATTCACAACTGCACAAGCCAGGCTGGAATTATACAAACATATGGAAAAGCTTGATAGACGTACTTTGTACTGTGATACCGATTCGTGTATTTTTGTAAAAAAGGACGATTCGGACGAATATGAACCACCCTTGGGAAATTTATTGGGTGATATGACGGATGAATTAAGAACTTTAGGTCCTGGTACTTACATAGATACCATGATATCTGCAGCTCCAAAATTTTACGCTTACCGTGCCGTCACACCGATGGGAAATACTTATGAATGTTGCAAAGTTAGGGGAATAACTTTAAATTTTAAAAATTCATTAAAAATAAATTTTGATAGTATTAAAATGCTCATAGATGAAGTATTCGCGAGAAAGCATAGACAAAAGAATGAGGAAGAGATGAATAAAAGTGAGATACGATTGAATTTCAAATCTATACGACGCACACCTTACCACGAAGTCATAACAAGAGAAGAATTTAAAACTTGTAGCGTCGTCTTGAAAAAAAGACGATACGTTTACCTATCACTTTCTCTTCCTTTTGGTTATAAGAGTGCTGAACAGCGTTAATAATAAAAAAATATTGAATAAAAAGAAAAAATGTTTTCATGAAATTTAACTTATTTTATAAATAATCCAAAACATTAATTATTTAATTAACAATCATTAAAAGATCTTAATAATATGCTAATACCCACGGTGATTAGCTTATTCTTTTTTATTTGAGCTGATTGACGCGGGAAAATAAGCTTATACCAGCACACGTGTTAATAAGCTCATAAAAAACACGTGTGCCCGCGCCGCCGCCGCCGCCCCCTCCACCCATCTAGGTCTCTTAATAATAATTAAAAAATAAAAAACGTAAGAGGGTGCTTAACATAAAAAACATTAAACTTTTGTCCGTCTTTGTCAGTATTCAACATGGATACACGATGGAAACATCCCTTTACATGCATAATTTCAGGGCCAAATATGTGTGGAAAAACTGTTTTTGTCAAAAGATTTCTCGCTAGTTTACCCCAAATTCGTGACGTGGATTTTGATCGTATTCTCTTTTATTATGCGGAATGGCAAGAGGCCTATCGTAGCGAGTTCAAAGTAGAAGGAAATCAACGCATCGAATTTCGAGAAGGCTTACCACAAGCTAGTGATTATTCCAATGACAATGATAAAAAAAAATTGCTCATACTAGACGATCTGATGCGCGAATCATCAAACAATACGGTACTTGATTTATTTACAAAAGGTTGTCACCACAAAAATATCAGTGTTGTTTTTATTACGCAAAATATTTTTCATCAGGGGCCAAATCAGCGTGATTTATCATTGAATTCAAATTATATCGTATTGTTCAAAAATCCAAGAGATCGTGCGCAAATACAGTTTCTCGCTCGACAAATTTACCCGGAGGACCCCAAATTCTTGCAAGAAGCCTACATCGATGCCTGTAGTCGGCCATTTAGCTATCTTTTGTTAGATTTGAAACAAGATACTCCAGATGAGTTTCGCTTTCGTACCAACATATTTCCCGATGACAAGCTGCAATAAGCTTACGTGCCTAAATTTTCATCGAGATTCAGGTAAACATGACTAAATAAAAAGAAAGAAGCATCTGTAGTCAAGAAGCAGTCTTGAAATAGCGATGGCTGGGACAACATCTATGGCCCCGTTCGTAACAAAAAGAAAACAAGGAGAAAAGAAAAAAAAGTTCCATAAAGTCTCGCGTCTGTTGTACACCTGGAAAGTTATATTCGAAAAAGCACGTCCCACTTTTGAATGCTCTGAGTCGCGCTAACAGTCAACAGCGTTCAGCTTTGATTCGAACAGCCGATAAAAAATCTCATAAAGTGCATTTGTGAGTGTGCACTGAACGTGTTGCCAGGTGTAGTAAAATTAAAAACTCCTGAACAAAACCGCTTAAGAAAACACAGAACTATATTAAGGAAACTAGTAAGAAGTGGAAGAAGCAGTGGTGCCAATGCGTGGAAAGCTAAAAAACGTACTACAATTCAGAGTGGTGGTTCTTTTTTACCACTTCTATTGGGCCCACTGATAAGTACAATTTTTTCAAAAATTTTGGGTAGCAAAAATTAATTTTTTTCTCAAGATAAAATAGCCATGGAATGCGCTCGAAAAATGGTCATTGTCCCCGAAACAACTCTGGAACAAATACAAAGTTTTTCGCAACAGCAGCAACAACAAGGAGGAGCTGTACCCACGATTATTTCTAGGACTGATAACATGACTGAAAATGCTGAAAAAAACATACAAACGCCTGCTGATAATTTAACACGGCTTGATTTGGAAATGTACAAAATTCTTCATTTTAAAAGTTTTAGCAGTGAACGGGAAAAATGTAAAAATTATTTGCAAGTTTTGAGGCGCTATTTATTTTTCAAAGATAACGAACGTGTGGATGGTGGTGACATTGGTCGAGATATTGACGAAATCGAAGCTACACTGGCACCATTAACAGAAGAAAAAATACTCGATAATGTACCTAAAATTTATGCTAGAAAAGCACGACTTTTACTAAAACATTGGCGCACTCTTGAGCCCGATCGATTAAAATGGGATAGTACTGGAAGCGTTATCGTATATGGCAAACTTATACCACGATCTAACATAGTAGAATTACTTAACGATGTTTTACAAAAGAAAAAGAAAAAAATAGAGGAAGATGATGAAGCACCTATTGGTAGATTTGAATTTGCAAAGTTTATTGGAAGTTCAGAAACCCCTAATAATTTGATTGGAAATACGGAAATTCTAAAAATTGCCAAAAGACTAACGTCTCCTTTAAATACTGCGAAACGGAAAACCTCGTCACCAGTATTTACACCACCCGTAACGCGACATGGTGCTAAGCACAAATGGTTAAAAGCAAGAATCTGAAGAAAATGTTTTTGGAAAAACAGTATTACGAGCTTTCGCACGAAGCAGGTTATGCTGGAGCTCGAAATTTAATACACGTAAATGTAAAAGGTAAATCATTGATAAGCAGAGAAGAAGAGCTAAAACGAATACACGAGTGGTTGAGTAATCAAGATGCTTACACGCTTCACCGCCCTATACGAAAAAAATTTACTAGATTACACTATAACGTAACTAACGTAGATGACGTTTGGGAGGCAGATTTGTGTCAGTTAACGAGTCTAAAAAAAGAAAATGATGGTTATTCGTACTTACTAGTGGTGATCGACGTGCTCAGTAAGTATGCATGGGTAGAACCACTGCGGAATAAAACAGCACACGCTGTGTCGACTGCATTCGAAAAGATTCTTAAGCGGTCCAATGGTCGTACACCTGTTTACTTACAAACTAACAAAGGTAAAGAATTTGTTGGTGCAGATTTGCAAAATACTCTTAAAAAATATGACATACAGTTTAGAGTGGCAAGGAACCCTGACATTAAGGCGGCAGTGGTAGAACGTCTCAATCGAACTCTCAAAGAACGTGTTTGGAGATATTTCACTCATCGCAATACACATAGGTACATCGATGTAATACAAAAGATAGTTTATGCATACAACAATACAGTACATTCAAGTATAAAAATGAAACCTTCAGAGGTTAATTTGTGTAACGCTGCTGAGGCACGAGTGAATCTACAGAGGCGCGCTCTTCAACAAAGAAAAAATCAAAGGCAAATAAAAGACCGTAAATACGAGGTTGGTGACTACGTGAGGATCAGTCGCTCTAAGGGAACCTTTGCGAAAGGATTCGAGAAGAATTATAGCGAGGAAGTATTTAAAGTCAAACGCTTTTCTACCAGACAAAATCTTTATACCTACGAGCTACAAGATTTACAAGGAGAGGACATTGACGGATTTTTTTATACAGAAGAATTGGCTCTTGTAGGATCACAACGACTGCTGGAAGATCAACATTTCAAGATTGAACGCGTTCTTCGGACCAAAGGAAGCGGAAATAAAAAACAATTATTTGTAAAATGGGAAGGATATCCAGATAAATTTAATTCTTGGATAAAAGCATCAGACGTTGAAAGAGTTTGAAAATAATGGATAATCTAGATGATTTTTATTTAGTATTACCGAGTAACAGTAGTATGCGTTATTTTCCTGACAATACGAGTACTTGTTTTACTACTTATCCCGTGAAATTAGATTAATCGGTAACTGGCAGGTCGGTCTAGCTAAAATACACGTACCCTGTACTATCATGCATATTCAAGAACCTGAAGCTTATTATACTTTTATATTAGGAAGCGCCAAACCCAAAGTTTTGAAAAATAACGGGTTTTGTAATTTTCCTCACGGCGTATACAGTAGCATCGAACAGCTTGCAGAAGAAATAAATAAAGTACACGAGGCGCGTGAACATCAGAAGCTTGAACCAACCGAGTTTCAGAAAGGTTATTACATCTTAAAAAGGATTTGCGATTGCGAAGAGCTGCACTACACGACTTTCAACGAAAAAATTCGTCGAATTTTTGGCTTTGAAGATATTGTCCACAGAGAAACAGGAACTTTTGTCACTTCCAACTCAGGAACAAGTATAAATGTGGGCAATAGACCGGCTAGTTTAGCACGGGCTATACCCGATCAGCTTTACGTTTACACAGACATATGCGAACCTTATGCAGTCGGTGATACGGAAACGGCACTTTTACGCATTGCAGCCCTGGAAAATTCAAAGTACAAATTCGGATCAACCGTTGTCAAACAGTTTGCACCGATTCAATACATACCTCTACTTCATCATACCTTTCGAAATATTGTTATCGATATAAGAGATCAACATGGGCGCAAAATACCATTTGAGTATGGAACGCTGACGGTTACGCTTCATTTCAAGCGTAGTCGTTAATTGCATAGCGATATGAGTTATTATATTCATTACTACGACGAGCAGGCTGGTGGTGGAAGCGGTATTAGAAACGTTTACTCTGGTTCAACGTTTCAAAGAGGCTCTGGAATTGGTAGCTTTCTTGGAGGATTATTTAGAAAAATTGTGCCATATCTTGCCAGCGGGGCCAAAGCAGTAGGCAAAGAAGCCGTCCGAACAGGCTTGAACGTGCTAGACGACGTGTCGAATAAGAAAGCGAATTTTAAAGAGTCTCTCAACACGCGTGTTCGAGAGTCGGGTCGAAATTTAAAAAGAAAAGCTGCTAATAAAATTTCCGATATTATGAAAGATAGCGGATATAAAGCTGTTACAGCTAAGCGCAAGCGACAGTCAACGCGAGCTCGTGTTCCGGTACACAACGCATCGAGCAAGAAAAGAAAGACAAAGAGAAAGACGAACAAGCGTGGTATAGGCAAGAAAAAGAAAACATCAAGGCGAAAGAAGAAAGTATTGAGAAGCGTATCCGACATTTTTGGACCTAAATAAATCATTTAAAAAAATGGCTTTCCTACACGCGTGCAGTGGTGAAGGTATGAAGAGCGAACTAGATATTTTTACTCTTCCTCCGACGCAAACATCGATTGAAAGCAGTTCTTTTCTCCACTACAAACCTGTATCATCTCTCAGCAATGAAAGCGATTCACCTTTAGAATTTTTGGTTCCTAGTTCGACCGAGCATTACATCGATCTAGCGCATACAATGTTACAAGTCAGCGTGGAAATCACACCCGTGGGAACCAACGCCGAGAATGCAAAAGTTGCTCCTACTAACAATTTTTTACATTCGTTGTTCGAGCAAACGGACATCTTTTTCAATTCAAAGCTAGTCTCACCCCCAAACAACGCTTATCCTTACAGAGCTTACATAGAAACGCTTTTAAATTACGCTTCTCCTGCCATAACATCACACCTAAACTCCGCACTTTGGTATGCGGACACAGCAGGATGTATGGATGCTTCACCAGCAATTGCTACTGGAACAGTTGGGGCCAATATCGGTTCTCGGAATCGCCAATACTTTACAGCTGGTGGTAAAGTTGTCGATATGATTGGCCATCTCCATTGCGATGTATTTAATCAAGGTAAATTTTTGGTAAACGGTGTTGAAATGCGAGTGAGGCTCGTTCGTAGCAAGGACGCGTTTTGTTTGATGGATTTCACCGATGACGGAAAATTTTCAGTACGCATCAGAGAAGCGACGCTAATCGTCCGTCGAGCTAAAATAAGTCCAGCCGTACTATTGGGTCATGCTAATGCTTTGGCCAAAACTACTGTAAAATATCCAATAACAAGGGTGGAAGTCAAATCATTCACTCTATATAGCGGAATTTTAGGAGATACTCTTGATAATGTTATATTGGGCCAGTTGCCAAAAAGAATCATCATAGGTTTTGTGAGTAACCGAGCCTTCAATGGCAATCGACAATTGAATCCTTTCAACTTTCAACATTATTCCATCAATTTTCTCTCTCTTTACGTCGATGGAGTACAAATACCAAGCAAACCCCTACAGCCAAAATACACTGGGATTAATAAACTCTATGTAGACGCTTATCACACGCTATTCTCCGGTACTGGTATACATTTTCTCAACGAGGGTATCGATGTCAGCCGAACGTCTTATCCAGAAGGTTACTGTCTCTTTGCATTCGACTTGACGCCAGATTTGTCGGCTCATTTTTCATCACATTGGAATCTTGTGCGGTCGGGTGCTCTGCGCATTGAAGTTCGCTTCGAGGAGGCTCTTAGGGAAACAATCAATTGCATCGTTTATGCAGAATTTGATAACGTGCTAGAAATCGATTCAAACAGACAAATTATTACAGACTTTATAGGTCAGGTATAGCGAGACGAGGGGAGGGACTGTCTCGCTATACCTGCCTATTTACTACTAGCGCAATAGATATTATTATGAATATTTATGCACAAGAACAAAAAATTCTACCGATTTGGTTTTGAGAAAAGTAAGGAACACAAAAATATTATAAACGTAACCTTTTACTTAAGCGTTCCTTACTTTTCTCAAAAGTAAATCGGTAGAATTTTTTGTTCTTGTACATAAATATTTATAATAATATCTATTGCGCTCAACCTTTAATTTGTAGATACACCGATTAATACTTGAGTTAATAACAAAAAACTCAATTAGACAAGGACAGCGAATTCGGCCTGTTCTTAATACTCAAATTTAAATTCATAGCTATAAATAATGAATGAAATGTTTTGAATTAGTAGAAATTTATATTTGAATAATTTTCATTATATAACTTTACCAATGCTAAATCTTTAATATTTGAAAACAAAATTATTTATTACTTGATTGGATTGTATTTAACGCATATAGGTTAAGCTTGATTACACGAACTATTCTGCCGTGTTAAGTAAAAACTTACATAAGTGACATGAAGATTACTTAAGTATTGAAAAATTAAAAATTGGATCGGACACATTTGATATTATTTCACTTTATCACTTTTATTTATTTTACACTTATATAAGTTTTTACTTAACACGGCAGTATTCTTACGTTTCATTTAAAGCGCTAAGGTTAGAAAGAGAAAGAAAAGAAATTCTCTAACATATTGTAATTTCTACCTTACGTCACATCCGTTTTGTATCAATGGCGCTAGGGATCCTCTAGGAAGGGACAAGAAAATGTTGCCGCCATACTAATCTAAACCGGAAAGGAACGGATAAAATGCTTATAGAAAACATCACGGGTCGTCTTCGTGGGAAATATTTACTGTCTCTTTCTAACATATTACTTTCTTATGTAGTTTCCGGTTCAGATCTCTTGTTTGTAACAGCCAATAGAAAACGCAGAATCAGTTTTCCAGTCCCTTTCTAGAGGGTCCCTAAATTGCGCTAGTCATGAGCGCTACTGTAACAGCACGCAGTCCTGTCGGCCATTCACGTCATCCACTGCGCGTCATCAAATTCGCGAGAGCCACCGTCGTGAGCGCACGTTTAAGACTTTCAGTCTTCATTATAAGTTTTTCATTGTTGTAACGCTTTGCAAACTCGCATCTCTCTTGTACAATTTTTGTAATAAAGAATGAAACTTTGTACACTAGTTTAATACTTCACAAACGAATTATTATTAATTTCCTTTAAGTAAGTGAAAGTGCAATAAAGAGAAATAGATTGAATTTAAGATTAAAAACATTTTTTCTAAATCCTGAATTCCTTTGTTTTAACTAATGAGTCATTAGGCGAACTTTTTTTCAAACAAAGTGAAGGTTATAGCTTTAAATCAGTAATGAAGGTTAATTACTTTACATATTTTCTATTTACATATACTGTAAATAATCTATTTGTCTAATTACTTTAGAATTATCAAAAGATGAATTGTCAAAAAAATAAAGTTAATATAGTAATAATTTTAATGTACTGGCTTGTAAATTTTTAGTGATTCAATGATTTAATGAAGTTTAAGTAGATCAAATTTACATTTCAGTATTGCAATTGAACAAATTTTCAGTAGTCTCACAAGTTTTAATAAGTACTAGTAATTTTATAGAGTTGGTAATTTTTACTTTTCTGTTTGTGAAATTATTATTTCTATATTGATGATGAATTGGGTCCTTGCATGAAATGTTGCATGCATTATATCCGTCAGGTAGATAAGAAAAAAATAAAAGACCCGTATTTTTTTGTTTTTTAAAATATGATGAATTGCAAAAGTTATAGCTAGTAGAAATCAATTCAATTTTTATGTATATAGATATAGTGACAATATATATGACGTCACGATTGCAAAAACAACCATGACGTCACACAATTTTAACTGCCTCTATCTCTTTGAGTTTTCGTTTTTATGATATAAGAAAAAATACGTATCTTTTATTTTTTCTTTTTCTAAATGACGAATATAATGACACAGTACATAATACAATAGAATCAGCTCCAGTAGTCAAATCTAGTTTTAATAATTATTTTATGGATAATGTTAGTGGATTTGCGGATGAGCTTCAAGAAAGTAATCTTTCATCTGAAATAATTTTAAATGAAATTATTTTTGAGTCAGTAGAATCATCAAATTATTTTTTAAAAAATTGAATGAACCATCTTGTACAAAAAATAATAAAAGCACTGACATTCAATTACATTTTAATACTTCTGATTACATGATTACATGTGCTCGTAACCTCATACGAAATAACAAACAATTAGAAACATCTAAAGCTGAAGGGGGTTTGTATTTTACAAAATAAAGTTATTATTAAAATCAATTGATGATAATACCTTAATTTTATTAATTGTCACTTTAAATTTATTAGAGTTTGAAGCGATATGTTAAAAATTTTTTTTTAAACTTTATTTTATGCATTTTGCATAAGAATGTTATATTCATTTGCATGAAAATATTTTATTTATTTGTAGCATTAATTTTTATATGAAATAATATTATAACTCTTCTTATCTGATGATAGCCTTTTAACTTCTTCATCATTTTATCTATATTCTGTTTGTTATGCTTCCTTTTTATCTCTTACTTACAAGAGTAGTTTTTAGCTTCCAGTCAGAGATTATAATAAACTTCATGAAAAATAAATTCTGTATTATATTTTATTCGCATAATTTTTGGTTATACCATGAAAATTCAATTTTTTTAACAAACTCATTTTGGGAAATGATAAAATTTTATATTCCAAGAATAAGACAACAACTGTTCCAATAACTGTACGTTGTTTTATTAAAATCTCTGATCAAAAGGTGAAACGCTCTTTTCTTGAGAATCGACTTATATACTAAAATTAAATTAAAATTATCTCTTAACAGACAATATGCATTTTGAATATAGTTATTTTTTCTTTTTATATAATGAAATTGTATTATTTAACTCTTGAATGGCAACCAAGAATAACTGCTTTAATGTAAGATATAGCTCATATCTTATTTGTTAAAACGTGTTTAATTTAGTCAGTATTGAATATTTTTTTATAAAAAAATTATAGGATACAGTTAGCATATCTTGTTCAAAATATATTCATTTATTATAAATTTTTTAAGGTATAACATACCGCAGTACCATTTAAAAATTAAAATAATATATGAGTCAAATTTTCCCAAGTGGGTCAGTAAAAATAAAACCATCTACTTTTAAACGGATTTTTTCCCCTTCTAGGGTTGTAGGATATTGTATAATGCCACAAAAAGGGACGGTGAGGAAGCTTTAACCTTGGAGGATTGGAAGCCTAAGAATTCTTTGTCCTGAAACACCGGGTCCATGTCCTCTCGCTCTCGTCTCATTTTACAGGGCAGGCTCTGGGGATGCGGAGTGGAATAAGCTCGTTTTAGTGGCACTGCGGTCCTTTAGGGACTCAAGCGGTTCATAGCCGCTGTGTGCTCGGGAGATAGGGGTGTTGGTGGTGCGGGTTATCTAGTTTGGTTGCTTGGTCCAAGGATTCACCTGGCCGTATTTAGGAAGGCTCAGTCGCCCGAGGTGACTAAGAAACAACGCTCCGAACTCTCTGATAATGCAAAGATATCGGGTAGTAATAAAAAGATAATCACTTCCCGACTAAAGGTATAATGCGAACTGTGCCGATGTTGTTTGTGACCCAAGTGGTTACAGTAGATCTCAAACGGTGCCTCGTAGAAATCGGGTTTCCTCCACGAGTAAAAGTGCCTTACCTCCGTGTGTGGAGCTCTGCGGATGCAGACCATTTATTTCCTTATCTTCTCGTAGGACTAACATGGGAGTAAATTAAAATATAAACCAAAACGTTTCCGCTACAGAGCCTGCTTCTACCGGCGACGATGCTACCAATGATGCGATTTCTGCTCAGATTGTGGTAGGAAAAACATTAAAAGCAAAGGATAGGCTAAAGATGTCAGGGGCCCAGAAAAGTCTTAATGTCTGTGCAAAGTATAATGAGGAAGTAAAGAGAGCTGAGGTGGAGGATAAACCTTTCCCTCCCCGTCCTCCTTCAAGGAAAGACAGTAGAAGAGTCAAAGCTTGGGCTAGAACCCGCGAGACGAATCCTAGAGAGGCTAACGCCCCTGCTGGACAAAAGGCAGAGGAGAGAAAAAGGAAACAAATGTTTTCGATCCCTCTGTTAAGTCCAGCAGTAAGAGAAATAGGCAAGGACCTAACCATACCAGAGTAGGAGGTACGTCTTACTCCGTGATCTCCGCCAAGCTGCCAAGAGAACTAGCGACCTTCAGCGAACAAGAGGATAGAGATGGCGGCCTCTGACCTACTCAAGGGGACGGTCATGGACAGAATCGTGGATATACTAAAAGATGGGTTCATTCCGCGGTTCAGGGATACGTTCCTGAGAGAAGGGGTAGCGACCTTCATCCGTAATGATAAAGAGTCATAAAGGTGGCTGCGAGAGACAGTATCGTCGATTCTCGAAGACGGAACCCAGTTGAGGCTTGTCCACCCTGAGGAACTAGTCAAGAAAGTAAAAGTGTTGGTGCTGGTACCACCACCTAAAAGAGAATCCACTTAACTGGCCATACTCCTGAGGTGATAGAACCCGGAGATACACACATCGAAGTGAAAATACTTAATAGTTTAGAGCGAGGCCCAAGTTGTTTCCTCATTTTAGTAATAGATAAAAGTTTGTCAAATAAGTTAAAGGCCAGGGAAGGTAAGACCTTCTTGGGGACAAGAGAGGTCACTTTTCGGTGGGTGTCCAGGGACCCGGAAGGTAAATAAGTAGAAGGAAGGGAGGATGATATGTTTGTGGAGCAGCACTAGAAATGGCTAACTCGCAAACAAATAGTATCCAAATTAACTTGCACCGCACCAAAAGCGCCTCGATGATTCGAGCCAGGTGCATGTCTTTGAGACATACATGCCCAGCTATGGTTTTGGCCATAGAGTTGATACAAGAACCGTAGCTTGTTAGGAATAGTATTAGGGGTCTAATAGCGGCAGGCAGTATCTATCCCTTCTGTTATGGAGCCTGGTTGTAGACGACCTACTGTGTATTCTCAATGGAATGAAAATCGAAGCAATAGGATATGCAGATCATATTGCTATCCTAGCTAGGGAAGCCTTTGAGGTAGTACTCACGGAGTTAATACGAAAGACCCTAGGGAAAATGAAAGAGTGATGTAAGAAGAGGAAATGAAATTGGGTAACACGAGGATACCTTATGTGGAACACACTAGGTATCTTGATGTGTTATTGGATCGAAAAATGTCATGAAAAAGCATCTGGAAGAGAAATGTAAAGGCTATTGCTACATTCTGGCAATATAGAAAGGCGTTTGGAGCTAGATGAGGATTGGATCTCAACAGAAAGTCAAGAAAGATAGACTGCAAGCGGCTAGACCGGGTGCAGGTGCTGTTTCTCAGAGGCATTACTGTCACGAGAAGAAGTACGCCCTGTGCCACGATCAGATTCATGCTAAGCAAGCCAACTCTGGCACTGTACATCAGAACGGAAGCAATGAAAACAGCCTATCGGCTTAGCTGTAAAAGAGAATGGAATATAAACAGCAGTAGACAAAAAACGCTGTTTAGGGGAGCAGTAAAGGAGCTTTGGAATGAACCCCAGGAAAGGATTTTGCCCATCAACATTAGAGATGGTCGATACAAGGTTCATATTTCTGAGAGGGAAATGTGGGAGGAACATGGACCCAAACATGGTAAAAGCTGGTTCACAGATGGGTCTAAGACAAAGAAAGAGGTGGGAGCTGTTTTCTTCGGACCAAAGTACCAGAACAGCAACTGCCTACACCTTGAAAACTATAATACGATTTTTCAGGCAGAGGTGCTTGTAATCAAGATGTATGTGGAAACGCCTAATGATGGCGGCAGGAAAGGAGTAACAAAAAGTGTTCGAATAGTCAAGCGGCTTTAAAAGCCATTGAAAAAGGTAGTACTAGTTCGAAATCGGTGATTGAAATAATGTCCACGTTAAAAGAATTAAGTAAGGCGAATAATCTCAAGTTATTATGGATTTCGGGACATTCTGGATGGAAGGTAAATCAGAAAGCGGACGCACTTGCCAAACAAGGGTACAAAATACAAGACCATATTGATGAGATAGTGGATATGCCTTTTGAGGAGGGAAAAAATAGGATAGTAAAATACGTAAAGGCTGCAAAAATACATATACTATACAAGGTATTTTTATGTCTAAGGTGGCTGTTTGGCTAAACTTACAGAAAAAAAAAAATAAAATAGAATCATACAAAGATTGTTTCTAATTAATAACCTGCGATATTTCAACGGATGATTATTACCTGAATAATTGTAAAAATTGTCCCAGCATTGATAAACTTGAAAATATGTTAACTACAGTATTCAGTAATAATAATAATGCTTCAGTAAACGTCAAACAGTGGGTTAGTAACCCAAAAACAACTCTGAAAACACTAGTGAAGGACACAGAAGATTTCATAACATATTTTTGTGAAAAAATGCAACAACTGCTACTTCATACCTTCATCGTTATAAAACGATAAACCTATTCAAGGGAAATAAATAACCCCCTTACGAATTCCAAATCATCGTAGATTTTGCAGAAAATTATACGTTTACAGTACAGGTAATATTAGTCAATTATATAATCATTTTACACTCTAATTATCTATATTAAATCTTATGTTTTAAGAATCTACTATACTTATTAACTTATTTTTGTGGTATCCCGTATATATGCTTGAAATGTGAGTGTATTTATTAGCAAAAATGAGAGGACGAATGAATAAAAAATAAATGAGATGATTTTACTGCAACATAACATCGATTTTATTGGGTAGTCTTACTTAATTTAATTATTTATTGTATCATTATGTATTTATTATTCTTATTCATATTGATTACAATTATCTCTTCTGTTTATTATTTAATATAATTATTTATTTATTATTCTTATTTATATTGACTGCAATTATTTATTCTAACATGATTGAAATTTTACTTATATTTATTTTGTTATTAATTTTATTTGTCAATTTATAGATATATAGTCAGACTTTCTTTTCATTAATTTTTATTGCGCGTATTAAAAATACTTTTGATACCATTATTTATCTCTCTATTTATTGACTTACTGTTGCATAATTATTTATCGTGATTTGACATTAATATCACTTTAGGTGAAATATTTTATATATAGTAATTTCATTGATTTTTATTCATTATACATTAAATTTTATTGATTGCTGCTACACGCCTTTAAGTATCTATAGATGCTAAATTTAAAAAATATGTATTCATCTAATAATTGAAGAGCATGAATGTAAATAATATTTTATGCTACAGGATGTAACTCCAGGGTTCCATTGGAACAATAATCAGGCTATTGTTTATAATGCTGTGATCTATTTTAATAAGAATAATGCGGTAAAGCACAGAAATTTAGTTATTATATCAGACTGCTTAACACATGATTCTGTGGCTGTATATACATTTCAAAAAATAATCATTTAATTTTTGAGAGACGAATTTGAAGCCTTGAGGAAAATTTATTACTTTTCTGATAGTGCTTTACAACAAAACAAAAATGATAAAAATATTGTAAACCTGGCTCACGATAAAAAAGATTTTGAACGATGCATAGTGGCATTTTTATCCTACTGCTCACGGAAAAGGACCCTGTGGTGGACTTAAAGCAACCGTCGAGAGAGTTACTATGAAATTTTCTTATTAACCATATTGATGTTAGTTATATGTGTTTCTCACGCGTAAGAAATATGGTTATTTTCTAATGACACTGCTTGACGCTTATAGAAGAGTCTTCGAGGGCATTTGCGCTGAAGATACTTTTCTCTAAGCGGCGTGTAGTGTCAGTGGCAAATAAACTTCATCTTCTTTACGCTTGAGAAATGTAGTTGATTCTATGGCAGTGGCATTTTTTTCACTAGCAGCTGTATGCGACGTCAGTATCATATAAGTGTGTTATGTACGTTGCGACGTGATAAATAGCCGGACGTCCAACTATTCCCGAAAACGTCGAATTTACTTATATATATTTTAGTCTTACTTATGAAAGTTCTACAGAGGGAATCCACTGAAAAATTGTAACCCTTGTTCGGATTTCAAGGGCCCAAGATTTAGGCGCAATAATTAAAACAATATGTATGAAAATGCTTAAAGAAATATTATTTAAGAGGGCTATTTGGAAGAAACACTGTACACGATTTTAATACTTAATATAATAAAACTTCTTTAATCAAATCATAACAGGAAAAAAAACTATTTATTTGAAATTTAATACTTTTGAACTTGGCTTAAATTTTTTTTCTATTTGAATTCTCTCACACACAGTCACATATAGCAAATCCCTCACTACTAATTTAGTATTAAAAAAAATAGGCTAAATGATTTTATTCTATACAACACTTGCGGCGCAACAAAAAAAAACTAATTACTCTCTCTCTCTCTCTCTATCTATCTATCTCACACACGTTCTTTATTAGCGGCTCTACTACAATATATAGAAAGACGCACGGTTTCAACTTTTCTGACGATAAGCAAGCGCGCTGACTCTTTCTTATGTTGGCGGCATTACCTCTCCCCCTTTTGGCTACCTACAGGGGCTCTCTTCGCGGAACCCAGTGAATGTTACAACTTTTTATGCAAAATTCCGCGAAGATTTTAAGTCATTTCAAAACGGCACAAATTCACAATTTTAATTTCGCTTTTTAGATTTTTGTTTTATTATTTTCTTTCTCGCTAAATTGACTATAAGTTTCATGCATTCACGTAAAACTAATAATTATTAATAAATATATCTATATGTTCTAATTGAAAGATTTTTACAAAATTTTAATTTCTGACTTCACGCGCAACTATATATGTAGATAAAATTCACACAAATCTTAGAACACAACACAAAAGGAAAAAAATGATTTAACGACGTCAATAAAAGAAAGAAATTTACGCGTGATCGCAAAGTTTAAGGAAACGTTACATTATGGAAGCACAAACAGAAACGTAATTAATACAATTTATACCTTTTTATACCCTCTCTCTCTCTTTCTCTCTTCCCAATCTCCTTTCGCTCTCGGGCTCATCTTTGCTGGCTTCCTGGGCACAGGCTGGCGCTACGGCGATGACGTTGATAGAGAGGATGCGGCGTAGATTTGGTTGAATGAAAAAGAAAAAACGTTTGTTAACGTTTTTCAACGGCACTACTAATAAAGGCGCCACTATTTTTCTCACTGTTCGATAAATTTGATGAATTTTCTTTCTCTTTAGATTTTCTTTCACGTAACGGTCCCACTACAAATTGATAACGATAGACTCTAACCATAGACATAGAAAGGATAGACTGCGTCTGCTATACAAAGTTTTTCAGCTCATTGCGAGAATCTAACATCAGTGCTATCTCTCTCTAAATGGCGTGCATGGCTCTGCCCATTTAGAGGGAGATAGCACTGACGTTAGGTTGACGTTAGGTTCTCGCAATGAGCTGAAAAACTTTGTATAGCAGACGCAGTCTACTCTTTTTATGTCTATGACTCTAACAATTAAAATAATACCCAGAAAATTCCACACTTATGCACGGCAATTAGAATTCTCTTACGTTAATGGCGGAAACAATAAAATCTTAATTTGTCGCAACTCAATTTTTATGTAAGAACAAAAAAACAACGACCGTCAATGAAATTAAAACACTCCTTTTGTGGCATTGATGAAAAAAATTTATATTTTTCTCTCTTTTAACGTACAAATTCTCTATTTGACTCCACACGACTTTTCTTTCCACACGCATTTTTTTTCTTACAAAGGGCTCTTTGTTTTATCAAGTACTCGCGACACACGTCCGATCTCGTACGATACTCTCTCTAGACTGACGCCAGGCCCGCACTTCCTTGAACTTGACCACACACGAAAATCTTGACGGGTCAATCACGGCGCTTATAGGAGCGCGGTGACATAGGAGCGCGGTGGCGATAGGAGCGCGGTGGCGATAGGAGCGCGGTGGCGTAACGGATAGAGCTCTTGCCTTCAACGCGGTGGGCATGGGTTCGAATCCTGGCCAGGCACCTCTGACTTTTTTTCGAAAGAAAATTAGTGTATGTGCTACCCATATCGCGACTCTTAAGAAATCTGACCTCATTGAGTATCGGTTGATTGTTGGTCACAAAAAGTGGCTGACCATCCATCGGTAGTCAAAGTTTTCGGTATGGCGGTGTCTGACAGTCTAGCCTGATGTAATGTGTTAAACGGTTCCGGGCTGGGCTCCCTCGACATCTCCATAGAAAAAGGTTAATTATATAGAGGATAACAATATCCTTTATATATTAATCTTTTTATTATTAAAAATAAAAAAAAAAAAAAAAATCACGGCGCTTGTTATAGTTAGCAAATTAAAAATTTCCGGGCGCTAAATTGTACATCTTTTAATTCATTTAATGACTTATTCGCAGGTTACTTAAGAAAAATAAACAAAATTAGGAAAAAATTATTTTTGACATTTATGACTCTAAGTGTAGTTGAAAACTTCTATTCTTTTGAATATATACATTCGGCGCGCGTTTACTTACTACTAGCTTATTTCCGTTTAATCGCTCTATCTCTTTCTTACTCACTCATACAACGCGTTAACAATCTTTTTCTTTGCGGCATATATAACTTATAATATTCAGACATACGAATATAAATCTTTTTAAACGCCATATAATCCTAATTATTTTATAGCACATTAAATCTTTTTACATTTTAATAATCATTTCTTTTTAAGCGCACTTTTTTCTTACTAGCGCCACCGACGTTCTCTTATCCTCAACTTTGTCGTTATTAGGCGGGAAGATTTGAATCAAAATTTAAATTCCTCTCCATTACAGTTTACATGAAAATAAATTTTTAAAAAATTAGTTTTATTTCAACTTGTATTTAAAGTCAATTTACGACTTAATAGGCGCCATCAGATCTATTATTCACAAAAAAAAATTGGAAATTTCTTGGGACGTAAAATCACGTCACAAGGTAGTGGCTGCGCAGACGCTCTACTGTGCCATTAATGATTAAATTACTTATCGACTTGTATATCCACGCATCTTACTATCTATCTCTACATTGAATCCTAATTTTCTCACACCATCTATTAATTACTATTTGTTCGATAATTGTTTTTTCCTAATATATTAAAAATGTTATCTGATGCATGATTGGTGAAATTTTTATTTAGGTACCATAAGAGCAAGTTTCCGAACGTCAACAGATGGACGTACACTCTCCTGTGTATATTTTTTTGACTTTTTTCGATAAAAATTGCATGAACTTCAAAATATATCTCTGCGAAAAATCAACGTACAGAAATCACCAGCATGGATTTACGAAGGTCAGCAAGAGCACTTGAAAATAAAGTCGTTTTTATTTTAAAATGAATTTTTTAAAATTTTCTATAAGAATTAAAACACTAAAAAAATTTTTTTGTATTTTGACCTATTTTTAATATTTTGCCATTTTTTGAAAAAAATTTTTTTTTCTCATACCCGGGCTAAAAATACGTCATTAATGGTCAAACGCAAGCAGTAGAAATTTATGCTTTCAGGCCGGTTTAAATGTGTCGTGGCCGTTGCACAGTAGTCTGGCATACACGCGCTCCATCTTATTTTTCTGTTCTCGATTTTTTTTCCGTGCGCTTTAAGAGTGGAGAGTATACACTTATCCTTTTCTGTTTACTGGTTATAAGCATCAACTCTCTCTCTCTCTTTCTTTCTTTTATGTATATTGTAGCCTATTCTTTTCAATTCATCGGTGACAAACATTTGCTCTCTCTTTCTCTCGCTTTCTCTTTCTTTTATATGTATTACAGTCTATCTTGTTATATTCATCGGTTACAAAAATCGACTCTCATATGTATCATAGAAAAGTGTATAAATAATATTTTTTATAATAAAAAGTTAGAATGGGTAATGCGTTTAATTGTGTAATTAAATTTTTAATTTTTTTTAATTATATTTGTTTTATTCTTATGAATTATAATCTATAGTGTATCTAAAGAGTATAATAAGAGTGTATTATAATGATATGTGTGGGTTAGAATGAGAGTGGCATAAGTCACATACTTCTAATTTTGAGATTTCCGATATTAAAGTTTTAAATTAATATACATTTCTATTGAGTGCCATTTTTACAGTGCTTATAATATTAAAGAAAAATAAACAAAAAAGCCACTCTATTTTTAAAAATAAGTTATTTTAATGTTAAAGAAATTAAATATACCACTAACTAAATTTTTTTTTAAATGTGACTTACGCCACTCTCATTCTCACCCACACATATATTAATAATTTATTTAATGAATTATCATCAGTGGAAGAGTAGCAGACAAAGAGGAAATATATCCGGCCAAGAGTAGCAGATGATTTTTCGTGCTGATTTTTCATTAATTATGGAAAATCAATAAGTCTTAGTTGTATGTGTTTTTAGCCCAGTATGAAAAAAAATCGTATATGCCACTTGGAATAAAATGCAACACTGTAGGACGGCATTTTAGGCTTCGCCTCGAGAGCTAAATCCATGCCGGCCTAGAATGCCATATTTTCACCCCACGTAGCATAATATACTATTTCTCTACTGTCAACACATAAAAATGAAGGTATTTTATCCTTCTTTCAAATTCCGTTTTGTTTATTTGTCTACAATTTTTATTAATTA
This sequence comes from Anastatus disparis, assembly GCA_017163975.1. Taxonomy (NCBI): domain Eukaryota; kingdom Metazoa; phylum Arthropoda; class Insecta; order Hymenoptera; family Eupelmidae; genus Anastatus; species Anastatus disparis. The sequence continues at coordinate 3,553,813 of JAFFSR010000310.1, forward strand.
GTTATTGGCCTATTCATAAAAAATAGATACACATTTTAAATCTTGCATAACTCCGCTATTTAAAAAAAAAAAAAATTTCAAAGAAAAAAATGCACATTTTTTAGTTTAGAATATGCATACAAAGTCTAAAAAATGTATATAGAAAAAAAAATTTTTCGTTTTTTTCCTCCAGTGATTTGGCTATTAAAATAGTCGAAAAATTTTTTTCCATATACATTTTTAAGCTTTGTATACATATTCTAAACTGAAAAATACGCATTTTTTTCTGTAATAAAAAATAGCAAAGATATACAGGATTTAAAAAATGTATCTATTTTTTACGAATAGGCCAATAACTAATTAATAAAAAATCGTAGACAGATAAATAAAACGGAATTAGAAAGAAAGATGAAATACCTTTATTTTTATGTGTTGACAGCAGAGAAAAAAATTTTTTTTCAAAAAATGGCAAAATATTAAAAATAGTTTAAAATTCAAAAAAAATTTTAGTTTTTTAATTCTTTTAAAGAATTAATAAGAATATATTTTAAAATAAAAATTATGTCATTTTCAATTACTCTTCTAGACCTTTCTAAATCCATGCTGGCGATTTCTGTACAAAGATTTTTGCAGAAATATGATATTCCAATTTCATACAATTTTTATCGAAAAAGGTAAAAAAACATATTGACGAAAGTATATACTTACAAGTTTGCATTTATTTAATTGGCTGGATACCACTGGATGAATGCCGACTATTTCATTTAGATATTCTGATAAAAAAGAATATGATATAAAAAAAAAAATTTATTTATGTTTCAAAATAAATAGCATAGTTGATCATCTTAAAGATAAAAATTGTGTCATTCCTATGACTGGCATCATCAAAGCAAAATTGTATTCAAAAAGTGTTAAATATACAGAATCTAAGATTTTCTAATTTTATAGATTATTTATTTCTGATACTCAATAAAAATTGAATGAAAATCACTTTCTTCTCTTCACTTTCAATACCTTACATTTTCTAAATAACCTTTGATATTATTTATTAATTATTGTACATGTATCATCAATATTTAAATGATTTTTTATCTGAATGGTTAATTAATCTCTCCTTTTAAATAAGTAGACACTATTTTTATTGAAAATCTAAACATTTTTCCATATTTGATACAAGATTTTATCATTGAAAGAATTAATGTGAAAATTCATTTATTATTCCAATCAACTTTTAAATTTAATATAATAATCTAGGGATAGTCTGCTTTCTTATGACAGATTTTGAAAATTTCGACGAAATATATCCTTTTCAGTAATAGTAACTTTTATGTAATAATCAACGTTAAGACGTCTTGTGATTAATGGTGGTAAAAATTACAGGATTGTTCTATAAGATTTATACGATATTATTGCAATAATCAGGAAAAAAACGTCGTCTCTTAGGATTTCTGTGTAAATTTTATGGAGAAATTCTTTTCGTAAATGAATAAACTTAAAAAATCACCAAATATGAACTCACTGGGCTGCAATAATCAGAAATGTATATACATAGAGATCAACAGACTGTTTTTTACTAAAACGAGCATAACTCTTTATTAGTAACTGCCATCACTTTAGTCGAATGTTTATTTGAAAGTTTATGAAAAAACAAAAAAAAAAGATATCATCAGCCAAAATCGCGAGCGGCCACATTTGAGTAATTTTAATTTACAAGTAATAAACGGACCAATCAGAAAGAAGCAATATTAAGGTCTGAAAAAATTCATATGTTATCTACACACAATTTTCAGTAAAAAATGTCTCCTGGTATTTGCCTCAGCACTTTTAGTTTTCGAATAAAAAAAAACATAAAATTCGAAGATTATGGGAAAAATTTTAAAAATCCGGAAGTCTGATGGTCTACAGCTCTTGAGATCTAAAAAATTTTTTTTTGTATTTTGGATGGTAAATGGATCATATCCTCAGAGTTTGAACTAAATCTATTTTTTGACTCCGTGAGTATATATATATATATATATACATTAAATAAATTTCTAATTTTAGTCACTCGATTTTTAACAATTCAAAAGTCTCATCACTATTATTGAATGAAGACGCACAATAAGGCTGATGAGCGTGTACTTCATAATGCTCGACAGATTCGTCGAACTTTACTCCTGACTGTATGCTCAGAATTCCTTCCATATTTTCGAAAACAGCATAAGAATCTACACGTTACTTTCCACCACAGATTTTTAGCCCTAGACTTCTTAGAAACTGAATGTTTTGTTGTGTTAACGTTTTCTTTGTCGTTCGACGACTGATGACTGGTCGACATGTTGACTTACTTATATACCCTCTACCAACTTTAGTGTTGTAGACAATACCTATTATGCTTGTTTAAAATGTAATCTTACTGTTATTATTTCTCCTCGAAAATTAATCAAGTGTCCGTCTTGATCGACGATTCGTACTTGAATGTGATCTATGCTCTTGATGCTGATCGGAAGATAAATGACTGGAGATGGAACTTCGATGATCTTATATACCGGTGGGACTGCAGGAAAGAACTCGTGTATGGTATGCACTCGTTTATCGTTTATATAGGCACCAGAGGTTATGCTGCACTCGACTTGAAGTGCGTTAACTTTCAAAATGGCTACAGGTAAATCAGAATCGTAAACGATTTTTTCTGGCAGAACACGTTCAGTAAAACCCAGTACTGAACCAATGGAATCTTGTGGTCGAAAATCAATGGGATGACTAAAGGTTATAACGCAACGTAGTGTGCTATTTTTGGCTTTATATCGATTAAAATTTCTTTTAGTGCTAATGCCTCACGAAGATAATTTTTTATATCTTTGATTTTGTAACTTCCAGTCGGTAATACAATTTCTTCCTTACCAACGTAGAACTTATTATTACCACTATCGATATTAGGTATTGAGTTAAAGGTCGAAAGTCCAATTGAGCCAAGAACGTAGTTCTTATCGGATGAAAGTTCGATCGGTGGAAAATACTGAGCTTCGAGCACTGATGATGTACCAGAAAAGCTTAGCGTCAATGAATCTTCCATGATTGTTCAATGGATAATGAAAGAGATAGCTTATTTGACCTTTTTTTTATAAATTTTTTATTCAAGAACATCAAACATAAATGACCACAATTAAATGTATCATAATCTTGATATCTCTCGTAGTTATATTTGACTTCATCTACTTGCAAATAAATCATTAAATCCAATGGTGGCTGAAGGTCGCCGAAAGAATTGAAATAAACGACACTTTTACCTCGGTTACGATAAGCTACCCAATGTGTGCCAGGACCATCAACATCATCGAGATTAACGATTGCGGATTCATGGTAATGCGGGCCGCTTAATGGTAAAGCATTTCGCATAAATACTCCTCCAAAATTCGGAATTTTCAATATCTTGGTATACTTTAAGAGATCAAAGTCGGTCAAAGCTCTTTGTGGTAACCTTACTTCGAGGATCTTTTTTTTCAAACTAGACTTCAGACGAAGACCAAGTCCTGTCTTGTAAGGTTTCAAATAAAGACCTTTACCTAGAGCTATTTCTTCCATCCTCTGATTATGCCTTTGTTTCTCCTCGGATTGTTTCTGAGCAGCTTTGGAATCATTAACTGCTTTAGTTATTCCTGCAGCACCTTCTGCTAAACTACTAATTGCACCTAGACCAGCAAAAAGAGGAATAAGAAATGGTAAGAATCCTCCAACCCTAGATGGAATTGATAGTCTGCGTGGAACTTGGATTTTATGCTTACCACCAGCTTTTCTCACAGCACTTCGAGCACCCTCTGAAACAGAAAGGATAGCTTTATAAGCTTACTTACTAGGTTTCATGGATCTGGAAGCAACCTTTATTATTTTGTTGAAAGTAACAACGGGAGTCTTTTTTTTTTGCCCCCATTCCAAGCTTAGATTTTATTTTCATACTGTTTGCAATAGTGAATGCAGCTGCTTTTCCACCAATAAATCTCAAGTTCGGAACGTTGGTAAGCAACACTCCTAACGTAAAAATTTTTTTTTTAATCCCGAAATTTTTGAAACAGGAAAAGCATCGGTATTAAAAATTAGACAAGACAAACCATTTTCCGTTCCATCTGATGTCCGGAAAATGTATATACTAGCGGAAAACTCCATCTGTGTTATATAGGATATACATACAAACGCATAGAAAAAAATATTTTGTTTTCCATACATATAATAACAGTAATATGATCTGGACAATAAAAAAGGTTGACAAAATCATTTTAAAGAAAATTAGATGTCCGGAAAACTAGAAAATGGCTGGAAAACTTAATGAATACCTAAAGAAAATCGATTTTCCATTAATAAAATGCATGTTTATGAATTTTCCATGAATTTTTAAACGCTAATATGTTCTTCTGACTTAAATAAAACCAAATAATAATTTTCATTGCTATTTTATGTCCGGAACGCTTTTAAAATGGCGCCCAAATTTCTAAGTATAACAAATAAATGGGAAAACCATAGCTAGAAGCAATGATTATAGGCTTTCCATGAAAATTCAGAAGCTAAAATGTTCTCTATTTTTAAGCAAGCCCATTCAATTAATTTCGTTATAGTCTGATGTCAAGAACCATTTAAAAATGGCGTTACATTTGAAAAATAATAATAAATAATACAAAAAATCGATCAACAAATAATAGTTTATAGGTTTTCCATCGATCTAAGGGCAAAAGAATGTTTTTAATACTTCCAAGAGTTTATAAAAAAAATCACATGACAATGTCATATCCGGAACAATTCCAAAATGGCGGTTAACTCTAAAAATATAAGAAATAAGGTAAAAAATCGTTGATAAAATTATAGTTTTTAGATTTTCCATGAAAATTTAAATGCTACAGTGTTCTTAAATCTTTAAAATAACCTCTCAAATAATTTGGTTCCAATCTGATACTCGAAACATTTTAAAAATGGCGTTCAAGTTAATAAATTATGATAAATAATACAGGAAATCAAGCAGTGAATAATAGTTTATAGCTTTTCCATAGATGTAAAGGCGTGGGAATGCTCTTAATACTTCTAAAAGCTTATAAAAAATATCACATGACAATGTCATATCCCGAACATTTCCAAGATAGCGGTTAACTCTAAAAATATAAGCAATGAAGTAGAAAATCGTTTATAAAATTAAAGTTTTCAGATTTCCCATAATAATTTAAATGCTACGGTGTTCTTGAATCTTTAAAATAACCTCTAAAATAATTTCGTTGCAATCTGATACGCGGAACCTTTTAAAAATGGCTTTTACGTTGATAAATTATAATAAATAATACAGAAAATCGATCAAGAAATAATAGTTTATAGGTTTTCCATCGATCTGAGGGCGTAAGAATGTTCTTAAAACTTCCAAGAGTTTATAAAAAAAATCACATGGCAATGTCATATCCGGAACATTTCCAAGATGGCACTTAACACTAGAAATATAAGAAATAATGTAGAAAATCGTTTATAAAATTAAAGTTAGATTTTCCATAATAACTTAAATGCTATGGTGTTCTTGAATCTTTAAAATAACGTCTAAAATAATTTGGTTCCTATCTGATACGCGGAACCTTTCAAAAATGGCCTTCAAGTTAATAAATTATAATAGATAATACAGGATATCGAGCAGTAATTAATAGTTTATAGCTTTCCCATCGATCTAAAAGTGTGAGAATATTCTTAACACTTCTAAGAGCGTGTAAAAAATCACATGACAACGTCATATCCGGAACATTTCCAAGATGGCGCTTAACTCTAAAAATATAAGAAATAATGTAAAAAATTGTTCATAAAATTAAAGTTTTTAGATTTTCGATAAACATATAAGTGCTATGGTGTTCTTAAATCTTTCAAATAACCTTTAAAAAAATTTCGTTAATATCTGATACCTGGAATCTTTCAAAAATGGCCTTCAAGTTAATTAATTATAATAAATAATACAGAAAATCGAGCAGTAAATAAAAGTTTATATGTTTACTATCGATCTAAGGGTGTGAGAATATTCTTAATACTTCTAAGAGTTTATTATAAAAATCACGTGGCAATGTCATATCCGGAACATTTCCAAGATGGCGGTCATGTCTATAAATATAAGCAATAATGTGGAAATTCGTGCTTTAAATGTTAGTCTTGTAGATTTTTCATAAAACTTTGAACGCTACGATATTTTTTATTTTTGAAAATAACTACAAATAAAATCTCATTTATATGTGATATCTGGAACCTTTTAAATATGGCGTATAAGTTAATTAATTAGAATAAATAATACAGGGAATCGAGCAGCAAATAAAAAGTAATAGATTTTCCATCGATTCAAGAACGCTAGATATTTTTTAATACCTTAGAGATTCTAAAAAAAATATTTCATGACAATGTTATATCCGCAACCTCTTCAAGATATGGCTTAAATCTATTAATATAAGTATCAATGTAGAAAATCGTGTATTAAACGCTACGTATTTTTTTTTAAATTACCACAAAAAAAATTGCATTCATATCTGATATCCGGAAGCTTTTGAAATTGGCGGTTAAGTTAATAAATTGTAATGAATAATACTGGAAATCGAGCACTACGTGTAAATTTATAGATTTTGAATTGTTGAAAGAGTGTATAATTAGTCCTTAAACCTTAGAGAGTTTATTGGAAATATTTTATCTGAAGGCTATAACCAGAATCTCTTCAAGATTTTGGTTGTCTATGAATTTTAAGAATAATTTTGATAAACGTGCATAAATTTAAAATTTTGAGATTTTTTCGTTAATGTTAAACTTTTTACATTTTATAAAAATGTCTTTAAAACTATTTTTTTATAATTATTTATAGAATAAATCTGAATTCGTATATAATCTTTAATAATTTTTATTAGTGTCAATATCAATTTTATTAGTTACTCTAGTGTAACTCAGTGTATGTGTTTTGACTGATTAAAATTTTTAGTCTTTTTGTAACGGAATCCATTATGTTAGTAAAGCCTCAAATTCGTTTGCGCGTCTTAATATCGTTAATGTTTTCATATATAATTTAATAATTTTTTATGGATTTTTATTTCTGTATAACGAAAATTTTTTTTAAATATTGGAATAAGTGCAAATTATTATTATTATTATATATATATATATATATATATATATACATGCATACATTGATACATTAATTGTTTATTGATTTTTCCCTTGAAAACTATCAATTTTATATAAAAAATTTATAAAATACTTTTTGTTAGAAATTATATATAGAAAGTTAATTATAATATAGATGTTTGAGCTTATCTGATTGGTGGTAAAATTTTATTTATTATACCCAAAAAGTACCACCCAGGTTCATTTTCCTTTCAAGGGCTTCATTATTTGGTTTTTTCATAAAGAGTTAATAAATATTAGCACCATCAATATAGTTATTTTTGATGTATTTATAAGATTTATGATTTTTTTTCTTGAAAAAATCAAACTGTTTTTCTTAATACAATTATGGTATATATTAATGAAGACTATATTATAATTTGATAATTAGTAACAAGATTCAAAATATTCTTATATATTTTTGCATATAATTATTGATACGTATTTTTTAAAACTTTGACGGAAAAGTTCCTGTCCGCATACATTTTAAAACATGAAAATTATAAAGGATAACATTATTATTTCATACAAATATTGTTAAATTTATTTTAATCAATACTTGGTATTTGATGAAAATAAAGTTAATTTTAATAAAAATTATCTATGTACAAAACCCATAAAATTAAAGAGCGCAAAGTGTAGAAGTCAACTATAGTAACAATAAATCAACAATTATGATGAATGAGTAATTATAAATAAACGGCAAATGCTTTATAAATTAATTATTGCACTCATGGTAAATCAAAAATTTTTTAACTTTGACGCAAATTTCATGCATACATTTTTTACATACTATGTATTTATTTCACGATTTTTCATGGGTGTTTTGCGAGAAAGATTCATCGGAGACTAAACATAACCATTCTTTGACTTCTAAAGATTGAAGTTAATTTTTTTTTTATCTCATTGGAATTTAAAAAAAAATTACTTTTGAAATAGACCTTAAAATTAAAAACGCCAGTATTACATTAAATATTTGATTTTTAAATAATAAATTTTTGAATTGATACAAAACTTTTGTGAGGTTTACGGCTACACCACCTCCTTATTGAAACCCTGAACTCTATCCGATACTGTTAGTAAATAAAATTATAATGTTTTGTATTATAAAGCAATATGGTTACCTCACTTTGAATCATGTCGTATATAAAAAGTAAAAATGTATATTGTTGTCCCTAGGAGACGAATATTTTTCTTTGTAGTTCGAATTATTTTGACCAGTATATTTTTAAAAACTGTTTAAAATGTCTTTCTTATTTGTCAATTCTATTGACTTAGAAATTACTGTAAAAAAATATAAATAATTTTATATAATTATAATAAACTTTTTATAGATCGCAAAAGACCTCAAAATTAAAAGTGAAGATAGTGTTCGAGATCGTTTGAGGTATTTGTAGGAATCAAAGGACGGAAAATTACGGTCTTTAGTTATAAATGAATTAAAATATTCAGGAGATGAAAAAAATGATTGTAATGATCATAAAAATGAGGTAAGCTTTAAAAATAAAGAGGCAAGTCCACATTCAGTAAATACTGAAAACAGTTATTCTGCTTAAGTTAAAAAGTTTAAATGCGACAGTTCCGTAAGCTCTGACAATTCTAAACATGATAAGAAAAAGAAAGACGAAATTGTAAAAGTTGTGACAAAAAACAAAGAGGATGAATACTATCGTATTATTGATATGAAACGCGATGGCAATTGTTTATTTAGAAGTATGTCTTTTCATTTGCATGGTGAAGACAATTATAAGACTTTCAGAAAAACAATAGTCGATTATACCGTTACAAATTGGTCACAACAAGTCGAAACACTTTGGAGTAATTGTATCGAAAGGGATGATACTGATGATGATACTGACAAGAAATATAAAGATGCTGGTCATTACAGAAAAGTAATGGGTAGAAATGGCCAATATGGCACTGACTACGAAATTGGCAAGTTCGTCAAATTGTTCAATACCTCAGTAACTGTTTTTAAAAAAGAAGGTCTCATCTTAACTTACTTTTTTCTGGTGGTGAGCGAATTGGTCATTGGCAAGTAATGGAAAAGATTGTTATGGATTCCGAAAAAACAAGTGATATGATGTATATAGATGATGGAAAAAATGAAGAAATGAACAATATTGTTGAAAATACTCAAAATATGTCATGTGATGATGAAGTCGTACAATTGCAAGAAAATGATAAAATTGTATATGATGAACAGACCGAGGATGATGTTCCTACTGTCATGGGTATGTCAGAAAATTTGAAACTCAATGATGTAGTTGGTGATGTATTATTAAACATTACGGCACAAGCATCTATTACAAATAAATTAAAAACTTCATCATCGATTACAGAAAAAATAATTGATATTAATGATGGTAATGAAAATTCAGTTGCTAATGTGAATAAAAGTAAGAAAAAAACAAAATTATTACCAAAAAAAAAATAAAATAATTAAAACACAGGAAAAACTCGAAACTACATTGCAAAAGAAATGTAGTAAGGAGTCTCCTATTAATGTGTCCAAAAAATGGGATGTCGAATAAAACAAAGAGAACTCTCCAATGAGGTCTACATTACATTGTGAAGTAGATGATATTTTGTTTGGAGATAAAGATGCTGCAGAAACAATTAAAAAACGTATTGATGTAAAAGATGGTAATTTGAAGGTACTGTCATGTGAAGACAATGGAATTCAAGAAGAAAAAACAGAAAATGCACCTATTGCAATTGATATGCCGGATACTTCTGTTAAAAACTTTGAAGTCATTACTAAGAAGAGTGCATCTAAAATTGCTAAAGAAATTTTAACGAGTAAATCCAATATAGACTCAAACGAAAAAACGGACGTAGTAAAAGATGATGCTATGAAAATAATTAACGAAAGTAGACCGGTAAATTTTGAAAGTAAAAATACGTATCCGTGCTAAAAGACTTATGAGGAAAATGTGGATAAAAATTTTGATGATAGTTTATTATCAGATTCCAGCAAAGACTTATAACTCAAGGGCAGCACTAATGAGAAAAAGAAATCATTGAATAAGCGCACTAAACTCCCTTCTAAAACGTTATACGATAGTGATTTTTCAGGTAGTGGTCATAAATCACAAAAAAATTCAGATACAGATGATTCCATGATAAATAAAGATTCAATGAAAAACAAAAAAAATAAAAAAAAAGATAAGCGCACTAAAGTCTCTTCTAAAACCTTATACGATAGTGATTTTTCAGGTAGTGGTCATAAATCACTAACAAATTCAGATACAGATGATTCCATAATAAAAAAATATTCAAATTCAATGAAAAAAAAAAAAAAAAAAAAAAAAAAAAAGATAAGCGCACTAAAGTCTCTTCTAAAACATTATATGATAGTGATTTTTCATGTAGTGATCATGAATCACAATCAAATTCAGATACAGATGATTCCATGTTAAAAAAAAGTCAAATTTAATTAAAGAAAAAAAAAATACAAATAAAATGAAAAAAGAAAAAACGACAACAACTTTTGATATTGACATTGATAGCATAGCAATTTTAGTTAGCGATTTAAAAAGTAAATATGGAGAAATAACTAAAGACATGGTGAAACTTCGAATAGAAGAAGTAATGATATTCACAAAGGGGTGTACATGCTCGTTACGATTTTGCGGCGACGTACGTTTTAACCTACAGGACATTGTAGCGTATGCGTACTGTACATCTGGAGAACATAAGCAAAGTTTTCGCTTCCGAATACATCACTTACAAGACAAAGAAGCAATATTGCAAAGTATCGCAAAGAAGCAATACTGCACTAGTGACGATAAATGACGTTATAAGCACGAAGACGTTTCTATAGCTAAAAGGTTCAGACAACTAAGAGGCGTGAAAAGAAGAGAATGGGCTCAACAAGCACTAAAAGAAGGTACTCAAAGCGTACTAGACGAAGTAATAAAAAAAACCAACGTTGAACTATTATGTGATGGACATCCACAATATTTAAGAACTGCTAGCGTTATTTATCAAGCTAAATCTGAAGAGAAATTAAAACATCGTCTGACGTTAGAGTGTCATGATGTGCAAGATCTCATGCAGTATAAAATTAATCAAGACAGATTAAAAGATCCATTTTTGAGATTCGCTGCACTACCTCTTACTGCTATTATGTATACAGAAGAAGATTTAGATATCATAAGGCAAAGCAAAAGACTTATTCTTCATCTCGATTCAACTGGATCAGTTGTCCGTAAACCAAAGAGCATGCAATGCAAAAGAATATTTTATTATTCTTTACTATGTAAAATTGATTACGAAATTGTTGAAATATTACAATGGATTACTTGTGAACATGATATTGTGTCTGTGAGTAATGTTTTAACAAGATACAAATATTTCGTGATGGAAAAATCTAAAAAATGGCCACTTGCACACGCAATAACAATTGATTGGTCGTCGGCATTTATACACTTAATTCTAAATGTATGAAATTCTTTAACAATAAATGAATATTTGCAATTGATGTATGATTGTTTAGAAAATGAACAGACTAAACCACCAAAAGGTGTGACGTTGTTAAAAATATGCTTTTCACACTTCATGAAAATTGTTTCAAGAACTTTGGATAAGCAATACCCGGAATATGAAGACATCATAGGGTTTTTATTAGAATGTATTGCTATGCTTTCCCTTTGCAGGGATTTACGTAGTTTAGACGAAAAATTTAAACATGTTTGTACAGTTTTATTGACTAAAATTTGTAAAAAAGCTAACGACAGTGTTCGATTTATAGGTAACTCGATGAAAAAACAGCAAGAATCCCAAAGTGAATTGGAAAAGTTAGCATATGATGAAGAGGATGGAGATAAATTTGAAATAATGCTGGATGAATGTGAATATAGTAATGCAATTTATCAAAAGTCACCTTTCTTTAAAAGATACACTTACATCTTTGCGCAAGTGCAAAAAGAAATAGAAGATGATGACTTAGAAAAATTAGTGGTAATGAAAAAAAAAAATAAAAAAATTAGCGATAAGCATGAAAAAAAAGATAACAAAAAAGATGAAGATAGTGAAGTAGATAATGAAAATGTAGAAATATGGAAAAAAAGCAATAAATTTTATGCAAAAGAATTCATAGCACATGTTTTAACACAATGGATACCTTATGTTATTTTATGGAGTGCATTGGATTTAGATTTCATCGATAAAAACATATCACGAGTAAGTAATGCATATATTGAAAGTAAACATAGAGTTAATAAAAAGCTTGTGTGTAAAGGTACTTTGAATTCATCGATTGCTAATAGGATTCGTGAACTCGAGAATTCTCATCAAAAAACGGTAGGAAAATCAGCATTAATAGGAGGTCGAGTATATCTGTCCTTTTCTAATTAAAGAATTGATTTTTTCACAAAAATTAATAATTGTAGCAAAAAATAAGAAGAAAGCCCTATCTTGTATAATAAAAAGGAAGATTTTCTTTTATGAGGAAAAATTATTTTTATCACTTCGTTTTTAAGAAAACTTTGAAAAACTGAATTGTCTATCCTAACCTCCATTTTTTAAGTTTTTCAAAGTTTTCTTAAAAACGAAGCGATAAAAATAATTTTTCCTTATAAAAGAAAATCTTGCTTTTTATTATACAAGATAGGGCTTTCTTCTTATTTTTTGCTACAATTATTAATTTTTGTGAAAAAATTAATTCTTTAATTAGAAAAGAACAGATATACTCGACCTCCTCTTAAAAGTGGATTTGAAAGGGCCAAAAAAAGAAAAAAAACCTCAATACCCGGAAATAACTTCAAATCCGTTTCTTAAAGAAGAATGGGAAAAAGGAAGTAAAAGTAAGCCTAAGAGTGGACACGTAAATGCATCGAAATTGCAAAAGTTATACCAAAAGCTAACTGCAAAAAAGATTAAAAATGCGAAGAAGAAGAAATCTGAAAAAAATCAAGAATGAAGAAATTGAAAAACAGGCTTCTCATGTAAATAAGCGAAAATTAAGTTTTAACAAAAATGAAGAGAATGCTGATAAGGAACCGAAATTGAAAAAAACGAAAATTGTCAAAACAATCAATTCATGACTCGATGAACAAACAAAAAAATAAAGTGCAAAAGAAAAATAAATCAAAAAATCTAAAAAATAATAAAAACTTTAAGTTTGAAGAGAGTGACAAGTTGCAGATAAAAACAGTACAGGAAATAGATAATGTTTTTGATGAAACGAATAAAAATGACATTGACATGGACGTCAATGTTAATGCAGGACAAAATGCAGTGGTTGACATCAAATTAGATAAATCTGAAGTTATTAAGGAATACATTGAAAATGAAGAATGTGATAAAAATGAAGGGGAAACGATTGATGAAATTGATGTCTTAGATAAAAGTAATCAAAATAACATTGACATGGACGTGACTATTAGTGTTCTGTAAAAACCAGTTATTGATAATATTAAATCCTATAAATCCGAAACTGATGAATACATTAAAGAGAAAGAAAATGAGATTAATAAAGACAATATAAAAGATGATGTTGTTAAAATCAGAGTAGAAAAATTTTTCAATGGCGTTGTCAAAAAGTTTGATTATTACCACCAATCAAAATCACGATTATTGGCAGTTGGATGTTACTCAACAAAACAAGCATTATCACTAAACTCATTTCAGCTGTATACACGAGAATTTTATACTCTTGTAGACAAAGAATGGATGGATGGATATATAATAGATTCATTCATTACGTGCAATATTGACGAATGGACAGGATTTTCTTTTATAGCAACAGATGATACAGGTATGATACTGGGCAATGATAGCCTTAAGGTAGTCGATAAAACGCGAAGGATAAATAAAATTGTCTCTCCTTTACCAGAGAAATTATTTATGCCATATCAGCTTATGTATCATTGACGATTGCTTTTAGTCGACATAAAAGAAGAAACTTTAACATTGCTAGATCCATATAAAAATACGAATGATGAAGAAAGAGTAATAGAAGCATTTAAATACTTTATATCGCACTGTGATTTAAAGTCATCATAGTATACTTTAAGTAAAATAAATTGGAAACTGAAAAAAATGGATGAAAGACCATATCAATCATACATGGATGGATACAGTTGTGGCTCTTACATCATGTATTATATGGATAATATAGGAAGAAAAAAAATGGATAATGATTTCAATCCTTCAGCATACGGGAAAAAAATTGCTCATCAGTTATTATTCATGTCGGAAAATGTAGAACGAAGATGCTTACATTGCCACAATATTGTTGTTGATGCAATAAAATGTCTAAAGTGCAATCGTTCAAGCCATTTCAAATGCTTATACTTATCAGAAGTAGATACAGATATTGAAAATAAACCAGACAGAGTCAAAGAAATAAAAAAGGTCGTGTTCGTGATAAAAAAGATAAATTCTTATATAAATTATGCGACAGAAATTATTATCGATGAATAGAGAAAATTTTATTTGCTGGTGAAAATCATTAAGCTGCTACCACTGAACCTCTGAATAAATATTTCTAATAAACGGCATGGTGATTTAAAATCCTTGCACCGTCATATTTGGCTGTCGTATAATTTAGTGGAATATAAAAATAGGTCAACTACACAAGGTGTTAGTAACATGTTGATGATGGTTCGTTAATAGATGACAAGGGTTTAATAATAATCGCTTTCGCATCTTATTAATATACTGTCATTTTCATTAATCCATCAGTATGACATTAATAAAATCAAATTATAAGGTAATAACGAACTAACATATTATACAATCATAGGATTTTTAATGTATTATTTTTAATATTTTACACATATGATGGCTCAAACGAAAAATCAGTATGTTAAAAAAGTATAAAAAATTTAAAAGAACAAAAGGAGTTTTGAAATTATTGATAAGTCAATACGGCCAAGTTATATTAGAAAAACAAATAAACATTAGAATTGAATATAAAAAGAAATTATTTATAATTTTCAGAGGGTCGCAATGGGTTCAACAACCTAAAAAGGGTCGTTAAGACCAAGAGCGGTCAGTAAGACCAAGTGAAGTCAGTAAGACAACGAAATAACTCAACGGAATAGTAATTATTACTACATTGTTTGAAAAGAATCACATACAACAGTACGATGAAATTCCATTAAAAATTTTTTTTTTATAATTGCCCGATTATTTTAGTATATTTACAGATTTTCTCACCAATTTGAAGAGTAGCAAGGTATAAACGTCATTTACAGCTTTGCTTAATATAATAATCTTCAAACATGTAAGTACAACGTCGCTATATCTATATAAAAATAACTTAAAAATACTCTTCAAATAGAGTATTTCAATTTATTTATTATTCCCATTGTGTTTGCCCCCATTTAAATAAATATCCCAGAATCAGATTCATATTAAATATTTTTATACTTTATCATGTATATAGAAAAATCAATTGCGGACCCTCCTAAGTATGATAAAAAAGTTATTGATTTAACAATCATGTTAAATATCAACAAACATTATTTTTCTCTTCATTATTTATTTATTTGTAATACTCATTGACTTGACCAGAATTTTTAAAATGTTCCACATATAAGATTGAAAAAATATAATTAAAATAATATGTACTAACTTAATTTTGAGGAACATCTTTCCTTTTGCGTATACATGGAAAATGTATTCATAGAATTGACCGCAATTTTAAAATGTTCCATGTATCAGATTGTAAAGGAATTTTTTTTTAAACTTTCTTTAGTATAAAAAACTATTTGCCGTCTAAACATCCATGCAAAACGATAAACATTATTATTCACGATAACATTTTATCGTGAGAAAACTCATAGGCTTCACAGTTATTTTAGGTATATTTATTATAATTAATTAAATAGACCGCCATTTTGTGACGGTCCCGGATATGAGATTAGAACAACATTTCTTTTGTAGTTAAAATTCAAAATAAAGGAAACCCTAGCGTTTTAACTTTAATTAAAAATGTAAACACTTCTTGAAAACGTTTCGGATATAACATTGTGGCATTTTAATTATTATGGAAAATCTATAAACTTTCATTCTATACATGATTGTCCACATTATTCCTTATATTTATAGAGTTAAGCGCCATCTTGAAAAGGCTGTAGATATGACATTGTCATCTAATTTTTTTTATAAACTTGCTAAAGAACTAAAAACATTCTAGCAACATTTTAACTTTTATGGAGGACCCAAAGACATCATGATTTTCCACATTATTCGTAATATTGAGAAACTTAACCGTTATCTTGAAAAGGTTCCGGATACGACATTGTCATGTAATTGTTTTTATAAACTCTCTGAAGTATTAAGAACATTCTCACGCCCTCACACCTATGAAAAACCTATAAACTTTGGATAACTGCTCGATATCCTGTTATATTTATTAAAATTTATTGACTTGACCACCATTTTATAAGGTTCCGGGTATCAGATTGGAACGAGATTTTTTTTGTAGTTATCTGCAAAAATGAAGAACACTGTACCGTTAAAATATTTATGTAAAAAGTATAAACTTTTATTTTGTGAACGATTTTCCACATCACTTCTTATCGGTTATAGTTAACCGCCATCTTGGAAATGATCCGGATATGACATAGTCATGAAATATTTTTCATTAACTCTCGTAAGTATTAAGAAAATTATCACGCCCTTACATTAATGGAAAAACCTATAAACTTTTGATAACTGCTCGATTTCCTGTTATTTTATTATGATTTATTGACTTTACCGCCATTTCAACAGAGTTTCGGGTATTAGATTAAAACGAGATTTTTTTCGTAGTTATTTGCAAGAATGAAGAAAACTTTAGCGCTTCAACTTTTATGGAAAAACTAAAAACTTTCGTTTTATAAACGATTTTCCACATCATTTCTTATATTTATAGAGTTAACCGCCATCTTGAAAATGTTCCACATATAACATTGTCATAAAATGTTTTTTATAAACTCTCGTAAGTATTAAGAAAATTATCGCGCCCTTACAATAATGGAAAACCTAAAAACTTTTGATAACTGCGCGATTTCCTTTTATTTTATTATGAGTTGACTTGACCGTCATTTTTTAAAGGTTCCAAAAATCAGATTAAAACGAAATTTTTTTTCAGTTATTTGCAAGAATAAAGAACACTGGAGCGTTTTAACTTTCATGGGAAATCTAAAAACTTTCAGTTTATACACGATTTTTCATATCATTTCTTATATTTATAGAGTTTACCGCAATCCTGAAAATGTTCATAATATAACATTGTCATACAATGTTTTTTATAAACTCTTCAAAGTATTAAGAACATTTTCACGTCAGATCAAGGGAAAAGCTATAAACTATTATTTATTGCTCGATTTCCTGTATTATTTATTATAATTTATTAACTTAAACACCATTATAGAAAGGTTCCAGGTATTAGATTGCAACAAAATTATTTTAGAGGTTATTTTAAAGATTAAAGAAGACCGTAGCATTTAAATATTTATAAAAAATCCAAAAATTTTAATTTTATAAACGATTTTCTACATTGTTTCTTATGATTTTAGAGTTGACCGCCATCTTGGAAATGTTCCATATATGACATTGTCATGTGAATTTTTTTATAAATTCTCGGAAGCATTAAGTATATTCTTACGCCTTTAGATCCATAGTAAAGCTATAAACTATTATTTACTGCTCGATTTCCTGTATTATTTATTATAATGTATTAACTTGAACGCCATTTTGAAAAGGTTCCAGGCATCAGGTTGAAACGAAACTATTTTAGAGGTTATTTTAAAGATTCAAAAACACCGTAGCATTAACATTTTTATGGAAAATCTGAAAACTTTAATTTTATAAACGATTTTCTACATTATTTTTTATATTTTTAGAGTTAACCGTCATCTTGGAAATGTTCCGGATATGTCATTGTCATGTGATATTTTTTATGAGCTATTAGAAGTATTCAGAACATTTTCACGCCTTTAGATGTATGGAAAATCTGTAAACTATTATTTACTGCTCGATTTCCTGTATTATTTATTATAATTTATTAACTTGAAGGCCATTTTTAAAAGGTTCCGCGTATCAGATTGGAACGAAATTATTTCAGAGGTTATTTTAAAGATTCAAGAACACCGTAAAATTTAAATTATTATGGTAAATCTAAAAACTTTAATTTTATAAACGATTTTCCACATTATTTCTTATATTTTTAGAGTTAACCGCCATCTTGAAAATGTTCCGGATATGACATTGTCATGTGTTTTTTTTTAAAAGCTCTTAGAAGTGTTAAGAACATTCTCACTTCTTTAGATCGATAAAAAGCTATATACTATTATTTACTGTTCGATTTCCTGTATTATTTATTATAATAGATCAACTTGAAGGCCATTTTTAAAAAGTTCCGCGTATCAGATTGGGACGAAATTATTTTATAAGTTATTTTAAAGATTCAAGAACACCGTAGCATTTAAATTATTATGGAAAATCTAAAAATCTTAATTTGATGAACGATTTTATACATTATTTCTTATAGTTTTAGAGTAAAGCGCCATCTTGGAAATGTTCCCGATAAGTCATTGTCATGTGATATTTTTTATGAGCTCTTAGAAGTATCAAAAACATTTTTACGCCTTTAGATATATGGAAAAGCTGTGAACTATTATTTACTGCTCGATTTCCTGTATTCTTTATTATAATTTATTAACTTAAAGACCATTTTTAAAAGGTTTCGCGTATCAGATTGGAACGAAATTATTTCAGAGGTTATTTTAAAGATTCAAGAACACCGTAGCATTTTAATTATTATGGTAAATCTGAAAACTTCAATTTTATCAACGATTTTCTACTTTATTTCTTATATTTTTAGAGTTAAGCGCCATCTTGGAAATGTTCCGGATATGACATTGTCATGTAAATTTTTTTAAGCTCTTATAAGTGTGAAGAATATTCTCACTTCTTTAGATCGATGAAAAGCTATAAACTATTATTTACTGCTCGATTTCCTGTATTATTTATCATAATTTATTAACTTGAACGTCATTTTTAAAGGTTCCGGGTATCAGATTGGGACAAAACATTATTTCTCATATTTTTAGAGCTAACCGCTATCTTGGAAATGCTTCTGATGTGACATTGTCATGTGATTTTTTTTTAAGCTCTTATAAGTATTGAGAATATTCTCACGCTTTTAGATAGATGAAAAAGCTATAAACTATTATTAACTGCTTGATTTCCTGTATTATTTATCATAATTTATTGATTTGAACGCCATTTTTAAAAGGTTTCGCGTTTCAGATTGGAACGAAATTATTCCAGAGGTTATTATAAAGATTTAAGAACTCCGTAGCATTTAAGTTACTATGGGAAATCTGAAAAGTTCAATTTTATAAACAATTTTCTACTTCATTTCTTATATTTTTAGAGTTAAGCGCCATCTTGGAAATGTTCCGGAAATGACATTATCATGTGATTTTTTTTAAGCTTTCATAAGTATTCAGAATATTTCTACGCTTTTAGATCGATGAAATAGCTATAAACTGTTATTCACTGCTTGATTTCCTGTATTATTTATCATAATTTATTAACTTGAACGCCATTTTTAAAATGTTTCGGGTATCAGATTGGAACCAAATTATTTCAGAGGTTATTTGAAAGATTTAAGAACACTGTAGCATTCAAATTTTTATGGAAAATCCAAAAATTATAATTTTATAAACGATTTTCTACCTTATTTCTTATATTTTTAGTGTTAACCGCCATTTTGGAATCGTTCCTGATATGACATTGTCATGTGATTTTCTTTATCAACTCTTGGAAGTATTAAGAATATTTTAACGCCCTTAGATCGATGGAGAACCTATAAACTATTATTTACTGATCGATTTTCTGTATTATTTATTACTATTTATTAAGTCTAACGCCATTTTCAAATGATTCTTGACATCAGACTATAACGAAATTAATTGAATGGGCTCGCTTAAAAGTTAAGAACATTTTAGCTCCTGAATTTTCATGGAAAACCTATAATCATTGCTTCTAGTTATGATTTTCCCATTTATTTGCTATACTTAGAAATTTGGCCGCCATTTTGAAAGCGTTCCGGACATGAAATAGTAATGAAAATTATTATTTGGTTTTATTTAAGTCAGAAGAACATATTAGCGTTTAAAATCTCATGGGAAATTCATAAACATACATTTTATTATTGGAAAATCGATTTCCTTCAGGTATTCATAGTTTTCCAGCCATTTTCTAGTTTTCCGAACATCAAATTTTCTTTAAAATGATTTTGTAAACCTTTTTTATTGTACAGATTATATTACTGTTATTATATGTATGGAAACCAAAATATTTTTTTCTATGCGTTTGTATGTATATCCTATATAACACAGATGGAGTTTTCCGCTATTATATACATTTTTTGGACATCAGATGGAACAGAAAATGGTTTTTCTTGTGTAATTTTTAATACCGATGCTTTTCCTGTTTGGAAAATTTCGGGATTAAAAAAAAAATTTTTTACTTTTGGAGTGTTGCTTACCAACGTTCCGAACTTGAGATTCATGTCTTTGCCAGGCTTTTTCTCCTAGAAATTTTTCAGCGATATTTATAGCCTCTATATTCTCACGATTTTGTGAATAAGAGATATCGTGCTCCTCACAGGTTTTGTCGAGAAGATTAATTCCTTTGTCACCTCTAGCTAAACGTTTAGCTAATTTCGTACCAGGTCCGCAGTACTGATATCCTGGTAAATGAAGTTCTATTGGAAGACTATTGATTATTTTATTAAGCAAACCACGACCGCGTCTACGAGGTACGATCATAACACTTCGAAGGTTGAAGAGTAGCTGATTCACAGGGTGTATAAGCAATGTATTTATACTTAATCAAGCAGTTTTGAATCTGTTCAGATGAATTTCAAAGAACAATCTGTCAAGCTGCCGATAATGAATTTTGATACTATCGTTTAACGAGAGAAAAAATAAAAAAAAATGAAAATTTACTTTCAGATAGTATAAGAGCTATATTTTGTGGACCATCTAACTGTGGTAAAACTAACAGTTTATTAGCACTCATAACGCATCCTAATGTTCTAAGATTTGAAAATGTTTACGTTTATTCTAAATCTCTTAATCAAGCGAAATACAAGTTTCTAAAAGAGATTTTAGAGTCGATAGAAGGTATGCAATACTTTTCATTTAGCGAACACGAGTCATTTATACCACCTGACGAGACTCTTCCGAATTCCATAATGATATTTGATAATGTAACTTGTGAAAAGCAAGATAACATTAGAGCCTACTTCTGCATGGGAAGACACAAAGATGTTGATTGTTTCTATGTTTGTCAGTCTTATGCTCGCATCTCAAAACATGTCGTGAGAGATAATATCAATCTTTTGATAGTTATTCGTCAAGATGATGTTAATTTACGACATCTTTACGATGATCATGTTAACTCAGACATGATTTTTTCACTATTCAAAGAATTATGCTTTAAATGTTGGAGAAATAACAAGCATGAATTTTTAATGATAGCTAAAGTAGTCCACTGAACTCTGGTAGATATCGAAAAGGTTTCGACTGTTTTGCTATAAATATAACGCACACTCGGCATTAATTTATCAATCTGTATTTGATTGTCAAAGCAACAACATGGAAGACTTTAAGCAGAATAAAGTTTTACTTCAGCAACTCATTCAAGCGCGTAAAGCAGTTAAACGCAAGTATGACTGGTTAAAATTTGGAAAAGAAAATACCGAAAGAATTGTTAAAGAAACTTTTAAGCCAACCATCGACCCACTTATGAAAATCGTCACTGAAGGTGAAAAAAGGCACGAAACTTTGAAGCCAGAACCCTTACCACAAATGATTAAGTACGATGAAGATAATGATGATACTGAATTGGAGGACACTTTGCAAAATGATTCTTCTCGATCTTCGCTTGAATCTGCTAATGAAGATTTCTTTGAGGACTTACAATTTAGAGAAATGGATAAAATTTATAGAGTTCATAGAAAGGGTGATCAATTTTTTCTCGGTAATTCACCGATATATTTTGAGAAAAGTTATATTCAAGTAGAGGATTAAAAGTTTCAAAAGACTTTAGGTTTACATGAATTGCTTGTTGAAAAATATCCTGTTCCAGGCTCAATAACTGATAAAGATTTGAAAAATTATCGTCAAATTCTTGAAATCACGAAGGCTCACAAAAAACGATACAAAGACGATGAACCCATTCGTTCACATATAGGTAAAAAATTTAGTGAAATTATAGCCCCTCTATTGTCTGATAAAAAAGGTGGATCGTTACCTCGATACGAAATCACGCGAAAAAATATCAAGTTTGATTATGTCTACTGGGATGATCCAAACGAGCTAGTTGATCGACTTCGTTTATTAGTTGCTGAAAAACAGCTGGCAATCCTAGTCATACTAACGAAATTTATTCCATCATCGAAGAGTTACGTGAAGCTGGCTATATATATATATTAGGCTGCAAGTTAAAACTCATTACATCATCAAAATTAGCGTCGATGTGTTCGGACGTAATCTCAAACAAAGCGAGGGTAGTCAAGGACTTTCAAGTATTGGCTATAAACTCACAAAAGATGCACAATATGATGTAGAAAATAAAAGGTTATGTAATGTTGCCACTCCTCAGCAATCGAATGAAGCCGTTAATTTTAATACACTGCAAGGTTTGATTACATCTGAAGTCCAGAGTATATACATAGTCACTGTTAGATTAAGAGATGATCTTAACGCATCAGAATTAGAACTGCAAAAGTTAGAGGATGACTATGATGAGAAGATAAAAAAAATTAATGTAGTGCAACGTTCCTATCAACTGCATAAAACGAAAATTAGTTACTAATAAAAAGAAATAAAAATTTATCTAACATTAACCATGATAGGGAAATATTCTTAATTTTGATAGGTTATAAAAAAATATTGGTTTGTTAAAAAATTCTAGTTTTAATGAAAAACTCATCTTTAGTAACTAATGTAATTTATTAATCATGAAAATTTTAGTAATTAAAAGATTTTTATGTTTTTTAGAATAATTTAAATTCAAACGGAAAGCGCGCCATGGACAAATTCATGCGCGCCAGCTTCGAACACGCGGCGCTTGGGTAGCGAGCGCCGTATCTTGTCCAATTCGGTATGAGTGAGAGAGATAGAGAGAGACGCCACGCGACGGCGTCACTATCGTTTTACACTTGACATTTATCAACTGTACAATGTATAAAACGAATAAAAATGAATATTAAAACATCATTAACAATAAAAAATATAGTTGTAATATAAAAATGTTAAGTAGAACATATATAATCAGATATATATGATCGAGGGAGGAAAAATATGTAGCATCAGTACGAAATTCAAATGTCAAATGTAAAACGACCTTTAAAGATTAACAAAAGTCACTAAAGCCTAGTTCTTTTATCTTATTAACAATTTTACATAAATTTAGCATGAATAAGAATAACAAAACTAATAACTAGACTAATTTAATAATAATAATAATAAAATAATGACAATTTCGGGTAAATAAGTAAAATTAAACAAAATTTATGCATGTTATCTAAGTCACTAGGTAGATGGTGGTAATGAACATGCGCAGTGGATTACATAGGATAATCATGTAAATTGAGTTCTGAGTTATCTTAACCATCTACCTAGATGGCGCAGATAAGTATCTAATAACGACCTATAAAACGGGCTGCACGAGGCGCTCTCGCTCTCTAAAATTTCTCGTACAAAGGAACATCCAGACTAGGAAGTCACGTCTAATACCCGCTGTGAGTATAAGAAGGAAGTGGTAGTCGCCATCTTTACCAAACACGTGTCGTTTGTGTTTGGTAATCGAGTGTATACGGGAAGTAGAGTAAAGAAAAAAAGGAAAAGTTAACTATTTGTCTATCATCTAACCTTAAAGTCTTGTGTTTTATATTTATACTAACAAATATATATATATATATATATTTTGTAATGCAAAATAGGAGCGTGACTAGGGTTAATCCCGAAAGACTCTGAGTGGAAACCCATCTTGTGGATGGATGTACTGCGACCTGCACTTAAGACTGTTGGCAGGTGTAAAAGGGTGTCTTTAAGACTGCCCTTTTCCGTGTGCTCCGTACTGTACTTGTGCAGTACGTAGTGAATCGGTTATCAAAGCCATAGGATCGGTCTTTTTTCTGTTTCAGATTGCTAGATGAATATCAAGAACGTCAGAAGTGATTTTTGTTTCTCTTAGAAAAGTTTAATAATAAAATAATCCTAATAAAATCAATGAGAAGAAATAGTTTGAAATTTATAAGATTTTAGTTTGATTAAAGTAGATTTTGTTTTAATTTTATTGATTAGCCAATTGAATTTCATTTAAATTTTCTTATTTTAATTCAATGAAGCAAGGTTCTTTTGTTTAATAAATTAATGATTTATGATAAGTAATTAATGCAAAGATTTCAATAATAGAGATATTTCTTTTTCGTTGCTTTATTTTCTAAAATTTTCTTTTATCAAAATTTAACATGTAAACTGGTAGGCAATAAATGAGTAATAAGAAAAGACGCCGTAAGGCCACACTCAAAATAAAATTACGTCTTGTTTATTTATCGACCTTCTATACGTAAAATGATTCCTGTGAGTCTAAATAAAAATAATTTATGTTATTTCAGTGTTAATTGCATGAAATTTATCAAATATCAATAATAAAAAACAAAAAATGTGTCTTGTCTAAAAACAAGTTTTTTGTGTATCGTCTAAATTAGAAAGGACCTACAAAACCATCATCAGTTGATCCAATTTGCTAAGAAAGCAAACGAGCAAAGAGAAGAAGGCAAGATTGCTGCTATTCTAAAAAAAAATCCTCTCGATTCAATTAATTTTTTTTATACTAAATTTATTAAAAATAAAGTAAAGTAAAGTTTTATCATGAATATTGAATATTTTAAGAAACAAATTTAATTAAGTTAATGAACATAGCTTTTTATCTTTACAATAAAAAAAAATAAATAACAATTTTGCCATTCAGAATATATAGATTTATGACGTTGCAGTAGACATTGAAGATCTATACGAATTAATTATGTCTCTATCTTGAAACTCACTCATGGCAATCTGAATAGGTTGCAGAATGTTAAATTCAAACCACTCTTTGAGATCAGTGGTTTGAAAGGTGGCGACGTTCTTCGTATTGAAGTATTTAACTTCAGCTATTTCTTCGTTATTTTTACGAAGATCGTACTCAGCAGCAAGCTCAGAGTTGAGTGATATACTCCTATGTTCACTAAGAGCAATCTTAATTTTTTCATCAAAGACAGGAAAAACATCTGTCATGAATTTATCTGAATCAAGGTGGCCAAGGTTGGAAATCACTCCTGACAACATTCGCGTAGGAAAGGCAGATTGAAAGTCATTCCATCCTACTTTGGCACTCTCACTGTGAGCCTGAATGTCACCACCTCTTTTTGTAAACTCGAGTAGCTGCTCTCGAATTGTTATGAGATGTCTTAATGATGTCTCTCTCTTTTGTTACTCTGATCTTAATACTGTCACTGTGTTTAACTTGAGCTGTAAATCTTCGATCACTTTTTTAACTAAGTCCAAACACTTTCTGATATTACTAGAATCAGCTTCACCACTTGCTTCGTAACGCAAAGACTTCTAGAGTTCTTTAATGTTTCCTGCGTAATATTCTTCCATGACTAACACTTATTTTAACTTGAAGTCACAATAAATTTCACTTATTATAATCTTTTTGAAAGTACTTATAATTTTCAATTTTTCACTCTTTTTTCAGTAACAATATTCACTTTTTATAAAATTTTCACTTATTACTTTTATAATTCAAAATCACTTTTTACTTATGAGCTCTCCGATGCTGCTCTTCGAAGTTGCTCGATGAGAAATGATGACTACTCGCGGTTGTTGCTGTTTATATAGAGACTCAGAACGCATGCGATGTATTAATGGTAGGGGTAAGTCGAACGTGATTGACTTGTTGAAACTTTCCAATCGTGTATAAAAGTAAGAAAATTTTCAATAAAGCATCAGTTCAAATCGAGATATAAAGCATCAGTTCAAATCGAGATGGAGTACATCGTGGACGTCCAGGATTTCAAGAGCTCTTTAAATAAATTCATATTCAAGGGAGTTGCCATTATAGCTCTTGAAGATGATGCAGTCCAATGGTATTCAACTTCCAACCACCATATCATTGGAAATATCTTTTGAGCCAGTATAAGGGTGTTAATCGATGATTGGAATCATATTGGCATGGTATACCCTGGAGGTCAGGAGATTTTCTTTACGAAAAGCTAGAGGATACTTTACAAGAATGTTGTTAGGATACTACTAAAATTTGGATTAAAGGAGAGGAAAAAAGACAATGGATATCGGAAATATTACGGAATAAGTAAGTATATTATTATTATTTATTAATTATCTATTTCTAATAATTAATTTTTATTTTAGATTGATTTGTAATATTGAACATAATGGATGTCCATCTCTTTCAATGCTGGCCAAGGAAGACGATACTCCGACCTGTTCTCCCCATAAGTGTAGCGATCCCGTTTGCGCATTCAAAAATGCGCAGATGTTAAAAGAATGGCTTCTGGAAATCCGGAAACCAGATGACGATGACATCAGATGACGACCATGATGAATGTCCTTGTAATGAAAATTTTTGTAAAATAAATAAAGAAATATTATACTCAATGTATATGTAAATTAAGTAAAAATGGAGAGATTTAAAATCAATGCAAGTACACTTACTATTGATGGGAAGAATCTCACAGGTTAAGAGCGAAGGAAGAGGCTCTTACTTTACTTAATGAAAAAAAAATTTTGTATAGTGGAGTAATTTTAAATATATTTGTATATATAAATGAATTAATTAAGGATGTATTTTATGAACGATTTTAAAACTATAAATCCATTTTCAATATACTTATAAGATATATTAATGAAGAAAAAAAATTCAAACTCCTTGAGTGGAAAATAAAAAACGCTGCCAAGTGCTTTGGCGGAATGCTTTCTCATAGAGCTCTTTGAGTTTCATTAATTTTTTTATATTTATTCAAATGTGATTTTAATATATAACTAGTGGGCATATATTTGCATTTGACTTATGTAATTCTTATCTAATTCTGGGGTAAAGTGCTGCTGCAAGGTTCTTACGGAAGACTGCTTCAATTCTGCTGCAAGTATGCGTGTTTAGTCTCGTCATATAATTGCGCTCAACTTATGTCATACTTATGTAATTCTGGGGTAAAGTGCTGCTGCAACATTCTTACGGAAGACTGCTTCGATTCTGCTGCAAGTTTGCGTGTTTATTCTCGTCATATAATTGCACTTAACTTATGTCTTTCTTATGTAATTCTGCAGTAAATTGCTGCTGTAATATTCTTACGGAAGACTGCTTCGATTTTGCTGCAAATTTGCGCGTTTATTCTTATCTTTGAATCGCACGTTTCGATTGGCAATCTGTTACAAATCTGTCGCACGTTTCAGTCGCAATTAAATTTCAGCAGATATGCATTAAAATGTGAAAACAGACTAAAATTTTCTAAAATGAAAACTACGCTAAAAAGATCGGTTTATAAAAGTTATCCTTCTTTTGGCAGATGCAAATTATTCCCATGGAAATCTCAAAGCAAATTCATCAATTAACTTACGCAAAATACAAAAAAAAAAAATTAAAAATCGAAAATTTTTTTAAATTCTTAAAATGGTTCTATAAAAAAAAAATACACTATGAATACGAATTTTGAATAGCTTTCCGCCTAGTTATACAAAAACATAAATGGTATACAAAATTTGAAGCAAATCCATCGAGTAATTTTCGAGATCTAACTGGTTAAATAAATAACATTTTCTTTTCAAAATTTCTTTTTCAAAATTTTAAAAATGCTCTAAAATTAAAACTATGCTATGAAAATCAATTTTTGAAAATTTCCCTTCTTTTTGCAGTCGCAAATAATTTCCCTGCAATTTTTAGAACAAATCTATCGAGTACTTTACGTAGAATAAAAAAAAATAAGAAAAGAAGAATCGAAATTTTTTTTTCAATCTTTAAAATTCTTTAAAATTGTAACCACTCTAAGAACATTAGTTTTCAAAAGCTTATTTTTTTCAGACAATAGCGAATAATTTATATCAAAATTTTGGAGAAAATCTATCAAATGGTTTTCGTAAAATAAAATTAAAAATAAAAATTTTTTAAAAAATTTTAAAAATGCTCTAAAATTAAAAGTGCGCTAAGAAAATTAGTTTACAAAATTTTTAATAATTTTGGCAGTCGAAATAAAGTTCCATACAAATTTTCGAACAAATTCTTTGAGTAGTTTACGTAAAATACAAAAAAAATGAAAAATCGAAATTTTTTTAAAATTCTTAAAATGATTCTAAAAAAAAACTGCTCTAAGAAAACCAATTCCCAATAGCTTCCGCACCAGTTCATTAAAAAATTGAATTGTATGGAAAATTTGAAGTAAATCCATCGAGTAGTTTTTAAGATTTTATTGGCTTAATAAATAGAAACATTTTTTTCAAAAATTTCAAAATGCTCTAAAATTAAAACTGAGCTAAGAAAATCAGTTTTAAAAAATTTATTTTATCCAGGCAATCACAAGTAAATTTCATGCAAATTTTGAAGCAAATTCATCGAGTAGTAAACAAAAAAAAACCAAAAAACGAAAAATCGAATTTTTTTTTTTTTTTTAAAACTTTAAAATGAAAACTACGCTAGAAGAACCAATTATCAATAGCTTCTCAGCAAGTTAGTCACAAAACTAAATTCCATGCAAAATTAGAAGCAAATCCATCGAGTAGTTCTCGAGTTACAGTTTACTAACTGAATTCATACATCCACACACACACACACACACACACACACACACACACACACACACACACACGCACGCACACGCACACACACACACACACACACACAAACATACATGGAGACATTTTCTGGAAACCACTTTCTTCGACTCACTGAGTTCAAATATGTACAAATTAATGAAAAAAAAGAAAAAAAATTTTTTTATCGATACAATGCTTTCTCTATGAGAAAGCAATTATGATGAAGAATCTGTTGAAGTTTCTTATCTACTTGGATACACAAGTAAGGTTTTTCGTTAAAGAACTGTTAAAAAAAAATTTTTTTTTCATATTTCAGCAAAAACATTAATATATTTCTCACTTTGTTTGTTTGTTCAATTCAAAAGAATCTAGTAACGTAATTATATATGAATCTGACGTTTCTATAATGGTATATGTTGTATTTGAGTTGCGACTATTTAGATCTTTTTTTTCTATATATTTCTCTTTTCTTTCTCATATTAGCCTCCTAATAGCTTATAATTAATCATTTTAATTTTATGACTAAACAAGATTTTGAATAATTTATCTTACTTCGTTTATTTTCCAAAAGATGGCAACCTTTTTCACTTCTTCTATTAGATTTGCACATTTGAAAGAGCGTTTTTTTCAATTGTTCAACATCGTAGTTATTAATATCTGTAATTTTTTCTTCTTCAGCAATATCACTATAAATTATTATTTTATCAAGGTAATTCTTCAAACTTACAGTTCATGTTTATAGCAACTTAACAACAAATTGCTTTCAACATTGAAAGAGATTTTTTAACTGAATTTTAAATAGGTAAATGCCAATAAATGAGCATATTGGCATGATGCTGGTACTCTTTCTGTATCACTAAAATTATAATTCAATAAGGTTTATTTGAATGTTAACCACTACATTTTATCCAATGAAATACAAGTATTATCATCGATAACATTATATCCTATAAATGTTACAAAACCTTTTCTGACTTATTAAGATATAATTGAAAAATTCATTTTTAATATATAGTAAAAGTTTTACGTTAATGATTTATTATCATGTGGATATCTTTTTATCACGACTAAGCTTGGTAAATCCAAATAGTAAATTTTAATGACGGTAATTAAATTAACAAGATGAAAATTAAAATAAACTGATAGATTTACTATTACGTTAATCGCGAGAAAGAGAAATGTATTATAGATATATTTGAGTGAGCGTTTTTTTTAATAGTTCAACTTCGTAATTATTAATATCTGTAATTTTTTCTTCTTCTTCTTCTTCTAATTTTCTTCTTCTTCTCTTTCCTTTCTAATATTAACCTCTCAATAGCAAATAATTAATCAATTTAATTTCATGACTAAAAAAAATTATTAATAATTCAACTTAATTCGTTTATTTTCAAAAAGATGGCAACCTTTTTCACTTCTTCTATTAGATTTGCACATTTGAATGAGCGTTATTTTCACTAGTTCAACATTGTAATTATTTATATCTGTAATTTTTTTTTCTTCAGCAATATCACTATAAATTATTATTTTATCAAGGTAATTCTTCAAACTTACAGTTCATGTTTATAGCAACTTTACAACAAATTGCTTTCAACATTGAAAGAGATTTTTTAACTAAATTTCAAATAGGTAAATGCCAATAAATGAGCATATTGGCATGATGCTGTTACTGTTTCTGTATCACTCAAATTATAATTCAATAAGGTTTATTTGAATGTTAACCACTACATTTTATCCAATGAAATACAAGTATTATCATCGATAACATTATATCCTATAAATGTTACAAAACCTTTTCTGACTTATTAAGATATAATTGAAAAATTCATTTTTTAATATATAGTTACGTTTTCACGTTAATGATTTATTATCTTGTGGATATCTTTTTATTACGACTAAGCTTGGTAAATCCAAGTAGTCAATTTTAGTAACGGTAATTAAATTCAGTAGTACTATTATAAATTTTCAAGAGTAACTCAGAAAACAAAAGAAGTGATCAAAAAGCTACGCTAATAAAATTATTTATTTAAAACTTGGTTTATAAAGATAGTAGCAAATAATTTGTATACTAATTTTAGAGTAATTCTATCAAGTACTTTACGTATTTTTACGTAAAATGGAAAAATACTAAAATATGAAAATTTTTAAAATTTTCTAAAAAGAAAACTACGCTAAAAAGATCGGTTTATAAAAGTTATCCTTCTTTTGGCAGATGCAAATTATTCCCATGGAAATCTCAAAGCAAACTCATCAATTAATTTACGTGAAATACAAAAAAAAAAAATTAAAAATCGAAAATTTTTTCAAATTCTTAAAATGGCTCTATAATAAAAAAAATACACTATGAATACAAATTTTCTATAGCTTCCCGCCTAGTTGTACAAAAACATAGATGGTATACAAAATTTGAAGCAAATCCATCGAGTAATTTTCGAGATCTAACTGGTTAAATAAATAACATTTTCTTTTCAAAATTTCTTTTTAAAAATTTTAAAAATGCTCTAAAATTAAAACTACGCTGTGAAAATCAATTTTTGAAAATTTCCTTTCTCTTGGCAGTCGCAAATAATTTCCCTGTAATTTTTAGAACAAATCTATCGAGTACTTTACGTAGAATAAAAAAAAATGAGAAAAGAAGAATCAAAATTTTTTTTTAAATCTTTAAAATTCTCTAAAATTGTAACCACTCTAAGAAAATTAGTTTCCAAAAGCTTATTTTTTTCAGACAATAGCGAATTAATTATATGAAAATTCTGGAGAAAATTTATAGTATCGTTAACGCAAAAAAGAAAATAAATAAAAAATAAAAATTTTTTAGAAAATTCTCAAAGTGCTCTAAAATTAAAACTGCGCTGAGAACATTAGTATTCCAAAGCTTGTTTTCTTCAGATAGTAGCGAATTAATTGCATACAAATTTTGGAGCAAATCAATCGAATGGTTTTCGTAAAATAAAATTAAAAATAAAAATTTTTTAAAAAATTTTAAAAATGCTCTAAAATTAAAAGTGCGCTAAGAAAATTAGTTTACAAAATTTTTAATAATTTTGGCAGTCGAAATAAAGTTCCATACAAATTTTCGAACAAATTCTTTGAGTAGTTTACGTAAAATACAAAAAAAATGAAAAATCGAAATTTTTTTAAAATTCTTAAAATGATTCTAAAAAAAAACTGCGCTAAGAAAACCAATTCCCAATAGCTTCCGCACCAGTTCATTAAAAAATTGAATTGTATGGAAAATTTGAAGTAAATCCATCGAGTAGTTTTTAAGATTTTATTGGCTTAATAAATAGAAACATTTTTTTCAAAAATTTCAAAATGCTCTAAAATTAAAACTGAGCTAAGAAAATCAGTTTTAAAAAATTTATTTTATCCGGGCAATCACAAATAAATTCCATGCAAATTTTGAAGCAAATTCATCGAGTGGTAAACAAAAAAAACCAAAAAACGAAAAATCGAATTTTTTTTTATTTTTTAAAAAAACTTCAAAATGAAAACTACGCTGGAAGAACCAAATTATCAATAGCTTCCCAGCAAGTTAGTCACAAAACTAAATTCCATGCAAAATTAGAAGCAAATCCATCGAGTAGTTCTCGAGATACAGTTTACTAACTGAATTCATACATCCCCACACACACACACACACACACACACACACACACACACACACACACACACACACACACACACACACACACACACACACACACACACACACACACACACACACACACACACACACACACACACACACATACAGACATTTTCTGGAAACCACTTTTTTCGACTCACTGAGTTCAAATATGTACAAATTAAAGAAAAAATAGAAAAAAATTTTTTTTACCGATACAATGCTTTCTCTATGAGAAAGCAAAAAATAGTGGAAAAACAAAAATTATCAATACACGGAAAAAAGTTTTCACCTTAAATACTAGTGCTAAATAATAGAAGGTTAAAATTGCGTGTTTTATAATGAAAAAAACCATAACAGTATCATTTTAATCAATGCTAGTTTTACTCTTTTACCTTCTAAGGTCCAGAACATTGATTTTCAATGACTAGCACGGTTTTTTCCGGTGCCAACATCAAAATTTAAGTTCTGCGCATTAGCAGAGAAATTCTAACGACTAGCACGGTTTTTCCAGTACCAACATCAAAATTTCAGTTCTGCGCATTAACAGAGAAATTCTTAATGCATGGTATCAATTTTTTCACAAAATCAACTTATTGCTATCATAAATAATCTTTCAAGTCAGTTATATTTTATTTATTTATACATGTATGTATGTATGTATGTATATATATATATATATATATATATATATATATATATATATATATATATATATATATATACACATGTCTGTGAAAACATAATGACAGAGTTTTATGTTCAAAGTTCAACAAGATTTCTTTTTCAAGAAAAGTTATTTAGTTATTTTAGTACGAAATTATACGTGAAAACTGGTCGAAACGAACTCGCAATTTTTTCTCATTTTTTTTATGTAACTTCTCATAAAAGTAACATAGAGAAGCAGTACTCAAAATAAAGCTGAAGATCTGTGCTTTCAAATGCACGTATTGTGATAGTCCAATAAAATAATTCTCTATGCGAAAAATTTGTAGGAAAAATGCAGAACATGAGAAAAATAAAATTGACAGCGGAGGATTCGTTGCAAATAGAATCTTCAATCATGATTGGAATAACGACTTATCTCCATCTTCCGTTTTTCAATAAAATTTAATATTTATATTAAAGTTCTAATTGAAAAAATATTTTGGCAACTTTTTGTTAAAAATTTGTTTAAAATTTGTTATTAATTACTTATTATAACTTCGATTACAAATTATATCAAATATATTGTATTCCTATCACAACAGTGATCGCAACTTTATTAACTCGAAAAGCAGACCGAAAGTAAGATATAACTGACTCCTAAAACATTATCGGGAATAAAGTACTTTATTCCCGCTAAATATATAATTTGAGAGTTTGAACAATTTTTCTTAAAATTAGTAACTAATGATTGCATTACTTTTTAAAATAAAAATAAAAAATATACTTCAATAAAAATTCTGAAATTTTATTATTGCATTTTTAAAATAATTTAAATGAAAATGAAATTTTTTCTCAATAAATATTTATTATGACAATTAATGTTCATAATTCTCAACAAATTCTAAATGTATAGAAATATAAAATTGAAACTTCATAACATAATAAACTGCTCTGTAATTTTTAAAATTTATTTTTACTATAATATTGAATATTTAGTCCATATATCAGTGTAGAAACATGCAGCAATACGTTTTATTAATTATAATGATATGATTACACATGAATTATGTAATTACAATTCTTAATTATTATACTTATAACTTTTTTTTATCAAATCTAATCTGATCATAATAAATTCCAGTAGCCTAATATTTTTAGGTTAGAAACTTTTTATGTATATATATCAACGAAAATAAAGTATCATTTATTTAAGGTAATTTATACTTACACTTGAAAAGATTTGTTAATTCAGTGAGATTCCACTCATTTAATATTTTTTGTATAAAATTATCCATTTGGCACTTATTTTCTATGCAATAAATAGAAAAACTTTTGTGTAAAACTTCACAATCATGTACACTGCTACAATCAAAAATTCGTACACACAAACATACACCAGCGCCGTTATTTAACGTGCTTGGCACCCAAAAAAACCGTGCCAAAGGTGGCACTGTAAATTCACGCGTCAGTTATCGAAAATAAATATTTATAGCACTAAAAAATACTACACTGGTATGAATTTTATTTGTGCTGTCAATAGAGCGAAAAAAATTAATGCCATTCATTACTTTAGAACACACTAGCATTGGAATTTAAACATCTAATTGAATTTAGCATTAGTTTTACCGGTGAAAACTTTTTTCCGTGTATATTAGTATGATCTTATAGCTCAATCAAAAGTAGTATCAACTTTAAAAAAAAATTAATTTTTCTAATAGTTATGCCGTACTCTCCCCTTAAAAATATACATACGTATATTTCAGAGATGATATACTATTGATTTATGCAAAAAAAAAAAAAATTTTTTTTTTAGCTGACATGCGGTACACTCTCCTTAAAATAAATGTATATGTATATCATAGAAATGATATACTATCGATTTATGCAGTAAAAGAAAAAATTATTATTTTAAGTGGTTGACACCATACTATCCCCTTAAAAAATGCATATGTATATCATAGAAATGATATACTATCGATTTATGCAATAGAAGAAAAAATTATTATTTTAAGTGGTTGACACCATACTATCCCCTTAAAAAATGCATATGTATATCATAGAAATGATATACTATCGATTTATGCAGTAAAAGAAAAAATTATTATTTTAAGTGGTTGACACCATACTATCCCCTTAAAAAATGCATATGTATATCATAGAAATGATATACTATCGATTTATGCAATGAAGAAAAAATTATTATTTTAAGTGGTTGACACCATACTATCCCCTTAAAAAATGCATATGTATATCATAGAAATGATATACTATCGATTTATGCAATAAAAAAAAATTGTTTTTTCAAGTGGTTGACACAATACTGCCCCCTTAAAAAATACCTTAACTTGCATCTGAAAAAAAATATATATGGTGAATCCTCAAAAAATCGGCTGATTACACAAGGAATTTTTAATGATGACGATTGAAAAGAATTGATATATTGTATCTTTATGCATTATATTTAACTTGAATAATACTTTAATGAAGATTAAATTTGAACTTAAGTACTTATGAATACCTTTCAATAAGTACCTTAGTTAATAGCGGTTACGTCGAGTTAACGGAGTTTACGATTTTTTTGGGGGTGGAATTGATCTAATTATTAATACTTAATGATGAATGTAAAAAGAGGTGTAAGCAAGTAAATATACTTTTTTATTAAAAAAAAACAAACACTTCTGAGTGGAATAAAATAAACTTTTAATATGATTCAAGGATGATATGTAATAATACTTTTGTGATTCAACGCGTGAAAGCTAACGGAGTTACGTTTTCTAATATTCCACAATTCTTTGGTCAACAAAGAGGGTACCTCATTAATAATCTCATCTCGTTATCTATCACAAGAAAGTATAAGGTAACTTGAAAATAATTTTTCAGTCATGTCACACATTATTCCATATGAAAGTTTTGGCAAAGAACGGAAATCGGCCGATTTTTTGAGAATTCACCATATATGTACATAAAATTTATTAAAAATATTAAAAGGAAAAAAAGAAAAAAGAGAATAGTGTTCTTCTGTTTGAATTTTTTTTTGGCCCTGAAAAGAGCCGATTAGACAAAAAAAATTTAGGTTCTCTTAACCTCTCTCTTAGGAGACTTGAACCGAGGTCGCTTTGTTAACTCTTTCAACGAACGGCTTTCAGACCGATTCCGTTGCGAAGAAGGAGCAACAAAGCAATCTACTCTACCAGAAGGTGGTGGTACAATCCGTCGCTTAAGGCGTTCGAATTGTTCCAAATTCGGCATTGGAAGTACTTCCCTCTGCATTCGATTCCCCGACAATTCGGCGAAAATTGGTCGAGGAATAGGACGGAGAGGTTGAGCAAGTGTTGGCTTCCTTACTACCGATGCCTCATTTGGAACTGTAAAAGATGGACGAACATTGCTCTTACTATCTTTTACGACCTGTCCGTACTGATTAATCCTCAAAATCGGATGATTATTCGATAGTCCGACAGGCCTGCGAGATCGTGATGGTACTATAATGGCTTTCCTCGGTTTAACCTCCGAAGACTTAAGAGGCATCGCGAGAGCATCTTGCATTGGTGAAGAGTGAGTTGTTGAAACCACCGAGTCAGGGTTGGAATCCTGAGATTCCTTGCCTGGTCGTGGGCGCCAACGTCTCGCATTTCGCCAAATGCCTTGCGCTTCAGAGCGAGGCTTCTTCGAGGTGGATCTAGAGAGCTCTTTTAACTCTTCCATTGTCGAAGAGAGAATGATTCCAGAATGCGAGCGAGCCTCCTTATATTGTGCTCACTCCCACTCTGAAACCAACTACAAGTCACATGTTAACTCTCCAACTCGCTCAGAGGGTTAACGCAACTTGACTGCGTTCAAAAATATTAACTCATTTTCCAAACTCTCCGACTCATTCAGAGGTTCCTTCCACTGACCTAACTATCAACTGTTAAGCTGATGGCGTTCTAAGTTAAGCCAAAATAGTTCCGTCGACTCACTCCAAGGATCTACGTAGCTTAACTACGTTCAAAAATATTAAGTCATTTTCTAAACCCTCTGACTCATTCAGAGGGTCCTTCTAATGACCTAACTATCAGCTGTTAAGCTGATGACGTTTAAAACTAAAGTTCTAAAATCAACTCAAAGAGTTCAAAACGATGACGCTTCACCCAGATCTCGAAAGATCCGGGTATAATTCCACGAGGTTGAAAACTCTTGTGCTTAAGCACCGCAATCAGGACGAAGCCTTCTTAATAGGACTCTCCAACTCATTTGGAGGGTCCATTCAGCGCGACGACTCAACAGCCGACTGCCACGAGTTTTTCCAGATCTCAAAGAGACCTGGCCAACCTCATTGGCACCAAAAAATAGTCAGCACGGCTGAAGAGCTCCAGATCCCGAGATGTCCGGTCTGCCCAGCAAGCGCAAGCTGAATGACGAAGCGTGCGTCTCTCCCGAGGTATATACCTAACGGCGGCGAGAGAGCGGCAGCGCGCGGAGTATACAGCGCGTAAGATATGAATATACCACGCGTAGTATAACTTTTATGTTTTACCAAACATCTTATATTACTGAAATTTTATTTATTAAAAAATTTTCCTCGTTTACCAAAATTCTCACTACTAAGTTTGCCGTCACTACAAGAGTGTCGACCAAGCAGCGTCGAGATGAGTAGCTATGAATTAAAGAAAATTCACAACTTAATTTCATTCTTTCTTTAACTTTTCGAGAGGATGTCTTCTGAAAACAACGAGACATTTAGGACTTTAGAAGAGTTGGTAGAAGTTTATTTCCCTGATTTGGAAATTGACTTTCTACCAGACTCTCAGTTTTTTGCCTTGGTAATAGAGTCATTTTCACCGGTCAAGTCACCACCACCTAAAGGGCCAGTGCTACACCTGATGGAGCCACCGCTGGAAGATTTTCAAATTTATTTGGATCCATTCCAGCTGAGTGACGAGGTGATCATTGCAGAAATGTCACCACCGAGGTCTTCAGAGGTGATAGACCTCGTTTCTCCCTCACCGCAAAAAAGGAAAGACCAAGAAGAGCCACGGAAGAAAGAACGAGAAGAGGAAGAAGAAAAAACTACCAAGAAGGCAAAAAATTAATTTTATTTTTTATTTTATGCGCTCTGATTTATTTTTTATCAATCGGCCCTTTTCAGAGCCACATATTTTTTAACGTGAAACAAATTGTTTCAA
The DNA here is from genome assembly GCA_017163975.1 of Anastatus disparis. Classification (NCBI taxonomy): domain Eukaryota; kingdom Metazoa; phylum Arthropoda; class Insecta; order Hymenoptera; family Eupelmidae; genus Anastatus; species Anastatus disparis. Next base: position 3,592,194 of record JAFFSR010000310.1, read on the forward strand.
TTTCTTTATATTTTTTTAAAAATATTAATCAGTCCTTTTCAGGACTATATATATAATTTAAACGTAAAAAAACTATTTCAAAATTGAAGTATATATATATACGCAAGTATATCGTTATATATCAAAGTATATCGATATATATGAAAGTATATCGTTGTATCTGCAAGTATATGTAAATATATACTTTTTATACATATATAGTTAAATAAAAATTAAAAAAAGTTTTAAAAAATTCTGCGCTCGAAATAACACCACATTAAGAATAACTGCGCTCGAACCCCCCTAGTTCACCTACTGCCTTGCGCAGAAAAACGTTAATGATACGAGCAGGTATAATGTCAATAACACAAGTAAAGAAAATGTTAAAAAAAGAGTCATTTATTTCTTATATTTTAAGAAAAAGAAAATAAATAGCATTTTTAGCAACGAAATTTTAGGTAAATTTTAACTGAATTTTAGATTTATCTATATTATAGACGTAAGCCCCAAATCAAAATTATCTTGTCACCTACCTCTTGTCAACCTTTCAATTTTTCATTTTTTCACGTAAATTTGCGTTTTTTCTTAGGCTCAGTAGGATGCTTTTCCCTGTCCCTAATAATGACACTTAATTTAGCAGTACGAAAAAAACTAAAATATAATAAAAGTGATAATTTGCTATATGATTCAAAGCATTTAATTATATATTTATTGACCGATTTTAAAAAAGGAAATCGTCCTAAATTTAATTGAATTTTTTTTTAAATATTTGTTACCATAAAACTCCGAACCGATTTGAAAAAACCTTTTTTTATCTGATAGAGAATGTCTTCAGACAGGTCCTATACGTGCCTTATAAGTACTGGGCTAATACTCGGTTAGTACGAACAAATTATTAAAAAACAAAAAAATTTCCTCGAAAAAAAAAAGTACTATTTCCGTGCATAACTCTGAAAGGAATCAATCGAATTGTATGAAAATTATTTTTTATATGAACGAAGGTGTGTCAAAAAAATTTATTTATTAAATATTTGAGAACAAATTTTGAAAGTGAACAAAGTAATCGATGGATATCTAATGAAACGTTAAAAAATATTAAGAAAACTATCTATAAAAATATTTTTCATCATATTTTTTTTTAGATTTGAGGCTATTTTTTAGGCTGGCGTTAAATATTTAATTAGTAGGTTCCATATTTGTTCTTTTAGTAAGGAGCTTCACTAAAAGAAGAAAATAAAAAATTTTTAATAAAAAAAAACCAGGTGTGGCAGTCGTGGGGACTGTCCGACAGAAGTTAATACTTCTTGTGGTTTAGTGATAGTCTTGCTTCTCATAGAATGAACAATTTTCGGTCACACTTTGTTTAAAAATATATTTTATATTAAATAAATATGTATACACACAACAAATTATCAACTTATGAAGTAGAATAATGGTAGTTCTGGGTAAAGAGAAGGGCTCCTAAATACATTTGCAACTTACTAAGCTACTTAGAAGCATAGATAAATTGTTTAAATAATAAGCATATAATGATAATGAATATAAAAACAATTAGTTAAGATGAGAAATTGATTCATCGTTAAAAAATGTACAATAACGATTTTTTCTGTTACATTATATTGCTATCCTCTACCTGGCTAAAAGAATATTTAATTAATATATTGAAGAGTATGTTATTTATTAATTATAATACCGTTATAATTAATAAATAACATGCATTACAAATAATCTTTATTATTTTATTTATTTATTTTTTTTTATATAAATATTTTAAAAATTTATATTATATAAATATTTTGAAAATTTTAGTTAAGAAATCCTCATTTGAATATTTTGAATTTCGCGCGAGCTAACCTTGAAAAACAGACTTCCTGTTCAAAAAAAATTTCTCATGCGAAAATCAATAAATTTTCAGATTCTTTTCGTAATATCTTTGAAAAATGCCTGGGTACATATAACATTCAATATATCATTAAAAAGCTTGTTAAATGAAATATTTATATTTAGTTTTTCACAGCGGTAGTAAATCTTTAGATATAAATATTCGATTATGACTGTAGGAAAATCGGATATCTGTCATAACAATGTTAAAATGTCAGTGAACAGAGCATTTTTGAAAGGCTGTTTCTTGAAATTTTCCCTGGAAACCAGGTCTGATTTTTTTCTAGGATATTCATTTTGACTTAAAGAACAACCTCCTACATTTTTGTTTCATTCATAAATTTTTCAGTTTCGGTATGAGCTACCTTAATTGAAATTTTTTAATGATTTATGATAATTATCATATTCAATATGGGAATAGCATATTATAATAATCTTTTTTATGCAAATTTAAAATTTAACTCAATAATAGCCAAAAATATAATTAATATTTTTTTTCATAGTTTTTTAAAAATATTTAAAAAACGTTATGTGCAAGACACATTAATGCAGCTTTTAACTGCCTATGCCATCTTTCGATCAAGCCATTCGTCTGGGGACGATACGCCGTTGTTCGCGTTCTATTAGTCCCTATAAGTTCTAATGAGGAGTTAAACAATTGCGACTCGAATTGACGCCCCTAATCCGTAGTTATAGTAACGGGCAGCGATGCCGAAAGTGGCAGAGTCAGAGAGGGAAATTCAAAAATGTGTAAAAAAAAAGTATTAAAATAAATAGTTTTCAAAATTTGATAATTAATAAATAATTCTAAAAAATAAAGTTACTTTAACAAAATAATTTTTTTTCTATTTCTTACATTTTTTTGAGTTAAACAAAATTTTGTTAAACTCAAAAAAATGTAAAAAATTGAAAAAAAATTATTTTGTTTAAGTAAATTTGGTTTTTTAGAATTATTTATTAATTATCAAATTTTGAAAACTATTTATTTTAATACTTTTTTTTACACATTTTTGAATTTCCCTCTCTGACTCTGCCACTTTCGGCATCGCTGGTAACGGGTGTTCCATAGCTCGCTACCCACGTATCAAATAATGCGCGTACAACCGTTGGGGCCAATATATCCCGCAGAGGTGCCGCCTCTGGTCAGTGCGAGAATCTATCTATCATAGTGAGAAGACATCTGTAGCCTTCACTCTCCGGTAGAGGACCTACAATATCTATGTGCACGTGTGCAAATCCCGCGTCAGGTTGAATAAAGTGCGATGGCAATAACTTGTTTTGGCGAAAAACTTTAGAACGTTGACAGTTTACACAGTTTTTGCATCGCTCTTTTATCTCTTTAGCCATGTTAGGCCACACGTAATGTTGTCTAACGAGCCTATCGGTTACACAACCTGAAGGGTGCGCATTCTTAATATGGAAGATTTTGAATATTTCCCGTCTAAAGATTTTTAGTACGTACGGTCTAAAGGTTTGCGCAGTGTTATTGCAATAAATAGCCGTTCGATTGGGTCCCCAGCGAAGCCTAGTTTGCTTTAGAGGGTGATTAGGATCCGCCATTATCGTTTTTAGTTCGTCATCGCGCTCTTGTTCTTGCGAGATTTTTTCGAGAGTAAAAAACGTCGAAAAGTTAAATGTCGTGATACTTGCAAGGGTCTTTTTTACAAAAGGTTCACCAGTTGATGCCTCATTGCTCCAGTCAAAAGAGGCTAGCGCAATGGAGGGATCAATACACGAGAGCGAATCTGTGACCACATTGTCTTCACCTCACAAGTAACAAATTTCAGCGTTAAATTGCGATATATAAGATAATCTACGCGCGCGTAATGGCGTACAGGTATCTAAGTTTTACGCAAGCGCGTATATAAGCGGTTTATGATCCGTGAAAATTTTAAAAGTTCGAACCTCTAAGAGATAGCTAAAGTGTTTTAAAGCCTCGTGAATCGCCATTAATTCGCGGTCGTATGCGCAATAGTTAGACTGCACCGGCGTGAACTTTTTGAAGAAAAATGCTAATGGCTGCCAACTGCCGTCCACATATTGCTCCAAAGATGCACCCATTGCGAAATTGAAGGCATCTGTTGTTACGTGTATTTCTGCGTCTGTGCACAGATACGCTAAACTAGTGATGTTACTTATATCGTTCTTAGTTTTTATAAGGGCTTTTAACGCGTCTGGGTTCCAAACTACCGGCGTTCTATCTTTTTTCTTATTGCTTTTATTTAGTGCATGCAGATGGCGTTGCGTTTCTGCTGCTTGTAGGGTCGCCTTTCTATAAAAATTAACTACCCCTAGAAATCAGACTTGTGAAGTTAGCGCCTGTAAAAATAAAATATTAATATTTTTTAGCAATGAAAAGCTAAAACGTTTGCTCCTCATTTGCGGAAATAGTCTCCGTGCAAATTTTCATTTGCGGATTTTTCATTTTTAAGTTATTGGAAAAACAAATTTTCCGATATAAGCGCGGCGCTAAAAATGTTTTCCTTATTATTTCATTGAAAACTCCTGTAAAATAATATTCTTTCTAGACTAATTGATTCCTCCTTTCTTGCGGATTACATAAATATTTTCATTTAATTAATTGTTCAATAAAATAATTAGATAAATCAATTTATAATTATTTAGTGGAAAGCAGTTTAAAATCTAGTTATTTTTTAGGGATTCCTGTTCCGCTCGTTCCTATATTCTAATTTTAATATCGCGGGCGCTAAAATTATGAAAATAAATTGAATATATTGATTATTATTCAAGGAATTTAGTATATTTAATAGCATAAATTGTTTTCTCCTCGTATGCGGATTTATTTATAAGTAAGATTGTTCGAGATATCGAGATATAAATATGAGAAGCAAAACATTGCAATTTCTAAACTATGTTAAGATCCTTTTATTTTTAATTGTTGCATCGTTTTGATTATTTAAGAATATAATTTACTTACGTTACTTTTTTATTATTTATACGCGTCTGCAAAAATCAAAATTGTTCCTTTAAATTTTATAACCTTGTAAACTTATAACAGCTGACTCTACCTTTGACTAATTTTGATTTTCTTAAAAATTTTAATTATTCGAAGTTATGCAAATTTATTACTTATAAATAAATCCGCATACGAGGAGAAAAGAATTTATGCTATTAAATATACTAAATTCCTTGAATAATAATCAATATATTCAATTTATTTTCATAATTTTATTATTTATTAAAATTAGAATATAGGAACGAGCGGAACAGGAATCCCTAAAAATAACTAGATTTTAAACTGCTTTCTACTAAATAATTATGAATTGATTTATCTAATTATTTTATTGAACAATTAATTAAATGAAAATATTTATGTAATCCGCAAGAAAGGAGGAATCAATTAGTCTAGAAAGAATATTATTTTACAGGAGTTTTCAATGAAATAATAAGGAAAACATTTTTAGCGCCGCGCTTATATCGGAAAATTTGTTTTTCCAATAACTTGAAAATGAAAAATCCGCAAATGAAAATTTGCACGGAGACTATTTCCGCAAATGATGAGCAAACGTTTTAGCTTTTCATTGCTAAAAAATATTAATATTTTATTTTTACAGGCGCTAACTTCACAAGTCTCTAGAAATCGACGTAGCTCTTCTACCGTTTGAGGTTTTGGAAAGTTTTTTTATAGATTCCACTAGTTTAGGGTCAGGCTTAAGGCCATATTTATTGATAATATGACCGAGAAAAACTAATTGTTCTACCCCTAGAATGCATTTTTTCAAATTGAGATGCAAATGAAAGTCCCGCAGCCTTTTGAGCACTATATTTAAGTGCTTTTCATGCTCTTTGGGTGAGGCGGACGCCACGAGTATATCGTCGATGCATGCAAAGACAAAGTCTAAATCCCCTAGCGCTAGATTAACATATCTTTGGAATGTCTGCGACGCGTTTCTGAAACGGAAGGTCATAACGAGAAATTCATACAGACCAAACGGCGTAATGACTGCAGTTTTGGGGACGTCGTCTGGAAAAATGGGTATTTTCAAGAACGCACTTTACAGATCAAAGACGGAAAAAATACTTTTACCATATATATTACCGGAAAAATCGTGCAAATTTGGTATGGGGTATCTACCCGGTACCGTAACCTCATTTAACCTCCGATAATTTCCGCAAATCCTCCATTCTCCGTTTTTCTTTTGCACCATATTTATAGGTGTCACCCAGGGACTCTTCCAAGGCTTACAGACGCCCGATTTGCACCACTCTTCAAACGTTGCTTTCGCTATTTTTAATTTTGACCCATGGTTTTAATATAATGATAAATTCCCCTATTCTCTGGGGGCTTTGGTTTATATACGCCTATCACCGTTGGATATTTACTTGGTGTATGCGCATATTTCATTTTAGGATCTACTAAGAAAATTTGTAAGTCAAGAACTGCCCTGTTAAAACCGAGAATAATTTCATTCGTATTAGCGTTAATTAATTGTTTTTCATTTAAATCAGGCAAAAGATGAAAATGATTCAAGATGTCTCCACTCATTATCGGGTAAGGTACATCTGCAATAATGAACGACCAAGGCAGTTCTTGCGCATAACCAAGATTAAGTTTTTTGTGTTATGTGCCGTAAGTGTTAATTTGAGTGTCATTGGCCGCGTAAAGGTACATGTCAGTATTGTTACCTTCAAGATTTTTCGTCTTAGGCACGACGGATATTTCCGCACCCGAGTCTATTCAAAATATTTCGTTTGTATAAATATCCTTTACGTGGAGACACACTGATCTAGTCCCGGCTACGCTGGTCTCTATTTCGCGCCGAGTTTCTAGTTTAAATCCTGATTCGCATCTTTTCTCAGTTCACCCGTGTCTTTAACTTTTTTGTTGTCTCTAACGTTTTGTTCCGGTTTTTTAGAATAATCAATCTAATCACACGGCTTAGTGCATTTATAAACGTTTTTGCTATACTTAGCGTGCAAATAACACAGTTTTCTGTTGTCTCTACTTTTACTTCGTTCGCGCCGTCTAGATTTGGTACATCCACGCGGTTTAAATTGCGATCTACTTCTTTCTTGGAAACGTTTGTTAACTATTGCGTCAACTTTTGTCATGACCAAATCTAACAATTGACTTTTCGTTTGCTTTATCTCGTGCACCGTGTTGTAAGTGCCGTACAAGTCAGCGTACACTTCGTCTGCATGTTCGACCGCGTCTGCCTCGTTCTTCGGCGTAACATCTTTCCGTACGAACGGGCGTATATTGGAAGGTAAATTCGCCTTTCATGCTTTTAAAATTAAACCACGCGGCATTTCTTCTCCTGCTAAGCCTATTAATTCATTTAAATATTCCGACAGTTTGCGCGTACCCATTTAACAACCCCTAAAAAGCTTTTGTAATTTACAATCGTCCGACGGCGTGTATTTTTTTATTAGAATTCGTTTTAGCCCTTCATACCGGTTATTACCTTTAAGCATTTTAATAGTGTCCGATATATCTGTTATAATACTATTTTTTAAGTTCGACATTACGTTAATAAACTTTATATTATCGTCTATTATATTTTGCAAAAACAATTGATATTCATACATTTTGAACCACGTCGTGGGATCGTGTTGCCAAAATGGTAACTTTATTGGTTTAAAATTAACGTTTGCCGAGACTTACGGTTGAATGTTATAATTGTGCGTGTTTATGTCATGCGTGTCTGTTGTGTATGTGGACAAGGTTATAGGATTATTAAAGTCTAAAGGTATCTGTTAGTTTGTTTGTGTTTGCGGATTAGAGGTGTTAGGGTTCGAGTTAAATTATGTTGTTAGAAAAGAAAGAGCTGCTTGTTTATGAGTAGAGGTCGAGGCCGATGAGAAGCTCTCTTGCTTTTGATTATTTATAGAAATTCCAGAAAATTTAGAGTTTAAACTTTGTTTTGTTTTTGGCGTGTTAAAGTTACTTGTAAAATTTGAATTTAACGACTTTGGAAGGTTATTTTGATTTGTTTCTGGAAAATTTGCGTTGCTTGCATCATTTGAATTTTGATTTTGTTGACTTTGTAAAATTAACGATTTTAAGGATTCTATTTGCTTATTGAACATTAGTACTTGCTCGTTGTGAACTTGTTGTAAATTTTTAATTTTATTATAGCAAGCTTTCTCAAGGTTCTCATAAGCCTCTCTAGATACCGTATTTTCATGGAATGCGCTAACCGTTTTGGTCATTAAAAATCTGTTTTGAATTTTGTGTGCTTGTTCGTGCGATTGCACTGCCTCTAACTCCCGTCACGCCCGCCTCACCCAGGTTGAAATTTTGCGGGGAGAGGTTACTATTACTTTGCGTATGCGACGCATCTGTTGCTGAGTCCTGTACATTTAAAGGACTAATTTCTTTTAAGGGCGAATGAAACACGTCTAAAGGCATTTTTACGGACGGGCAGTCGCAAAGGAGGGAAGAAAGTTTTGCTGTTATCTAACAAGCAACAGTTAGAAGGAGGCTCCCTCCCCAATATATATGATAAAAAAGAGTGAAAGGTTATAAATTTTATTTTTCCTTTTGAAGGATAGAAAAAGTCTGTCACGCACAGTCAGGCTAACCTCCACGTGCCCAGCGTAAAAGACTGCATGCAGTCGACGACTGAGACACTAGGAAGCCTCCTGTTGCACAAGCACAATTGACCAAAAAAGGAAAAAGACCGTATTCGACGCGTCAGGTTGACCACTCGGTGTTAGCGTAAAAGACTGCATGCAGTCGATGACTAAGCACCAAAAGATATCCCCTGGACGTGGAAATAGCTATGAAAAAAAAGTAAAATAAAGAGAGAACCCCTTCAACGACTACTTACCCAGCAAAATTCTGTTATATGTACAATTTAAATAAATAAATAAATGAGACACAGCACAAAACAGATAATAATTTAAATGAAAAAAAAAATATATATACGTTATGCTTCATAAAATTATAAAATGTATATGTATATATATATATATATATATATATATATATATATATATATAAACGTATGTACGCGGCATTATGCTGACTCATACAGTACAGCCTTTGTTTAGTGTCCTGCACACGTCGCGGGTGTGTGGCAGTCTCCTATGTTATCCCTTCCTTTGTTACTTACGCATATGTTAAATAAGAATTTGTTAAAACTTTGATTGGTGGGCACATTTGTTCTCGAAATTTGATTGGTGGGCGCGTTTTTGTTTTGTAGAAGATTTTCGTAACTCAACTCAAGAAAAATCTACTGTATGGAATTGTCAGCACAAGTATCAATAAATAAATGAAAAACGGGTGGCATTATGCGGACGTCAGCATAAGTACGCTAATGTCTGCATAAGTCACGATTCATCTATGATTTTGTCTGCATAATACCTCATTCATAAAAATATGTGTATATATATATATATATATATATATATATATATATATATATATATATATATATATATATATATATATATATATATATGTATATGCAAAACAGAGCAAATAAGCAAGAGATAAGATATATACTTTAAAAACAAATTGCAAACAATTTATGCGTACAAGTAGAATAATTGACTTATACTTAAAGTTACATTAAAATTGCTCCGAAGTTTCTAGATCGGTGCTTTGTTAAAATTATGAAGTTAACTATCTATATGCGTTATATAGTACGCGTTAAAAGTCTAAAACCAGCCTTTCTGACACCAACAAAGATTAAAATTTTCAAAATTTATTTTTTAGGTTAGAATGAAAGAGCATGCATTAAAAAGCTATTAGATGCTAAAAAAAATTTTGTGTCCAAAAGACCGATTTCCCGCACTCCGCAACGATGAATTTACTTTTTCTCGTATAATACTGATCCCGAGGTGTAGGTTTCCATGAATGATTTGACTTTGTGTTTGATTGTCACGTGAAACTAGCCGTTTCGTTGCGTGACCCACAAATTTTGACAAAATCGTGAGAAGTGATTTTTTGTGCGTCCAGTGCTCTTTACCCACACCTGGAACGCAGAATTCACTGTGCAAATGACTTTTACAACGATTACACAGGTAGACAATTAATGAGTACTACCTGTGCAATTTGAACGCGTTCATCAATACTTTAACGTTACAAAGTCTTATACTCAGAAGACTTGTACTAGTGTACACGACGAGAATAAAACAAAATGGGGAATTTCTTTAAGAATGCTCTCAATACCTCGAGAAAAGGGGAGAAGTCTCGTTTGACGACGCTGAGGCGATATGCCGCAAAGAAGCGTCCTGCGCCTGAAACAACTCATTGTCGTTGCCAAGGCGAAGCTCCAAAAAGAAGAAAAATCCTCCTCTATCTTCCGACCTCTTGGTGCAGACCAGATGTTAATACAAATAAATTCTTGCTCAGTGGTGAAGCAGGCAGCCAGTTGCTTGAGATAATCAAGCAACACGCACGTCAAGATGGCGGTTGACAAGGCGTCCCTTGTGCGTTGGCGTAGATGTAGAACCCAAGCCATTGAGCGTAGAAGTCTTAGCCGTGTATCCTTGACCAAGATCACGTCGGGGTCACCAGTAGTGGTAGCTACCCAGGATAAGAAGAATCAGAGAGAGGTCTGAAATGATACGAAACGAGTGTATGTTAATATATTTTATGTATTACAAGGCGGTCAGTGTGACTGAGCACAAGGACCGTTGGAGCTAGACTGAATACAACGAAGTGGTTCGCTCGCTGTTACTCGCTTGTCTGTCTTGACGCCTGCGTAAAGGCGTTCGCATGTATACACTTATATGTCTTAGTGCGCTTACAGCACCATATTCATACACAGACTATGTGTTTGTCCCCACAATTGTTTACATGCTTAACAATATATAAGATCACTTATAACTTTATTGAAAAGTCTCGTAACAGAAAAAAAATCTGTAATTAATATTAGATTTTTGAAAATTCTTTCGCTTTTCGTTTGAATTTTTCCCTTATCATTAATTTAAAAAAAAATAAATAAAAAGTAAGTATTTTGTATCTAATTTAGTTTGTTTTTATGATATTTGTTGTGCGACTATCAGAGACTAAATCAGATACAAAATACTTACTTTTTATTTATTTTATATATATATCACTCCTACATATCGCACCTACATACATCATACATACATAATACAAACATACGGCAAGTTTTTAATAATTGACGCATTGGAATAAAAATCATTAAGTGGCCGCTAAAGATGTATCTCCATGTGAGTGCGCGCTTTATACATATTAAACGCTCATGTGGTAAGCCAATACCCAAACAGCATATACACAACGATTTGTACGCAGAAGTGCCGATGTGCTTTCTCTCTCCCCTTCTATATACTTAGTTTGAGTGGTGCGTATTCGCTTGCTATACTCCCTCTTACTTTCTCAAATCAGGCTTGAATATACATTGCTTAGTATAGTATATTGTTCCCTCTCTCTCTTATTCTTATAACTTAGTTGTGTGTGTGCGCACAGATAGGGTCACACGTACATAACACATATTAAAATGGAACGTGACGGCAACTGAGATTTGTATCTCCAGCAAATTTTCGAGGCCCGCTAAAAGAAGTATTAACTTCAAAAAACCGATTTCAAAATAATTGCACTAAAAAATGACAAACAATATATTATCGTTAGAATTTATACGCATACTACGCATCTGACATCTGTGGCAAACATATTATAGACTATCTAATTATTTTTAAGAGTACAAACGACTTATTTTTTTATTAGGGTGCTTATAAGGAAATGAGCTAATAGATGAGGCAATATACTGATTCCATTCAGATTCGTGCAGGCTGTCACTGATCGAATTCTTTTTCTCTTTTAAGTGATAAAAATATCTTCTAATACGTATATGAAGATAAAATTTAGAACACTCGAAAATGTTTTTTGCTCGCTACAACGTATTTAGTGTTGGATGTAAAAATGAAAATTAAAAAATTGAAAATGAGCCTCAATTTTCAAATTGGCATAGCTGCCTCAATTTCTTACCTTTTTGGGCGTTCTTTTAACCCTTACAGTCACAGGAGCCGATATATCGGCTACCTAATTTTCTTTTTTTTTACCTCAATATTTTTGCAATATCATGCTTGATTCTTGGATTTTTTGTATTTTCAGATACACATAGCCTTACTATTTATAATGCTGATGATATTTTATAAATTTATAACTATTAATTATTATTATAAACAAATACATACGAAAAAAAGTGAATTGAATTGCATGACTGAAAGGGTTAATGAATATTTGAGGAGTTTAGTCTAGTTTTAAATGCCGTTTCGATACGAGTTAATCTCTCTGAGCTATTCATGAAGAACCGAAAAAAGCGATTTTTTTCAAACTTGGTTATCTCAGAAACTATATGAATATTTTTTTTTCTTAATTTTTATGTTTTTAAAAATAAAAAAATAGTAACTTTTAGGATAGGTCTGAACATGCGATTTCGCCTCATTTTTTTTAAACAAATTTTCAAACGTTTTTATTTTATATTTTCCATTTTAAAGCATGGATACCATGACGCATCATGCCCTTTTTCCAACTATTACGTCCTTTTACAATTCGTTTATGCTTTTATTTAATAATTTATCAAAAATATTAACAAAAATCTTTAAAATAAACCCTTTGATCAAATTTTTTCATCAATTAGAACCGAAGTTATGACGATTTTAAGTTTAAAAAAATGTTAAAATTAAATGAAAACTAATATTTAGATTAAAGAATACATGAATTATTCTTGTTTTTTGGATTTTGGTATGATAAAAATTTTATTTTTGTTATTTATTAAAATTTTTAATTCGTAGAAAGGTAAATTTTTTATTTAAGACATTTTTAATGAACAACAAATTTACAAAAAAATTAACGAATGAAAACTAATGAATTTACAATCAATTTGAACAAAAATAGTCCAAATTTAAATAAAATGTTTTAATTTACTTCTTGCCACTTATGTCTCAAAGTTCTAGCAATGAAGGTTTGGTTTTTTTACTCTTCCAACAGTGAATTTTCTGGATACCTTTAATTTTTTTTTGCATTTTCTAACCTTCCATTTTTTTTTTTTTGTGAAAAAACTTCTAGCTCATCCTTGTGGATAACAAGAATGTTAATCGACGGAGTATACTTTGACACATGAGTGACGAAATCTTCAGAATTTCTAATAAAATCAGCACTCTATGATAGATTATGCCGACAGTGGCTAGGAAAACAAACACAGATGAAAAAAGCCACGAAAAAAAACACATTAAAATCGTGCCACGAAAAGAAAATCTCCGAAAATGCGGTGAAAAAAAAACATCTTTAAAAGTGTGGCGAAAAAAACACATCTTCAAAAGAATGGCGAAAAAAACACATTTTCATAAGTTTGGCGAAAAAAAACATCTTCAAAAGTGCGGCGAATAAAACACCCCTTGAAAACACGGTGAAAATTTTCTAGTGGGTGCTTTTTTTTCGCCACACGTATAAAAATGTGTTTTTTATTCTAAATATCAGTTTCCATTTAATTTTAACATTTTCTCAAACTTAAAATCGTCATAACTTCCGTTCTAATTGATAAAAAAATTCGATCAAAGGGTTTATTTTAAATATTTTTGTTATTATTTTTGATAAATTATTAAATAAAAGTATTAGCGAATTGTAAGAAGACGTAATAGTTAGAAAAAGGGCATGATGCGTCATGGTATCAATGCTTTAATATGGGAAATATAAAAAGAAAACGTTTAAAAATCTGTTTAAAAAAATGAGGCAAAATCGAATATTCACACCAATCCTAAAAGTTACTATTTTTTCATGTTTAAAAACATAAGAATTAAGGAAAAAAAAAATTGATATAGTTTTTGAGAAAATCAAGTTTGAGAAAAATCGCTTTTTTCGGTTTTTCATGAATAACTCAGAGAGATCAACTCGTATCGAAACGACATTCAAAACTAGACTAAACTCCTAAATTTTTCATTAATAGAACGTCCGAAAAGGTAAGAAATTGACGCAGCTATGCCAATTTAAAAATTGAGGTTCATTTTCAATTTTTTAATTTTCATTTTTACATCCAACACTAAATACGTTGTAACAAGCAAAAAACATTTTCGAGCGTTCTAAATTTTATCTTCATATACGTATTAGAAGGTATTTTTATCACTTAATAGAGAAAAAGAATTAGATCAGTGACGGTCTGCACGAATCTGAATGGAATCAGTATATTGCCTCATCTATTAGCTCATTTCCTTATAAGCACCCTAATAAAAAAATAAGTCGTTTGTGCTCTTGAAAATAATTAGATAGTCTATAATATGTTTGCCACACATGTCAGATGCGTAGTATGCGTATAAATTCTAAGGATAATATATTATTTGTCATTTTTTAGTGCAATTTTATTTAAATCGGTTTTTTTACTAAAAATTTTTTATTTTCTTCTCTTAGTGAAGCTTCTTACTATAAGAACAAATATGGAATCTACTAATCAAATATTTAACGCCAGCCGAAAAAATAGCCTCAAATCTAAAAAAAATATGATAAAAAATATTTTTGTAGATAGTTTTCTTAATATTTTTCAACGTTTCATTAGGTATCTATCGATAACTTTGTTCACTTTTAAAAGTTTTTTTCAAATGGTTATTAAATATATTTTTTTGACACACCCTCTTTCATATAAAAAATAATTTTCATACAATTCGATCAATCCCTTTCAGAGTTACGCACGGATATAGTAATTTTTTTTTCGTGAAAATTTTTTTGTATTTAAATAATTTGTTCGTACTAACCGAGTATTAGCCCAGTACTTATAAGGCACGTATGGAACCTTTCTGAAGACACCCTCTATCAGATAAATAAAGGTTTTTTCAAATCGGTTCAGAAATGACAGAGTTTTAAGGTAACAAATATTGAAGGAAAAAAAAACTTAAATTACATTCAGAACCTTTCCTTTTTTCAAATCAGTCAATAAATATATAATTAAATGCTTTGAATCATATCACAAATGATCACTTTTATTATATTTCAGTTTTCTTCGTACTGCTAAAAGAAGTGTCATTATTTGTGATTTTTCACAACGTTACAAAAACTAATAGTATTTAATGATAAACTATAAAAGAAAATAAAAATAAATAAATAATATAGAAATAATAATGCATAAATTATATAAAAATAATAAAATCAAAGTCATTAACTTGAATAATATATAATTTAGATATAATTAAGAGATTCTTCTTCCAGGTTAGCTTAAATTTGTTTTCTTGTTTTTGTCTTGAGTTGATCTTGTGAAAGTCTTAAGTATAAGTTTTTATTTTTTTATCAGTATAATGAGGGATTGTCAATGGCGCGTTGGTTTTTTTTTTGTTTTTAATGAAAATTTAAATATTAAAAGTGGTACCGTCCGCCAGCAGCCCTACATAACCACTTTAAAAATAATTTAAATTAAAAAATTTTCTTCGCATTTCTTTAAATGTCAAAAATAATAATGTTATTGTATATTTACATTAGTTAAAAGAAACAAAATTATAATAATTATTAATTCATTTATTGTCACGGTATTCTACCGTGTTCGAATCTTGCGCGCTTAGGTAAAATTTAACGACTCGCGCTCAGTCATATACCTCGTCTAAGTTACGTGAAGAAGCACATAACTTGATGAGCAGCGCGCGCGAAAAGAGCAAGAAAGCCACGAGACGCACCAGAACATTTCCGGTGGTTCATCAGCGCAGACGTTGGCTTATATACTCCTGCCCTGTGCGGCAGACATTTTCTAACGGCCTACAAGCACGCATCATGGTCATATCTCTCGGCTTTATTCAAATTTTAACTTAATTAATACGTTAGTGTAGTGCCGTATATAGTTTCTGTAGAAAATAGTAAAAAGGAGATCGCAGCCGTGAGGAGAAATGAGCATCATCCTCTGGTTGTGCGTAACTGGTTTGACTGTCTTCGACGAGTCACAACGATCAGGAAATCTTTCTTTACTTGGCTGTTCTCTACGAGCCTTAGTGACCAGACTGCGACGTATTGTCTCTACGTTGGCCAACGTCGGCGGATATTCGTTATACGTGTGTAAGAAGCTTCTGCGCGCTGTAAGTTATCTGTAAGTTATTTGTAAGATTTTGTCAACTAGAGGTTTCTTGCCTCGAAGAAACTTCTAGTGCGAAAAGAATAAGCATGCATTCGAACATATAAGATATTTTAGTTCGCGTCGCACCCTTCCCTATAGCTATCTTTTTCTGAAGAGTATCTTTGCTGTAATTCAATTACTGATATATAAACTAATTATTCTTTGTTTATAAATTAAATCTGAATTCTTCATCTTGTATATTACTTCATTATTTTTAATAAACTCAACTTAAACGTAAAGAATTTATCTTATCTATTTGCATGTGGATATTATATATAAAGCCTGTACCTGTTGCTTACCCTGACGCCTTCGCTGTCCTTATTTTCATTATAGTATAAAATATATATTTTTATATAAAGCATAAAGTAGGTTTAACAAGGAGAGTTAAAGCTCATAAAAATAAGAAGAACTGTGCTAGCAGCATAGCGTCTCTCGATCAGGTCAAAGAGAGAGAGAGAGAGAGAAAGAGACGCGCAGCGACAAGCTGATAGAGAAATACCTCGTCGCACATCAATCTGATATACTAGCTAGCTTTATCGGAGTCTGTTGCTTAATCTAACATATTTAATATAATTTTTAGCAACTCCGCATTTAATGAAATTCGTAAGCTTAGCTGAAGTATTATTTAATTAAAAGCTAATTCCTTTTTTGTAACGGGCACAAAATAACCGTTACATTATTTATGAAAATGTAATATAATTAAAAATTGAAATATTTATTATTATATAATAATTTTTGAGAAATTTAATTAGATATTACAATAATTTATTTCGTTTTGCAACTTTTAATGCAAATGTCATTCAAAACCAAGGAAAAGCTATATATAATTTAAAAATTGAAGGACAAATTTGTCATACAGCACCTAATACATTAATTTCTACTAACAACATTAAACCTACATGTGGACAGTTATATATTTACGATAATACAGTAGCCATTAAGAAACGATTAAAAACTAATGAAAAATTAACAAAAAAACATATGTTAATTTTAACAGAGATAATGAATGACAATCCCATGGCTAAGAATTACAAAAGCTTACATCAATTATCAAATATGTAAAATATTCCAAATTATATATTGTATTTTATGCGAACAAATGATAAACAACAACATCGTTATAATAAGCCACTAACTTCATAATGTGGTGCTATCATAGTATCCAATTCAGGAATTCCAGATAATTATGATCTTTGTGTATATCCGAAATTATCTTCTGGAGATAGAATTACTCATACTTATTTAAATAAATTATCTTATCATGTGGATCCAATGGTTTTTCCTTTAATGTTTCTAGCAGGAGATTTAGGTTGGAGTATAGGATATGGAAAAAATAAAAATACTTAAAATAATAATTGTCTTACAATACTATAATATTATTTATATAAAATCCATTGGAGACCAAATTTTAAAAATTTCAACCCTATTTTATATTGTGGAAAATTAACATAACAATACATAATACATGCATATGTAATGGTTAAAAGTAATAGAATAAATTTTTCTAGAAATAATCAAAAACAATTACAAGTAGAATGTTATCAAGGTTTATTGGATCATGTACTAAATAGTGCTTCAAATGTTTCAACAAATTTCGAAGACAAAAAGAGGATTGGAAATCTTTTTATTTTACCCTCATCATATATTGGTAGTCCAAGATATATGCAGCAATATTATCAAGATGCCATGGCAATAATGAGAACAGTAGGAAATC
The DNA here is from genome assembly GCA_017163975.1 of Anastatus disparis. NCBI lineage: Eukaryota > Metazoa > Arthropoda > Insecta > Hymenoptera > Eupelmidae > Anastatus > Anastatus disparis. Next base: position 3,609,792 of record JAFFSR010000310.1, read on the forward strand.
CAGACTTATTTATAACAATAACATGTAATCCTAAATGGAAAAAATTGAAAGAAATTTTAAAAAAATTTTCAGAAAATTTAGGATGAAATAACTCCATACATAGATGGAAGATATTTAAGTCCAATGAAAGCTGCATGGAGATTACAAGAAATTCCACTATACGGTAGAAGTCGTACAGTAATAAGATTAAATATCCATACAGAAAATCAACAAAAAATAATTTTTGATGAAAATGATATACATTCAGTATTAAACAAGTGCAGAACAACATTGACCGCATTGTTTAAATTGAATAGAAAAGATGATTTTGCTAAAAAAATTAAATATGTTAATATTCCACAATATTCGCTAAGCAGAAGATAGCCTTTTAATCATGTTGCACAAAAGGCATAGATCTATATATTTACAAATCTGTATATTTACAGATAAAATCAGAAGGAAAAGATTCAAAAGACTTAGAACGCGGTGCCACCCTGAAGTAATATGATAAGCAGTCCCAGGGTGGAACAACGTTGTGAGTGGAGATTGGAGAATCCCCTGCATGTCCAACGACTGCATCTTTTTGCTATCTTCAGAAAGGCAAGGGTATCGCGTAATTTTATAGGTTAGCTAGTACATCTAGAACCCCTCTCAACAGTCTTTATCCTATGCCCCGATATCTATCCAGGCCCAGCGAACTGACGGCGGTCTGGCAGCAGATTTTTTTCGTTAAACTAATCTATATAAAAAAAATTCCCCAATAATATATTTTTAATTCTAAGACTAAATCTTGGATAAAAAGATCAAAAATTAGAAAAAATATAGCCATTGGTAGATTAAATGTAGTATCACCAAAAGATAGTGAACGTTTTTTTTTTAATTAATACTCAACAGGGTAAAAGGTCCAACATCTTTTAAGGATTTACGAACTTACGGAAATATAACTTACAATACTTATAGGTGAAATTCAAAAAATTGAGAATAGGTGTTTATACATAATAACTTTTTATGCAAATAATATGTACGTGTCTAAACCCAACAGTTAGCTAGTAACAATCCTAATCAACTTGTTCAACCATTAAAACTTTGATTGAATGACTTATTCAAAGGAATAAATAAGAAAAATGAACAAAAATGTCCTCGTGTCACGCGTCCGGAGCGTACAAGTATTTTGTTTTCGAAATAAAAATTATCTAAATACATAGTTATTAAAATTTTACTGTAATAATTTTTGAAGATTTTTAAGTAAAGAATCTAATGGTGGGGTGTAAAAATACAATAACTTAATAAAATATATTTAAAACTGACGTCAAAGTTACGACAATTTTTTTGTCCTCGTGTCACACTTTTAATAGTTTATCGTCAAAATCATTTAAGAAGTCAAATAATTAGAGCTAAATATCGTCGAATATAAAAATTAATATGTATTTTAGTAATGAAAAGAGTTATTAATGTAAAAGGTTTTATATGTGGTGAGAAAATATATTTAAATGAAACCATAAAAAAACGTACCTTTTCTAATGTCTTCATATAACGCTAATTTTCTTAACGAAAAAGATCTAATCAGGATTTGGACTACAAGAAAAGAAAGTAGGCTTTAAGAGCTTTAAATTGACTGTAAAATATATTTGTTATCATATATATATATATATATATATATATTACTCGTCAAGTAATCACTTTTAATGTATACAAAAGAAAAAAAAATGTTCTTGTGTCACACTTTATAAGTTTATTTACATTTACACATGTTATATTTCCAAAATTGAAATACAGCGCGCCCATTTTTTTTTTCTTCTTATTTATAGTATTGATAAACATATTAAAAAATATCAAGTAAAATTTAGGAATTTTTTTTTTAGTTTTTAAAAAACATGATTTTGACAACTTTTTGAATTTCACCCTTATAAAGAAACTGCTCTTGCAATGAATTTCATAGAATTCGAAAAACAAATTTATTATATTTTTGAAGAAGCATGCCATATTATGTACCAGTGCAATTACGTAAATTTTTTACATGTTTTGCTTTCTCATAGAGAAATCATTGTAACGATAAAAAAATTTTTTTTATTAATTTGTACATATTTGGACTTAGGAAGTCGGAAAAAGTGGTTTCCAGAAAATTTCTGTGTGTGTGTGTGTGTGTGTGTGTGTGTGTGTGAGTGTGTGTGCGTGTGTGTGTGCGTGCGCGCGCGTATGTGTGTCAGTATTATGTCAGTTAGTAAATTGTATCTCGAAAACTACTCCATGGATTTGCTTCTAATTTTTCATGGAATTTATTTTTTTGTCTTACTTACTGGGAAGCTATTGATAATTGGTTCTTCTAACGTAGTTTTAATTTTAGAGTCGTTTAAAAAAAAAAAAATTTCGATTTTTTATTTTTGTTTTTTTTTGTTTTCTAATCGATGAATTTGCTTCAAAATTCGCATGAAAATTATTTGCGATTGCCCAAATAAAATAAATTTCTAAAAACTGATTTTCTTATATTACAAGGAGAGTGCATTGTATTTGCGTCTCGGATTTTCTTCTAACTTTGGGATATTTTTTCTTATATTAAATCATGAAAAAAGACGCGTCCATTCGGTCCAACGCTCGATTTTTTCTGAGTTATGAGCAGTTTTGTCTGTTTTGCTAAAGAATTTGCATCCACTTCAGAGTTTTACAGTTTTTGAACTACTTATTCTATAAGATATTTACTCATTGCATATTAAAGTTGCGATTAAAACCTTTCGATTAAAAAAAAACGTGTCCAAAAAGCTTAAGTTATTCAAAAGTTATAAGGGGGAAAAAATTAAAATGAAATTCAGACTAAAATACAGCATTTATTTTCTATGCATATTTTCAGCTAAATATTTGCGCCATTTTTATTTCCTTATAACTTTTAAACAACTTAAGCTTTTTGGACACGTTGTTTTTTTAATCGAAAAATTTCAATCTAAACTTTAATATGCTATGAGTTTTTACCTTATAGAATAAGTAATTCGAAAACTGTGTAACTATAAAGCGGAAGCAAATTCTTTAGCAAAATAGACAAAACTGCCCATAACTGCTGATAAAAAATCAAGCGTCGGACCAAATAGACGCAGCTTTTTTCAGCAATTTTTGTAAGAAAAAATATTCCTTAGTTAAGAGGAAATCCAAGACCCAAATTTAATGCACTCTCCTTGTTAGTTTTAATTTTAGAGCAGTAGTTATAGGGGCACCATAGACCATCAAAACAAACCCCCACTCCACCACCCCAAAGGTTACTGACCGGTGGGTCAATGACCTCTGAGAAGGTGAAGTAGGGGTTTGTTAGGCATGGTACCCGAACAACTGGAGGGTCACTTATCCCCCACCTAGAAATTTAGAGTGAGGATAAACTGAAGGGTCACTGACCCCTAAATTTAGAGTGGGAATGAAAAATATTTTAATCGATATTTAGAAATTTTAAATATTTTAATATGCAACATGATACTTTTTGATTATTAAAATTTATATTGAATCATAAAATATTAATTTAAAAGATTTATTTTGCAACTAAATACTTTTAAATATTAAAATAATAAAAATTTTATATTGAATCGTGAAATATATAATTTGTAATATTACTGTGTGTATGAAGGTTGAGAAATTGGTAATGAACGAGGTAAATGAAATACTCACGTTTTAAAGTTTAACAACATTTATTTTTAATAATAAAACATTACAACGTAGCATTCATAAAATTAACTAGTGTGTACATATGATAAATAATAAATTCGTGTATGATTATAAACAAATCTTTTTTTCCTGAAACTAGATTTAAAAAAAAAAACTTTTTTAATAATTCGATGAGATCATTTACAAAATTATCATTAAAACTAGACATTGTGGTTTTTATATCGCTAGAAGTAAAGTATACATATTGAGATTCCTGACCTTTTTCTAATACATTTTTCATATTTGCAATCATTTCTCGTAATATATAATCTACAGATTTTGCAACAGTATTTAAATATCTGATTCTATAATCTATACATTTTGATAAATCTTTTAAACGTTCAAACGTGACATGTTTAAATACTAGTGACTGTTAATTCTCTTTCATATAAAATCAACGGGCTGCGATCGATGTGCTCTGAACAGAGAGGAAAATATTCGTAAGCAAGGCTAAGGAAAAAAATCAATTTCTTTTATTCACTGAACATATTTATTTACCCTATTAAAAAAAATCAGGTGATAAATCACCTGATTTATCAGGTGATTTATCATGCCAAAACATCATGTAACAATTTTGTTGGTCTTTACACATTTTAAACCATGCTTAGTCAATTTAGAACAATTTTTGAAAATTTTGGAAAATTTTGAACTTAGAAAATTTTTTAGATAATTTAGTCTTAGAAAAAATTTTGACTAAATCACAAAAAAATTTCTAAGTTCAAAAATTTCAAAAATTTTTCAAAAATTGTTCTAAATTGACTAAGCATGGTTTAAAACGTGTAAAAACCAACAAAATCGATACATGATATTTTGGCATGATAAATCACCTGATAAATCAGGTGACTTGTCACCTGATTTTTTTCACCAGGGTACCCAATTTCACACTTCACTTACACTTGAAATTCCTTAGAAAAATAACACAAAACTATTAATTAACAAACAATACAAATTTCTACGTCGAACCGTCCTATTCCATCAAGGCCACGGAGAATACTGACTCGCCAGGCTCTTCATGCCAAGCAAGACGCGACTCAAGGCGCCATCTGTTCAGCTGCCTTGCAGTGTCCTTAAGAAGGGGCCGAACTATCTGTCTTTGTCTAATAGCGTTTTTCATCATTTATGTAAACACTATCCGGTATAACAAGAAAAAAATAGCAGCCCCCGCTAGATATTAGTATAATTAGAAAATTTTGTAATAACAACCAAATTTTTTACCGCATAGTTTTTGACTAATTAGAGACCTACTAGCAATCTAGAATATAACCTATCTTTTTTTGGTAGGTCTCTAATTATTCAAAAACTACGCAGTGAAAAAATTTGGTTGTTATTACAAAATTTACTTATTATACTAATATCTAGCGGGGGCTGCTATTTTTTTCTTGTTTTACCGGATAGTGTTTACATAAATGATGAAAAACGCTATTAGACAAAGACAGATAGTTCGGCCCCTTCTTAACTGTGACCGATTAAATCGACCATATTTTTTCGGCGGTGCACCACACTCCTCTCCTTCTGGTTGAGCGTCATTGGGTACCAATTCAAAAACTCTCTCGTGAAAACTAATCATAAAACGGATAGTGTATCCAGGAATAGATAGCCGCTGATCCAGCATAGATTCCTCATTATAGCAAGTGAAAAAATCTTCAATTTTATCAAATTCCTGCTTCAACGCCTCCCAACAATCTAGTGAGAGAGGTAGACCTTGAAAATTGGCTCCACAGAAGCGTACTACGGGTGCAAACTCCTTTTTGCCTTCGCCGCCTATATTCTCCAGGCCTACCTGGATAATTTTTCCAAAAGAGCTGTTCAGTCCGTAGACCATTGGCGGAACCTGCTGCCAATAATTTTTCTTGCTGTTTTGTTTTATTAAATATGCCAAGTCATTACCAAATGTCTGCTCCAGGCTTCTCTTTTGACCAGCCATCTTGGTTAGGTTTTCTTGCTTGTTACTGCTGTCACCGTCGATCACACACAACTGTGGCTAGACCAAGTGGATACCACTTCTTTTATACTGTTAAAATTGGTGGGAATGTCGTAAAAAAGGTGGCGTGCAACCAATCAGAGACAGTCAAGTATCAAATTACGCATAGCAAATTTTTTCTATTAAATTCTTTACTATAGCATCATTTTTTTGCAAATTCTGCGAGAAATTTTCCAAGAATTTCTTCAAACCCAATCCGGTAGACATATAATACAGAAACATGATACAATAATGACCACAAACATTGGAATATTCGCTTTGTAAACGTTTATTATTCCATCTAAATTTTTTACAATTTTGCTGAATACGTCGTAAATGTTGTTGAATTTGTGGCGGCTTACCAAGATTATCAAAGTACACACCTGTACCATACTTATCAACGTATATGGCAACCCAGTGCACACCACGCTGGTTATAATTTTGCGTATTAAGCACAAGCGCACAAGGTTTCACCCACATCAGAGGAATCTGATCCGCTGGATAAACGCCTACTGCGTGAAACTTGATCCTCATCAGATATCGAACAATCTCTTTTGAATTCATTGCGGAGAATTTCGAATAATTCTTCCACAATCAGCGATTTTACGCTGGGATTAGGTTTCAGTAGCCAATGTTTCAGATTAGCAGCGTTATTTAGAGCACACACGTAATTTGAATAAGATGATTTTATGTAATGATGCATGCACTGTACACTGCTGAAATTTAAATTTCTAGAGGCTGGACAATCTTGTTTTTCTAAATTTTCAATCTTACAGGTGGTGAGCTTGGAAAGTAGTTCAAGCTTTTCTTGACCTCGCACGGAAATTACACGACAATGCTTGCAAATATCTTCCAAATTTTTGTATAATCTTTTTATCGATATATCACCTTTGTGCCACTCCAGACCATAATGATTCAGTGTCACCCAATTGTTCTGTCTCAAGGCATTTTTAGGTAAGCATCTTAAATTACAAGGAGGCGCCACAATCCAATGAGCGATAAAGTTTTTATGAATAGCCAGAACAGCCACCTCCTTTGGAATCAAACGGTTTTTGTTGTCCTTTAAAAACTGCACGTCAATCACCACATCCATACTGTTTGCAATTAAAGTTGCTCGCCGACTGAGATGATAAAGATGGCTTTGCTCCACTTAAATAGCGAGAACTATATCCCCACCACTACTACTTAACCGCTATAATCCACGACAACCTGTCTCGACGAGTCAATTTCGAGCAAATTGTCGTATTCAGCATAAATTATACAATTTACAGCACCCTCTAGCGGGTCGTTGAATCTAACATCGATTCGTACATTACCATTTTTTATCAAATTACAATGACTACCATCACTCGCCGATAAATCAGGTGTCAAATCAAAAGCGAATAGGCAGTAACCGTTTGGATAGTCTTTACGGGTAATCGAGTTGCCTGAATTCATAAAGTGAATACCAGTGCCAGAAAAAAGTGTATGATAAGCATCAACGTACATTTTGCTTTTTTAAATCTGGCTGTAAGGGTTTCGATGGAACTTGCATTCCATCAAAGATCACCGCCAATCATTTGGTTATTGAAAAAATCTTTAATCACAGGCATTTTATCGGATGCGCTTAAAGTGAAGCGTTACAGTCAGCGTACCGTAGTCGAATGGAATGGGAAATCCGTGTTCGTCTCTTATATCTATTTCTATCGACTGAAACGCTGAAGACAGCAGTGGTAGGTACATGGGTGGTGAAAAGTTTTTAATTTCAACACCTCCGTAAACGTAGTCACGCAAATGAAGCGAGACTATACGTAGTAAGCTCGTGCGCATGTCACCTGTTACATAAGGCTGGCAAATGTTGCTGTAAATCATGAGCACGGTTGGTAACCCGTTCACAAGATTTGCTGGACGATTACCGGCAATGTAGTGTTCTTTATTACCTTTGCAAGAGAAAATTGGTACATTTTCCAAACCTAAAATTCTAAGTAATTTTTCCGATAGGGTGAACGTGTGCATATAAGTTGTACAATCTTCATCACATCGACATCTAATCTGTACATAGCCACCAGCACGGATTTTAAAATATAAATGATTTTTCACATTCTTGAGATTATTTATTTCTTCTAAGAGACTTTCAATGTCACGGTAAACACCAGGTTTAAAGCGGGCAAACACCTCGGCCTTCTATTGAGTCTCCTCTGTTTCTCGCAAAACATTCGCCACGTCACGTTTGGATGTTTTAACAGAAATCACCCCCTCACGTTCTACCACTGATATATGCTGAAATGTGAGAGGTATTTGAATTTCCGTGAGTCCTACACACCAGTCGCCATAAAGATAAAAATTTTGTGATAATTGTGTTGTAAAATGTGTCGCCACATTGTGTGAAAAGACAAACTTGCTTCTATTGCTCGATAAAACCATGTAAAATTCATCGTTCATTATAAATTTTTTAAATCTTTAGCTTCTATCCAAGAATTAAATTTTTCTGGATACCCCCTCAACCTGACCAAATATTGTTTTTTCGACCCCTTACCTTTGCTCTTCAAAACCTCATCAATCTCAAACGCTTCGCTATCTAAATCTTTGCGCACCCTGCTCAACTGTTCTTCGTAAAAATATCCGTCAATTTTTTCTCCATCAAGATCTGTCAAAATATAGACGGGTGGTTGTTGTCTTGTGTCGACTCTTATAATTTTAAACAGCTCCAGAGTCCAGCCACCCTCGTATGCTTTTCTGAAGGCTGTCTTGGCACGACTGACACGAACCAGAACGCCAACGCTGTATTTAGCTACTTAAAACGGCTGTTTTTCGCTGTAATGCAACGTCAAATTTTGACGTACCACGTGAGCATTATATAAGTTGACCTTGGAAGGGGGCACTTTTATGGCACTGTGCCACGACTCGTTGTAACACGTCACAACTTTTTGCAAAACATCTATATAACGTCTTGTGCGCGAGTGAGTAAAGTATCGCCAGATACGACCTTTGAGAGTTTGAATAAAGCGTTCGGCAATAACTGCCTTTATATCAGGGTCTCTGACGACTCGATAAGTAATATGTTTCTTTTTAAGCACCTCTTGTACCTCTCGACCGATAAACTCTTTACCTTTATCAGTCTGTAGATAAATAGGATGTCTATTATTACATCGTGATAAAATTTTGTCTAATGCTACAGCGACGCATCGACTGGTTTTGTCGAGAAGAGGCTCTGCCCATGCAAACTTTGAAAATGCATCAATGACAATGAGAATATAGCAGTACCCATCATTCTAGGTTTTAAGTGATCTAAAATCTGCTAAGTCAACTTCACACACTTTAAAGGGGCTAAAAACGTTGTAATGTCGACGGGGAAAACGATGTCTCACGAGTTTGTGTAAGGTATGTGCATCCTGACTCTCCAACCATTTAACAATGGTATTGTTATCAAATTTTCTGGGTTTCGCATGTTTCAGTAGATGAGCACCAGCGTACGCTGATGGTGCAGAAAGATTGTAGTAATAATGCTCAAGATCGTCTGGCTTTTTCGTCTCCTTCTTCTTTTTCTCCTTTTTTTTCATTGCTCTTCCTCCTCTCCCTCTTACAAACTAGGTTTTTCTCTCTCTTTTGCTGTCTTTTGAATGTATTTATAATGCGTTTCAAAAATTTATCAAACGCAATTTTGCTGACCATGCACAAAACAGTAATACCAGCTGCAGTCTTTTCATTACCATCTGCAACCTCCGAGAGCATGCGTGAAAATGCTCGTTCCGCCAGCAGTCTGTCGGCTTTTATATGATTCGTTATTTTTTTATTTGAATATGAAATATCGTGCTCTAGACAGGCATTGTCAAGAGGATTTTTTCTTCTCTAACCACGTCTGAGACGCTCTTCGAGATGCGTGCCAAGGCCGAGAAACTGGTAGCCTGGTAGATGCATTTCAAAGGGTACAACTGAAATCAATCGGTCTATAAAAGTACCAGTTTTCTCCCCTCCTCCTCCTCCTCCTCCTCCTCCTCCTCCTCCCCTCCATCACTTCCTTCCATGCTTTCACATACGGTCCCATTTTAGCTGTTTGAGGCGACTCATTTTTACAAGGGTTGATGGCGTAGCTGCCAACTCGCTACCAACTTTTTTACGCTTTTTCGCACTCTCAACTTCTTTCTCCTTTACACTCGTTTGACCAGTAGCTGTTGAAGAATAATAACCTTTGTTTTCTGACGACGATGACAGCGATGAATCAGGGCTATGAGATGCAATCGTACGCCACAGTTGATCGTTACCAATGAATTCTCGAGGTATACTAACTTGTCGCAAGACGCATGCAAACATTTTGTATCCGCGCGGTGGCGGTCTTTTTCTACTTCTCATAGCTTCGTTCATTAAATCGACCTTATTAGCACCCTCGACAACAGTGCCATCTAGCTTGATTATACCACGACTATCCCATTCAATATTACCAGTTTGCCGCAAATATCTAATGAGATGTTTAGCATTGCTTCGAAATTCCTTTGGTACCGACTGGACAAGCTGTTTGTCGTCGATTTCGTCACTATTGTCTGTACCCATCGTCGTTTCCGTTTCTAATAATGTTGTCTCGTTTGGACGTATTATACCCCTACTTTCATCCTTCTCCTCCTCTTTTAGATGCAAGTAACGTTGCAAGATTTGTTGATATTGCAGAGATTTTTGACGCTCATCACCAGTAGAATGTAAAATTTTACTCATTTCCTCGTCAAGGCGTGTCGTGGCTGTACCAGGTGTCTTGACACTGGATGGTGGTGTTGTATGATTGGTAGTTGGTAAGTCGTGCTGCTGCAGCCGCTGTTGCTCCAAGCACTCTTGCGGTACTAAAATCATTTTTCTTGCGTACTCCATGCTGATAAAAGAGGTTTCACAATTAGCCGTAGTAAATATGTTGATTTTACCACCAATTTCCTTTTTACCTCCAAAATACCCGGTTTAGCGAGTTTTCGCAACAGTGGTGCGACTTTTCGCAATTGTTCTTTATAATACTTGCTAAGTGGAATATTTCCACGTAAAATGTTCAAAGCACACTCGCAAACGTACGTTATAAGTTTGGAATTTGCTTCGCGTAATATGGCTTTGAGTTGAGAAAGTTCAATTTTACACAAAACATGTAATTGAGTCCAATACTTTTCTGGAATTGGTCTGCCACGACTACGTCTTACTGGCTCCATTACAATCGCACGAACGGTAGATTATTCGAGCGAGAACCAGCTTTTATGGGTATGCAACGAGGCACATAAACGTACTGATGTTTGTCGAACGGAAATATACAAGTACGAAATCTCACGTTTTTAGGCGTACCCTGTTTCAGATCTATGAACAAATAGCCGTGTGGTTGTGCTGTAGCATTCAGATATGCCTCTTGCAAAAAACGAGGCTCCTCGGGGCAGACTTGGCGGGCCAAATAATTTATTTACGCTCAATCGCGCGGATTTTTGAATACCACGATGTAATAAGAGTTTAAAGAAATTTTTCGCTGACCTTGATGAAAGAGATTTTGCGAGATAAAGATTACGCTCAAGTTATTGTGATGACTGCCTTTGGTAAAAAGATTCACTACAGCTCTGTTGGACGATTCTCTCATCAGATCGTCGAGAATCAAGAGTTTTGCTCGTGGATCATTGGCATAGTCTTCGCTCTTTGGTAAACCCTCGTGAAATTCGATACCCTCGGTTAACTCCTTGTAAATTGGCTGCCACTCGGTATAGTACAAGAGTATACGCTCGAATTTTGTATCACTCATGCGATCAATGTGATGCAAAAAATTCTTCACGCATACTGTTTTACCACACGAGCTGGGTTCACAAATCATCAAAGTCCACGGATGCACCCACCTGCAAACGTCCACGTTACCGCAGCTGTTAAACTTCTATTAATAACTTCATCACACCCTCGAACCACTCTACATATACGATAATTAAGAGTGATGAGCAAGAGTAGGGGCGACGGCGGCGGCGGCGGCGCGCGCATGTGCGAGCAGTATCGTGCTGGCGCTAGCCAATCGTTTAGCTGATTAGCCATATAGCTGGCTGACGGCAGCATTATTCCGCTCTTTAGCTATATGGCTGGAAGAGCCGAATGAGTATTAATCTCCTACTTATAATTAATACCCCCCTCTACCACCACCACCACCACCACCATTTATAGTATAAAATTAAAAGTGTTGGTAAACGGTCAGTGCTGGTTAGTCTTAAAAAAGTGCTGCTATCATGAGCAATAGCCAAGAAATTGAAAAAGGTAATAAATTTTTATCAAAGAATTAATCAGATTTAAATTTTTGATTCTCAACAATTTTATAGAAAAAAGAGTCTACAAAAAGTACAGTGAACGATGAATCAAACAAAACAAGTGCATTTCAAAAAGGGTAAGCCGGAAATTCATGTGATACGCGTGTGGGACTATGCGAGTCGTACAGCGCGACGTGGAGAGTGGGAGCAAGCGGCTCGTGATAGAGAAAGATTCAGAATGAGAGTGGAAAGGATGCGGATCATTCTGGAACCTGTGCTTTTGAAAAAAATTGATGACTACTTAATTAATAGAAAATAAATTTATTTTTCGTTTTTCATTTTTATAAAATATAAAAATTTATTTCAAAATAGTTTGTGTTTTAATTCTCTCTTTATCATATATCATACATTCGCTTTAGTGATAATATATTTACAATAATTTATTTTTAATTAGACTTATATCCGTATGGATAGCTAATCTCGTTATTCACGAATCGTCTCTTTGAGTACACGGGCTCGCATATTTTACATTCAGGTCGTGTTACAACATCGTGAAACCGTGTGCGTCTAATAGCGTCATAGTTTGCAAAAATTGGCGGTATTTTACCAGTAATAAGATCTCGTATGGAATCAAAGTTTATTTTCTGACTCACCGACGAATTAAGTCTTATACCCTTGATTTTGCAAACACATCCTTCAACGCCATCTGGTGTCAAATATTTATATTCGTAAAATTTGGGTCCTCCGGAGACGAATGATGTGATGCTCGTGCCAAGACCATAACAGGCCAATTCGTCGGTCAAGTCACCCAAGAACGGCCCTGTTTTCGCATCGTACTCACCCACGCGACTTACATACACAATAGAATCAGTATCGTAATACAATACACGTTCACCCAGCGGTTGCAATTCTTCGTAGAGTTTTAAACGCGCCAAGGCTGTGGTATAAGCGGCTACGAGAACGTTACATAATGGTGATGGCTCAACAGCTGATTCTTTATTGTGCTAACTTACATAAATTGTCGTCTCATTGATCGGTAAAATTGAGTCGATCTCGGTCTCGACACTGCAGAGTAATTCAAACAATCTCTATGGATCATCTATCACTTCAGTCTTTGGCATATTCTCTCGTTGACCAAATTCACCCCACAATAAATTTAAACAGAGTTTTGCTACCGATCTCAGACCAGCGTTATATTTTATTCGATTTTTGTCTAATTTAATGCCCTCTTGTTGCACAAATTCCTCAATATATCGAGCAATCGCGTTTTCATCACCGTCAGCACATTCCAAAGGGGAACCCGACGCGTACGTTTTCTCAGCGAAAAATTTATCGATATAAGTTGGAAATAGACCACCCTGACCCATGGCTTTGTTGTACTGAGTAATTTTATAAGACCATATTTCAAATATTTTTCTGATGATATAGCCCATTTGAACAACTTTTTTCAACTTGTCAGCAACCCACGTGCCGATAAAAACTCGATCATCAGGATTTTCATGGTCACAATCTACGGTATACATTGATTCGGCACATGTTCGACACAGTGAAAACAAAAGCTTATTATGCATTTTAACGGGTAGTACAGCATGATATATATTTCGCGGCGGCAATAGTTCGCATTTAATAAGACCTTCAACGTGACTTATATTATTTGTTTGACCCTCTAGAGAGCGACACTCATCTGACCACGTATAGCATATACATGAGCAGCGACTAGCGAGCGTGGAAGGCAAAGATTGTCGGTTATTTTAAATATTTATAATGGATTTCTTAAAAACTGATTCGTTAGTGAGTGATACCCGACCGCGTCCCTCTGGTTTAGAAACAATGCTGACTTTCACGTTTAAAACATCATCGATTTCAAAATTGTCATTACTCTGTGCTACACAAGCTAATAACTCGAGTAGATCTGTCGGTGAAAAATCACGAACCAGTCTAAAAGAAATCCATAAAGAACCGTGAACAAATCGGTCAGAGTTTATAGTTATACCGATATAATCTGAAGGTCGCGCATTTTCACACACATGACGATATAAATCATTTATTGCTGCCTCAAACCACGTATACACATTCGCATTAGGTGGTGGGGGCAATATTGACACTCTTAATTGTCTACCTTGTAACTTAAATTGTCGGTAATATCGCGATGATTCTTCATGAATCGTAATGTGGTTCTGAGTAGTAGTAGTACCATCTCCCTGTTGAAGATATTTGTCTACAATATGATATACCAAAATTACGTGAAAATGTATGATTTATAAATTTACACTTAAGAGCAGGTCGTATATCCCTGTCCTTTTCTAATCAAAGAATTAATTTTTTTGCAAAAACTAATAATTGTAGCAAAAAATAAGGAGATAGCCCCATCTCGTATTATAAAAAGCAAGATTTTCTTTGATGACGAAAAATTATTTTTATCGATTCATTTTGAAGAAAACCTTACAAAACTTAAAAAATAGAGGTTAGGATGGACAATTCAGTTTTTCAAGGTTTTCTTAAAAACGAAGCGATAAAAATAATTTTTCCTCATAAAAGAGAATCTTGCTTTTTATTATACGAGATGGGGCTTTCTTCTTATTTTTTGCTACAATTATTAATTTTTGTGAAAAAATCAGTTCTTTCATTAAAAAAGGACAGATATACTCGACCTCCTCTTAAGGAGATGTAAAACGGACACCACCCCTGTATTCATGAATTTGGCTTATTTTTTCATAATATTGCAAAACTTTAGGAAAAGAAATGCTTTAGCTTGTAGTATTTACCATAGAGATTATTCAGTTAAATTTTCAAATAAATTCATTCATTAGTTTTTGAAAATTTTAGTGTTCCAATATTTATATATGGTCAATGTCCCAATCGCTACTCACGAACCTAATACTAGCCACTCACTGTTAAAAATTTTTGGTATCTAAATAACATTGAGCGGTTAGTAATAGGTTCGTGAGTAGCGATTGGGACATTGACCATATTAAAATTTTTAGATTTTGTACGAGAAATCTAAAATTCTGAGAAACTAATAAATGAATTTATTTTAAAATTTAATTGAATAATCTTTATGGTACATATTACAAACTGAAGCATTTATTTTCTTAAAATTTGCAATAAAATAAAAAGATAGTAAATATTTATGAGTATAAGTGTAGTGTCCATTTTACATCTCCTTAAATCAACCTGTATTCTCTGTACCTGGTGATTCAGATGAAATCATCGTATTAAGTGTATTCTGCTCGTTATTATTGATCGCCATTGATGACTGTCTCCCATCATCACCCCACCAAGAGCAACCAGGCATTGGTTCAAAAGGTGGTGGCACTGCTGTATTATTATTCACTCCCTCCACCGCAAAGTTTGGGGTAATTTCAGAGACATTTATGACTTCTCTTACCTCTTCAGGAGGTGGTAGTAGCACAAGATCTCTTGAATCAGATACATCTTCTTCTTCAGACAGAAGCCTTATTAACAGTTCATCCCCACTACTGTCCTCCATCATATTTTGCAGGTCTGTAAAATTTATGTAAAATCTGCTTAGTTGCACTATTTTTAACAAAAAAGTCTTATCCCGCGAAATTCTGTGATCATAAACAAAAAGTTTATTGGTTATTGATTATTGATCCGAAACTGATATTTTCTTGCAAATCATGTTTTCAGATTTATTATTTTATTCACAACAAAGAAGTATTTTATAGCGAAATTCTACGATCGTAAAGAAAAAAGATACAAGCTTTTAAACGGTAAAAGAAATTATGAATAACTTACCTTTAATAACACGGTGATGTAACATGAGAAGCCTGACTTTTGACGCATCTTGCATCCCTCTGCTTTTAATACAACGACCAGCAATGTCAAGTATTTCATTATCATTAAAAATATCTCGCTTAAACATATAAACTAAGGTACGTAGTCCGCAAAGTCCTAAGATAAATTTAATTTTTTTCAATAATTCATTATTGGAGCAAATGTTTAGACTTTTGTGCCATGAATTATTGCAAAATAATTTTGTTTGCGGTTCCCGAACTAATGTTCGGTGTAATGTGTGTGTGTGCGTGCGCGCATTTATTTATGACCTCGGTATATATGTCTCTGTCTCTCTCTCTCTCTCTCTCTCTCTCTCTCTCTCTCTCTCTCTCTCTCTCTCTCTCTCTTTATGTATGTATATATATATATAGGAAGTTTACTGTCTATCTAATGTTAAGTTAATGTTATACTTTCTTTTGCCTTCTATTTTCCTGATACTTTTTTATCATTTCAATATCGTTAATTCCCCGATAATTATTGGTTTTTATAGATTTAAATTTATTTTAAATGCAACAAGTATATTACAAGTAATCTTTTAAATCTTGATCGTTCTTATTTGCATATGAGTATACAAATTAAGTTTATATATATATATATATATATATATATATATGAACTTTACTGTCTATCTAATGTTATACTTTTTATCATTTTAATATCGTTAATAACCGATAGTTAATAGATTTTTAAATTAAATTCAATTAAACGTAATAGCTTTATTACGTGTAATGTTTTAAATTTTATCATTATTTTCAAGTGAATATACGAATTAAGTTTATTCCAAAGACTTGTGAGCTTATTTCTGTAAGCCACAGATATAGATTTTGTAATTTTACAAAATCAGCAACCTTAGGTCTTCTTATATTAAATTCTTTCCTCACACTACGTTAGGGTTATTTAGACAAATCATCACTGTACACCCGAGTTAGTGATAGAATAAAAACTTTTTCTATAGATTGGGGTATCATGTGTTTTCTTTAATTTCAATTTTGCGTCTTAAATTTGTAATATAAATCTTAATTTTTAACTTTTATCATGAAAATGAGATTTAGAAATTTAAAATATCGAATTTAATGCTGATGATTTTAACTTTACTGTAGAATATGACTCTCAAAACTGTAGTTCGAATCTTTTCTACGAGGAAAAAAGTGTCAAATTATTAATTTTACCGTGCGAACTTGAAAATATTTTTAAGTCTTTGGGGTGGAAACTATGCTTTTTATAATCGTGGACTTGGGGCCTCGATCAGTCCTCGTCGACAGCTCTTAGAGTCCGGCAGTACATTGTGTATGATTTTTCGGTAGTAAAAAATGTTAAACGTCAATCTACAAGCACCGGTCATCCCCGAGGGTAGTGTGCCGATGGATATACCAGTAGTGGTTACCGTAGCACCACTGGTGAACTTTATTAACTTGGGGCAGCCCAACATATTTGAGAATTATTGGGTTGCTCTTAATAATGATGCGGATATTATTATGGAGCATCAAGTTGATGAAGTAGATGGACAAGGGCAACAACAACAACAACAGCAACAACAACAACAACTGTGGCACCAGATTGTTGTTGATGACGAGAATGAAGATATACGATCAGTAGATTCTGAGTACTGGTCGAACGCCGAAACTGTCGAGAATCGGAGAGAAGATCCTGATTTCATCCCTCCTCCGTCGCAAAACATCGCAGAAGAAGAAGAGGATCCGGAAGAGGATATAGAAGCTGAAGATCTCATCGAGCTGTACAGACAAAACCGAATCGAAGAGTCTCGTCAGCAGAATTTGCTGGACCTGGTGAGGGATTATTATAAAAAGAAAATACAAAAATTGAAAATAAAATCGGCCCGATTCGTGCGGCGCATACAGCGTCGATTAAGAGGTATAAAAGCAAGAAGGCGGGAACAGGAGTGGATAATCCCCCGCCGACATCGTCGTCCTGATCCCGCAGCTGATTGACCTAAGAGATACCAAGATATGTGCTGGGGCTGGGCCAAGCCCTTCTACAGGGAAGTCATAAGAAGGTGGAAGAGATGTGAGGCATGTGACTTATGGCTATGCCCGGAATGCGCATTAGAAGGGATTCACTGTCAAGACGACGAAATCATATAGTTTAGTGTGTTATAAATAGTTAAAAGTTTATTTCAGTGTCAATAAATAATAAGTGTGCGTGTGTGTGTATAATAATAATAATAATAATAATAATAAATTTTCATTATAATATAAAGTTATAATAATACAGAGTGTCAATAAAATAATAAGTGTGTGTTGTATGAATAACAATTTGAATAACGATGAGTATTATTATTATTAAATAATAAGTGTGCGTGTATGTGCGTATGTGTGTATGATAAATTTAGAAATTTTATTGTAATAATTTGAAGTTATAATAATATAATAATATTCATTGTATAATAAACAGTTCATTGTGAAGGTGTGTGAGAATAAATTTTAAAATTTCATAATATAAAATTATAATAATAATACAGAGTGTCAATAAATAATAAGTGTACGTGTATGTACGTATGTGTGTATGATAAAGAGTACCCCCCGTTAAGATAGATAAAATGCCCTCCCTCATATATTTTAAAACTAATATTTTTTCTTGTTTTTATAGTAATTAAGATTAGGTTTTGTTATATTTATAGTTTCCTAACACATACCCTAACCTCAAGATAACCTAAAAATCACTTTTTTTATAAAATTTTTTTTTTATCTGGAAGGATGAATGATATTAATCCCGCGAAAATCATATGACTAGGAATTAGCACTCTCTTTTACTGTGATTTTTTGCGAGTCCTAGAAAGCAGTTTTTCTAACCTAAAAATAACATTTAAATCATAAAATCTCCGTAACTTTGCTCAGGGAGGGGCTACAAGTAATTTTCTGGGCTTAAAATTTGTATTTTTAAAAAACAAATACAATTTATGATGACCAAAAATTCGATTCTGGCATGGCGCCATGGCGAAAAACTCGAAAAACCATTTTTTCATAGGTTTTCTGTCGGTTATTGGTTGCTAGAGACCAATAACCGACAGAAAACCTATGAAAAAATGGTTTTTCGAGTTTTTCGCCATGGCGCCATGCCAGAATCGAATTTTTGGTCATCATAAATTGTATTTGTTTTTTAAAAATACAAATTTTAAGCCCAGAAAATTACTTGTAGCCCCTCCCTGAGCAAAGTTACGGAGATTTTATGATTTAAATGTTATTTTTAGGTTAGAAAAACTGCTTTCTAGGACTCGCGAAAAATCACAGTAAAAGAGAGTGCTAATTCCTAGTCATATGATTTTCGCGGGATTAATATCATTCATCCTTCCAGATAAAAAAAAAATTTTATAAAAAAAGTGATTTTTAGGTTATGTTGAGGTTAGGGTATGTGTTAAGAAACTATAAATATAACAAAACCTAATCTTAATTATTATAAAAACAAGAAAAAATATTAGTTTTAAAATATATGAGGGAGGGCATTTTACCTATCTTAACGGGGGGTACTCTTTAGAAATTTCATTGTAATAATTTGAAGTAATAATAATATAATAATATTCATTGTATAATAAACAGTTCATTGTAAAGGTATGTGAAAATAAATTTTTTAATTTTAAATATCTCATTTATTTTGTTAAATATATTGTAAATGTGTAATTTGATCCTGTCATTGAGGCACTGTAAATCGTCATTACAGACCCATCGCTTCACCTTCTCAGAGTTCATTGATCCCTGGTAACTTCTGAAGTGGTATAGTGGGGGTTTGTTTTGACGGTCCATAGTGCCCCTATAACTACTTAGAGCATTTTGAAATTTTTGAAAAAAATGTTTATATTTATTAAGCCAATGAAATCTCAAAAACTACTCTATGGATTTACTTCAAATTTTCCATACAATTTAATTTTTCGATCAACTGGTGCGGAAGCAATTGAGAATTGGTTTTCTTAGTGTAGTTTTAATTTTATAGCCATTTTGGTAATTTTAAAAAAATTTCGATTTTTCATCTTTTTTTTATTTTACGTATACTACTCAAAGAATTTGCTTGAAAATTTGTATGGAACATACTTTCGACTGTCAAAAGAAGAAAAACTTTTAAAAACTGATTTTCTTAGCGCATTCTTAATTTTAGAGTATTTTAAAAATTTTTTCAAAAATTTTTATTCTTCCTTTTTTTTCTATTTTACCAAAACTATTCGATCGATTTGCTCCAAAGTTTGTATGCAAGTTATTCGCCACTGCCTGAAGAAAACAAGCTTTGGAAAACTAATTTTTTCAGAGCAGTTTTAATTTTAGAGCATTTTGAAAATTTTCAAAAAAATTTTTACTTTTCATTTATCTTTTATTTTGTGTAAACCATACTATAAATTTTCTCCAAAATTTTTATACAATCCATTCACTATTGTCTGAAGAAAATGAGCTTTCGAAAGCTAATTTTCTTAGCGTGGTTACAATTTTAGAGAATTTTAAGGATTAAAAAAAAATTTCGATTCTTTTCTTATTTTTTTTTATTTCACGTAAAGCACTCGATAGATTTGTTCTAAAATTTGCAGGGAAATTATTTGCGATTGCCAAAGAAGGAAAATTTTCAAAAATTGATTTTCTAAGCGTAGCTTTAATTTTAGAGCATTTCTAAAATTTTGAAAAAGAAATTTTGAGAAGGAAATGTTATTTATTTAGCCAATTAGATCTCGAAAATTGAGCAATGGATTTGCTTCAAATTTCGCATACTATCTATTATTTTGTCTAAGTAGACGAGAAGCAATTAAATATTGGTTTTCATTGCGTAGTTTTTTTATAGAGCTATTTTAAAGACTTTAAAAAAATTTTCGATTTTTTATTTTTTTTTGTATTTTACGTAAATTACTTGATGAATTTGCTTTGAAATTTGCATGGGAATTATTTGCAACTGCCAAAAGAAGGATGACTTTCAAAAACCGATTTCCTTAGCGTAGTTTTTATTTAAAAAAAAATTTTTTTTTTTAATTTTTATTTTTTTTTCCATTTTACGTAAACTACTTGATAAATTCATTCTAAAATTTGTATACAAGTTATTTGCTGCTGTCTTTCTAAAACAAGCATAAAAAAAATAATTTTCTTAGCGTAGCTCTTTGATCACTACTTTTGATTTCTAATTTAACGCTTTCATAACTCTTTTCTTACTTCCTCACTTCCTCTTTGTCCTTTTTTCTCAAATTGATCCTCATTTTTACCCTATTCTCAACGATCCTTGTCTCTCTCTTCTTATTTACTAATCACTCTCTCACATTCACTAATTTTTCTTGAATAGAAATTGTATTTAATATTGAATTCACATTTAAAAAAATCAAATCAAATTACTTTAACTCAATGAGCTCTATGAGAAACCATTGCGCCAAAGCACTTAGCAGCATTTTTTTTAATGTGAAAATATTTAAGACAATATTATTTGGGAAACGAATAAAAAATTTTTTATAGAAGATTTTAGAGAAAATAAAGAAAATAAAGCTGGTTGGGTTGGTGGCCGCGCTACCGAGCGGACGTGTTTTGGGAGCTCCGCGTGAAGTAAGATAAAAGTAAGGAAAAATGTAGAAAAGAAGTAAATAAAGGGTGGAAATAAAATTGGTAAATTATGAGGATAATAAAAAATAAAAAAGTTGGAAAAAGAAGTGCTTAGAATAAGTAAAAAGATGTCGGAAAGAAGACGCATGTTTGGAGGTTAGATAGACGGCGGTCAGCCATTGTGAGCCTTTGTGTATGAGGTATAAAAGAAGTGAAGCTAAAATGTCGTTGAAATAAGTGTTAAGGAATGTATTACACCTGCAGTAATAGAAATAAAGAAGAAAGGTCAAAAGTGGAAAAATATAGATAAAAGAAGAAAAATCTAAAAGTGTAGTCGTTGTATAAAGAGAAGAAAGGATAAAAGTAAAAAAACAAAAAAAAGAAAAACGCACTGCAAACTACAAGGATTAGAAATATCAGAGAAGAAAAGTTATGAAAGAACAGTGTAGTGTTAAGAGGAATAAAAAAGAAAAATAAATAAAGAAAAAAAATTGAAAAAGCTGAAAAGTATTGTTAAATAGAAAAAAGTAATAGGTGCAATTAGATAGTGTACGGAAACAAAGAAAATTCTTAGAAAAGAGGAGAGGTTAGTAGAGAGAACGGTAGCGCCGCCAATGGTAAGATATAGTTACTCTAGTCGTTTAGAGAGTTAAAGAGAGAGGCACACAGGGTGTCATGGTCTATGATAAGAGCAGGACAGAAACAAGGCAGCATATATAGTAAATGGATAACGATGAAGAAAAGAAGAATTAAAATTGAAGAATTAAGAACAAGGAAAAAATAAATCAAGGGCGATGATGAAAGAATGGAAATTTATACGGGACTTAGAAATGTAAAACGCGAGTTGTTATTAGTTGTTAATGTGCATTCATAAGTGTGGTATGAGTCTGAGTGGTATGTGAGCGAGATATTAGCATAGGGTTCTGTATAGGAAAAGTTTACGCGAAGCAAAAATGTGTAATTGTTTAAATTATTAAAAGCAAGATATAAATAAGGAGACAGGATAAAATAAGACAAGGTTATAGTTTAATAGTGTAGAGAAAATTAGTTATAATGTAAAAAACTGTTGGAATAAGGCAGGACAAAAAAATTATGAAATGAAATAAAGGTGGACAATAAAAAGGTAGGATAGGTTATAATAAAGAATATAGTGGTATAGATATAGTTTGTGCACTATAAAAGGAAGGGAAAGTGAGGTTAGATAGGCGCAAAACAGAAAGCATAGATTTATTAAGTTATGTATGTGTATACGTTTTGGTATAAAGGAAGATTATAAAATAAGGTTGGGTTTGGCTAAATTAATACTATTCGGGATTATTTTAAAAGGTTTAGGAATAAAGCTAACAAAATCGTGGAATATTACGGTGGAGTAAAGCAAGGGACATTATGAAGAAAAGGTACAAGAAAGAGCTGGCTAGGTTGTAAAAATGTTAAAGTTTATGTGTTATAGTTGGATTTTGTTGGTATGTGGTATGGTGATGAGTGTTGGAATTTAATGTAAGGTATAAGAAAATGTTTAAAGAAAAACATGTTTGAGGTGTTGATGCAATCGAAATGTGAGGTTAGGTAAAATGTAACAAATAAATTAGTTTGGATATATGTAAATAAAATGTAAAGTGTGGTGATTAGGTAAAGCTTAAGTAATACACGAAATTAAGGGCATTTATTTCTGCTTGTTGGATATTTAAAAAAAAAACAAAATTTAAATGTAAAATTTAAATTTGAATTTAATTATGAACCTTGCTTTGTATATTTTTCGTTTAAAATATAGGTTGAAAATTAAATTAGAAATAAAGGTAGGAAATTTGTAATATTTAAGATGGAGTGATTGAATATTTCTTAGCATTTCTGGGCCAAAAGGACGAAGAGCCAACAGGCTGAATCGCGGACAATTTAATTACGAAATCATTTGTTATATTAAAGTTAAGTTAATGTATGTGTGGTAAGGTCTAAAGGAGGGTAGACTGTATTACCTAAGTTTGGTTATGGCTTATAGTTAAGCTATTTGTTGGTAGTGGTATGGTTTTTGTATGAATGTAAGGATTTATTGTAAGGATTAGGTAAATATTTAAAAATTATGTATTGGTGCGTTAAAAAAAGGAATGGGCGTAAAATGTAAATGTATTATGATTATGATTATGTATTGTATATGAGTTTTGTAAAAACTGATGTATCCGTTTCTAGGCCAATAGGCTGAAACGTAAATAAATAATAAAAAAAAAAAAAGAAAATAAAGCTTTATCCCATATTAATCAAATATTAAATTCAGAAGAAATGTCATGTAAAAATTTTGGTTTACATTAACTCAATTATAACTATATTGAGGAAAACGAAGAAATCAATGATAAAATTATAAATTTGAAAAAAAAAATTTGATAAAATGTACTGCTACGTACATTATATTGTACGTATATTATAGTAAAAAACATAAAATAAGGTAGAAACTCAGAGAACTGCGACTCCGAGTTTCCGGACCAAGAGTCGCACGATGCGCGAAGTGCTGATTCGGCACTTCATCGCGGGTAACTTACATCGTCGTTTTAGACAACGACGAGCGACAGACCATCGCCGAACGCGCTAGAACACAGTAGTAACTAGTCTCTCTCTCACTGTATTTAGTTTATAATAAATAACAGACAACTTCATATTAATTCTCTCGTTAATTTATTTTGCATCCTTACACTCCCCATAGGAGTGCGTATCAAGTAAATCCCACGTAAGAGTACAAACAATTTAATAATGATCAAAAACATATTTTTGAACAAATAATAAATAATAATCATAAAATTTTTTTCATAGATGGACCAGGAGGTTCTGGAAAAACATTAATATATTATTTTATAACAATAAAAAAAAATCTTATCAATGGCTTGGACAGATATTGCTTTAATTTTATTACCAAAAGGTTTAACCAGTCACCGAACTTTCAGATTACCGTTAGATTTAAATAACATTGAAAGTGCAATTTTAAAATTTGATTTAGATAAGAAGAAATTAAGAAAAGCAAATGTAATTATATGGGAAGAAGCATCAATGATTCCTAAAAAAGCTTCAGAAATAGTTGACAAAACATTAAAAGATGTCTGTCACAATAATGAAATTTTTGGAGGAAAAATAATTATTTTAAGTGAAGATTTTCGTCAAATTGTACCTGTATTAAAACACGGACAGAAAAATACAATTATAGAACAAACTATAAAATATTCAATTCTATGACTCATGTTTCATATTTTTAAATTAAAAAAAATGTAAGATCTAATGATGAAAATTTATCATAATTTTTATTAGATATCGGAGGAGGAAAAGTTGATACATTTATTATACCAGAAAAATGGAAAACTAATAATGTTTGTAATAAAATTTATTAAAACATTAACAATAATTATTGTTTTTCAAAAAATGTTATTTTAAGTACACATATTGAAAATGTGAATATTTTAAATAATAAAATATTGAATTTAATTAATAATGAAACAATTACATATTATAGTATTGATAATGCAACATATAAGGGTGTTGATCAAACAGATGATAATATTCATTTAAATTATCCAATAGAAATGTTTAATAATATAAGAGAAGGATTACCTCCACATGAACTTAATTTAAAAATAAATGCAGTAATAATGCTGATTAGAAATTTAAGTATAAAAGATGGATTATGCAATGGAACACGATTAAAGATAACAAGATTATATAAATACAATATAGAAGCTGAAGTAATTACAGGCGAAAATGAAGGAAATAAAGTTTTATACCACGTATTACATTAAAAACAAATGAATCATCGTCTTTACCATACTATTCTATGTAGAAAACAATTCCCTATTGTATTAGCTTTTGTTATAACTATAAATAAATCACAAGGTCAAAGTTTTGAAAACGTAGGAATATTCATAAGAAAACCATTATTTTCACATGGACAATCATATATTGCTCTTTCAAGAAGTAAAAATCCTTCTAAAATATATATTAAAAATAAATTAGAAATTAAAAATGGAATAACCAATACGGTATGGAAAGAAGTACTAGAGAAATAACAAAAAAAAATGAATTTAATTTTTTTAATATTAAAAATATATTTGTATTTCTTACATACTGATAAAACATTTGTTTTTTCAGATATAATATAATAAAACAAAAAATAAAAACATACTTTAATTTTTTTATAAAAAAAATTTAATATAAAATAATAAAAAAGAAAATAAAAACGAACTTTAAATTTTCTATAAAAAAAAGTAAAAACAAAATTATTTAAAGTACAATTTAATTAATACTAATAATAATGAAATCATTATAAAATGGAATGGGATCCAATTTCAAATGAATGCATTGTTGTAAAAAAACCTACAACATCAAGAAGATTTAGATTATTTAAATAACCAAACAAACGAATTTGAAAGATTTCAAAAGCAGTACAAAGAATATATGGAAAATTTAAATAAAAATACAGATTTATCTCGATTAAATAACGCAATTAATAACTATATTGGTATAGAAAATGAAAAAATTCATTTTGCAAATTGGAACAACTTAAGATATTATTATAAATATATGACAAATAAAATTATTCAATATAAGTTAGAAATACGTGATCCGATAATGGAATATTATATTACAACTCATAATACAATATATTATAGATATTTATTACGTATTGCTAATATAATTTTCTTCATATTATAAAATATAATATATAATATCTTTAAATAATAAATCAGAAATCAATCAGAAAAAAAATTAATCAAATAAATATTTTAAAAATATTTATTATAATAACAGAAAATTAATCAAATATATTAAAAAAGAAAATTAACATACATTTCATACATTAAAAAGACTTAATTGCATTAAGATATATTTAAAAAGGAACAAATAAAATTTAATAAAATAGAAAATATATACTTTACAATTTTATTTATGAAGTACATGGATTAGTAATTAATTCAATTAATATTATTATAAATATGATAATGGCATTAAAAGTTAAAAAAATTATAATCCTATTATAACTTATACATTTTTAATTGAATTTAAATATAATAAAATGTTTAAATGATGAATAAAAAATTATTTTATAAAACTGTAACAGTTATTTTGCCCGTTACAAAAAAAATTAGCTTTTAATTTAATATGAATTATAGCTAAGTCTATAAATTTTTAATATATGCAGAGTTGCTGAAACTATAAGAAATTTTACTAAATATTACACAGCGAACTCCGATTGTGCTAGCTAATCAATCCTATTGATAAACGACAAAATCTTATGTGATATACTTGTCGCTTGCTGCACACACTGCGCCTCTCTCTCTCTCTCATTCTCTTACCTGATCGAGAGACGCGTTGCCAGTAGCGCAGTTTTCCTTCGTGAGTCAGGTTCCAAAATACGTTATATTAAATTATATGATATTACGTAACTAATTAATTTACAACTGCTCACAAGGACCGTGGAGGCGTCGGAGTAAGCAACGGGAAATATATTTTATGTTATATATAGTCAGGCAGTATAAATTAATAGGAAGCACGATTTAATAGAAAACAAGATAAATTTATTATAAGAAAAATATAAATACAAAGGTGAAATATGAATTAAACGAAAATGAAATTGAGTAATATAAGAAAAATAATGTACGCGTCTAATGAGAGAGTGAGCAAGGGGAGGGCGCGTCGTGAACTAAATAGTACTCACTTATGACGCTGATACGTAGATGCTCTGGGGGCTTATTCAGTAATACGGTAACGTCTAACGGCAAGCTTAACGCCGACGCGCGCATGCGTTATAATCATTTTTCAGCAAATACTATCGAATATCGCGAACGTTATCAGAGATCATGTTGACGTAATGACGAAAATCTTCTAAACTAAAGCGCTAAGTCGATTTTATCGACAAATTTTACAACCAATTTGAAGCTTGATTGTGAATCGTACGTTAAAGTGTAAAACGTTATATTATGCATAACATATGTATATACATTGACGAAAAAGATTTCTAGAAGCAAAAGAATTACTCCGATTTGATGTGATCATTCAAATGAAAAAATAATTTCTTAGATGTAGCTAACTAAATGTTTAAATTAATTTCTGGCTTCACAGATTTTAAGTTATATCCAAGAGGATCGAGATATCTTTCTTGTCAGTGTATGTATGTGTATATATATACATATATATAAAGGAAACATTATTATTATTTACATTAGTGATTATAAAAATTATTTGTAATCATACATGATTAAATGATAAATTGTGTTTAATTTAAAATTCAATTGGATCTGCAGGTTTTAAAGTGACTTATATGTACTTTAATAAAAACGAACAGAAAAAAATTATATAAATATTGTTTTAAATAAACTTGTCTTATCACCAACAAAAAACGGTTTTTAATAAAATTATATATTAATCTAAATTTGCATTTTATATTCTATAGCAACAACTACAGTTTCTCGATTGAATTAAGTTTGCTGCAGAATTTAAAAATATTGGTTTTCAAAATTTCGTCTTTCAAAATAAAAATGTTGGCTTATATAATGTAGAGTTAGAAGAATATATAATAGAAACATGAATACAGATATATTTCTAATATAAATGTTACTTGTGGCAAATACTGTTAAAATTCCTTTTTTCTCTGTATTGGGATTTAAAATGAATGGATCATGACATTTTTTCTAATTATTATTTTGGATATATAATTATTAGCATATAAAATTAAACAAGTTATAAAATATTACTTAAGTTTTCATAATGTCCCAATCAACTGTCCATTTAAAATCCCGATACTGAATGTGTGGAGAATACAAGATCTAATATAACTCTACAAAAAAACTAGTATAATTATATTTTATTTGCGTATAAATATGTCAAAAACTTAAACAATTTGTTTTGTAATCATGTTAATTTTGATGTAAAATTATTTGAAATTATTTTAATTTTGAATATTTATGTTGTAAATGTCTGTTGTAAAAGATTTAATAATCAACTAAAACATTTTTTCATGTGTTTATCGATCACTTGAAAGAGTAGAGTCCTTAACGCTTTTCGACGTTGAAACGTTAAGTCAATCGTTATCGATGAAAAGTTAGTGAATAACCCCCCTGAAGTAGATCGGTGGAATACATATCTTCCCGATCGTTGAATTCCGCTGAGCTCTGCCAACGTGGTTGCCTTGTCGTAGATCGGTGGAACCCTTTACACGCCAATCCACGTATTTGCTGGCACTTAATGGCTGACCGCTAAGACGCGCGAAAAACGGGCAAACAAAACTCTACATAAAGAATTTATGAGAGTTGCAACTAGCCAATATAATATAATACGCTAGTCGATATAATTTAACGACTTTTATTTAAGACAACGTTTCGCGCTATCAATTGCGAACTTAGTCTAACGTATTATAAGACCACGTGGCGAAATCTTTTAACAAGCACAGCGCGGCTTAGGTTTCGTGTTAATGCAACGGTAGCCGGAACAAGATACGCACTTCTTTACTCGTCTTAGACGAGATATATGACCGAGCGTTCATGCTATTTTAATACCTAAGCGCGCAAGATTCAAACATGGTAGAATACCGTAACAGAACAAAAAAAGAAATTAATAAAATTCATATCATTATGTCCCGTATTATATTGATTTTTTTTGTTGATGAATAATATTAAAAATTATTAAATAAATAAACGATAATTTTAATAAAAATAAACATGAAAATAAATTCTATCAATTTCGTAAAGATTATTTTAATATATCTTTTTTTAATACTAGCATGAAAGTTAAGGATATTAAAAAGCAATACAAATATTTATAAATATTTTATACATCTAAAAGACTTAAAAATAAAATTAATATATATCAAAAATAAAATTAAAATAATTTATAAATAAGGAAAAATTATATTATTCAATTTTATCGTTTTATTCATAGAATATATTAATTAATAATATTATTATTATCATAATGATATTGAAATTCATTGTAAAATATATACTTTGAATAAAACTAATATTAATGAAAAATAAAATGAAATATATTAATTTCGAGTATATAAATTAAGGATACTAAATATTATAAGAAAATAACAATAATTAATATTCAAATATAAGAAATAATTAAAAAATTTTAAATAATAATAATATTAAAAAACAAAGTTCAATTAGGTATTAAACTTTCAATTTAGAATAATTATGATGAAAAAAATTTCTGTTCTATATTATTGTAAGACATGTTACAATAATATTTAATTGAAAAATTTTTAACAAAAAAAAAACCGACTTCAAAAAATGCACTGAAAAGTAACAAATAATTTATTATCGTTAGAAATCATACAAATAATTGGTAAAATACAATTTTAGAAGTCGGCGTCTAATTCCTCAATGAATGTAAACGTTATTTTTTAACAATAAATGTAAACGTTATTTTTGAACAATGAATGTGAACGTTATGAAGTCGTTCTGCTTACGCACCACAGATTTAGAATTAGACGCCGACTTCTAAAATTGTATTTTACCAATTATTTATATGATTTCTAAAGATAATAAATTATTTTTTACTTTTCAGTGCATTTTTTGAAGTCAGTTTTTTTTTTATTTTTTTTTTTTTATTTGTCATTTTTTAGTGCAATGTTTATAAAATCTTATTTTTTGTAAAATTTTTGTTCTTATTCGATACTTTTAAAGTCGGTTTTTATTTATTAAAAATTTTTTTAATTGTTTGTTTTTGTTAAAAAATTTTTATTTTCTATCTTCTAGTGAATCCCCTTACTAAAAACGCAAATATAGGTAGACCCACTAATTACATTAAACTTTCATTATTAATTCATAACGCATGCATTAGTAAACCACCAAGCAATATATAGCAGGAAAGAAAGAAGGCTCAACAGCATAGTGTCGTTATGTGTGCATGTATACATATTCAAGCTCAGGTAAGAAAGAGAAAGAGAGAGAGAGAGAGAGAGAGAGAGAGAGAGAGAGAGAGAGAGAGAGAGAGAGAGAGAGAGAGAGAGAGAGAGAGAGAGAGAGAGAGAGAGAGAGAGAGAGAGAGAGAGAGAGAGAGAGAGAGAGAGAGAGAGAGAGAGAGAGAGAGAGAGAGAGAGAGAGAGAGAGAGAGAGAGAGAGAGACAGACAGAGAGAGAGAGTAGGCGAAGTATAAGGGAGGTAAATGAGAAAACAAAACACCCGGTTTTTTTCTTAATTCGATAATTGGGTCATACAAACCGAATATTGGCCCTATAATTATAGGACACGTATGGGACCTTCCTGCAGACATTCTCTATCAGATAAGAAAAAGTTTTTTCGAATCGGTTAAAAATATCAAGTTATAATAATTATTCTAATAAACATACTTAAACAAAGATTTAAAAGAGATAAATATTAATTGAAAAATTGTTATTTAACAATAATATAATAACAAATTGTACAAATAAGAAAATGACTTTTAAAATTCTGTTTAAATATGTAAAACTGATGGTGGAGAATGGATTGTAAATAGAGTCTATGGTATAAGGAGGAAGGAATATAGACTCTCATAGTTGTGTAGGGCTACAGGCGAAGGGAACTATGCTTTTATTCTAAATAATTGTATAAAAAAAATGGAATAATTTTAATTAATTTTAACATGTCTTAAAATGACTTGAAATTATTATATTGATTTTATATAATTATTTTAAATAAAACAAAAAAAAAATCAACGCGCCGTGATACCATACATTTTTTATTATTTAATTTATATCATGAATTATTAATTGTAAGTTATTATTGACAGTACCTCTTCGGGTGATGTGGACATCTGTCTGAACAAATATATAATTAATATTAATTTTATTAATAATTTTTGTCAGTACAAATTTCATTACTGACTGATATTTTCATTAATGTAAACATGCACGGGGGTCGGCGAGCAG
The DNA here is from genome assembly GCA_017163975.1 of Anastatus disparis. Classification (NCBI taxonomy): domain Eukaryota; kingdom Metazoa; phylum Arthropoda; class Insecta; order Hymenoptera; family Eupelmidae; genus Anastatus; species Anastatus disparis. Next base: position 3,640,824 of record JAFFSR010000310.1, read on the forward strand.
CGCGAGCAGGATGGTACCCTCCCTAGTATATATATTTATGCTGTCGTGAACAGTAAGAAGGCTGGTCACATAGTAGGCTAGTCAAGTGGGTATTGAAACCGTACAGAGCAGGTAACACCATCTGGTGGTTGAAAAATATGTACTTACTGAGGACGTTATAGCTGCAATATATATGCAGTGAACAAGAAAAAATAATATCGAAGTAAAATAAAAAAATAAATATAAGTTTTACTTACGAATTATCATTCACAGTGTTTATTATAATTTATATAGATACTCGAAAAAGTAAGAATTACGTAAATATTATAATTATTTTAATGACAATATTCAGCTTCAAAGGTTAAATTCGTAGGATAAGTAGATAATGTAGAAATTCATAGGTAACAATAATAAATATTATTTTGACTGAAAAGTAAGTGAAATAGTATACTGCATATCGAAAATCATTAAATAATAATAAAAAAATGAAAAATTCATAAAATAAATCTTAAATTTTTTTATAATAAAAAATTTTTGCCGAAGCCTAATGGATAGGTTATATTACCTAGTTGATTCTTCTTAATGCGTTCATCAATTTTTCCCTTTAATTGAAATTATATTTTGCTATAAAAAGATTAAATGTTAAGGTTACTTTTTGCCGTTTTTTCGTAGTTTATTGCGAACAATTAACCTGAGCCATTATAAATATGATTTTGAATACAAAATTTATAAGCAACGTTCTACGTTAATGCACTATATAGTCACCCGACACGCGCTAATCTATTTCCATATTCCCTCCAACGCTTTGCTTTGTTCCAATAGAGATCCCTTATAGTTGCACTCGCAGCGCTGCTATATTTTATTTCTTATATTTTGTATTGAAGTATATTTGCTGTCAGCTTATGTTCCTGGGTATATATGAAGAAATAATATATCCTTGGGGAAATACTCAATATGCTATAGTAAGCTAGGATACAGCTAAGATTTTCAGTATGATGTGAGCACCAATATGTTTAAAACGGATAGTAGTGTAAGCGTGGAAACATTGACAGGCGCGTTAGACAATGAGCGCTGCATAGTTGAGTCCCGCACTTATTCAAATTTCATAATGGTCTTTTTCGCTTTAAATACATTTTTTAAAATATACATTAAATAAATAATTGTTCATAATGATTTTTTAATAATAAAATTTAGAGTTTATAGTGATAAAAATAATGACAGAGAAAGTGATATAGTGAAAAAAGTAGAATAAACATGCAACTTGTAAAATTGTAAGGGAAATAAAAAAATTTTTAACTTCTTCAGTTACAAATTAGTACATTCATATTCACAAGTACAAACAAATATAACAAAAAAGATTTTATAAACATATGTATCTATCATATTTATCAAATGAAAGAAAAATATTAAAATAATTGTGAATTAAAAATATGTATATCCCGATACAGTAAGTATCGTGTACTTTGTTTCTCGAAGCATCACACGTCTGGCGCTTGCGCTCGCAGACGATTCTGCCCGTTCCATGCTTTTTCAAATTCTACGAAATTGCTTCTTTCGCATTTCATAAATTCATCAAATATACATTGAAAAATGTGAAAAATTTATTAAAATATATATTAATAATTTCATAGTTCCATTAACTATTTACAGCAGCATAAAACAGTCTACACAACATGTGGTGTGCGTCGGGAAAATATTTGCAGGGTTCAATGTTCTTTACTTGAGCAGCAGAAAACATCGAACTCTGCCAATATTTTCCCTTCGGATGTCACTTGTTGCGTATATTACTTATATATATATATATATATATATATATATATATATGCATACCTATATACGTAAAAATAAATATTAAACACGGAGAAAAATATATATCTATGGGACATTTCATGTCAACTCACCTAGTAAAAAAATAAAAATCGCTCAAAATCGGTGAATATGTTCCATTTGATATTCAAAACATACAGGAAATTTTTTAGAGGTCTACGTGAAAAGGATCAAAGGGTAATCATGAAATAAATCGAATTTTTCAAATTCAATAAAAATTAGAAACTATAGGTTGTCTTATATCTCTTGAACAACTCAACGTTAGACCCTAAGATAATGGCTTTTTTTAATTAAATTATACTGAAATTTGAGCCAAAGTTTTATCCAAATCTGAGACCCGGAACTCATACACTCTCCTGGTCAGTTATTTTTCGTTATAATAAATTTAATATTTAAATTAAATTATTCAGGGTTTCAATCAAGTCCCGGAACGGCTGAATATTTGCTGAAGTACTTCATTTCTGAAAAAGGTCAAGATCAATCTTTTAGTAACTTTGAAACAAAGAATCTTATGGTGACCTTCAATTTGACCTAGGACTTTACCTTAAAGGTTATTTGAAGATCAACTTTTTTTTTTAAAATAGGAACCCCTATTTTGGACACCGGTAATCGATAGAGCGGGGAATTTCACGTTTAGATATATACTTAGGTCGCAGAAAAAGTTGAACCTTGAGGGCTACTCAAAGGTTATTTACCCGCAACAAGGTTTTGAGATACCTCTGAATATTTTTTCGATCGGCAGAGCTATTTTTTGTAGCTTTTTACATGGGACCCAATGGTGATCCTTAAATTAACCTTGGACTTGACTTTTAAGTATTTTAAGGTTAAAAATTTTTAAAGGAAAATCTGTATTTTTTACACTCGCAATCGTTACAGTGGGAAGTTTGTGTACAAAATGATATTAAGAGTAAGTTTATTTCGATAACAATCAGTTTCTACTCACAAGGAGAGTACCCGACCTTCGGGAAACGGATTTGGCTGAAACTGGGGGATATGATTTTTTAATGAAAAAAAATAAACCCGTGTTTTTTCTTTTCTTTGAATAGGCACCATAGACGGAGATATAGGCATTTTTTCGAAAATATAATGAAAAGGAGCTTTTATAAGATCTTGAATAACGAAACAACTAAGACTCTTATAAAAAAATGTACGAAAAATAAAATAAAGTACAGATTAAATTCTTTAATTTAAGCTTCGTTGCATTAAAAAAGCTTGTGTGGTTCAAAAGTTACAGGTGAATAAAATATGCTAATGAAATAGCGTAAAAAATTGATTATATGTTACACACTAAAATATTAACAAATATTTAGTAATTTTCTATTTGGCACAACTTTTGAACCACACAAGCTTTTTCAATACAACAAAGCTTAAATTCAAGAATCTAATCTGTACTTTATTTTATTTTTCATACATTTTTTTGTAAGAGTCTTAGTTGTTTGGTTATTCAAGATCTTATAAAAGCTCCTTTTCATTATATTTTCGAAAAAATGCCTATATCTCTGTCTATGGGGCCTATTCAAAGAAAAGAAAAAACACGGGTTTATTTTTTTCCATCAAAAAATCATATCCTGCAGTTTCAGCCAAATCCGTTTCCCGAAGGTCGGGTACTCTCCTTGTCAGTTGCTACAAATGTTAGGCGATCAGTTTCCTTAAGATCACTGATGGTCCCGGATTCTATGGAGCACCGTGGAGTTCTTTCGACTGTAGATTTTAAAATAAGCGTTTGTTTATCTTTATTACGGAAATTGTTATTAAAAAAATGTGTACTTTAACCCTTTCCGACACAGCAGGTATCATAGGACCCACCTTTTCTTACACACTATTTTGTTGTTTTAAAGTAGGTTTCATACGATTTACCTAGGGTTTTTTGTAATTTTGTGATCTTAATATGTTACGGAATCATAATTTATGTAATAATTTTTGATAATTTGTTTACAAATGAATAAATACAGAAAAATCACCTTTTTTGAAAAAAATTTATTATTGAAGAAACATTTTATTGCATTTTTACAATCTGTCTTACTTAAGGGTTTTCGGGGTCGCTGATTACGAATCCATTGTCATATTTTTTAAATCTTAAATTCGCCAACTTGGATTTGAAAAAATCGACATTTTTGTAGCAGATTCAAACTCAGCGACCCCAAAAACCCTCAAACACTTATTTTCAGCCAAAAAGGTGATTATTTAAGGAATTTTACTATTTAAGTATCAAAAAAAAACAGAATTTATTAGATCTTTTTCGTTGTTTCTGAATTGTACTTTCAGCTGAATGAAACTAAAACTAAAAAAAACTTTATAATATAGAAACATATATGAAATACGATGAAGGGGGGTTGGCGAGCCACGCTAGCAGAGGCGTACCCTTCTTAGTATCTTCTAAGACCATTAACAAAAACTTTGGTCTGTCACTTGGTATCGAGGTCTTCCACTAGGTATACTACCGGTGAAAATACTTTAATCATTTTAGCCAGTTAAATGAATCCAAGCGCTAATTTTGCAGCAAAATGTCGGTGGGGTATTGCTAAGCCATTTATTTTCCTCATATACTAATTATCAAAGATTGCTATCGTGGCTATGTCGATTAGATTTTTTTGAGCTCGTGAAAGAGCATTAGAAAATTTTAGCTGACTTCCTCGACGATGTGTTAATTTTATATTGAATCGCTGGAGTCGGGTATGCCATCTAGCTAATCTAACTTGTGCATCTTATAAATTTTTTAGCCATAGCAGGCAATGATGGTCAGTAATTACCGTTAACGGAGTTTCTTGGCGATATGCTGTCAGTCGTTCTGTTGCCCAAATAATTGTCAAAAACTCTTTTTCTAATACTGTAAAATTTCGCTCTGTTCAGCCAAGAGTGCCACTAATATAATAGATAGGGTCTTCTTCTGCGTCAATTTCTTGAATTAAAAGACTTACTATTGCGAAGTTACTTGCATCGGTTTTCCAGATAAAGGGGTAACTACAATTAGGACGGGCTAATATGGGAGCTTTAGTGAGGGTTACTCTTCGTGCTCCATCGGGTTTCCTTTCTTGTTAAGCAGATGAGAGGAATTTTAATTTGCCCAAGTTGGGAATAAACCGTGCAAACTAGCCAACCGTTTCTAAGACTCGATATAATTTTCAAATATTTATGGGTGCTAGATACTCTAAAATAGGGCGTATTTTCTCTTCATCGGTTTTTAAACCATGTTCATATAACTACATATACAAGGTATTTCACTTTAAAGCAGCAAAACTGATTTTTCTGGATTAATTTGCAAGTTCACTGATCTTAGGGCCATTAATACTTATTATAGATCGTAGTTATTATAGATCCTTTCGAAAAATGGTAGTTGTGATGATGACGTAATCCAGGTATGAGAAAACATTTGGTTCCTAATCTGGTTTGATGAGGTTATCCATAGTCTGGAATCATGGAAGAAACCAGGAGTGTTGGTCAGACCGTAAGGCATGCAACTGAAGTAAAACAGGCCTCTGCGCAGAACTGCAAAGGCGGTTATGTCTTTGCTGTCGGTATTTAATGGTATACCTGACTCAAATCTAGCTTCGAGATATACCTAGCATATATTAATTTATTAAGAATATCGTTCATATTTTTAATAGAGTAGGCAAACTTATTGGTGAGATCATTAACTTGCCTATAATAAGTTATTTCCTACTGTCTATAGAATAAGTTTTTAAAAACTGATTTTCTTAGCGCAGTTTTCATTTTAAAACTTTTAAAAATTTAGAAAAAAATTTTCATATTTTATTTTTTTTTCTATTTTACGTAAATTATTAGATAGATTTGCTTCAAAATTTGTATACAATTTATTTGATACCGTCTAAAGAAAACAAGCTCTTAAAAACTAATTTTCTTAGCGTCGTTGCAATTTTAGAGAATTTGAAAGATTTTGAAAATAATTTTGATGTTTCTTCTAAAGCCATGCTTCTTACATAAGGTTGGGCGGACGAGACTAAACGTAAAAAAACCGTGCGTTGAGATTTTGACTTCTTTGCTGCTAGAGCAACAAATACATATGCTGTCAAATATACACACACTTGCATCCTTTGCTCTCTCTTTCTTTCATTTGAAAAAATTATGATATTTAATAATTCAAAAATTGGTAATATTATAAGAATGTTTAATATTAACAATTTATATGTGCTGTAATTTTTCCGTATATAATAAATAAAAAAGTATATATATGTATATACGCACACACACAATGGCATTGAAAAAATAATACGCAAAATGGTAATGAAAAGCAGTCATAAGATTTTTAGATCGATTCATTAAGCTCTTTTCTTATCTTCATTTAAGTATACATTTTCTTTACAGCTTTAAACTTACTTGCAATAACTGATAGCTTAAATGAAAAATTTACATTTTTTCTATGCTTTCTACGTAAACTCCATAGAACATAACACAATGATATATTATTATGTATGTTAATCTTTTTCAAATTTTAATGATGTTTCTATTCAAAAAACCGCTAAAAACATTAGAAGTACAGTTTGGTTATTTTTGTAACTTATCCATCTTTAAATTATTGTAATAAGAAATACCATTCAAGATAACTTAATTTAAACAGGTATGATCATAAAGTTTAATGTATATTAAGCTACGGAATCCATTTCATAGGGCCAAACTCAGAATAGTACCATAATTTGTCGCTAATTTGTTGCTCTATCCCGGATTTTGTCGCTCCAGCCGTTTCCATGAAACAATGGCTACTCTAGCTTAATATTAAGCTATCGCATCCGCTACATTAACTCGGAAACGGCTAAAGCTAGCAACTCCATTCTGGTTGTATAATTTGTTGCTTTTTTGTCGCTCTAAGATAGGATGGTTCGTAAGTCCCAAAACCTAACCCAGACCCAGATATGGCCATTGGGCCTCAGTGAGATAAGAATTTTTTTTCTTAATGTATCTAATAAATCATAGGATATTCAATAATTTGTTGCTAATTTGTCGCTAATATTTGATCCTTCACTAGATTTTGTCACTCCATCCGTTTTCGAGAAGCAATCGCTACTCGAGCTCAATATTAAGCTACTGAATCCGCTACAGTAACTCAGGAACGGCTGGAGCCAACAAATTCGTTCTGGTGGCATGATTTGTCGCTTTTTTGTCGCTCTAAGATAAGATAGTTCGTAAGTCTCAAAACCAGACCCAGACCCAAATACGGTCATTGGGCCTAAGTGATAATGGAAACTTTGTTTTTTAATGCATCTAATAAATCGTGCGATGTTTATGATACTACAGTTGCTATAAAAAATTTATCGTCCCAAAAATCTTTGAATCCAAGCACATAGAAAATATTTTCATGTAAAATTGCTTTAATCGAAATGCATTTGGGAATAAGACGCATTTGATAATTAAAATATTTAAGACTTTGAGCGAAATTACAAGATGTTTGTTATCTTACTGAGACTTTAAGGATTTAGCCGCTTTCGTAATCCTTCAATCTGCACTATTTAAATATTTTTTATGTAATTTTTTTTAACTTACGTGCCTCTGGGAATTTATCGCTCATAATATCTAAACTCGTTAAGACTTTGAGTGCAATAAAAACATGATTCCGATACTATAGAAGCTTTAAGGATTTTTTCGCTTTGAAAATTGATGGATCCTAGCACGGCAAAATGATTTTTATGCAAATTTTTATAATTGTAATGCATCTGGGAATTTGTCGCTCTTGAGATTCTTAATTATTAATATTTTAAACATGTGAAGCGATTTTCGCGTTCCAATAAGAGAAAATTTTTTTTGCGAATTAATTTAGTTTATTGTATTATTTGATATTATTTTTTTTTCTTCATCAAAAGATCTGATGGCACTGGATGAGAAAAATTTGATTATAATTTTTCAACGTTTTTCATGTGAAAATATTTTTTTTATTTTTCATGTAAATTTGTTGGGGAGAATTCCAAATCGTATATTCCTCCCGCTTGGAAAGACAGAAAGAATTAGACATGAAGAACTCCAATGGCACCATCCAGAAGAGAAAAAGAAGACAAGACTATTGGAAATAATAATTATTAAAAATCTTTTCTTTATTTACTTTAAGATGATAATCATGCGTGCGAAATAGCGAGTTATTTATTTGTAAAATTGTGCGTGATTCTTATTTAGGTTTAGTGAGTATATTGTGTGAATTTAAGCGTCGAGAAATAAAGAAATTGCGGTAGAAAGAGATAGGCTATGAAATAGACGATGTGTAGTGAGCCCGTAATGACTAATCGCGCGAGTACATTGACAAGGCGCAGAGGTTTTCATCCGATGTTAAACGTGATTATTATAAAAAATATTATTTTATAATTTTCTAAATTTATTAAAAGTGTAATAATTGTAAATTAATTATTGATCAAGTGAGTGAGTCCCCAGAAAAATGCATGTGTGAAACATAATAAGCGTCGTGAATAGTTCACCGAATTTTCTCGCACGATCAAGTGCAAGAAACAACGAGCCTAACGACAGTCTTCAGCAAGCCCTGATTAAAAGAGGACGTGGGACGCGAGAAAAGGGAGAACAGAGAGCCCTTTGTTCTGTGAGAGATTTTGACAAGCGTAGAGCCGCAGCGTGTAGTAGAGAGTTATATTTTGAGTTTAATCATGTTTGAATTCGTGGTACCGATTTCTTTAAAACGTGTATTAGTTTTCTATATTTTCTTATTTAATTTTAAAAACGTAATTTAGAATATTTGTGGTGCCGTTGTTTGAGCGTCATTAAGAAGGATTGACGGGGGTTTCATCCTTTCTTTTTGTATCAATTAAAACGGAAAGAATTATTCGTCATCGTGTAAAATTTTAAAAAAAGTAAAATAAACTCTTTGCGCCATCGTTTTCTATAAAATCTCGTGCGGAGAGAGTGAGCGAAAAAAAGAAAGAGAGAGTAAAAAAAAGAGGTAATAACTATCACAAAAGTCATTTTGCGTACTTAAATTGCGCGTGCTTGCGAGTCGTTTTCGTTTATTACTGTGTTGAAAAAAAGGGTTATAAAGTTGTACAAGAGCGTGTTTTAAAATTTTGATTATGAATAGAAGTAGATAGATAGTTATTTAAATTTATTAACTGTACACTTGGCGGAAAGGATATTTTTCCGAATGTGTACCTCAAATGGCAGCGCTGCATATTTTACCACAGACATAAGAAAACTTCTAATTATGCATTGAGTTTCGCATCATGATTATTTTGTTTTTTCTTATAGGTTATTCATGCAAAATTCAAATGATAACAACTTAAATTTTATTGCATATATAATTTAAATTTACAATATTAGATTGTATATGATTATTGGACTAAGATATAAAAATTTTATTTAATTAAATTATAATTTGGGTCATGAAAAAAGAAAGTAATATTGTTTGTTTACTAAAATTATGTCATTAAGTAATAACTGACGATGATGCGAAATTCGCTCTATAATTTGGAATTGTCTTATGCCTGTGGTAAAATATGCGATGTTGCCATTTGAGGTTAACATTCGGAAAAATATCCTTTCCGCCAAGTGTACATTATGTTGTACGACAAAAAATAATACAAATTCGTAAGTATACATATATATAAAATAAAATACTAAGCAAAAATATACTCAAAACAAAGATACTGTAATTAAAAGTAATTAAAGTTTAGCTCAGAGAAGAGGTTCGTTCTTAAGAGAAAGGTAATGCGAGTATGCTGATGTCTTCAATAATGCCAATGATGGTGAATTTCTTAATAATGATGGTAGACCGTTCCATAGTTGCGATGACACAACCAAGAACGATCTTTGGTGATACTCGATAGATGAAAAAGGAATGGTTGACGGTCTCACATCACCCCTCAGTGTCCTCACAGGCCGGCTCCACAGATATCTAGAATACAGATATAAAGGTGAGCATGACAAAAACATTTTATATAAGAAGGTAGTAGTGAAGTAGTTTCTTCTACCCAAGGTGGATAACCAGCCTAGAGAGTACCTATAAGCAGAGATGTGCTCGCGCTTACTTACACCATAGATGTAACGGATACCAGAGTTTACGACCCTTTGAAGCCTCAGATCGAGTTCAGCGGGTCAATATAAACCAAAAAGCAGTAATCAAGTGAAGGAAACAGTAAGGAATGGATAAGATGCTTACGTATCGCAATGGTGGTACTTTTTCGAAAGAAATTTAATCTATGAAACGAGTGGCTTCTGCTGCACACATGGGCAATTTGATCCTTCCAGTTCAACTTACTATTAAGCCATACACCAAGACTACGAACAGAAGATTCAAACTCAATAAGATCACCATTTAATGGCACACCAGTGATATGTGATGAGGGCAGCATATTGACATAGAAATAAGATCCAATAATAATAGCTTTTCTCTTATTCACATTTAATTTTAGATGGTTGTTCGTCGCCCAGTTAACAATACCGACAGCTTGATCACTCATAAGAGCAATAACTGAAGCTAGCTTAGCAATTGGGCACTGAATGTAAACCTGAAGATCATCAGCATAAATAAGATGCTGCACATCAGCATCGAAGTCAGCAGCCACATCATTAATGTATATAGAAAACAACAGTGGACCAAGGACGGAGCCCTGAGGAACACCAGTATTTAATGTTACATAGTCAGATGCATTACCATCTGCATCAATAACAGCCTGCTGTCTCTCAGAGAGATAAGATGCAAACATGTCAAGAGAAGACATTTTTCTGAGCAGAGAGACATGGCATACCGTATCAAATGCCTTGCTGAAGTCAAATAACAACAGCAAAGTCACGTAGCGTCTGTCCATATTGCGTCTAACGTCCTCAGTTAGTTTCAGTAGTGCGGTCTGGGTACTATGTCCAGTTCGAAATCCAGTCTGATAAGGGTCCAGTAGCTGTCGCGTAGACAAGTAATAGTAGAGTTGATTATAGACTAGACGTCCGAGAACCTTGGACATAAAAGATAATAAAGAAATTGGCCTAATGTCACCAAAAGCTTGTGGAAAAGAGATTTTGTTTATTGTAGTAACCAGCGAGATCATACAGCACGAAAGAAATCCAGTCGAACACGCCTAACAGGCACAAACCGTAAGATAGCCTTATTAAGATAAGTGTAAAGACAATCAAGACGAGCCAAAAGAGAAGAGTCACTGCAACACGTTGCACAATTTAGCGATCGAAAATAATCGAGAAGAGCAATTTCGTCAACTGCTTTATAATCATGATAAGTAAAATCATTAAGTATATGCCTAGAGATAGACGACTTCACAGTCGCAGTAATAAAGTCATGTCTGTCAATAAATGGTACATCAGTCTTCGAATAGTCGAGCAGTAAGTCATTGGCATCAACAAGGCACAAGTCGAGCCACGTATCAGAGGAATAATTATAATGCGTAGGTTCATACGGCACATAAAAAAGTGCATTTTCCTTAATAAGGCTCTTAAGGAACACAGAATCATCAGATTCAGAACACAGGTTAGTGTTGAAATCTCCCAGAACCACCCTAGTATTATAATTGTAAATATAAGTGGTCAAATCAGGAATAAAGTCAGTGTTGGCCAAAAATAGAGCGTGCGGTGGTCTATAAACAACACCAACGAAAATGGGTAAAGCCAAGTCAGATAAGTTGACTTCACAAAAGAGATACTCAGGTAAACCAGTTTTACCACTCCAGCTTCCAGAGGATAAACAGAGACGCACAGAAGTGAAAGAGCAGTGTACAAATAAAGCAACACCACCTTCCCTGGTGTTACGATCCAGTCTATGAAGCACATACCCATCAAGAGCAATCAAAGAATCACAAACTATTTGGCCCAGTTTGGTCTCAGTAACAGCTATTACGTGGAAATAAGGGCGAGAAGCCAAAAAGAGTCTAATCATCTCAATGTGCGCTTTAATAGAGTTGGCATTGAAATGCTCTGAGACCATCCTTAGTAGTGAGATGATCATGAATGACCGATGAGATAGTATTTTTAGAAGGAGAAAGTGTGTTAGAGTGAGAAGGAAGAGAGAATGAGCTTACCCCAGTGTCAGATGTTAAGTAGCTGCATCGCTGTTGGCTGATACTAGTGAGAGCTTCAATAAAATATAATCCAAGTCCTCATCCACTGCAATACGAATGGCTGCATCCTTCTTCTTCCTTGTGACGAAGACCTTACTATCACGGACAAATGTAAGGAAGTTGTACCTCTTATCTTTGGCCTTCCTAAATACTCTCAACTTCAGCTGGTGCAATGAGTGTGGCAGATATTTATTGATGTTGATCAAGGAAGGAGTAAGTGTTTTCACAGATATAATTCCATGCAGAAGGTCATTCTTGATCTTTGAGGTATGAAGGCTACCCATCTTGTTCTCTGCGCCAATAACAGATCGCGCCAACGAGGCACTCTTCATGGTGACAAGAAACGGCGTCGTAAGCAGCGGAGGACCACCTTGAGGTGTTGTTGCAAAAGGAGCAGTACTATCATCAGTACTACGAGCTGTACCAGATCGCGACAAAGGTCGAACCGAAACAATGTCATTGAGAGCAAAACTAGAGTTCAGAGAAGCCAAAACAGCAAAGACACCGCTCTTCAGATTATTAAATTTATTAGGAACCAAGCCTCCAAATATTAGGTCTGATGCACGCTCAAAGCGCTGCTGTCGAGCCGCTAAAACATCACACTGTTGCCGTAAAGATTTATTAAGTTTGTCCAATTCCTGTAATTTAGCAGGCATAGGGTGGTCAGATAATGCCTGATCAGACACAACAGAGAGAGATTCCTCCACCTTCGCCTTAAGCTCCTGATAATCCCGACAGATCTTGTCAAGTCTTGCCTCAGTTGCTCCACAACGTTCTTCACATGTCACAGCAATACCATCCACTCGTGTCTCCAAACTTGTAAATCTCTTATCCAGTGTTAACAGTTGAGTGCTAATATTGTTGATTTTGGTATACATATCATCAAGCTTATCTAATTTTTCCATCTTCTTCAATATAGAAGACAAAAGTTCATTTGTTTGTAGCGCCGTTAGTGTCGGAGTTGAAGTACGCGACATAGACAGAGAAGCTGAGACATTACTTATAGAACCCACTGAACTAGAACGTGATCGATTGCAATCAGGATTTGCAGCTGCTATGCAAAAGTTACATACCTTCATTTTTTGGTCATTATTATCTCTGACTATGAGCAGTTTAGTACAAGAGCTGTGATAAGTCTTACCACAGCGACCACAAAGCTGAGGCTTAGATGCAGCACTAAAGTTTTTAAAACAGAGACCACATTGATTGGGCATAGATCCAACCTCCAAGATTAGTAAAACAGCTTAATTCAAACGAATCTTAAATTTTAAATTTGATGCAAGTTGTATATTTAAAAGTGGATAAGCAGCTTAAGGTGGTTCTTTCATGAGACATAAATGAACAAAATATTATCAAAATTTAGGAGGTCGTAAATAAAACTTATATTTTTATATTCATTAAATTTCAGACTCAGTTATCGATGAAATAATAGAAAATAATGATTTTGAATTGGAATGTTTTATGATATAATTTTGTATTCTAACCCTTAATTTCATGTTTAAACTTAATATTTTTATCATTTCAAATGAATATATATTAATAAAAAACTATTCATTGAATTCTGCAGAATTGATAGATTTAGAACATATAAAAAAAGTAGTCGGTTGATGAATCATCTAAAAAAATTTTGAATATTAAAAAAAAAAATTGAAAAAAATAATTTAAATTATGATTCTGTAATACTTGACAACGCTGTGGAATAAAAATGTAAACACGCATCTCGTTTCTTTCGAAAATGTGACATTTTACTTAGGTGATAATGAGTCTAATCATATGTAACAAATAATAATATAACAAACAGAAATTCACAACGTTTCCGGAATTCCAATATGTTCAGGAACGTATAAATAATCAAATTTTATAAAATTACGTATTATTTTAATATTATTTAAAAATATTGCATAAATTTACTTAATATTTATTAATAAAGTGTCAAGAATAAATTTTTTATTAATAATACTAAGAATTTATGCATTTAGTGAGGTCCCCCAGCTAAGCTTCCGCAACATACGGACCTGCATGGAAGAACAACCTTAATAAATGCACTTTGAGTTGCTTCTATGTTTTAGTTGTTGTAAGTGGAAAAGCAGCTTAATTTGTAATAGAGTAAGATTCGGGCGACTGTGATTAGAGAGAGCAGAAGATAATAGTGGAAAAGCGCCTTAACTGGAGAAGTTACCATTAGATATCATATAGACGGGCAAAGATGCTAATATAAGGTTATCCAAGAGATGGAGTTACCAGCACTATAAGTAAATAAGACTCCTCTTGCAGTATATGATTGCGCCAAAAAAGATTGAGGTTATGTTGTAGGCAATAGATAAAACAAGTTGCAATGCATCTGCATACAATATACTGCACTATTGTAACATACAGCAACTAAAGCAGGCATGCAGCAAATTCCACGTTGTTACTACTAGATATTATTCAAAAGTACAATGAAGTTAGTGTATAGATTATCCAAGAGATAAAGCCATCAGCGCCAAATAAATATGACCCCTTGCAGTATATGATTGCGCCAAAAAAGATTGAGGTTATGTTTCAGTTAAAATATAAAACAAATTGCAATAAAATTGTACACAATATAATGCAATTAACACAACACTCAATAACCAAAGCAGGCCCACAGCAACTTTTACAGGCAGCAGCAAAATCCACAGCAACGTCAGAGATAGAATCAAGTTAGTGTTGATAGACTGCACTTCCACAGCACGTCCAGAGTCCAAAATGCAATTGCAAAATGCAAATGAATAAGACCAACACTCTCGGACTCCAAGTAGGACGATTCCCTGCAAAAAATTCCACTCCGCAAAGTGAAAAAATAATGTTTGAGACAAGTTTTAAGAGGAGCGAAAAAAAGTACGTATGGTGCTACTTACGGCAAGAGAGAGAGAAAGATATAGATGGATATTTTGTTTATTTTATGTACAGTATGTTGTACAATTTACATAATACAGTATATACATTAGATTATAATTTTATATATAATAATAAGCAAAAATAAAAAACCTTAAAACAGTGATAAATTTTAAATACATTTAACAAAATTAATATAAACATGATTTTCAAAATTAGCGTAATGGCAGAGGTCTATCCTCTAAGGAAAGGTAGTATGCCAATGCAGATGATTTGAATGTAAGGAGCGATGGAGAGTTACGGATTGGATCGGGAAGTTCATTCCATAGGAATGATGAAGTGACTAAGAAAGATCCATTGTAATATTCAGTGAGAGCTGATGGAACGGTCAATGGCCTCAAAGCACCCCTCAATGTCCTTACAGATTGGTTCCAATTATACCTAGAGTAAAGATAGGAAGGTGCTGTAGTCGAAAACATTTTGTAGAGGAAGGATGAGGTAAAATATTTCCTTCTACCAGAGGTAGATAACAAGCCAAGCTTAGAACGATAAGAGGAAACATGCTCATGTCTGCCAATACCATACACATAACGAGAGAGAGAGAGAGAGAGGGAGAGAGTAAATTCATAAGACGTTGTATTTTTTTTCTATTATTCAATTTAAGTTGTGTGAAAAGAGAAGTGTGAATTAAAAATTTGGGAATAACTAAAAAATGTAAAAGATATTAATATATCGATTTGTAAAATTTGTGTGAAAGATTCCCGAGAAAATTTTGTCTTCCAAGAAATCAGCCAAAGTTGCACCTACAACGCGCGCGTGTTGAATTTCCGAGAAGAGAGCCTCTGTTACTGCCGTTGAGAGGAAAGGTAAATCAGGGACGATATAGAATAACATAGACGCGCCGTGTCAAGTAGCAACGATCCAAATTCCGAATCATGCAAATATCTAGTGGTGTCATATAGTAGTGTTGATAGCGAATGAGAATGAGAGAGTGAGAGATATACACACACACATATATATATATATATATATATAGTATAAGTCAGAGCGAGGGAGATAATTTGAAGTTTTGTATTTAGCGTGCGAGTCTATATAATTCGAAAACTGTAATAGTAAAGTTTATAATTATTTATCGATTTGATATTAAATAATTTAGTTTTGTCATCCAAATTTATTTTTATTTATTCAATTAATACCTGGGATTTAAGGCGACTACGGAAGTTTGGTTCGATTTCATTTTGTAGTTTACAAATTACTCTTTCAGTTTCTAAAAGTTTTTGAATTTTTTAATTTTTCACCATTTATTATAATCCGTAGAATGGTGGAAAATTAAAAAATCTGAAAAATTTTACATACTGAAAGAGTAATTTGTAAACTCAAAAATAAAACCTAACCTAAAATCCGAAGTCGCCTTAATCATTTATTTTTTTTTTAATTATACCTAAACCTTAGACTCTCAAATCCCGAACGAGAATTATAATTCCGCGGCGAATCTCCTCTGTAGATTGTCAAAAGCTTTTCACGGTATACTTTATGCAAGATTTTATGCAAGTTTTTTTAATTGAAATGAATTAGAAAGTAGGTCACTCTTGATATTTGAAGCTACTAAGACAACAGATACAATTAAAAGATCTTTCTGACCTTATTAAGACTTTGAGGATATGGACGCTCTAGTAATTCTTCAATCAGCTCACTCTAAATATTTTTTTATATCAGTTTTTCAATTTAGATACGTCTGGGGATTCCTCGCTCATGTTTATTATTAAAATTTATTTGAATAAATTAAAACTTTAAACGTGATAATAATATGATTCTGATTCAGAAGAAGCTTCAAGGATTTTGTCGCTCTAAAAATCTATGATTCCTAGCACGCTAAAATGATTTTTATACTAATTTTTGTGATTGTAATGCATCTGGGAATTTGTCGCTCTCATGATTGTTAACCATCAATACTTCAAACGCAAAAAAAAGATGCTTTTGATAATACATTACCTACAAAGAATTCGTTATTTTAAAAATATTTAAATCCAAGCGCATAGAAAATGTTTTCATCAAATTATTTTGATTTGAAATGAATTAGGGAGTTGGTCGCTCTTGATATTTGAAACTATTAAGACTTTAAGTGCAATTAAAAGATGTTTGTTATCTTACTAAGGCTTTAAGGATTTTGTTGCTCTAGTAATTCTTCAATCTGCACATTTTAAATACTTTTTTATGTAAGTTTTTAAACTTAGATGCCTCTGGGAATTTGTCGCTCACGATATTTAAACCCATTAAGACTTTGAACAGCATGAAAAGATGATTCTAATACAACACAAGCTTCAAGGATTTTGTCGTTCTGAAAATCCATGAATCCTAGCACGCCAAAATAAATTTTATGCAAATTTTTATAATTGTGATACATCTGGGAATTGGTTGCTCTTGAGATTCTTAAGAGGAGGTCGTATAGGTTTAACCTTGTCTAATCTAAATTTTCGTTATTATTAATAAATCCTATTCTAGAAAAAAATATAAAATTTTTATTAGTTTTCGAGTGAAATCTGAAACTGAAAAAACAGGATCGTTTGCTCGTCTTTAAATCTATTGGGCTATGCCCTTACTTTTGTATGAAAATATCTAACTTATTAATCATAATAAAAATTTAGATTAGACGAGGACAGAGCTATATGACCGTCTCTTACTCATCAATACTTCAAACGCAATTATAAGATGTTTCTGATACTACAGTAGCTACAAAGAATCTGTTGCTTTAAAAATCTTCATATCCAAGCACAAAGGAAATTTTTTAATGCAAGTATTATTAACTGAAATGAATTAGAGATTTAATGGTTCTTAATATTCCAAACTATTAAGACTTTGTGTACCATTAGAAGATGATTATTACCTTACTTAGGCTTTAGGGGTTTTGTCGCTTTAGTAATTCTTAAATCTGCATACTCTAAATATTTTTATCTGTAAGGTTTCGAATTAAGATGCATTTGAGAATTTGTCGCTTATGATATTCAAAACTATAAAGACTTTGAACGCAATAAAAATATGATTCTGATATAACAGAAGCTTCAAGGATTTTGTCGCTCTAAAAATTTATAGTTCCTAGCACGTTAAAATGATTTTTATGCACATGTTTGTGATTGTAATGCAACTGAGAATTTGTGGCTCCTGAGATTGTTAACCATCAATACTTTAAACACAATAAAAAGATGTTTTTGATACTACAGTAGCTATATAGAATTTGTTGCTCCAAAAATCTTTAAATTCAAGCAAATAAAAAATAATCTTATGCTAGTTGTTTTAATGGAAATACATTTGTGAATTATTCGCTCTTAGTATTTAAAACTATTAAGACTTCGAGTGTAATAAAAAGATGTTTCTAACCTTACTGAGGCTTTAAGGATTTGGTCGCTCTAGTAATTTTTAAATCTGCACATTCTAAATATTTTTGTATATCGGTTTTTGAATTACGATGCATCTGGGAATTTGTTGCTCATGATATTTTTACAAATTCAAATTTTGAACATAATAAAAAGATGATTTTAATATAACAGAACCTCCAAAGATTTTGTCACTTAAAATTCATAGATCCTAGCACACCAAAATGATTTTTATGCAAACTTTTATATTTGTAATGCATCTGGGAATTTGTCGCTCTTGAAATTCTTTATCATCAATACTTCATACACAATTGTAAGATGTTTTTGATAGTACAGTAGCTACAATAAACTTGTTGCTCCAAAAATCTTTAAATCCAAGCAAATAAAAAATAATCTTATGCTAGTTGTTTTAATGGAAATACATTTGTGAATTATTCGCTCTTAGTATTTAAAACTATTAAGACTTCGAGTGTAATAAAAAGATGTTTCTAACCTTACTGAGGCTTTAAGGATTTCTTTGCTCTAGTAATTCTTGAATCTGCACATTCTAAATATTTTTTTATGTCAGTTTTTCAATTTAGATGAGTCTGAGAAATTGTCACTCTTGAGATTCTTAATCATCAATAGTTTGAACGCAATAATAAGATGTTTTCTGATACTACAGAAGCTGCAAGAAAATTTTCGCTTGACCTGACGTCTAGTACGTTTTACTAAAGTATCGTTGGGAACAATTTTTAAAAAAATTTCCTTGCTTTTGGCAGTCGCAAATAATTTTCCTGTATATTTTAGAACAAATCTATCGAGTTCTTTATGTACAATAAAGAAAAAAAAAACGAAAGTTTTCTCTACATCTTTAAAATTCTCTAAAATTGCAACTACACTAAGAAAATTATTTTTCAAAAGCTTATTTTCTTCAGACAATAGCGAATTATTCGTATAAAAATTTTGGAGAAAATTTATCGTATGGTTTACGTTAAATAGGAAATAAATGAAAAATGAAAATTTTTTTGTAAATTTTCAAAATACTCTAAAATTAAAACTACGCTGAGAAAATTAGTTTATAAAAATTTTTCTTGGAAGTCGAAAATAATTTCCATACAAATTTCCAAGCATATTCTTCGAGTAGTTTACGTAAAATACAAAAAAATGAAGAATAAGATTATTTTTAAAACTCTTAAAATAGATCTAAAATGAAAACTACTCTGAAAAAACCAATTAGCTTCCCGCCTAGTTAGACAAAAAAATAAATCCTATGCAATATATGAAGCAAATCCATCACGTAGTTTTGGAGATCTAACTGACGTACTGAATTCACCCACACATACACACACACACACACGCACACACACACGCACACACATTTTCTAGAAACCACTTTTTCCGAATCCTGAAGTAAAAATATGTAAAAATAAATGGAAAAATAGAAAAAAAAATTTTTTATTGATACAATGCTTTTTGTATTAGAAAGCAAATTCGCATAAAAATCATTTTCTCGTGTTAGGATCCATGAATTTTTTGAGCGACAAAATTTTTGAAGCTATTGTAGTATCGGAATCATCTTTTTATTGTGCTTAAAGTCTTAACGGATTCAAATATCATGAGCGACAAATTGGGTCTTTGCATGAAAAATTTTTTTTTGAATCCATTATATCCGTAATTTACAAAAAGAAAGAATAAAAGACACGTTTTCTTATATAATAAAAATAAAAACTCAAAGAGATAGAGGTAGTTAAAATTGTGTGACGTCACGGTTCTTTTATAATCGTGACGTCATGTACAGTGAGGTCCAGTAAAACGGAGCCACCCTTGAGAAAAGAAGTACTAATTAAAAAACTTTGTGTTTCAGCAAAGAAAGGTCGTACAGAACTCTACGACCACTTATTTTAAACGTATTCGTAAAGACTTTTTAATAGTATATTGGCAATTTGATTTTGAGTACTTGTCTGAGAAATATTACGACTTAAAATCAGAAAAAAATTTCGCCCGTGTTTAAATTTGAATCATTTTTCGGGAAATGATGGTACAAAAATTTTACACCGTTAGTTTTAAAGGTATTTTGCTTAACTTGAAATTTATTTTTCAGTTTTTTTTCTAGGTTTAAAATTGACCGTGATTTAACGATTTTTGTTCAAAAAAGGGTCTTTTTTATTTTTCCAATATCTGCTTAAGGGGACGCTGTATCTCTCTATCCTTTACTAATTAAAAAATGTAATTTTTTGGAAAATCTAGTGATTATTGATATAAATTAAGACTTGTCCGCTACTTATTTAGTAAAAATGAATATTTTCTCTGATAAGGACCAATTAATTTTGTTACTTTTTTTTCAAGTAAAGTTTGACATACTTAAATAACGTATTCTCTAGCCTAACTTAGGATTTTTTAAGTATGTCAAACTTTACTTGAAAAAAAAGTAACAAAATTAATTGGTCCTCATCAGAGAAAATATTCATTTTTACTAAATAAGTAGCGGACAAGTCTTAATTTCTATCAATAATCACTAGATTTTCCAAAAAATTACATTTTTTAATTAGTAAAGGATAGAGAGATACAGCGTCCTCTTAATGAGAGGAGATATAGAAAAATGCCAAATAAAAAAGTGTATTTTTGTATGTAGAATAACCTTAAATTTTTTCAAGATTTTTTGTGTATTTTAATTTTTTCTTATATTGTTGCAGTATTCTTATATACATGTATACCATACTCTTATAAGAGTACTGCAACAATATCAAAAAAATTTAAATACACAAAAAATTTTGAGAAAATTTAAGGTACTTTTTTTATTTGGCATTTTTCTATACCTCCTCTCATTAAGCAGATATTAGAAAAATAAAAAGGACCTTTTTTTTGAACAAAAATCGCTAAATCTTGGTCAATTTTGAACCTAGAAAAAAAACTAAAAAATAAATTTCTAGTTAAGCAAAATACCTTTAAAACTAGCGGTGTAAAATTTTTGTACCATCATTTTCCGAAAAATGATTTAAATTTAAACACAGGCGAAAATTTTTTCTAATTTCAAGTCGTAATATTTCCCAGACAAGTACTCAAAATCAAATTGCCAATACACTATTAAAAAGTCCTTACGAATACGTTTAAAATAAGTGGTCGTAGAGTTCTGTATGACCCTTATTTGTTGAGATACAAAATTTTTTTATTAGTACTTTTTTTTTCAAAGGTGGTTCCATTTTATTAGACCCCACTGTACATTGGCGCTATATCCATATATATCAAAATTGTATTAATTTCTACAGGCTTCAACTTTTGCAATTGATCATATTCTAAAAAAAAAAAAATACAGGTCTTTTATTTTTTTGTATTCTACCTGTCGGATATAATGCATTTTTTCATGCAAGGACCCAATTCCCAAAGGCATCTAAATTAAAAAAATTACATAAAAATATATTTTAAATGTGCAGATCAAAGGATTACTAGAGCGACGAAATCCTCGAAGCCTCGGTAAGATTACAAACAACTTTTAATTACACTTAAGAGGAGGCCGTATAGTTCTGTCCTTGTCTAATCTAAATTTTCGGTATAAGTACTAAATTAAATATTTTCATACAAAAGTAAGGGCAGAGCCTAATAAATTTAAGGACCTTACTTTTGTATAAAAATGTTAATTATTTTAGTAATTATATTTAATTAAAATTATAAAAATTAGTTTAGTAATTATAACGAAAATTTAGATTACACAAGGACAGAACTATATGACCGCCTCTTAAAATCCTAATAGTTTTAAATATCAAGCGCAAGCAACTCTCTAATTCATTTCAAATAAAAAAATTTTCATGAAAACATTTTCTATGTGCTTGGATTTAAATATTTTTAGAGCAACAAACTATTTGTAGCTACTGTAGTATCAAAAGCATTCTTTTATTGCGTTTAAAGTATTGATGGTTAAGAATCCTAAGAGCGACAAATTCCCAGATAGATTGCAATGATGAAAGTTACATATAAATCATTTCAACGAGCCAGAAACAATGGATTTTCAGAATAACAAAATCCTCGAGGCCTCTGTAGTATCAAAATCATCTTTTAATTACGTTCTAAGTCTCAACAATTTTAAATATTGCGACAAAATCCTGAAAGCTTCAGAAAGGTCAGAAACATCTTCTAATTGCACTCAAAGTCTTAAAAGTTTCAAATATCAATAGCGACCGATTCTCTAATTTATTTCAATTCAAAATACTTGCATAAAACCCTCTCCTATGTGCTTGGAATTGAAGATTTTTGAAGCAACTATTTGTAGTATCGGAAACATCTCTTTATTGCGTTGAAAGTATTAATGGTTAACAATCTCTAGTTATTTCAAGTTATTTTTTAATAGCTTCAGATGTAGAACCTTTTGCCACTTGTTCGTATACTTTTGTTATTTAACCATTTATAGCACCAAACGCTGACTGGGCAACTGGCCTTGATGAATCTATTTAACTACAAAAACTAGACAAACTTGCAAGTCCATGGCTAACTGCACGAGTAGCAAGAACATTATATCTGTTAAGGGCACAAAACACCTTTTTTCCGGTCTCACCATAGAAATTGGGTTTATTGCTTCATATATAGGAAATTTACTGTAGAATAAGCTCCAACAAGTTTTTTCACCCTATCTCATTTAGTTTCGTTTTTATGAAGAAATTAGTACGATAAACTTTCAATTGATTTTTTTGTTAATTTTGCTAATTTGAGATTTTTCTCAAATTTTTAGCTAATCTTATTAAAACACCCCTGGTAGAAAGTTTAGCATAAATTATGGCGTGTCCACCAAAATATGGCCATATTTGTACGGTGTAATTACACTGTCAAATTTCACCATAAGTTGGCCATAATATGGACTTATTCTAATGTATGATTTGTGCGCACTACTATAATAAACTTATATTTATAGTATAACAAGTTTAACTTTAATTGTGAACTTTCTCTATTCTTCTCTATTATTTTTTATTCACTATTCTTCAGATTTTAATTACAAATGAATTTTTTTTTATTATAACCTAATTTTCTGATATGACTTTATATTCGACATCTTAACCTAACCCTAATCTTTAAAAATAGACGCGCTAATGTAGTTCTTAAGTTTTGTTAGTTAGTTGAAAAACTCAATATTATGTTATATAATAAAACTAATTGATTTGCATTAACATTATGTTATAGCAGGACACTTTAAAATTATTTGCAAAATTTTAGAACTTTGAGTACCAGACTTTCAAAACGAATATGTGTATTATGAAATATTTTGTTTGTAACTAAACCAAAAATGAAACTTAACACCAATTTTTTCAAAGTGAAATTACAATACAATTCCCAATATATGGATTTATATTGATATTATGCTAGACAAAACATTCTAAAGTTATTTACAAAATTTCATGATTGTAAATGCTATAATTTTAAAAACAAATAAGTGAAAACGAAATTATAATATCACTTTAAACAACTTGATGGCCAGTTTCATTTTTAGTCCATGTCGAATGAAATGTTTCATGTGGTACTTGTTAGATTTTTTTTTAACTATAGTACTTAAAGCTATGATACTCTGTATTTTGCTTTAAAATATCTCCCTCGAACATGGTATCAATTCATATGAATGTAATTTATATTGTACTGTTGTTTTGATTTAAAAAGTTGGTAAGCAGTTTTATATTTGATTTAGTCTATGATGAGTCCTTTCATATTATACGTACCAGACTATACTTCTTTTCAAACTATAGAATTCAATGTTATGTTTTATTATACAACCTAGATTACATTGATTTGCATTGACATTATGTTACAGTAGGATATTTTAAAATTATTTGCAAAATTTTAGAACTTTGAGTGCCATAATTTTAAAAAGAATATTCTAACATGTGTATTATTAAATATTTTAGTTGTCGCTAGACCAAAAATTAAACTTGCCACCAACTCCTTTAAAGTGAAATTACAATACAACCTACATTACATGGATCTGTATTGATATTATAATAGACAGAATATTCTAAATTTATTTACAAAGTCTATGAATAATTTTAAAATATCTCATTCAATGCTTAAAATCCTTTTGATTAGTCAAAAATGTGATTTCTTCAATTTGGTGGTTGTCGTAAGCTTTCTCAGTTAATTTTTAACCAATTGTTCGACAAACTTTTAAATTCTTTTTCTTTTTCTTTTAAATAAAAGTGTTATTTTGTGAATACATATTAATTAAAGATCTCTGGAAATTTTGAAGTCAATTCGTTGGAAATTGGCTAAGGAAGCTTGCAGTGACCACCAAAATCAAGTTTTCGAATAAAAGAAAGAATTTTAATCATTTCATGAGATTATTTAAAATTATTCATGGGGCAAAGTCTTATATTTTATATATCTAAGGTAAAAAAAACTTTTTTTTAAATAATATTATTATAAAAAAATTATTATGACATTTAAATTTAATTTTTATTTTAGGCTTGAATTTGGGCTTGATACCTTAAGTTCTTAATTAATTGATATTTTATATGAGTGTAACTACACTACCCTCCAGTCACATTTGCCCACCCTACATGAAAATCGATAAAACTTTAAAGTTTTGTGGCTCAGTGAAAATTAGTCGTAATTAAAAAATTCCAACTGGGTTTTAAAAAGGGTTCAAAAACCTTTAATTTAAGCTGAGTTGAGCAAAAAAGAATTAAAAAATGCATGCGTTATGCGTAAAAAACTAACTAAAAAATATTCAATTTTTTTCGCCCTTATTCAAATGCCTGCCATTTTTGCGGAAATTATCGAATCATAAAAAAACAAAATGGAGGTAAAAGCTAAAGGAGTCACCTTCAAAATGAGCTATAGAAAGCTAATTTATGATCGATTTTACGGTAGTTATGGTCATTTTTTATGAAAAAAACGATTTTTTTTAATAGCTATTATCTCAAAAAATACGCATGATATAAAAAAATTTTTAATAAAAAAGTTGTTTATTTTTGAGTCAAAAAAATAAATATTCAGGTTAAACTGAAATCTGGAAGAAAAAGTTTTTTTTTAAATTCATTAAAATATAAATATTGAATAAACGGATTTTTTTTCAATGGGATCAAAAATGAATAAAATCTCTTTTTTACTGATTCTCAGTTTAACCTGAATATTTATTTTTTTGACTCAAAAATAAACAACTTTTTTATTAAAAATTTTTTTATATCATGCGTATTTTTTGAGATAATAGCTATTAAAAAAATCGTTTTTTTTCATAAAAATGACCATAACTACCGTAAAATCGATCATAAATTAGCTTTCTATAGCTCATTTTGAAGGTGACTCGTTTAGCTTTTACCTCCATTTTGTTTTTTTATGATTCGATAATTTCCGCAAAAATGGCAGACATTTGAATAGGGGCGAAAAAATTGAATATTTTTTAGTTAGTTTTTACGCATAACGCATGCATTTTTTAATTCTTTTTGCTCAAATCGGCTTAAATTAAAGGTTTTTGAACCCTTTTTAAAACCCAGTTGGAATTTTTTAATTACGACTATTTTTCACTGAGCCACAAAACTTTAAAGTTTTATCGATTTTCATGTAGGGTGGGCAAATGTGACTAGAGGGTAGTGTACAATTAATATTAAATAATACTAATATCTCATTAATTTATATTAACATTAACACTAAATTTATTTTTAAAATAAATCATAACCTATAAAGTTTGTATTGTTCATTATAACCTTTGTCTATTCGAGTGATATACTAACAAGTAATTGTTATTAATTGTAAATAATGTCAGACCATTAACTATAACTTTATAAATGAAACTTTAATGTGTTATTGTTAATTATAAAAATAAATAGTTTATAAAAATGAATAATATATGATGATAATTTATTAAAATGAATCATTTTCTGATAATTCTAAATTATAATTTCCTTAATTATTATTCCAAAATTTTAATTATCTTTTCAAAATTATAAATTTGTATTCCTTGTCAAGTCTATAAGCTGACCATATTCCGTCAAAATAAGACTGGGTTTGTAGCCTTGTCAAGTCCATAAGCTGGCCATATTCCGTCGAAATAAGACTGGGTTTGTGGCCATATTATGGTTGCAAACCATAAAATACACCATAATGACACCGTAAATCCAGGCTTTTTTCTACCAGGGACTATAAGAACTTATTTTTTTATTACTTGATTCAATAATTCATAAATCAAAAATTAATTTCCAAAAAGTTTTTTTAAAGAGATTTAATTTTGTTTTTATTTATTAAGTATACAATGATATAATTTTTACAAATTAAAAAAATTTTAAGAATTATTTTCTATTAAATTTTTTAAATTTTTATTGTTTTTTTTAGGTTTAATTGAAAAAAAGAGTTTATTTTTTTATTTTTAACAAGATATTTATCTTGATTTAAGTTCTAAAAAGTTTTACATCCATATTTTATTTCGTTTTAATTTTGTAAGGAAACAAGTGACAGATAGTTATTCATATAATTTTTTATTAATTTGAATTTCGCGCGTTCGCGCTTTCGGCTCGTATCATTTTGGTACATGACAGTCAGTCTCAGCTGATTATATGGTCAGTTTCAGTAAGTTTGTTTATTTAAAGTGCATTCAAAAAATTATTAGTAGGTTTCGCGGTTTAATTTACGTAAAATTATTAATTTTTAATAAATTACACGTTCACAAGTTATTTCATATTTTTTTATGTGCACCTGAAATTCTACGTTTATCTAAATAGAAAGTGTATTTAAGAAGGGGCCGAACTATCTGTCTTTGTCTAATAGCGTTTTTCATCATTTATGTAAATACTATCCGGTATAACAAGAAAAAAATAGCAGCCCCCGCTAGATATTAGTATAATTAGTAAATTTTGTAATAACAACGAAATTTTTACCGCATAGTTTTTGACTAATTAGAGACCTACTAGCAATCTAGAATATAACCTATCTTTTTTTGGTAGGTCTCTAATTATTCAAAAACTACGCAGTGAAAAAATTTGGTTGTTATTACAAAATTTACTTATTATACTAATATCTAGCGGGGGCTGCTATTTTTTTCTTGTTATACCGGATAGTGTTTACATAAATGATGAGAAACGCTATTAGACAAAGACAGATACTTCGGCCCCTTCTTAAAGTGTAATAAGCTTGAATTGACATTAAAAATACGAACCTCAAAAATGTCAAATAATGAAAGAGATACAAGAGGCAGATTTCTTAACCAACATTAAGTTAGAAAACGATCTACAAGAAGATCTAAAAAGAGACCAAGCAAATTTCTTGGTAGGAGTAAAAAAAATTCTCCTGAAGCTAAGAGAAGTAGACCCTTTACTTCTTATTCTAAACTGAAAAGAACAGAATTTTCAAGTTCCAGGGCAAAAACTAGAAATGTTGATATCAACTTTCTATCTTTTATGTTAGAAAAATTGTGGTGCAGTGTGTGCCATCATAAGATAAAATTTATTGAAACCTCTTTTCGAGGATAAGGATTCAAAATTAATATGAATTGTGATTTTTGTGATGAATAAGCAACTGTAAACTCTAACAAGAGAGAGAGTACTATGGACAATACGTATAAAGTTAACATATATAGTGTTCTTGCTGCTCGTGAAGTTGGCCATGGACTAGCAAGTTTGTCTAGCTTCTGTAGTTTAGTAGATTTATCAAAATCAGTTGCCCATTCAGCGTTCAGTGCTATAAATAATTAAATAACAAAAGTATACGAACAAGTAGCAAAAGGTTCTACATCTGAAGCTGTTAAGAAATAACTCGAATCGACTTCCCCAAATAATGCTGATCTTGATATAACTTTCTCAAGATGTTGGAGAAATTGAACATCGAACTTGGAAATGTATCTGTCGGATGGGTCAGGACTTTGAATGATCGAAGATAATTCAATCTAGAGTGATCAAGTTAGTCTCATTCGAAAGGAGCACATACTGTGAAAAGAAAAGTACGAATAGGTGTGATGGATTTCTAAACACCGGGTGCATATCAAATTCATGTCAGTGTATAATTCTAATTATTATTACATATTTGGATATAAATTCTATTTAAAAATTTTAATATTAATTAAAATATAAATTTTGAATCTAAATTTTATTTCTTAATTTTGAATTTGAATTATAAAATAAAATATAAAATGATTACTCCATATTAAATATTATTTCTTAGTTTCCAGCTGATTCAAGGTGGATACGAGTTAATAACACAACCAGCAGAGTGACAGTTAAGGTTAAGACTGTCACAACAAATACAAAGTTTTATAGCTACGATGAAAAAAAGATGAGTATAAATGAAATATTATATAACAAGATAAATTATGAATATTGCTTATTTTACTAATTTCTATTTCTATGTATTTTAGCTTCATCTGGTCCATAACAGTTTACGGTTACCTGGTATGTCTTTTTTATATGAAAGACTTATATAAAAAGGAGATACCAGGAGAAATCATTCTACAAGAGATAAGTATATAATTAATAATTTTGAGTTATAATAACTCAAAACTTTCAAGCTGTTTTTCTCGAACAATGAATTTTTTAAATTTTAGGTGCTGGGCCATAAGGTTCAAGCTGAACCCATGGATGGATATGACTTTTCCAAACGGTTTCGGCTTCATTATTAGCATCATTCTCGCATGAATGGAGGATTTTAAAATCGAATAACTAGAAATAGTAGAAAAACCCAAAAATAATGAAAAATATTAAATTTTATTTGAAAAATTAATATTTTTTTGTTGAAAAATAAAAATTTTTTTTTGTTTTTAAAACCATTTGGAAAAGTTAAATCCATCCATGGGTTCAGCTTAAACCTTACGGTCAAGAGCTTATGAGTACAAAGGTTCATCGAATGATTGTGGGCTTACAACTAAAGCAAAATTTGCTTATAAAAGCTTAAATTAAAGGTATTCGAGTCTACTTTTAAATATTTCATTTATTAAACAATAACTAAGTTAAATATAATAAATATTGAATATTTGTGTTTGCAGGTTATAAAAGTGTTTTGTCCCCTTAACTTCATTCGTATTTTCCATAGCACTTTCTCTTGTTAGAATTTACAGTTGCTTATTCATTACAAAAATCACAATTCATATTAATTTTGAATCCTTATCCTCGAAAAGAGGTTTCAATAAATTTTATCTTATGATTGCACACACTGCACCACAATTTTTCTAACATAAAAGATAGAAAGTTGATATCAACATTTCTAGTTTTTGCCCTGGAACTTGAAAATTCTGTTCTTTTCAGTTTAGAAAAAGAAGTAAAGGGTCTACTTCTCTTAACTTCAGGAGAATTTTTTTCACTCCTACCAAGAAATTTGCTTGGTCTCTTTTTAGATCTTCTTGTAGATCGTTTTCTATCTTGATGTTGGTTAAGAAATCTGCCTCTTGTATCTCTTTCATTATTTGACATTTTTGAGGTTCGTATTTTTAATGTCAATTCAAGCTTATTACACTTTAAATACACTTTCTATTTAGATAAACGTAGAATTTCAGGTGCACATAAAAAAATATGAAATAACTCGTGAACGTGTAATTTATTAAAAATTAATAATTTTACGTAAATTAAACCGCAAAACCTACCAATAATTTTTTGAATGCACTTTAAATAAACAAACTTACTGAAACTGACCATATAATCAGCTGAGACTGACTGTCATGTAGCGAAATGATACAAGCCGAAAGCGCGAACGCGCGAAATTCAAATTAATAAAAAATTATATGAATAACTGTCTGCCACTTGTTTCCTTACAAAATTAAAACGGAATAAAATATGGATGTAAAACTTTTTAAAACTTAAATCAAGATAAATATTTTGTTAAAATAAATAAAATAATTTTTTTTTTTTTTCAATTAAACCTAAAAAAATCAATAAAAAATTTAAATAATTCTTAAAATTTTTAAAATTTGTAAAAATTATATCATTGTAGACTTAATAAATAAAAACAAAATTGAATCTCTTAATAAAAACTTTTTGAAAATTAATTATTGATTTATGAATTATTGAATCGAGCAATAAAAAAATAAGTTCTTATAGTGTTTTAATAATATTAGCTAAAAATTTGAGAAAAATCGCAAAATAGCAAAATTAACAAAAAAATCAATTGAAAGTTTATCGTACTAATTTCTTTATAAAAATTAAACTAAATGAGATAGGGTAAAAAAACTCGTCGGAGTTTATTCTACAGTAAATTTCCTATAAACAAAACAATAAACCCAGTTTCTATGGTGGGACCGGAAAAAAGGTGTTTTATGCCCTTAAGCCTCGGTAAGATCACTAACATCTTTTATTGCGTTTAAAGTCTTAATCGTTTTAATTATCAAGAGCGAATCATTCCCAAATGCATTTCAATTGAAATAATTTTATATAGAATAATTTTTTATGTGCCTTAATGTAAAGATTTTCAAGGTGACAGATTTCTTATAACTGTTGTAGTCTCAGAAACATCGGACGATTCACTAGATGCATTAAAAAAAAAGTTTCCGTTTTCACTCAGGCCCAATGACCGTATTTGCGCCAGGGTCAGGTTTTGAAACTATCCTATATAAGAGCGACAAAAAAAGCGACAAATTATGCAACCATAACTAACAAGGAGAGTGCATTTTATTTGGGTCTCGGATTTTCTCCTAGCTTTGGTATCTTTTTTCTTACATAAAATCATGAAAAAAGCCGCATCCGTTCGGTCCAACACTCGATTTTTTCCAAGTTATGAGCAGTTTTGTCTGTTTTGTTGAAAAATTTGCATCAGCTTTATAATTTTACAGTTTTTGAACTACTTATTTTACAAGGTTTTTAGTGATTGCATATTAAAGTTGAGAATAAAACCTTTCGATTAAAAAAAAAGTGTCCAAAAAAACTCAAGTTGTTAAAAAGTTATGAGGGAATAAAAATAGAAGAAAATCCGAGACCCAAATGCAATGCACTCTCCTTGTAAGTTGCTAGCTCTAGCCGTTCCTAAGTTACTGTAGTAGATTCAGTAGCTCAATATTAAGCTAGAATAGCCATTGTTTTTGAGAAAAGGTCAAAGCGACATAATCCAGGGTAGGATTAAATGTCAGCAACAAATTATGAAACATCGCATGACCTATTAGATACATAAGGAAAAAAAATTTCTATTTTTACTCATGCCCAATAGCCATTTCTCGATCTGGGCCAGATTTTAAGACACACAAGCTATCCTATCTTAGAGCGACAAATAAGCAAAAAATTATGCGACCAGAATAAAGTTGCTAGCAACAATCGTTCCTGAGTTACTGTAGTGTATTTCATAGCTCAATATTAAGCTAGAATAGATATTGTTTTTTGAAAACGGCTGAAGCGACAAAATCCAGTATAGAATTAAGTGTCAGCAACAAGTTAGCAGCAAATCATTAAACATCACTTGACTTATTAGATACATTAATCCTGTCAGAACTAATGTACATTACAATGTACATTGACATTTTTTGGTGTTTCTGAAATTGTGCAAAAATAGCTTTAAATTTTGTAAAAAAAATGTGTTTATTGAAGTGGACTATTTCCGATCTCAAACTGAGGGCCTAAGTTATTATATCTTTGATAGAAACTGAGAAAACTTGAAAAGAAAAAAGTGAAAGGAATTTTTTTATCACAAAAATTGCTTAATAAATGAACACTTATCATTGCTAAATAGTTATTAGAACTTTTCATGATAAAATAAAAATTACGTTCTGAAAGGGTTGAGGAAAAAAATTCCCATTTTCACTTAGGCCCAATGGTCATATTTGGGTCTAGGTTCGGTTTTGGAGCTTACGAACGATCCTATTATAGAGCGACAAGAAAGCGCTAGACTATGCAAGCAGAATAGAGTTGCCAGCTCCAGCTGTTCCTGAGTTACTGTAGTGGATGCCGTAGCTAATTATTGGGCAAGAGTAGCCTTTGTTTTTCGGAAACGGCTAGAGCGATAAGTCTTTGTCCAATAGAGTTTTTTATCATTTGTCGAAACACCATCCGTTGTATCAAGAAAAAAATAGTAGCCACCGCTAGATATTAATATAATATAATACTAGCAAAATTCACCTCGCTCCTAACGTCGCTCGGTTGCATTTTCATATATTATATTATTATATAGAAATTTGCTAATTTCATTGACAATAGTATTTCAATATAAAATATGTATTTAACTTTTTTCGAACTTTAAAAATTGAAAACATAAATATGTTGTTCGTTGTACTAAATTTAACAATCATTTTTTAATCACTGATAAAATGATACTTTATGTATATATATATATATATATATATATATATATATATATATATATATATATAAAATAAGTTTTCTTTTATCGTATCATATTGTATGTATAAATATGAAACATTATATTTATTATGAAATTTTGTCATGTGTTAGCACTTGCAAAACTGGTATTAAATTAATTTATAATAATTGTTCTCATTTAAATTTATTTAACATTTATTTTTAAAAATGTATATTCCCATCGATAAGGGTCTGCAAAATTATAGGTAAATGCATGAATATGAAAAAAAAATTGAACCGAACTATGAGCGTTTCAGAAAACAGAAATGAAATCATTAATTGAATATATATTTTTTATTCTACACACACACACACACGAATACACACACACACGTACACACAAACTTTCATGCAATTTACCAACATAAACTTCTTCACTGCAGTAAATATATACACGTACACATACACGCATAAACACGCACACATGCACATACACGTACGCACACGCACACATACACACACACACGCACACACACGCACACACACGCGCGCGCGCACACACACACACACCAATTTATACGCAATTCACCAACATAAACTTCTTTCCTGCTATAGAAATATACTTACGGACACCGACAAATCCAGAACACGCAAGAAAACATACACATACGTAACAATAATACACAATACGACTATTTAGCTGACACGGACATTTTCTTGAATACACTATCATACAGACGCACTACATATAAGGCTTTTTAACTTATATACTTTTAGGCGAAGACGAACTAACTAATACGTACACAGAAACATACACAGTGGCAAGAATATAAAATGACACACTTTTTAACTGACGTGAACACTATTACTAATACACATACACACTACATATACGCACACAGAAACATACACAGTGGCACGAATACAAAATGACACACTTTTTAACTGACGTAAAGACTTCCACTAATACGCATACACAAAAAATATACGCACACATATACACGCACATACATACATACATATACCATACATACACACAACACACACTCATACACACTCACATAATAAATAGACAAACAAATACACACACCTACATAATATATGCATACAGAAATACACACATATACACGCGCACACATACGCACATACACACACACGCATGCACGCAAACACACACACACTCAAACGAGCTTACATATACACACACAGCAACTTATATGCAATTTACCAACATAAACTTCTTCACTGCTATGAACATATACTTACAGACAACCACAAACACAGCAATACATTGAAACAGACTCATACGTGATAATAATACAGTACGACTCACTTTTTAGCTGACACGAACATACACATACACGTCTGCGCTTGAACTTACATACACACACACATGCCCCTATACATAAATGATCGTATGCGCGGACAGCACAAATACTAAAATACACAAATTTATACCAATACACGAAAACACCATAACATACACGTACACCAATTCGTATCAACGCATATTAACTTACGAAACACTACACGCATAACACACCTACACACATCATGATCGTTCTCTAACACACGCACACACACGCACGCACGCACCCATACACGCACGCACGCGCGCTCACACACACACACACGCGCACGCATGCACGCACACACCAATGATACATTCACACTCTAATTATAATTCAATTTTGTTCAATATTATAATGTTAAAACGTAATATTAGTAAATTGGATTATGTAAAAACGATTATTAATCACGATGGATGATGTTTTTTTTAAAATGTCTGAATTAAAATAAACAAAACTATCCTAATTCAATATATGAAATGAAAATTGAATTAATTGTTGGCAATCACTTTACACAAATATATATTTTATCATATATATTTATGTAGGTATTTGTATTTAAACAGAAATTAATTACATAAAATTGTTTAAAAAATTTAGTTTTTTTTTAATAATACACATACACAGAATAAACATATATATATATACATATATAGTTGCAAGATCAGGATTTAAGCAACTTCTGACCCCCCCCCCCCTGGCCCCCCTAGCCCTCCCTCGATACAGCCACTCCTCAAATTACATTGTAATTCTTCTTCCTTTTTTTTATTCATTGTCGCTGTATTTTATGCTATCATTGCGATGCTAATAAGCGACGGATGGTCGTCCATGTGTTTCTGAACAAAGCACATTTTTTTTTGTTTCTTTATTAAAGAACAAGTTTTCATAGAGAAAATATCTGCATCTATTGTAGTTCATAAACTATAGCCATTTAAACAATTAATTTGCTTATAATAAATTACTCGACCACTTGCGCGAAAAGCAAGTTGCAAATTCGGATTCAGCGGCTTAAAATACATATAAATCACCTACTTGCTTAGTGGGACCTCTAACTTCATACGAAACCCTCTGGGCGCCTAGACTATAAGGATTATAAGAAATAACAAATCCATTATCTGTAATTCTTTCTGTAAATTTATTTTTGAGAATTATTTTGACGATATCATTTTTACGTTTGTATAGTGGATACCCATTGGATTTAAATGTTTTATTATTAAATTTTCTTGGAAAATTTTTAGTAAATTGTCCCGTATTTCTATCCATACACGGACAATTTATATTTTGCATATCACAGGGACCGCGTATCATAAATTGTTTAATAATACTATATAATTTTGGATAAATATCTCTATCTGGGATTTCTGCACTTATTATTTCATCAACTTTTTCGGGAATATCAAATTTATCATTTTTATCCAAGAGTAACTTGTTACTAACATATGTATATGCAGTAATTCTCGCTTTTGAAATTCAATTACATAACTATATGCAATACATTTTCCTAATATTCCCTTTTTTATTACTAAATTTTTGGATTCTTCTACTTTTTGATAAAATACTTTTGTTATGATATCTGGTCTATCTATTGCATTTTCATAAATTTCAAATTTTCAGTTATTTCTTTCCAATGTGGGTTACAGGTCATAGTTACAAAAAAATCAGGTTTACTATGATAATTTACAAGTGTCGTTGAGTCAATATAATTTTGTTTTAAAAATCGTGGACTTCCTGTGAAGTTTGATAGTAATATTACCATTTATCCATTTTTTTAAGAATCTAATTTTTTTTTGTTATGTCAATAGTCCATAACACCTTTGTAACAATCACTTCTCAATACGTTTTGGTTTTTTCGTATGAAATATAATCTGAAGGTTTCAACTTTTTCAAACGCATCAACAATCAATTATTGAGATAATTTTCCCATATTAAGGAATGGATTAAATTCATTTCTAACACTAAATCTATAATTATGAAATTTCAAATTTAAAATATTGGATTTTTTAAATTTACTTATCATATTTGGCATCCATCCAAAACCACCATTAGGATGAATAAGCGGATTAAAATAATTTGAAAATTTAAATAAATTATCATCATGATACATACTACAAGTTAATATATTCTTTTTATGGAAATTTAGCAATAGAATGGAAAAACAGTTAAATATGACAGTTAATTTTTATATCTTCTTATAGTGAAAAATAATCAAACTTTGACAGCAAATTCAACATAATGAATTAATTGTACTTTCAATTATCATATTTAATACAAAGTTTAGAGTGATATTACAGAATATTATTTTTTTCCGCATTCATAATAAGTGTTTCGCAAATAATAAGTAAATTTTCTTTTGAAATGTTGACTTTTTTAGGGACAATTTTACTTCTATCTAGACAGTTTATAAATATAAATTCATAATTATAGACATAATCAGAAAAATTTATTTATATTTCATATATTTTCCTATCTTTATAATTGACTATTAAAAAAAATTTAATATCAAATATATAATTTTTTAAAATTGTATTTTATAAAATTTATGTTCAAATGATATTAAAAAAAATATTTTTTTATCATGTAATGATAATTTTTCAAATGAGGTAATTTGATGTATTTTAAAAATTAATATGTTTCTCTTATTAAAAATATTATTGCTTTAATGAAATTAATTTTAATATATTAATTGTTAACGATTTTCACATAGATGACAATTCATTTAAATACTAACACGTGTACAAATGAAAATGTAATTAAGGTCAAATGTATGTTATTTATAAAAAATTGTTAACAAGTAACGTTTTAAATAATATATTTTCATGAAAACTAATTTAAATACTTTATTCTCTGAATGATAACTGAATAAAATTTTAATTTAATAAATTTAGTCATCTAATTATAAATATATAATATTTATATAACTGTTCATCAAATAAAATTATTATTTTTTTAATATATATATTGAAAAAATAATTATTACAATAGATTGTAGTTAAATAAAAATGTTTATTTTAATAATTATAGCGTTAAAATTTATTTTGATGAAGATGTTGTTTGATTGACATTTACAGTATTATTTTAACTACATTTGAAAGGTTACTTGTCATTAATGAAAAAATATTTAATTTTTTAAGTTAATAATCTATAAATATTAAGAATTCTAAAAATCATAATATTTATGATATGCAAACCTTACTTGTGATACATACACTTTGTAATATTTGTATCTCATTAAAATTCTATACTAGAAGCAAAAAGGATTGTTAAGTAATTGCAAATAGTTATTTTATTATTCAAAAATATTCAAATTTAAAATTAACCAAAAATGTGTATTTTAATCTTATGGTTCTTTTATTCAAATTTCGTATTTCATATATATAAAATACATTTGTGAAAATATTTGTATTAGAAATAAACACAAAACTTTTTTTAAGCATGTTTCACGTAATAATTAATTTCATAATTCAAATTCATGGTCGTATATCAAGGTCTGAAAATTATAGTTGTAACTCAGTACCCAGTTCTCAGTTCATTTATATCAAATATCGTACTATCTTTGTTTTTCTTATGAAAGTAGATTGAGAAATAGTCACTTAATGAAATAAATTATACGCTTTTTTACTTTGAGCACATGTGTACATATATTTTTATAGTATGTTTCATCAAATTATTTTCAATTTTATTTAGTACTCAAAATTAACTTAAATTTATTAATTCTTATTTACTTGAAAATTAGTCATTGATACATAATAATATAATAAAAGGAAATTCAACCGAGCGACGTTAGGAGCGAAAAACTTCAATATAATTAATACCTATTAACGTAAAACCTATTAAATTGTGTAACAATTTTCAACAGTTGATAAATATAATGTAAATCATATAACATATATATTAATTTTAAATTACTAATAATCAATTTAAAACTTAAAAGTAACTATTTTAAAATGGAATATGAAAGATAAACATGTATCGTTTTATTCCTTAAATTTCACGAATTAAAATATTAATTATTAGTAATTTTAAAGTGTTATATATTATGTATATGTATTCTATATTTAATAATTTTCAACTTTTGTAACAGGAAATGCCGCCCGAAAAGAGATTAATAATTACATTTTCTGCGAAATATTGCCCTTGAATCGAGTAGGTGAAATATCAGTCTTAGTACCAAAAAAAGATACTAAGCATCGCAAATTTATGCTCTTACTTCATAATATAATAGTACCAACATTGTTCCCTTAAATTCAAGCTATAGTACTAATTGAAATTAAATTGCCACTCTTTTAAGTACCTTAGTACATAAATTAGATATACTTGATTTGGAACCTATTTTAACAATACTTTCCTTTCTCCATGCAGTTGTTAGTTCTGGTAAACGTCAAATACTGTTTTCGATCATTTTATGGTTCGTGATTAAAACACATGATTAAAAATAAATTCCTATCATATTTTTTCATTGATTCTAATAAAATTTAGTAGAACAAATTCTTAACTCATCATGATATAATTTGTATTTAAACAATTTTTATGCACATTGTAACTTTAGTTTATCTTTTTTATAAAAATATAAAAATGTAATTTAATATGAAACTACAATATCAAAATTCATAAGTTGTGGCAATTCTTTTTTATTTTAAAATTAGACAATTTATACATAATAATATAATATATGAAAATTGAGCCGAGCGACGTTAGGAGCGAGGTATTTTTAGCTAGTTTTTAATTA
The DNA here is from genome assembly GCA_017163975.1 of Anastatus disparis. Lineage (NCBI taxonomy): Eukaryota > Metazoa > Arthropoda > Insecta > Hymenoptera > Eupelmidae > Anastatus > Anastatus disparis. The sequence continues at coordinate 3,679,089 of JAFFSR010000310.1, forward strand.
TCTGTATAAATAAAATTTAAAATTTTTATTTCATGATTTTTCATAGTTTTTCAGAAGTATTTGAAATTTTTATATCAAATAATTTCAATTTAGAAGTACACATGAATTTATTATTTTCATAGAATTAATTTAACCAAAGAAGAAAAATTAATTATAATAGGTGAAGATGGATATGCTGGGCAATTGAGTATGTTGAATACTAAACACATTAAAAAATTTAATCAAATTTTTAATAATCATACATATTTTTACAAAGGTCCGAAAATATTAATCCAGTTCCATTGAATCAAGATTACATACAAATACTTTTCTCCGGAAATCGGTATTTTGGTCACTCGATGTGTATCTATTATTCAGAAAATGTAATTCATGTTTATGATAGTTTAAATAGTAATAGATTCAATAATGAACAAAAAATTTATATCAATAAACTATTCTCAATTCGTGAAGACTTACAAATATGTTTTGAAAAAGTTCAGTTTCAGATTAATCGTTTTGACTGTAGCATTTTTTCAATAGCGTTTGCAACAGTAATCGTTAATAATTTGTGTCCTTGTGTAATAGAATTTGACATCGAAAAAATGCGTGGACATTTGATAACTATGTATGAATCAAATTTAATTGTCATGTTTCCATTAGTAAAGAACAATTATACTCATATCAATTATGAAGCGATATCCAGAAATCTGCAATTTGTACATCACAAAGAATTGTCAACGCTGAAATTAAATTTTTAAAATATAAATTTTGAATATCTTAAAGAAAAAAAGTTACAAGAATTGGCACTACAACAATTACATTTATTAGATAACATAAAAGTTTGGAGGCAAAAAATTATATACCAAAAACTCATCTACATAAAATTTACCAGAACAGTAATAAAAGAAAATATAAACAAACTAAAGAAAATATTTTAAAAAGTAATTGTAAAAAAATTAAATACAATAAAATTGAAAAATCTGAAAATAATATTGAACAAGAACCAATTCTGATATTTAAAAATGAATTTGATGATAAAAAATTATTAAAATCAACAAAAGTTTCGATGGAGAAATTGAAAAATTTAAATATAACGCAACATGAAAATCAAATGAATCTCAAAACATTAATGTAATTACGAAACTTGAAAATAATTTCAAGAGGAATAAAAATATAAAAAAATTATAAAAGTTGCAATTGAAAAATAAAAAATAATTCATTTGTTGCAACAAAAAAGTCAAATTTCTAACCAAAATGAATTTATGAAAAACAATTCAGAATCCTCTAACAAAAATAAGAATTTAACATATCAACAAAATCACAACTATGATAGACAACTATCATGACAAATCTTATTGTAAATATAATAAAGATAAAGTTTTAGAAAATAGAAAACATTATTAATTGAAAAACAAACAAAAAATATTCAAACGTGTAAATAAATCTTAGGAAAAAACATTTAAAAAAAAAGATGATAATTTAATTACTTCAGTAAAAAATGAAAATTATTATGAAAAAAACAAAGATAATTCAAAACAAAAGAAAATCCAAGTGATATAAATTATTACTAAATAGCTAAAGATACATTGACCAATAATAATGAAAATTATATCATGTAAATTAATATTGGTGATTTGAATTTCATTTTTGATTTTTGTGGTGCTAGACATTTTGCATTCGAAATGTCAAGCAATAAGAAATTTACATCATGTTGTAAACAAGAAAATACAACATTAGAAGAAGACCCAAAATATCCTGAAGAAATTAAGAAATTGCTTACGGGAAATTCTATAAGTGATAATTTTAAAAAATGCATAAGATCATATAATAGCGCTTTGGCATTTGATAGTTTTGCTGCAGCATTTGATATATTATTTAATAAAGGTCCTCAAGTTATACGTATTTGTGGACAAATATACCACAATACATATGCATTACATGCAAATGAAAATGAATCAAGAAAGTATCCTTACGCAGCAGCATATAAAATGATGCACGAAGTAGAAATTGAAAAAAAATAATCGTTTTAGTAAAAATGGAATTATACCTAGAGGCGTTAGAATGTTTATAAAGACGAAATAATAATTTTGATAAGCATCGATATAATGAAGCTAAATGTAATAAAGTAGCAGTAGTTTTCGTAAAAAATGAATTACCTATTGAAAGAGACATATGTATTTATTCGAAAGCAGCAAAACCAATAAGAATCCTGTATATGAGTAAACGCGTAGATCTTATGATTATATATCCACTTATATTCGTGGGTTAAAATAAAAATTCAGGATTATATTTTATAAAGAAGAATCAAGATTCTTTAAGAACACAACTTTATCAAGGCCTAATAGATTTCTTAAAAACGAAATCAATGATAGTTTAAAAATTGCAAAAATGTTTTATATTACCATCAACTTTTACAGGAAGTCCGTGTTCCTTACATCAAAATTTTCTTGATTCCATGACATTAGTACAAAGAATTGAAAAACCAGATTTTTTCATTACTATGACATGCAATCCGAAATAGGAAGAAATCACTAATAATATAGGACAAAGTGAAGAAGTTATAGATAGACCAGATATTGTTGTTTAAGTATTTCATCAAAAATTAAATATATTAATAGAGCAAATCACTAAAATACATATTTTGGAAAAATGCATTGCATATTCATACGTAGTAGAATTTCAAAAGAGAGGATTACCGCATGCATATGTGCTAATATTTTAAAGTAAAGATAGTAAAATTTACGATATCGATGACGTTGATAATTTTATAGTAGCTGAAATTCCACATAAAAATAACAATCCCAGATTATATGAAACAGTTGAACAATTTATGATCTATGGCCCTTGTGGAGATCAGAATTAAAACTCACCTCGTATGGATAAAGAATCAGGAAAGTGTACGAAAAATATTTCGAAACAATTTAATGAAACTACAATAATGACAAATGGTTATCCTATTTATCGATGAAGAATATCGAAGAACAAAAAACAAGTGGGCAGACAATAGATTTGTTCTTCCTTATGACCCATATCTATCACTAAAGTTTAATTGTCATATTAATATTAAATTATGTTCAACAGTAGGAGTTATAAAATACTTATTTAATATCTGCTCCAAAGGACATGATTGTGCATTTATGGAAGTCAAAGCAAGTGAAATAAACACTAAAAGTAATATTAATGATGAAACGGATAAAACGAATGATCTGGATGTTTTATGATGAAATAAATATATAAACACAACATAAGTTAGCCCGCCAGAAGCCATGCATCGCATATTGGAATATAATATTAGTGAACTTCCACATGCAATTTATAGATGAGCTGTTGATAATGAAAATAAACAATATGTGTATTTTAAAGAAGGATCCGAACACGAAATTGATAAGAAAAATGTAAATACAACACTAACAGTGTGGTTTGAACTTAATAAAAGTGACCCGGAGACATAAAATTACTTTTATCCTGATATACCGCAACATTATGTTTTTAATCGAATACATAAAACATGGACAAAAAAAATAAAAACTATGAAACCTATTTTAACCGGAATGTACTCAGTTAATCCAAAATAAAGAGAAAGATTCTTTTAAAGATTACTTTTGCTTCACGTTAAAGCTGCAAGGTCTTTTGAAAGCTTAGAAACTTTTGATGGAATCACATACTCAACATTCTTTGAAAAAGCAAAAGCAAGAAATTTAGTTAAAATCGATGATGAATGAAACAAATATTCAGAAAAATCATGTAAATCTCCATTTTTAAAAGCTATTTTTATCATATTTCCAAAAATGAATCAACAAAGAGGGTGAAGAATATGCATTAAGCATAATTAATGATATTTTAACTACTAATGGATTCCAATTAAGTGACTTTAATTTACCGACTTTAGAATACTATATTGAATATAATGAAATTGAATATACTCGAACAGCTATTTTTAATACAGTAAAAAAATTCATTAAATACAAACTGCACTGAAAAGTGTATACATACATATATATATATATATATATATATATATATATATAAACGATCCAGGGGGAAGTAGTATAAGCTACTTATTGAATACAATTATAACTTATCTAAAAATTTATGGAATCAAGTATTAAGTTGTATCATAGACAGGTATAGTGGCTAATTTATTACAAGATGGTGTAGCAGTACATACAGCATTTAAATTACCGTAGAACATATCTGAAGAAACAATATATAATATTAGTGCAAACAGCAAAATAGGTAAAAAAATGAAAAATGTATCAATTGTTATCTGGGATGAAATCACAGTGACATCAAAATACGCTTTTGAAGCCGTCGATCGCATGTTTAAAGATGTATGTGATAATAAATACTTGTTTGGAGGGAAAACATTTATCATATCAGGTAATTTTAGATAAACATTACCAATAGCAAAATATGAAAATAGAACACAGATAGTAGAAAATTGTGTCAAAAAAGCTATTCATGAGAACATTTCCAATGTATGTCTTTGAAAGAAAATAAACGTTTATTGGAATCAGATGATACATTTACAAATTGGTTACTTAATCTAGGAAATGGTAATTTTCATTCAAAATATGAAAAAGGGAAATAAAGTTATACAAATTCCAGAAGAAATATTGTCAAAGGGCAATCTAATTGATGAAATTTACGGGCATAATATAAATATTGAAAATTGTGACTATTTCGAAAATTTTATATTAGCACCGAAAAACGTAAATGTAACAGAAATGAATGAAAAAATTTTATCAAAAATAAATGAATAAGTAATAGAGTACTTGAGCATTGACTCTGCAAAAGATGTAAATAACGAAAGTTTAGACGCAATTTTACCAACAGAATTTTAAAATTCGTTAACGCCTAACGGTTTACTGCCACATAGATTACAATGAAAAAAAGTAGCTATAGCGATACTTCTTAAAATTGTTAATTTGAATGAAGGACTTCGTAATGCAACTCGATTAACGAAAATAGAACAATTTACTATTATAGCACAAATATTAACAGGAATTAAAAAAGGGAGCACTATATTCTTACCACGTATGACCTTATCAGCAAATGATAAACTGCCATTCCAGATGACCAGAAAACAATGTCCTGTAAAACTTGCTCATGCAATGACTATTAATAAGTCACAAGGACAATCATTTAAAAAAGTAGGAGTTTATTTACCAGCATTAATTTTCAGTCATGGGTAGTTATACGTGGCACTTTCAAGGACGTCTAACAAAAAAGAATTGAAAATATTATTAACAGAAAAATCAAGAAAAGTTAAAGATGAAATGGTCTATACTGAAAACATCGTTCACAAAGAAATATTATGTAGCCACAATACAAAAATTAAATAAAATCAAACATATTTGAAACTCTAATATAATATTAAATATAAAAAAATTAAAGATTATGAAGTAGAGTTCAGCGCTGTGTGGTTAAAAATCACGGTTGCTATTTTTAGTTCTGTACCATTGAAAAACGCGATTGCTTTTTTAAATACTGTGTGGCTAAAAAAAACATGGCTGCTATTGTAAATGCTGTGATGGGGGAAAACGCTAAAACTACTGTAAGCGCTGTGTAATTAGAAATTCACAACTGCTTTTCACAGCACTATTTGGTTTAAAAAACGCGACTGCTATTTTAAGAGCTAAAGATGAAAAACGCAACAACTATTGCAAGCGCTGTGTAATTGAAAATTCGTGGTAGCTAATTAGAGCACTCTGTGTTTAAAAAAACGCGGCTGCTATTGTAAGTGCCGTGTAGTTGAAAAACACAACAACTATTGTAAGCGCCGCGTAGTTACAAATTTGCGGCTGCTATTTTGAGCGCTGTGTGGTTAAAAAAATGCGGCTGCTATTGTGATCGCTGTGCAATTAGGAATTCACAAATGCTATTTTGAGCACTGTGTAGTTACGAATTCACGGCTGCTATTTTGAGCGCTGTGTGGTTAGAAAAACGCGGCTGCTATTGTAAGCATTGTGTAATTGAGAATTCACAAATGTTATTTTAAGCGCTGTGTAGTTACGAATTCGCGGCTGCTATTCTGAGCGCTGTGTGGTAAAAAAAAACGCGGCTACTATTGTAAACGTTGTGTAATTAAGAATTCACGGTTGCTATTTTCAGCGCTGAGACAAAGAGACAAAGACGATAGAACGGGGACGAAGAGACAGAGACGGAGAAACGGAAACGGAGAGACGGAGACGGAGGGACCGAGACGAAGACACAGAGGCACCGACGGACAGACGGAGACGGAGAGACAGAGACGAAAAGACGGAGAAATGGAGACGGAGGGACGGAGATGAAGAGGGAGAGACGGAGAGACAAAGACGGAGACGGTGATGAAGAGACCGAGATGAAATGACGGAGACGGAGAGACGAAGACGGAGACAGTGATGAAGAGACGGAGATGGAGAGACAGATATTGTGTATGTGTGTATGTGTATATAAGTAAGTGTTTGTGTGTGCGTATATGTGTGTATGTGTGTATATCTATGCATCTATTTGTATATGTGTACGTGTATGTTAAAGATGCACTTGTGTATGTGTATGTAAGTATTTGACAATAATGCAAAAGATATTGACGTAAGAAAATAAAAAAGTCTTAATTCACTTTAATATAATAAGTAGTAATAATAAGTAAATTTTGTAAAAACAAATTATTTTGTAGTATAGTTTTTGAATAATATGAGACCTACTAACAAACTAGAATATAACCTATCTTTTTTGGTAAGTCACATATTATTCAAAAACTACATAATTAAATAATTTGATTTTCATTACAAAATTTACTTATACTAATATCTAGCGGGGGCTACTATTAATTTCTTGATACAACGGATGGTGTTTATGTAAATTATGGAAAACGCTATTGGACAAAGATAGTTCGGCCTTATGTTGAGGAAAAAAGTTCCGATTTTCACTTCGGCCCAATGGCCATATCTGGGTCTGGGTCAGATTACAGGACTTACGAACTATCTTTTCTTAGAGCGACAAAAAAGCAACAAAACATGCAACAAGAATGGAGTTAATAGCTCTAGCCGTCCCTGAGTTACTGTAGTTGATCCCAAAAATCAATACTTTTTTCGGAAAAAAAATCACGAATCTCATCATTGATCCAAAATAACGATTTATTCAGACTTTTTTGCACAATTAAGTAACTTTGAGAAGGCTGCCCAACTGGAGGCTTCGTATATTTTTTCCTCATAAAAAAACGAAAAAAATAAGACTTTAAAAAGCCAATTTGACCTGCTCGATTTTTAGATATACTAAATAGTATGTTTAAATTGATCAAGTAAGCATAAAAATCAGTATATTATAATTTGCAAAAATTCAGGTGGATTCTACATCTAATTTCCAAGAAAAAGTATTCTATTAAGTTTTAACGAAAAATTGATAGTTTTTGAGGAAAAAATTCATTAAAATATTTATTTTGCAAAAAATTTGGAAAATTCGAAAAATTCCATCACGTTTAAATCCTGACCCCTTTGACCTGGACCTCTAAAATTTTTTTTGTATATTTTGGGTATTAAATAGAACATTTTCACAGATTTTCGACGAATTCTATTCTTTTGTTAGGTGAGTTGACGTGAAACGTCCCATACATATATGTGTAATAATTTATAATAATTTATTTTTTAGTAATTTGTCTAATAAAACAGTTCAAAAAAATTTTTATTTTCATATAAGTTTTTCGAATTTTGTATACAGATTCAAAACTAAAAAATTTGCATTTTTTTCCTTAACATTTTTTCCTTAAGAGACAAATGGCGGGAATATGCAATATTTAAAAAATGTATCTATTTTTTTCGAATCGGCTAATAATAAATTAATAAAAAATCGCTAACAAATGAACCGAAGAGGATTTGATAAAAAAATAAAATGCCTTAAATTTTGTGTTAACAGCAGCGAAAAGTATTTATTTTTTTTAACGGAAACATTAAAAATAAGTTAATATTAAAAAAAATTCTTTTGATTTTTAAAATTTTTTAAAGAACTAAAAAGAATATATATTTTAAAATAAAAACGATGCCATTTTCGAGTGCTCTTCTAAATCTTTCTAAATCTATGCTGATGACTTTTGTACGTTGATTTTTCGCAGAGATATAATATTCTGAATTTCATACAATTTTCATACAAAAAGGTCAAAAACATGGACGGAATATATATATATATATATATATATATATATATATATATATATATATATATATATATATATATATATATATATATATATATATATATATATATATATAATATATAAATGCAATTGAGATAAAATAATTAATTTTAAAAATGACAGAGCAGGGTTTCTAACGAAAAAAATAATTCAATAAAAGTACTTTCAGAAACATTGAAGTTAATCGCATAAGTCACCGATCGGGAAAAAATAACATAATTCAGAGTTTTTTGTTCTTTCCAGTAAGATGAAAGAATATTAGTTGAAGCTTGTAGCACGGTTAAAAAAGTATTTCATACTCGATTAAACTAGCCCAGTATCACACAGCATCTTTTTGTTTTCAATCTTACATATTGACGCAAACATAAAAACCTCGTTTTATCAAAAAACAGACTTATGCCGTTTTCTCTTTAAGCTAGATATTGCTTGCGTAGGACAACAAGCTAATGATAAATGCAAAGAAGATTGGTAAGAGTTTAGAAGATCTTTGTTGACATTATGATATGACAATTAAAAATTTTGTTGGAGATATTGTTCAAATTCTTTATGGTGTAGATTCTATGGACACAACGTATATGGGAGGCAAAGACTGTCTTGTTGATTATAAAAGATGATGATATTAAATCTATATCAGCGTACAAAATTAAAAATCCATTAGATGGCCCTGGTGTTATAAAAGTGACCTCTAAACTTTTGATGTCAGAGGAATATTCTTGTGTAAGTGAAGAATTTAAGTAAGAATAAGCTTAATTTTTAAAAATAGTTGTAATTATAATTGCTAGGATTAGACAACGTATTAAACCAGATGCCCCAGTTTACAGGTATATTGTGCGTTTAACTGTGTCACAACTTGTTGAATTTATATATACGAGTAAGGATAAATATATGGAAACAAAAAGGCACTGAAGTTCGTGCTTCAGCTGCACAAAGTATTGGAGAACCTGGTACTTGAATAACCTTGAAAACTTTCCATTTCGCTCGTGTAACATCTATGAAAATCACTCAAGGTGTACACGTATTGATGAAATTATGAATGCTAATCTAAAAATCAGTACTCCAATTGTAACAGTTCATTTAGAAGATGATACAGCTTCTGAATTTAGATGTAATGGAAGCCACTATTATTATTTACTAAATAGTGAATATTTAATTATTTTTTTTTATTGATGAAACAACTTTTTAAAATGAGTAAATTTTTACTAACAAATAATTATTTGAGCTTGCAATAACTCAAAGTCTTATTTGACTTTCGAAAGTAATTGTAATTATAATAATAACGAGTAATGTTTAATTAATAATTAAGCTTCTAATTGATAAATAACATTCTACTATAAGATTTTTAAACTTATTTTAATAGTTTTTCAGTATTAAAACCAGATGCATATGTTTAGTATACGATAGGCTATTTTCAATAAGAAAAATAAATAATACATGAAAATTTATATTTTAAACTGTCATAACTCCTTATTGGTGGCTCCGACTTACACAATCAAAAATTTAATATAAAGTTAATGAAAAATAGAAGAAAATAAGCCCTCGAAAGCCAATTTATTGAGAGGCGAACAATAAATAATTTCAATTTCCATGTTATACATATAAGAACTAATCAGAAAACTTTAAAATTCAGGTCTGTAAAAAATCATGCTTACTCTTTTCTTCATTTACAACAAGAAGTGTTCTTATGGATTTTTCTCCAAAACATCAGGATTTTTAGAAAAAAATAAAAATGTTGAGACTTACAAAAATTTTGAAAAACTTTCAAATTTCAAGGTCCTGTAGCTCCTGATCCTATTTAATCTAGATCCTTGAAAATTTTTTTGCATATTTTGGATAGCAAAAAGAATAATTTCTTAGAGTTTCAGCGATTTTTATTCTTTTTCTCTCTCAGTTGGTGTGAAATCTCCCTTATATATATATATATATAGCTTGAAGGGGAAACGGCATAAGTCTGTTTTTTGATAAAACGAGGTTTTTATGTTTGCGTCAATATGTAAGATCGAAAACAAAAAGATGCTGAGCGATACTGGGCTAGTTTAATTGAGTATGAAATATCTTTTTAACCGTGCTACAAGCTTTACCTAATATTCCTTTATCTTACTGAAAAGAACAAAAAACTCTGGATTAAGTTATTTTTTTCCGATCAGTAACTTATGCGATTAACTCCGAAAAATGCATGTAATTGTCCAAATATTCAAATATACTTTAAGTTAATTTTAAAATTTACATAAATTTTACCCAATAATTACATATAAAATTACACATAAATTCATACTAATTCATTTTTTTTTAATTTTCTATAGAATCTGATTTTGTAACTGTTTTATGCAATTAATTTTGAATTAATCTTCCAGTGTCCCATATGTAGTCACTATTTCTTTCTCTATAATTTATTATTTTATCGTTATTGTTTATCAGAAAAATTAACAAATTAAAATTAAATAGACTGAGAAATAAGAATTTGAAGAAAAATTTCTTATTTCCGATCCTTTTCCAATAAAAAAATGAGGTGTATCCTTTTCTAAACTTAAAACCAAGGTGTCACCTTTTCCAAACGAAAAACGACATGTATCCTTTTTCATGCCCGAAACCGAGGTGTCGCCTTTTTCAAACGAAAACGTTGTGTATTCTTGCACCGCCAACCCAACGAAATATGAAAAATTGTTTGCTTTTTATATTAAATTGGTTATTTTGAAACATAAGTAGTTTATATTAAATTATGCACATTTTTCTCAGCTTTTAAAAGTACCTAGCCCCCTCAAATTATTTTATTCAACGTGAGAAAATTTGTATAGCTATTCTTCTTTTTTAGCGCAACCCAAGAACTATGACTTATAAGGAGAGTGTCTGGATATCAGGATGCTGATTTCATTAAAATTTTGGGAGACTATTTTGGATGTAACAACATTCAACAAGCCAAGATAGTAGACATTTATGCTCAATATTTCCCTAGTAACAGGCAATGGAAGGATGTCACTTTGAAAGTTACAAGGTACTCGAACGCTTGTAGTTCTTTAGTATTGATAGCTAGAAGCTTAAAACTTATTTTAAATCAAAGCTGAGCTAAAATACTTTCGAAATGGTAGTTATGATATATAAAAATATTATTTCTTTCCAAAGTTATAGAGTAATGAAAATTGGACCAAATTTTAGCATTAATTATTAATTAATGTTATGAAGAGAAATTCGAGGCCTAATTTTCATTGCTCTATAACGTTGGAAGAAAATAATATTTTCATATGCTATAACCACTATTTCGAAAGAATTTTAGCTTAGCTTCGATTTAAAATAAGTTTTAAGCTTCTAGTTATTAATACTAAAGAACTACAAAAGTTTGAATATCTAGTAACTTTTATAGTGACATTGTTTAATTGCCTGTAACTAGGGAAATATTGAGCCTTAAAGTCTAGTACCTTAGCTTTTTTATGTTTTTACATCCAAAATCACATTTCGAAATTTGTGCAAAATTTGCGTCTTATTACCCTGACATTCTCCTTGTTTGTCTATAATTTCTCTTAGTTGCACTATTAATATCTAAGACATTCTATAATTTATTATGTATAACAATTATATTGTTTTTAATATATGATCAAACAAATGTTTTTTACGTGAAAACTATAAGCAAAATTACGAAACAGTAATAATAAAGTTTCACTAAGGTTACGAGTATCGTATACTATTTTATAGCGCGTGGGACATAAATCCGCCATATTAAATCTTTACTCTTAAAAATCAATAATGAAAGAAGTTTGCACTACATGAACACAGAAAAACCTTTCTACCGTAAAACAATGTCCCTAAATAACAAGTCTAATAAAACGCGATGTTAATACGCAAAATCTATAGCCGGTACCCGTTTTTTCGGTCCCCGCAAAAAAAATTTTAATATTTTCAAAATTATCATGAAAAATTATGTCAAAATTCAACGTCTTACACTTTATTGTGCTGAACCTTGGTACAAAATGTGAGTATCGCAAATAACATTTAAAAACAGGTTAAGTATATATGTCCTTTTCTAATCAAAGAAATGATTTATTTACAAAAACTATTATCCTATGATATTAGCAAAAATTGAAGAGAAAGCCGTAACTCGTATTAAAAAAAGCAATATTTTAACTGACGAGAAAGGATTGATTTTCTCTCTTCTTTTTCAAGAAAACCTTGAAAAACTCAGAACATAAAGGTTAGGGCAAACAATTTGGATTTTCAAGGTTTTCTTGAAAACGAAGCAACAGTATTAATTTTTTGTTATCAAAGAAAATTTTGATTTTTTCGATACGAGATGCGGCTTTTTCTTCATTTTTCGATAAATTTATTAGTTTTTGCAAAAAATTTATTCTTTGATTAGAAAAGGACGAAGAAACATAACCTCCTCTTAGATGTTAGATATAAAATCTCTTTTATAAATACAATGTATAACAGAAAAAATTAAATAAATTCTCATTTTTATACTCATGGTTTTTAATTACTAAGTTTTAAATAATTTAATATAAATAGAAATATTTTTATTAGTAATCATTATTTTAAATTAAAAATTTTTATTAGTCAAAGGTTTCAAGATAATAAAAATATGAATAATCATAGACAATATTCATTATTTATTGTATTAGAAAAATGAATTAAATTATTTCAAAATTTTACATATATTATTGTATATTGTAATATTGATTATTGTTGTTGTTTTTACTTATTAATGTTTAAAATAATAATTTGCTATGTAACAGATTGCACAAAATACGCAGTTTACGATTTAAGAATGTGCGCATATGAAAAAGAAAGTACAAAACAAGGACTCTTTTTTTGCGATGTTGGCATTGAAAAGAACAGTGCCTAGAATCGTCTTTTACGATGACAGCAAACTCTTATTATATCCATCAGCAGTTACCTTATTCACCGGTGAAAAGGTTTTTCTGTGAACGATAATTCCAAAACTATAATTTTTAGAACTTATATTACAGCGCTTAACTGACTATACCTCTTCGCTTCACATGTTACGTTAGTACTTAGTTCAGTTTTGTTCATATTTTACGTACTTATAATTATTATTTAATTTGAAAAATGTTAATATAAAAGAGTTGAAATAATTTACACATCATTATCAACAAAAATAGTTTTAAAAAATAGTCTAAATATCAAAGTATTGCTTATTACGTGTACGTGACCTAAGTAAATTCGGCTTTATTCCGTGTAAAAAAACGTTCTCTAGGCAATACTAAAGCGTTACTCAAGTGTGGATTTAGGTCCTCCCTTACAGCATATATACTACGGAGGAAGCATGCCGTATTAAAAAGTGACAACTTTAACTAGAGAGAAGGAAAATAATAATTTACATCCTATCCCTCTCGCGCAACGCTCCCGTAAGCGCTGCACGAGAGAGACAGTACGTGAGTAGTTATTTTCTTCCTCTTTTTTACATCATTGTTAAAATAGTCACCACTTTTCCATATAACAAGCTGCCTTCATGTATATATGCTCGAAGAGTCCTACAGTGCTATAAAAATAGTTTTATAAATTTGGAAAATGACGGAACTTGAAAATTCCTCGTGCACTCCTATCATACAATTAAAATAATTATTAGTTGAATCGCAATTTGTTTATGAAGTTATTTAATAAACTTGCAAAGCTTAAACAAAACAGTAGAAAAAGAATTTTTAAACATTAAAACATGAATAACTTTGCAAGTATTGACTTTTAGTATATGACAGATATAGGATCTTTTCTGGTTTTTAAATTAATCAAATATTTATTAAAATTAATAAATAAAAAAAAAGAAAAAAAAAATAACAGACTGCAACCATGAATTTACGTTGATTCAAAAGGCACAAGAAATTACATTTTGCATTCAGTATGTAAAAAAATGATATTTATAATATTAAAATTGATGAAATCATTTATTACAAATAGTACCTGTATTTGGTCGAGTTGCATTTGTAACTGCTGCTGTAATTGGTGAACTTGTTGAACACAATGTGGCCTTGTTTTTTCTAAAAATTTTTGCAAATCAGGTGACGAAAGACCAGCCATTAAAGCCATATGTTGTTGTTGTAATTTATTCATAACCATTCCATGAACAGTTTTACGAACATTTTTATTATCTTTTTTAGAAACGGCTTTAACTTTTGGACGATCACTAATGGCCGTATTCTGACTAACATCAGCACTTGCAATCGTTGGCTGTGAGGAAATTGTACTACACGTTTCATTGATCGAAGAAACAGAATTTAAAGAGGTGCAGTTAGGCATAATATTGAAAGAATTACAGACGCTGCTTGTAACGGAAACAGTGGGAGCAGGTACAGTAATAACTGAAACTGACGAATTGCTTGGAAAATGATTTGTCATGGAAAAATTTTCTATCATAGAAGATGCCAACGGCAGTGGTAATTGGGTTTCTTGTAAACATCGCACCTCTTTTAGCATTCGTTGCTTTTCCAGTTTTATGCCTTCTTTAAAGCCCTCGATGTAGTACTTGTTAGCTTGGAAACCTTTATAAAACGATAATGTTGACCCAACATTATTAATCTCTGATACATTTACAAAATTATTTGTAGTAGTATCAGCACAATTAGCAGTATCTATATATATAAAAGTATTTGAAATTAACAATATTACTTATGATTGACATTATTTAATTAATTAAATTACCAGATGTAGATGGTGTTGTGTGCAAATTTTGATCAGTATTTACAATATTAGTTCTATCAGGTAAACTAACATTTTGGTTTACAATATCTACTTGAAGAGAATCTTCTGTTGTATGATTTACATTCGATCCTAAAAACAAAAAATGTCCTGCTCCCTTTATTTGTAATTCTCGTTCAACTCTCTGTAAGGAAAAAAAAATATCAGCGAAATATCTTTTAAATTTGGAAACAGATTTATCTTTTAAACTTGGAACAGAAGGTGTGTAAAGAATTTTCTTATTTTATTTAACTGTAGGTTTAGCTTTTTTAATATATAAATAACAATATTTATTTTAATTGATAGAGCTAAAGATAGAGCTAAGAATCAGTTCCTTTTCAAAACAGATATTTTAAACTTGGAACAGAAGGTGTGTAAAGAATTTTCTTATTTTATTTAACTGTAGGTTTAGCTTTTTTAATATATAAATAACAATATTTATTTTAATTGATAGAGCTAAAGATAGAGCTAAGAATCAGTTCCTTTTCAAAACAGATATAATTGAAATTCAGTACTTTTGATTGGTTATAAAAGCTTTTTAGAAAATATAGATTGATAATCATCAATTTAAAAAAAAATTTTATTTCACCTCCCTTTTATCCCATTGGGATCGAATCCTTTGGAACTATTAAACATATAATATTAGAGGGGTATCGGTTTTACTTGGTCATTCGGTCAGTGAGTCATTTATCTCCATAGCTGATGAATTTTACTCCTTTTTAAAGGTAGAGCAAAAATTATTATTAAAAAAATTTTAAGTATAATTAATATTTTTCATAAAACTTATATAATTTATTATAAATATCAAATATATTTGTCATTCTTTTAAACTATTTATAATACTTGACAAGATATTTAAAAATAATAAACTTGGGAAGTTCCGTAAAAAATTTTTATAAACAAATCATGTATTCTTTATCAAAAGATTTCCTTTCATTTATTTTGTTCTTATATTTATAAGTTTATAGATAATTTTCTTAAAAACATTATTGTCAAAACTTTTTTGTACAATAAAGTTAATGAATGAAAATTTATTTTATTAGGAAATGAATTCAATGCCAATGAGTCAATAATCATTCAGATATTTTTTATTAACTTATACAATAGTATATTATATTACAAGGGACGAATATTGTTGGTTCTGTCCTGGCGGAGCGGTACCTTTCGAAGCGTCAACCGAGAAAGATACTTCGCTGGAGGAATCAACAAGATTCGTCTCATGTAATGTATACCCTTTTTCATACCAGTCTGTCGAAAATTGTTACATTATTAACACAACAAGCAAAACGCGAAGGGCTTTTTAACATCCATCAACATTTACGACACGAGCGAATGCGAGTGTCGTGGGTTGACGGATGTTAAGAAGCCCGAAGCAAAGAAAATGAACGAATGGAAAAACGTGTGCGCGTGCATTTATACGACGACGTGCTATATAGCTTACAATGTCGTGACCACGCATTCTTTCTCTCTCTATCTTTCTCAGTTCTTAATACACTCGTTGCCCACTGCGACTTGTTGTGATAAATATACATGTCATAATGTGTATAGTTCATGCGAAAGAGAAAGACTGCTCGCTCTGTTCTTACTTTTAAGTCTGTCTTTCTCTTTCGCATTGACTACGTTCTTATACGCGTTCACTCACACTCACTGTATGTGACACTCCAAAACACATGCAAGGGCTTTGATTGTCTTTCATTCCCGTGTGCACGCCATCTAGTCAGCCGGCAAGGAAATCGGCGTTTTGGCAAAGGCACGCAGGGACAAAGATCACATTTTCGGCAGAGATAGTATGAAAAATACTTTTGTGTGGTCAATTTTATTTAACATTATTGAAATTTAAAAATGAATTATTAAAAATAACAGTCTATTCTTAATAATTTATTAAGATAAAAATTTACTATTGTTTTTCTCATGTTTGATATAATTATTTTTTATATTTTTTAGGTTATACTTATCAAGATCCATAATAGTGCATTACTTAACGGGTATGGAAAGGCTTTATATCCGAAACGAGAAGTTTACGACCTGAGCCGAAGGTGAGGATCGTAATGAGTTTCGTATAAAAGCCTTTGCATACTAGTTGGGTAGTGTATTTTTCGCCATGAGAGTTAAAAAAGAGCGACGAAGTTGCGATTTTAGGGTTAGAATGGCGAAAAAACAATTATTTCTTCTTTTTTATTCATTTTATTTTATAGACTCCAACTTACCTGAATCAAATGCTGAATATTAATTTGGTTAACTTTCTTTAAAACTATCTCTCTGATTTGCTACAAATTTCGTACAAAAATTGTGTTTAATAAACTAGGAGCAGCAAAGATTCTTGTGGCTGATTGAATGCGTTAAGCCTGATCAAGTTTTTTCAAAATATTGCTTTCCTATAGAGAAAGCATTGTATCGATAAAAAAATTTTTTTCTATTTTTTCATTAATTTGTACATATTTGGACTCTGGGAGTCAAAAAAAGTTGTTTCCGGAAAATATCTGTATGTGTGTGTGTGTGTGTGTGTGTGTTCGTTATGCCAATAATATCTCGAAAACTACTCGATGGATTTGCTTCCAGTTATGGATACAATTTATTTTTTTTGTCTAACTAGAAGAAAAGCTATTGAAAACTGGTTTTTTAATGTAGTTTCTTTTAGAGCCATGAAAAAATTTTTTTTTATATTTTACTACACGATGAATTTTCTTAAAAATTTGAATGGGAACTCTTTGTAATTGCCCAAAAAAAAAACTTTTAAAAACTAATTTAAGCGTAATTTAAATTTCAGAGCATTTGAAAATTTTTTAAAAAAGTTTTCATTTTTCTCCTGTTTTAGATAAACTACTTCATGGATTTGCTCTAAAATTTGTATGCAAGTTATTCACTTCTTTCTGAAGAAAACAAGTTTTTGAAAACTAATTTTCCCTGCGTAGTTCTAATTTTAGAGCATGTTAAAAATTTATTTTTCATTTATTTTGGTATACCATTAATTCATTACTTTCTGAAGAAAAAAAGCTTTTAAAAACTAATTTTCTTACGTAGTTACGATTTTCGAGAATTTTAAAGACTTTGATAATAATTTTGATTTTTCTTTTTTTATTTTACGTAAAGTACTCGATAGATTCGTTCTAAAATGTACAGGAAAATTATTTGCGACTGCCAAAAGAGAGAAATTTTCAAAAATTGATTTTCCTAGCGTAGTTTTAAGTTTTGAGCATTTTAAAAATTTTGAAAAAGGAATTTCTAAAACAAATATTGTATTTATTTAGCCAATTAGATATCGAAAACTACTCGATGGGTTTGCTTCAAATTTTGCATACTATCTATTTTTTTGTCCGAGTAGGTGGGAAGCTATTAAAAATTGGTTTTCTTAATGTAATTTCAATTTTAGAACCATTTTAGGAATTAAAAACAAATTTAGGTATTTTCGTTTTTCTTTATTCTTCGTAAGTAGAAGGGGTGTTCGAATGGCAGACACCTATGACGTTATACTTGGGGGTATGTGTTTGCCGGATCAGTCGTCTGAGGCCCTGCATAACGCGGCGTCCCTTATCGCTCCGATCTTATCTCGCTTCTCGATAATCAAAATATAAAAAAAAATAAAATTTAATAAAAAAATTATTTGTAAAATAGAATATAAAAATATATCAATAAATTAAAATAATAAATGTTAATAAATAATAATAAATTTCAATAATAAATGATAAATGTTAATGAATAATAATAAATTTCAATAATGAATGATAAATGTTAATAATAAATAAATATATATCAATGATAATAAATTATTAAAAATTATATTTAAAAATAAGTAAAAATTGAAGAAAAAATTTTTTATTATAAGTATGAAATATTAACTTTAGAGAAAAATGATGGAAGAGTATAGAAATAAATAAAGATATATTGAATTGATACGTTTATTTTTTATAAAATTATTACAACGACGATACAAGTATATAAGTTTCGGAGTAATACGACTTTGCAAGTCTTACATGTATTTTTTATTTACATATATATTTAAAGTCAAAATTTTTTGTAGCGATTTCTTTCAGGGATAGAGTACGTGTTTTTAGAAATTTTTTGTGAATACTGTATCTATTGTGAGTCTTTTATTTGATTTTCTGACTTTTTACTGCCATTTTTTCCGATTAGAGGAGTGCGATCGCCAGCGTTCCCCGAGCTCGGTGTCTGACCCATCTTTAATGGTGTCTTGATAATAACTAAGTATGGTAACAAAGTAAAAAAATATTGGAAGTTATTCACATACATATATATACACACACATACACACACATTACATAATATTTTTTGCTTTAGACACTTGATTGCACTGGGCACATATTATTTCTTTTTTATTTTTTTGTTTCTTTTACATTCATGATTCGGTTAAATAATATAACGCTTAATCTATCATTATCCTTTGTATCGGTTGAAAATAACGTACAAAACATGTTAAGAGAATAATTATGAGACATATAAAACAAAAAATCGACAGAATACTGCCCACACACATCAGAATTGAGGTTCTGCAGTTGTTGTATGTTCCACTCGTACACCAGGCAGTTTCTTCTAAGGCGATCGATGTGATCTGGTACGGTTGGGGGTAATCCATAGCTGTCAAAGTAAGTCCCTTGTCCATTGGAATCGACGTAAATTGCAACCCAATGAGACCCTGGTTTTGAGCTTTCATCGAGATTAACTACAACACGGTTTTTCCCAGATTAGAGGAATCTTGTCTGCCGGGAAAACACCCACTTTCTTGGCAGGAATCTTTTTGAGACCTTTCAGCACTTGCAACGAGGTCATCACTGATATTATCGTAGATATTTTCTTCTGTAATATCGTTCTTACTGGTATTTAAATTTTCAATGACAGTTGTGGGGGTAGTGCAGCCGGTTATCCGTGGTGATTCGTTACCTAGATCTGATTTTTTAATTTTATCATGAATATTGTTGATTTTATTTTTTTCTTGACTGTCGGGCTTGTCTGTTGATTCTTCTTTTTGTATCGGTACATAAATGGTTTTCAAGAGCCAGGCTTTTAACTTGTATAGATGAGTCAAAGCACAGCTAAAATTTTCTCCTTTTATACTGTTATAGAACGGTTCGCAAAGATTAGAGTGAACAAAAAGTTGATCAGGAATCGCTCTTGATAGGCTCACTGGCTGATCACCTACTAGCGTGAGGCCTGTATCGTTTGTCCCTTTTTGTTGCGATGCATCGTAAACTCCATATGTACCATTTTCAAAACCTAGAATACGTTTAACATTAACCGTGAATTCAGTTTTTTTTTCATTCTGAAACTGCTTCAAATACACAAAACCACCTTTTTCATTGTATAAGAATTTTTCACACACTTCGTTTTCGTGAAATTTAAGTAAGCCATCGTTTATAGCATGAATAAGAGTGTGCATAGAGTTATACGTTCCGTGTTGAAACGAATTTACTCCTTTACTTCCTTCATAGTCAGTTATTATTGTATCTTTATTTCCTAAATGAAGAGTCGAGCACGGTATATGAATTTCAGAGATTCCTACAACCCACTTAGCTATCAATTGTACTTGATGAGGTAATCGTGTTGAATAATTTGTAGTAGCATTGTTTGGAAAATATTTTAAACTACTGTTGCTTGGAAGTACAATGGTAAAATCGTTTTGATTCATTATTACAGTTTTTTCAACTCCGAAGCGGGAACCCAAGAATTAAATTTATCGGGATATTCGACCCAGCTTACGTAATACTATTTTTTCGACCCTTTTCCTTTGCTGGCTAATATCTTATCAATTTTAAACTCTTGTTGCACTACTCTTTCTTTATTAACGACAAGAAGTTCTTCAGGATAAAAAAAACCTTCAATTTCTTCTCCCTGCAAATCGTGTAACTCATAAATGAATAAATTTTGTCTTTTTAAAACACGGAATATTTTAAATATTTCTTCACTCCATGATTTAGTTGTACCCTTTTCAAAAAAGTTTTTTTCTCTACTTATACGTGCATACTGTCCAGTTTTGAATCTAGGTTTTTTACGAACAGGCTGTCTCTGTTGTCCATGTCTAACTGATTTTTTTTCGAGCTACACTCACGTTATAAATAGTCACTGAAGCTGGTGGCATTTTTATAGTCGAATGAGGTGTCTTATTGTATGCGTCAACTATATGTTGCAAGACGTCTATATAACGTTTTGTATTTTTGAACGTAAAATATCGATACATACGTTCTTTTAAGGTTCTGTTGAAACGTTCTACAACAGCCGCTTTAACATCAGGATTTGTAACTACACGGTATCTTATACCATTGTCTTTAAGAAATTTGGTAATGCCCCTCCAACAAATTCTTTTCCACGATCGGTTTGAAGCATAGAAGGATAGCGGGTTTTGCTAGAGTCTATTATTTTTTTAAAACCTTTAGTAACTTCCTGGCAAGTCTTATCGTGCAAAGGTTGTGCCCACACGAATTTACTTGAAACGTCAATCACAACGAGTAAATAGCTGATGCCGTCATAATAATTTTTTAATGATGTTAATTGCATGAAATCTGCCTCCCATACTTGATCAATAGCGTCAACATTGTAATATAAGCGTGGGAATTTTTGGCGTATAGTTTTGTGTAAAGTGTATGTATCGTGCTTCGTTAACCATTTTTTAATTTTTTCCGAAGAAAATTTTTTTTTATTCACTCTAATTAAATTTCGTACTCCTGAAAACCCTGCTTCATGTTGTGGATCAAAATATTGTTTTTCTAAAATATCCATTTTAAATTAAATCAGTTAACCATTTTTTATTTGACTTTGGTGTTGAGGAAAACATGTACTTCTGTTTATTTTTCTTTTTTTCAGAGCTACTGTTGGGACTCTTTCCAGATAAAACTGTGTTATCTAAAAACGAAAAGAAATGATCACTTTAATCACGTAATTTTGTTGAGTCATTAACCTCGCTATCGTCTTTATTGGATTTTATACTATTTTAAAATTTTATTTTATTATTCAAAGATTGTTTAACGTTGTTCAGTTCCCAGAATTCATCATTACCGACAAATTCACGCGGTGTCTCGATATCTCGAAGTATCTTTGCAAACTGTTCTCTCCCCGCGGCTTTTACTTTTTTTCTATTCCGTAAAGCATCGTTTATTAAATCGATGATATTCGAATGTTGAATTTTTTCGCTATCTATATATACAAGACCTTTTTCGTTCTACGTAATGCGATCTTTGCAGGATTTTGAATAGTTTAATAATAATTCAGCTATCTTTTTATATAAATTTGGGATACTTTCTAATATTGAAAAACTGTCTAAAGCCTGCTTCTCATCTTCACTTGTTTTTAAAAGCGAAAGTTTTCGTTTTTTGTCGTCGATAAAAAATAGATATCTCTGTAACGTTTTCAAGTAATCTTTTAGTTTTCCTTGTTCGTTTTCGTAAGTTGTAGAATCCAGAATTTTTTTCATTTCATTATCTAATCGGGATAACGTATTACCTACCGTTTGAGTAGACTCCAGTGCAGTCGATCCTACACTAGTATCAGTAATTTTACGATCTTTATTTTTTTCATTTTCCCTCTGCATTCGTTCAAGTTGTTCTTTAGATAAGAGTATCATTTTCTTTGCTCTCTCCATTTTTTATTTTCTTATTATTAACGAGAACAATGTATCCAGTATAGGCTGCAATAAAAACGGTAAAAAAACTCCCTCCCTTTTAAACTATGGTACGTTTTTTTACTTTCCAAGAATTTTTACTTTTTTAGCTTATTTTCTTAAAATATTTTTATGTTTTTTTAATTTATTTTTCTCACAGTCTTTTAAATTGACAGTACCTTTGAGTACATTTAACGCGCATTCACAAATATGATTTATTAATTTTTTATCTGCTGAACGCAGCAATGCAACGCTTTGCTGCGTTGCATTGCTGCATTATCCGCATGTCTTAGCGCCTGCAAGAGGGCAACATACTTTTTTTCAAACGGAGAGTTCTGTAGCAAACGTCGATCTCGCTGACTACTTTGGGAAGTGTCTTTCTCCATAGCCCGATCTAAACTAAATCGCTTCGACGTGTGATAAAGCTTTTATTGTCAAAGATTTAATGCGTATGCGCTATGAGTATATTTAGGTAAGTTAATGTATTGATACTCATCGTCCGGAAATATACTTGTTCGAAATCTAACTTTATCTAAAGTATCTTGTTTATAATCAATCATTAAATATCCAAAACTTTGAGCCGTTGCATCGCGATACGCTTCTTGTAAAAATTTTGAATCTTCGGGGTGTATTTATCTCGCTAAATGTTGAATCTGCGCACGATCTCGCGGATTTTTAAATAAAATTATGTACGAAGAATTTAAACTTATATCTCGTGAATGAGTACCTTTGTGAAAGATGTTTTGTGTAAGAAACAATACGCTGATATTTTTATGGTGACTGCCTTTGGTAAATAAGTCAACCATTATATGATTCGACGATTCACGCATCAAATCATCGATGATTAAAAGTTTTTTTCAAGTGGGGATCGTTTGAGTAATCTTCTGGTTTAGGCAGTCCCTCGCGAAATTCAATTTTGTTTTCGTCTTTAAGAGGAGGTCACGTATCACTGTCCTTTTCTAATCAAATAATTAATTTTTAGCTAAAAATAATAATTTTAGCAAAAAATAAAGAGAAAGCCGCATCTCGTATCAGGAAAAGCAAAATTTTCTTTAATAAGAAAAAATTAATTTTATTGCTTCGATTTCAAGAAAACCTTGAAAAACCAAATTGTTTACCCTAACCTCTGTGTTTCAAGTTTTTCAAGGTTTCCTTGGAAATGAAGCGATAAAATTAAATCTTTCTCATCAATGAAGATATCGCTTTTTTTGATACAAAATGCGGCTTTCTCTTAATCTTTTACTAAAATTATTAGTTTTTGTAATAAAATCAATTCTTTGATTAGAAAAAGACAGATATACTCGACCTCCTCTTAATAAATTCGTCGTTTTTATATCCGTCTTGCCACTCGGCGTAATAAAATAAAATTCGATTCATGCTAGCATCGATCATTTCTTCACGAAATTTTAATAATTTTTTAACAAAAGTTGTTTTTCCGCTACCAGTAGGACCCGCCAGCAAACAAGTAAAGGGATGACGCCACAAAGTGTTCATGTTTGGTACTAATAAATATTTTAATAAAATAATATATAAACAATTATAATGATCAAACAGCGTCTCTATAAGCCATATAATGTGGGTACCCGCGGCTAGCGCGCTCAAACTGCTAGCGGTGAAATAGAAAAGCTAGACGTGGGTTCGTAAGGCTGACAACCACGCATATTAGTCGAGAAAGCGGTGGCTCAAACAGCAAGCTAGATACGGTAAGGCTTACGAGCGCGCGTGCGCCTACTAGCTATATGAGCGGTGACACACGAGCAGCGCTGTTGGAAGCTATTCGATACGCTTAGGACTCCCGCGTTGTCTCTCTCTCTCTACGGGTCAAATTGCGTTACTAACAGCTCTAGTTTATAGCTTGTAGTTTACACTAAACTCTGAAAGACATCATACCCTACTAGCTGCGGGAGATAGGTTAAAATTTATAGTTCACAAGTTGTCAAAATAAGTAGCCAAAAAAATAAAAATACGTCAAAACCGTTGTCGACACAAGTGTTTTTCTTTTTCAATATGATTTCATTACTAAACATTAAAAATCGTCATCATACAAATTTAATAGATAAAGTGAAAAATGTACGCATCTCACATTTTTCATGTTCTTTGTCTTTTTACGTGCAGTTATGTGACGAAGATATTTAAGGGGGTTATCAAGTAAATCAAGTTGTGTCAGATTATCTTGAAATTTTGATCACATGTTTATAATAACATTATGCACTTGCCATTAAATTTTTAGAAGCTTTAGCGGTACCGTTTTTGAGATATAAACTTCTAAAGTTTCAACTTTTAACACGTAATCCCTATATTGACGTGCTGTAAAAGGGACGTTTTCAATGATTCTGAATTTGTTTTGTGTCAGATTTAAACCAAAAACTAATATGTAATTTAGAATTTCATAAAGAATATATTGATCACAAATTAAAAAATACTAGCGGTACCGTTTTCGAGAAATTACAACTCAAACATATATACAAATAGAAAATGTCTATAGAAAATGTATGAATCTAAGCACGTGAAACAGTCAGAAAGTAGTGATGGAGTAACGACGACTAGTGTGTGCGTGTACATATATACCGCGCTACGTGTGTGAGCACAGTCGGAATCAAAAGTTGAAACTATAGCGCATGCGCGCAGATGCTTTTTTGATACTTCGAGCAATAAAACTTTTGTCTCCGACCAGTACTTGAAAACCTCCTTAATATAATTCGTTGGAAAGAGAAATGTATTATTACTATGGTGCTGCAAATTGTAAATTTGTTGATACACATGAAACTCAAACTTCAGAAATTGCTGACACGGTGTGTTTGAAACAATTTAAAATATCCGAATTAAAAGTAAGTACATTCTAGAAAAGAAATTTTTTGTAATAATTTTTAAATAAATTTAGTAACAATATTTTTCTTTTAGTCTAGAATAAATATAGCAATCAAATGTAGAAATAAATGGATAAGATGCCTGACTTGTGAAGAAAATCCTCGACGTTGTAAAATGATAGATACAGGAACCACGGTCCTGTATCAATCAAATGAATGAAATGTTGTATCGTGCAAATGAAGAGAACAGTATTTATGAACTAGATCATCAATTTTTAACATTACCCCCGAGAGCAATTTTATGCGGGTTGGAAAAAATTGTACTCCTTTCATCTGCGGAATATCAATGGTCGAAACGAGCATACGATTTGTTTGAAAATTTAACAAAAAACCAGAATTTGCATGCGTATTTTATGGAAAAAGGAATATTGGAAAATACTTACTACATTTTTTTAACTTGTACCAGTGAACATACAGGTACTAGTGTCCATATAAATATCGCATTATGTGCTTACGACTTAGCTGTGAGAGACGTCATAGGACTTTACCATCCTATATGGCCAAACGATCCATGTTGTAAAGTTTGATACATACTATACAAATATAAAGTTTATTTTTCTACTTATTATATAAAATGGTAAATTTTTATCAATGAACATTTGTGCATTAATTAATATATTTATAAAATATAAAAAAGTGATTTAAATGAAAATTGTTATTCATAAAATTGTTATTCATATTAAATAATTTAAATGAAAATTATGTTATTTATATTAAATAATTTAAATGAAAATTATGTTATTTATATTAAATAATTTTATTAGAAAAGAAAAATTTAGCATTATTTTTATAAGAAAAATTGTATCACGATGGTAACCTGTAAATGAAATATTAAACAATAAAAGAAATAAAAAATATTTGGGTACATTTAAAAAATTTATTTTTTTATCATTAAAAATACATTGATGTAAAAAATACATAAGCATACATTTTATTTAAGAGGAGGTTGAGTATATCTGTCCTTTTCTAATCAAAGAATTGATTTTTTCACAAAAATTAATAATTTTAGCAAAAAATAAGAAGAAAGCCCCATCTCGTATAATAAAAAGCAAGATTCTCTTTTATGAGGAAGAATTATTTTTATTGCTTCGTTTTTAAGAAAACCTTGAAAAACTGAATTGTCTATCCTAACCTCTATTTTTTAAGTTTTTCAAGGTTTTCTTCAGAACGAATTGATAAAAATAATTTTTCCCCATCAAAGAAAATCTTGCTTTTTATTATACGAGATGGGGCTATCTCCTTATTTTTTGCTACAATTATTAGTTTTTGCAAAAAAATTACTTCTTCGATTAGAAAAGGACAGAGATATACGACCTGCTCTTAACATTTAGTTTTACAAAATATTCTTAATGTAAATTTGCAGACGCAAGTTTAACAATTCAATCACGCATTACACAGTAATGTATATGACATCGAGTATCCTTCATTCCACATAGTAAACGATCTCGTCGCCTTATATTGGAAATCGCAAATACGGCGCTATCGATCTTATTTTCATCGATTACGTTAACAATTTTTGAAATACAAACGTCTTTACAAAGTCTTTGGCATTCATCCCATTTCATTATTAACACTCTGAAACATTTTTTATCTCGACACACTTCATAATCGCACAGTACACAAATTTGTCTTCGAAAATAACCTTTTAATAATACAGAAACGGTAATATTATTATTATGTTTTAATAAATCTACGGTCCTTAACATATGCTTATACATAGTCATTTGATTATTTTTTTAAAATAAAATTAAATTATTTATGACTCTATGCCAGGCTATACCTTCTAACGATTGTTTATATTGGGGTCTATAAGGACATCTTGGTACGAGACAATTTATATTGCTACAGCATTCTTCATCGCAATGTCGTCGAAGAAATTCGTTAGTTCCCATAGAAATAAAACGTTTGCTAAATTAAGTTTTAAAATCATAAAGGTATGATTTATCATTGGAAATAAAACGTCTTTTTTTTATTACGACCGAGTAAGTTTTTTCTTCAGTACGCGATATAACTTCATGAATCGCAATTTTTCGAATTACGTTATTTGTTATATGTATTATGCTCTTATTTTCGTTAGACTCGTGATATTTTTTAATTAAATCTTTTATAATCTCAAAATTTATTTTTAGACTATTTTCATAATTCAAACGAATTCCTTAGATTTTGCATGTATCAAAAGTTTCTCCGCTCGCTGTTTTTATTCACATTTCGTAAAATTTTGGCCCCCCTGAAATAAAAGTTTCTATGTACGCGTTTTCACCGTAGCACTCAAGCTTGTACGTCATTTGACCTAACAATGGTTCGGTTGGTGGTTCGTATTCTTCGCCACCGTCATTCCGACTAACGTATATGACAGAATCTGTATCATAATACAGCACTCTTTCGTTCAAGCAATAAAAATATTTCTATAATTGAAGGCCCGGATGCAATAAGGGCATTTACGTTCGGAACACGCAAAACTGAAGTCACTTGGTAGTAAAAATTCCATTTTCTTCAAATAAATTTCAAAAAATTTGACGTTGTAAAACTCATCATGCCGCATCTTTTTTATATTACCAGTTTTTTTTATAAAATTTTTATTTTTCAAGAAAAAAATTAAAAACAAAAAAATTTTTTACATTAAATTTCAATACTTTTTTAAACTTAAATCGTTGTAATTCGAGTAAATATTAACCGATTACGCTGAAATTTGAAATATATTTTCTAAATATCATAGCGAAACTTATGATAATTATAAAAATTGTTAATTCTTAAATTGTTAGTCGCAATTGTTTATTAATTAATATAAATTACAAATTGTGCGTTTATAATGTACTCGAGAAAAAAGCATCGAGGGAACTTTCAAATACAAGAAACTTGTAGCAAGAAAGTTTTTGGGTTTTGTATAAAGAAGATTTGTGGAAAGTTTCAAATCGATTGATAAATAATTAAAAAAGATGTAACAACATTTACAAGTAGCGCGCATGCGGTCGAGCGCTGCAGTTTTCTTATAAGTTAGATTCTCAGTGAATATTACGTCAACTGAATGACTCCTGGTAATATTATTTGGAAAAAGCAATAGTACAAATATAACAATATTATATAAAAGTAAATAAACATATAAATAAACAAACAAATAAATAAATAAACAAAAATCTGTAATGTAATTATTTAATAATTAAATAATTACATTACAGATTTTTGTTTAATACTGATTTTTTTATTGTTTCAAAGGATTTTTTTTTATTTTGTCTCTTAAAATCTTTTTTTCTTTCGCATTAGTAATATGAGTTTTCTAAAAACATAAAGTGTAATATTTTTAAACAATATAATGTTGGGATTTATATTTATAAAAGTAAACATATATGCGTGTGTACGTTCACTCTTCTTCTATATGAACATTATTATAAATTTTGTTCGTATATATATATATATATATATATATATATATATATATATATACGATTTAGGCAAGTGCTGTGGTCTTAACATATAGGAATATTTTGCTACCAGTCTTCTTTTGTTTAACGTTTAGACTTGTGAAATTGTACACCATGGAGAATAATGGAATCAAAAAACGGTCAAAAAAGAACAAGAAATGATACATCGTTCTTTTTCGACCGTTTTTTGATTCCATTATAAGTATAAAATAATTTTCATTCCTCGTGATGAACAATTTTACAAGTCTAATCGTTATACAAAAGAAGACTGGTAGCCAAATATTCCTAAAAGTGAACGTACATACGCATATATGTTTACTTTTATAAATATAAATCCCAACATTATATTGTTTAAAAATATGACATTTTGTATTTTAGAAAACTTATATTACTAATGCGAAAGAAAAAAAGGTTTAACAGACAAAATAAAAAAGAAATCCTTTGAAACAATCAAAAAATCAGTATTAAACAAAAATCTGTAATGTAATTATTAAATAATTACATTACAGATTTTTGTTTATTTATTTATTTGTTTATTTATTTATATGTTTATTTACTTTTAATAAATATCATTTTCTTATATTTGTATTATTGCTTTTTCCAAATAATATTACCAAGAGTCATTCAGTTGACGTAATATTCACTGAGAATCTAACTTATAAGAAAACTGCAGCGCTCGACCGCATGCGCGCTACTTGTAAATGTTGTTACATCTTTTTTAATTATTTATCAATCGATTTGAAACTTTCCACAAATCTTCTTTATACAAAAACCAAAAACTTTCTCGCTACAAGTTTCTTGTACTTGAAAGTTCCCTCGATACTTTTTTCTCGAGTATATTATAAACGCACAATTTGTAATTTGTATTAATTAATAAACAATTGCGACTAACAATTTGAGAATTAACATTTTTTATAATTATCATAAGTTTTGCTATGATATTTAGAAAATATATTTCAAATTTCAGCGTAATCGGTTAATATTTACTCGAATTACAACGATTTAAGTTTAAAAAAGTATTGAAATTTAATGTAAAAAATTTTCTTGTTTTTAATTTTTTTCTTGAAAAATAAAAATTTTATAAAAAAAACTGTTAATATAAAAAAGATGCGGCATGATGAGTTTTACAACGTCAAATTTTTTGAAATTTATTTGAAGAAAATGAAATTTTTACTACCAAGTGACTTTAGTTTTGCGTGCTCCAAGCGTAAATGCCCTTATTGCATCCGGGCCTTCAATTCTAATCGCGCTTGTGCCGTAGTATAGGCTGCTATAACTGCGCTGGTACAAGGCGATGAGGAAATACATTCTTCTTTGTATTTCCACGATGTATACATTACTTCCTCATTAATTGACAAACAATATTGAATTATTTTTTCCGGATCTGTTAAATAATTTAAAAACTCTTGATACGTCCGAACTACTGAAGTTTGCGGCAGGTTGTCTCGCTGGCCGAACTTTCCTTAAAATAAATTGAGGCATAATTTTGCGACAGATCGCATACCGGGATTATTTTTTATTTTATCATAATCCAAAGTTACCCCCTCTTCTTGTTTAAACTTATTTAAATAATTAATTCTTTCTTCCTCTGTTTTTACATCGGAAGGCCAACTGCTCGATTCTTGTTTTATTTGTTACGTGGCGAATTCCCCGGACCTCCGAGTGAATCCCCGAAGCTACGAACTTACCTGGGTTTACTTGATTTATATTTAATTTTAATTAAGCGTCAGTGAACCCTGCTCAGCTAGCTGAATAGAGCAACTGCAGAGGAGGTCAATACTTACTGGTCTACCTCGGGTTGTAGGCTGGTTCTGACGATCAGAGTGGTCCAAAAGAATTTCAATATAATTTATGACTTAATAAGAAACTAAGAAGTTAAAAGGTGCAATGTTTTAATATATAAAAGCAATTAAATTTTTAATTTATATGATAAAGAAAAAAAAACTATTGATATTAAATAACTCTAATTATTTAAGAAAAATAAATAATATAATTAATTTTCTTTAACTTAATTTTTGTCCTGAAAAAAGGAAAGGGAAAATAAGTAGTTGACTCTCTACTTAAACTTGGATTTTAAACTTCTTATATTATTAGTTTAAGAGAAACCTCATCATACATTACAAAAAAAAACAATGGAAAGAAACGCCGCTCTAATTGTTTCACTATACGTAGGCTGTGCTTGTGTGCGGAAGAACAAGAATTTATAATTCTATTACACGTGCACTTGTTTTAATCACCTTTGGGTTAATACCGTAGAAAGAATAATTATTTGTAAATTAAATTACGCGTCGCCCGATTTCCTTACCGCGCAGTTGCACAACCCAACACTTACAAGTTATAATTCAATAAAATTTTAAGGAACTAATATTAATATCGCTCGCACTACTCCATATCGAATAAATAAGAATTTTAGATCTTAATTGATAACTATGTATAGCTATCTCGCTCGCACTCCCGTAACAACAGACGCCGCGTCGCTTCTTTTTCACTATTTAACTAAGCTCTTTCTCACAATAATATAGATTGAAATATATAACAATTTTAGTAATTGAGTAATATATATATATATATAGCACTATAAGAGCAACTTTTATTTAATTCAACTACTCACGTTCTCGCGTTTAATTTAGAGAACAAGATGGCGTCGCGTCGCTGAATAAAAGCGCCTTTACACGTGGCTTTCTCTTTTCTTGCAATTTTCACTTAATATTCGGTTTTTATATCTTTAGTTATCTTTTCACTAACCCGCACTGATGTTAAATTTAATTTGTTCGCGGTCGCAGTCAAGAAAACATTATTATATTACTAAAAACGCAAAATTATATCTCTTAAGGAGAATTGAAAGAAATGACGGGAAAAACCAACAGAAAAGATAATTTTACTAGTTCTTACTTGCTAAACCGCTGGCGAGATTCCACTTACGGTCGCTCTGCTGAAGATTCCTCTCAATAATGCAACGAAGAAGAACGTGGAGCTGGTCGACAAGAAGAGAATAGGATGGTCGAAGAACAATGGTGGCCCCAGTGGAGGATCGGTCGCCGAGTCGTCGCCTCTGGAAGTATTCACCGTAGTTCGACTTCTCTTTTCCTTTCCTTGTTGGTACAATCTCACGGCTTCTCTACTCAGATCTCTCTTTCTTTTATTTCTTTTCTCCAATCTTCTCTTCAATTCAATTAAAGATATACTTTTTTTTTTATTCTCGAGTGCACTCGAAGGCTGCTAAATCAAGAGTCTTAAAAAAAAAAACTCTGCACGTGTGTTCCCAATGCCGGCTCAGTCAAGAATTCTTTTTATGCGCTCTCGTTGACGGCTTATGCAAGAATCATCTTCTTTCAAGAAGAAGGAAATTACATTCCCCTTCGCTCTGTTGTCCATCTCTGTCGCACCTGGTCACTCTCCATTTTCCATCCTTCTTTCTCGTCGCGTCTTAGTTTCTACTTTTCTTTTCAGTTACGAATCGCTATCGACAACTTAATCGACTCTTGGTCGCGGATCTTCTATCTCTATCACTCTAGTAAAATTTGTACTGTATTCGAAGTTGCTATGTTGCTTCACGCAGTAGAAACATCGATTATCGAAGATTTCTACTCGTAGCTATTCCTCATTGGTCGATTCCACATGTGTATGTACAGCTATATGGCGCAACATTGAAATATCTAAGTATGCGTATATATATATATATATATATATATATATATATATATATATAGGTATATATACACATTATCTCTATATATCTGTACATATCCCCTCTCCTTTCTCAAAGTCAGTGGTTCCATGCCTTGTACGTTTTATTCTATTCTGTATATGTATATACATACATATATATAAATATACTGTACAGACTGTTCCTCTTGTGTGTTGATCCTGAATGCGTTTGTGCTATCTATCCTTCTTGCTCCTTTGCTTCTGTCTTTACGTCTGCTCTTACTCTTAGTTATGATGAATATTTTTTTTTTATTTAAGTAACTATTACTTTATTTTTATTTTTGGTTTTCCTCTATAGTTTTCTCGACTCTCCTTTTACATTTGTCCATTTATTACACTTAAAGAAAAATCATTTTTAAGAACGTTAAAAAATAAAACCTAAGATTTCTAAATTCAAAAAAAAATAAGTACGCTCACTTGTAATAAATTCGCTTATTATATTTAATAACTAATATATTTAAATTTTACTCCTTGTGATGTATTTTATACATCACATATTTTTAAAAATGTATTAATATAATTTGGAAATAGGCCACCAGATCTAGTGTTGGGATTGTATTTTGTTACTTGATACTGCCAAATAACGTAAATTTTAATTAATACGTACCCCAACTTTAGAGCTTTTTTTATTCCGGCGGAAACCCAAGTTCCGGATAATATTCGCTCTTTATCGCAGTGAAAGTAATCATCTTGATTTAAACTTTCACAGCAGGTTCGACATAATGACCTAATAACCTTTTTTCCCCTTCAGGAAGACCGAACGTTTTAGGTAAATTAGCTAATTTCATTGGCATATAATTTAAACTGTCAATGAATTTAGTTAAACCTACTTGTAATTTAATTATATTTCTGCCGTTTAATATCACATGAGGAAGCAACTCTTTCTCATGATCCAAAATATATTTTAAAATAAATTGGACGTCAAAACTTTTAGCGTTATGTGCTATACAAATAAAAGATGAAAAATTTCTTTTTTTTGTACGGACGGCAAAATTTATAAAATTCTTTAAATATTCGTCCCCTGTAAAAATGTGTTGTCTAACACCACAAAAACTGCACAACCTACGCATATCTGGTTCTTCCGCACAAACTTCACAACAAAGCTGTGCGACACATAAATTTAGTATGTGTATGAATGTATTGTTAGATTCCCCTAATCGTTCATCCTGTCGCATTTCGAAGTCGTAAAAGATATAACAATTTTCCGGTAAAGATCTATTTTTTAAAGATTTTTTACTTTTATTAATAACCGGCATAAGACAAAATGAATTTACATCATGAATAATTTTGCAAGTATTACAATATTTTTTCCCGCATTCGTGTTTTTTACCCTTTGTTTTATCGCAGAATTTTAAACACGTTTGGCAAATCTTTATGTTATCACAAATTGATTTAAAAAAATTTTTTTGTTTTATTTTCATTTCGCGAAAGTGATCCTAACTTTTTATGATTTGTAAAGCACTTTTGGGAATAAAAGTCACGCCCGCAATCATCGCATCGGATTCAGTTTTCGATGTTATTATTATTCGCACAATTTGGCGTTCCATTACACGCAGAACAGACGTTGTTACACTTATGACTGAAAATATTTCTGTAAGCTATATTACAAGGATTACAATAATACATTTTTGCCTTTACAGCCCAAATATTTAAAATTAAATCATAATGTTTACTAGTTTTATAATACAAAATATTTATAATATATTTATAATCGCGTTGTATGTCTAAGCTATCGTCATAAATCGGCGAAAGACCTGTTCTAAACGTTTCATTTTCGTAAACTTTTATGCATACATTTTGACGAGATAAGTAACGTTGGGAACTTGCAATTTCTCGTATTCCACATCCTTCATTTTCGCTTAAATTTATATTACAAATTTTTAGTGACCGCAATGCTCTTGGTTTTTGCTGCGCTGTCGTTTTTATATTTTTCCACGATTTTCTCCATTCTTCGCTACTATTTTGTTTTATGAAAATTTCCCCACATGCTTACGTGCGCAGCAAACATAAATTATCAGTATTAAAAATTTTTTAAATCCCATTTTTAACATTACTTAGAAAATTATTTGTTTCCGAATCGTCTTCACCAATCGGTATCTCAACATACGTGATATCCATTAATAAAGTTTCGTTTAATTTGAAATCACTATTGCTTTGAATTACGCTACTAAATAAATTCCATAGGCTATCGAAATGTAAATCTGTAATGTGTCGAAAACTCAAATATGCATCACCCTTATTAAATTCTTTCGACCTAATAATAATTCCTACTTTATAGTTTTCACCGCACTTTGATTTAACATTAACTACAATTTCGTGCATGGCACTCTCTAACCACTAAATTATATTTTCGCCGTGTAAAGGTTCATTTATTTTTAATTCTTAAATGCAAGAGGCCATTCTAAAATTACGATTGTATCGCATAGATTTATTAATTAGAGAAATTTTTGGTACATTACCATGAGCAATTCTGTTCTCTTCTTCTTCTTCCTCTTCGTTATTTCTTCCTGCACCTACTTGCACAATACTTTGCACAACACACTGCACATTATCGTTATTATTATCATTTTTTTTCATAGAACCACTATTTTCACACGCTGTTACACTTTCTTCTTCATTGCACGAGTTTTCTATTTCTTGTTGCTGCTGTTGCTGGTGCTGTTGTTGTTGCTGCTGCTGTTGCGACTGCTGTTGCTGCTGAATATTTTTTAAAAATAAAAAATAATTAAAATTTAATTTGTATGTAAATTTTTTATATGTAATAAAAAATATTGGAAATATAAAATCTAACTTCAAGCTTCTGGCTCTCCCCGAAAACAATCAAATAATCTTTCAATTTTGTCAGATGTGGGAGAGTAAAATCTAGGTTGACTATAATATTGTATAATCACCCAGTCGGCTACATCACGGCCTGTACTTATTAAACTATTTTCCGATAGTAATCGAGGGCTATTCCGAAAAACTAGAAGCATGAAGTCAATATATTATATTTATAATATTTATTTTTAATTATCTTAATTACCTTTTTGTACAGTCATGGCCATTTTTTGGTCATTACTAATCATTCTTTTGTACCCCGAAGTAGACAGCTCACAGTCCCATTCCATTCGGAAAGATGCTAGTTTCCTTTTTCCTTTTAATTTTGTTACGTCACAACGTATCTTTTATATTACTTTTTAATTTATAATTTCTAAATATCTTTTTCTTAACATGATATTGATGAACTAATTAAACAGTCATCGAACAATAGAAGAATGTGTTAATTTAAGCAGTGAAGAAACTTCAAGTTGATATTAAGCAACGAAATTCGTTGACTTCGAAATTATTAAATCATAAAGCAAGCAAGATTCATTTATTACTTGATGAAATTATGTCAAGATAAATCTTATAAAAGCCGACTGAAATTGATGAGAGTCGGCACTACCCCAGGATCATCGTTGGTACCAAGTCGTAAATCCTGTAATTCGAATTTAAATTCAAATTCAAATTCAAATTCAAATAAAGTTATTGTATTCAATATTAATTATTTTTACAAGTGTCTAATAAATATCTTAAAAGTTACTTATATTCGACTCGAGTCTTATTTCAAATCGTGCCTATATCTATTCTTTGTCTGTCTGTATCCCGCCTTCATCTACTTGAATCAATCAAGGTAAGGATATTCAATTTATATTTTCTCTATTCAAGTACTCTAAAAAAATATTCTCCAATATATTTCTATTGTGAGAACGATTTACTCAATTAAATATTGGTAGAGTTCATTTCACCACTAGATTATACATATATTAATCTTTCATAATTATAATTTAATAATTAATTCAATTATTCCAAATTAATTCAAATTTATATTTAAAATCATACAAAAATATTCAACATAATCAAATCATACATTTTTATTTAGTCCTGGTGAAAGCCAGGACTTAACAATTTAATAACTTGTTTTTCTGTCTCCTCGTCTGCCTCATCCGGTGAAGTAAATCCATTTTCAGCTTCTACAGCATTCAACAGACGTACCATGCGTGACAAGTGCACCACTTCTTCTTTACCACCCGCTAAGTGTAAATCTTTAGCGTGATCTGGTATATCCCTCGGATCATTTTCAAAAAATCTATGGATGTAAAATTATTACAAGGTAATATATACATTATAAAATCTATGTATTGAATTCAAAAAGGGGGTTGGCGAGCAAAGCGAACAGGGGGGTATATATTATAAAAAGATTTCACCGCCGCCGCTGTCGCTGTCGCTACCGCTGTGTATAAAAATTCGATTTGTCCTTGGTTAGCTAGAATTTAGCTAGAATCTAGCTAAAATTAAGCTTAAAGTTAGCTGAAAATTAGTTAAAAATTACCTAAAAGTTAACTAAAAAATTACCTAAAAGTTAACTAAAAAATTAGCTAAAAGTTACCTAAAAGTTAACTAAAAAATTAGCTAAAATTTATATTTATTTTAAGCAATTTTAGGTAAATTTTAGTTTGATTTCAGCTGAAATTCAGCTGCATTTTAGATCTATTTATATTATATTCTCTCTATACTATTGAAAGTATATCGCCATCACTGTCATCGTCAGCAATGTGCCCCTCATTTTTAGACTTACATTACAGCGTTTAATTTAAAATCTTTTTACTACTAAACTGACATTTAATAAAACGTTTATAATCAAATATTGACTTTATTCTTTATTTATTACTATAATAAAACATATACACGTAGCCCTCATAACACACAACATTTAATTATTAATTCTGTCCTGGTATAAAGCTAGGACTTCACAGATAATTAGATTCATTAAAAGATCATTGAAGATTTAACTTAAGAAAACTTTTGAATAATCAATATTATTTAGTATTTTAAATAAAAGTTATTGAAAAAATTGCAAAATCTTAAATATTTTTTCAAAGTTATAAAAGCAAGATAGGGGTTGGCGCGCTTGCCCCCTAGTACTGCGTGCGCTAAATCTGCTTCCTGTTCCAAGTCGTATGTTGCATTTTTTGGCAGGGTATAGTCGACAATTTTTGTGAATTTTGTACACATATTTTACGTTGGTAAAGCATATAAGTGTGGCGGCGCTCATATGCGTATAAGGACTAATGGCATGAGAGGTACTATGAACGATGAATCAGTTGCTTTATATTCGATTTATTCTTGTGTGTATATATATATATATATATATATATATATATATATATATATATATATATGTATGTGTGTGTGTGTGTGTTTATAAATAACTAGTAAGTTTTTCAGTTTGTGTATATTGTATTAATAATTATTTAATACGATTTCACGTTCTAAGTATATTTTTTAAATTGTTTTGGTGTCTTTTTTTCGACTTATCATTTGGGGAATGCCTAGTTTTACTGATACATAGATTTTGTTTTTTTATTTGAATTATCATTCGTGGATCGCGTAGTTTTTGTATGATATTGCTTTTTAAGGGTATAGATTTCGTGTGACGGATTTACTACACACGTACTAGAAAATAGTGTTCGATACGCGTGTCCTATACACTGAAAAAAATAGAATCTAGAACCAATGAGAATCCACTTGGTGGTAGAAGATTTTCGTTTTGTTTGAAGCCATAGTAGAATTCCGTTTGACTCAAGAGGAAAATCTGCTTCAATGATATCGACTTCCTTCTAATAGATATTCTGCTACCGCCTAGCAGAAATATTTTTAAAGCAATTAAACTTAAAAAAAATTAAATCTGCATCCACCAAGAGGGAAACTAGTATATTTTATATAAATAATAATCTAAAAATTCCATTTGAAATTTTTTAATTTAATTTTTATTGGAAATTATTGAATATTTATCTCTCTAACTACGTAAGCATTAGCTTACATGTTCTTATTCATATGATTCAAGTAAAAGAATTAATCATTTTTAAGAAATTTATTATTATAATAATTAATAATATATATTTACATATAAAACATAATATAATTTTTTCCATCAACAAATTGAATCTTTTGCATTATTTTCTCGCTGTACAATTCTTTAAAGCAGCATGTAACATATTCATTTTCCGTTTCTATCCAACGCGCATGAACATGCTCATTGAAACCTAAAGAATATTCTTTTATCAATAATTTGAAATACGGTAGCAGCTCAATTTGAATTTGTTTCGAGAAAATTATATCTATAATTTCTCTTATTATTAAAAAGCATTTCCAGCTTTCTGTATATATTCTGGTACAAGATCACCTATTAAAAATGGTAAATACAAAATTAAAGTAAGCATTTCCGAAGCGTACATATTTACACTATTGTTAATTAAATGAGCCTCTGTTATTGGACGAGGTCTGTCATTTTCTTGAGTACCGTAATTAAAATTGTTGATTCTAGAATTGATTGTTTCTAATGTAATACCTTTTACTTATATTATATTTTTAAATAATAAGGACATATCATATCTGAGAACATCATTCAAATGTCATGCATAATATCTGCACCCATATTCTCAGTAACATGATAATTATCTAAAACATTAAAAATACATTCTGATGTAACGAATTCTAAATGATGTAAATACATTCTGATGTAAATACATTCTGATGTAAATACATTCTGATGTAAATACATTCTGATGTAAATACATTCTGATGTAAAAAATTTCTTTGTGGTTTTTATTAATAAATATATATCCTCTAAATTCTAATAGAATTCTTCTTGAACATAAAGGATTTTCTGCTAGAACCTAGATTACTGCGATTTTGCAGGATGATTATAGTTATTAAGTACAACTATATTTCTATTTGATTCAAGAACTAAGAATCAAATAGATTTTTCCTCTTATTCCTAGATTCTATTTTTTTTAGTGTATGTGCCATTTCCCGGCACGGCATAAGCGCTCTCGCTATGCTCGAGCGCTTAACCTCCCCATGCCAGGAAATGACTCACAGGATCCTTGTATCGAAAAATACTATTTACATAAACTTTTAGCAACTATATTTTTGAACTAAAAAATGGTAATATAGCAAAACTTATAGCCGTGCGGTGTTCTATAGGAATAAAAATTAAAATATAGTTGTGCCATTGAATGTAATATAGAGAGTGAGTGAGAGAGAGAGAGAGAGAGAGAGAGAGAAATATATGTATATAAATTTATATAAAGCCAGAGTGAGAGAGTAAAGCCATGCTAAGAGAAAATTTAAACATTAATTTGATTGAATGTGATTGTGTTAGCCACGAAGTAATTAAAATTTGTCAACTTAATTGAAATTAAATAATTTATTTTTATAAGTTTGATAAAAAAAAGGTAAAGTCGTTTATTTATTTAATCAGTGCCCAGTGTTGTATCATTTTTTTTTATAATTAAACCTAACTTTGAAGCTCTCGCATCCCGATCGAGAGTTATAATTTCGAGGCCAATTCCCTCTGCAGATTTTAATTTTAATAAACTTCTTTCGTATAAGAAAATTATTTGCATTTTTTTTCGGGACTTGCTGGACGTCCAGCTGAGGATAATAACGTCGCAAATGGCAACAATGTTAGGAGACTTTTAATGATATTGCATTATTCTGCTCCATACTGGAAACTGATAAAATATATAAATTGAATTATTTTTAATTTCTGGACAAGTTAAATGATTAGGGATGTCTGTTAAATTTTTATTCTTATCATTAAGTAAAATTGCATTTTTATAAATAAAATCTATTTAAGTTGCTACATCATTATCTGTAATTAACCCTATGTATTCTTCTGATGTTATTTCTAAAATTTTATCATTATTACTTTCATGGACAAATTCGTTTAGATTAAGTCTTAAATTTTTCTATTAAGAAATTGATTCTTTCTTCGCATACTGAGTTCTCGTTTGCAGTTGCACTCTCAAAAATTATAAAAATTGTCAGTAAAATGTCTTCTGATACCTGTACATCTTGGACATTAAGGGGGTATATACATATTGAACACTAAGAAATAAAATATAATTTTCTTACTAATGTTTAAATTTATTTTAAAATATTTAAAACACTACCTTAAAGTAGACATAAATACCTTTATTTTAAGCCCTATTAAGCTTATTTTACTCCAGCTATACTTCCATGATCATACGATGAACCTTCGAACCCATAATTCCTGCACCGTAAGATTTCTGATGACTCAATGAACTAATTTGACTTTGCCAAACGGATTTGGCTTCAGTATTGATGTCATTTTTGTTTAAATGTAGGAATTTTTAAAAAACCAAAAATTTTATACTTTTCAACAAAAATCTCAAGTTTTTTAATAAATTTAAATATTTTTGGATTTTTTACCATTTCTAGTCATTTAATTTCAAAACCCTACATTCATGCAAGAATGACATCAATACTAAAGCCAAATCTATTTGGTGAAGTTAAATTAGTTCATTAGGTCATCAGAAACCTTACGGTGCAGGAATTATGGATTCGAAGGTTCATCGAGTGATCATGGGAGTATGGCTGGAATAAAATAAGCCCAACAGGGCTTAAAATAAAGGTATTTATGTCTACTTTAAGGTACTATTTTAAATATTTTGAAATAAATTTAAACATTAATAAGAAAATTATATTTTATTTCTTAGTGTCCAATATGTATATACCCCCTTAAGGCAATAACCAATGCTTCTCAAATAAAAACCTTTTATAATTTTGTTTTTAATTCTTTTATTCTTTTTATTGAAGCATTTTCATCTTGCTGTAGCATGGATAAAATGTGCCTTGTCAAATCGCACATAGCAAGGCTTTAAGCCATTACTTTTGTGAATTATATAATTAGAACGCTTATTCATATACTCTTTGTAAGTGCATTCATTGTAAGCTAAATTGATTGCATTTAATAATATCAATGATCCATCAATAACTATTTTTTGTGGAATAGGTGCTCTGGAATGTATATCATCTAACAATCACAACTTAATTATATAAGTATCATGTTTTTCTGTAATGAGTTGAAGCAGTGGCATTATTTTTTTTAACTAATGAAACAATAACATAAAAACATAGAACCAGTTTTGCAATTTCCTATATCTGCAGTTTTTATTAAACCATCTGTTGCATCGATTGATACGGTTATTCTATTTTTTAAGACAATTCTTTTCATAACGCATTCTGCTCTGTAGACCAATATTTTATAATAAAAGGGAATTTTCGAAGATGTTTTATTACTGGATGTTTAGTACCAAGATATTGTATTAAATGAATCAAAAACTTGGACTCTTTGTCGTGTTTTCCTGTAATTTATTGTTTTTTGTAAAAAAGATGGTTCTACATCTCCATAATTTAAATATTTTACACTTTTTTCGTCTGTACGATTGAGCTTGAACATACTTTAATAATTCCTTTTCATTTCTTACCAATGTGCCTTTTAATTTTCTTTTCTTTTCATAAACTATATTTCTTGTATCATAAGCTTTAATTTTTATCTCTACTGTTTCACTATTTATATATTTTCTTGAAGATTTGTCACATACAAAAGTCTTATATTCTTTACAAAATCTATAAATACGAAAGAATGGTAGCGCATTGTTTGTGTAAACAATTTGTTTCTTAAATGCGTAAGCACAAGGTATTTTTTTCGAAAGCCAAATTGCTTTTGCAACGATATCTGTCCAACCATGATTAAGATTTTTGTACTCACGTTCATCCTTATAAATTTGTGTGGTTGGTTTCATTGCATCTAAATTTTGCTTGTCAATTTTTATATCGAATTCCATTGATTTACATTTATTTGGATGTCTTTTATCCTTGCTAATATTTCAATTATCAAAATTATGCAATTATCAAATTTAGAGCAAATCTATTAAGTAGTTTACGTAGAATAAAAAAAAAATAAGAAATTAAAATT
The DNA here is from genome assembly GCA_017163975.1 of Anastatus disparis. Lineage (NCBI taxonomy): Eukaryota > Metazoa > Arthropoda > Insecta > Hymenoptera > Eupelmidae > Anastatus > Anastatus disparis. The sequence goes on from JAFFSR010000310.1 coordinate 3,721,324, forward strand.
GAAAAAAAAAAAATTTTTTTTTATTTTTTAAAATTAAAACTACGCTAAGGGAATCAGTTTTTAAAAGTCATCCTTTTTTTGGCAGTTGCAAATAATTCCCATGCAAATTTCAAAGCAAATTCATCAAGTAATTTACGTAAAATACAAAAAAAATTGAAATTCGAAAATTTTTTAAAATTCTTAAAATAGCTCTAAAAAAAAAATACACTATGAAAACTAATTTTTAATTGCTTCCTGTCTACTTAGACAAAATAATAGATAGTATGCAAAATTTGAAGCAAATCCATTGAGTAATTTTTGAGATCTAATTGGCTAAATAAATAACATTTTCTTTTCAGAATTTTAAAAATGCTCTGAAATTAAAGCTACACTATTTAAATAAATTTTTGAAAATTTTTCTTCTTTTGGCAGTCGCAAATAATTTCCCTGCAAATTTTAGAACAAATCTATCAAGTACTTTACGTAAAATAAAAAAAAAATAAGAAAAGAATTAAAATTTTTTTTTAAATCTTTGAAATTCTCTAAAATCATAACCACACTAAGAATATTAGTTTTTGAAAGCTTATTTTCTTCAGACGATAGCGAATCGATTGTATAAAAATTTTGGAGAAAATTTATAGCATGGTTTACACAAAATAGAAAATAAATGAAAAGTAAAAATTTTTTTGACTGCACTGAGAAAATTAGTTTTCCAGAGCTTGTTTTCTTCAGACAATAGCGAATAACTTGCATACAAATTTTGGAGCAAATCTATTAAATGGTTTTCGTAAAATAGGAAAAAAAGCAAAAATAAAAATTTAAAGAATTAAAAGTGCGCTAAGAAAGTCAGTTTTCAAAAGTTTTTCTTCTTTTGACAGTCAAAAATATGTTCCATACAAATTTTCAAGCAAATTCTCCGAGTAGTTTACGTAAAATACAAAAAAGATGGAAAATCGAAATTTTTTAAAAATTACTAAAATGGCTATAAAATTAAAACTACATTAAGAAAACCAATTCTCAATAGCTTCCGCACCAGTTGATCAAAAAATTAAATTGTATGGAAAATTTGAAGTAAATCCATTGAGTAGTTTTTAAGATATTATTAGCTTAATAAATATAAACATATTTTTCAAAAATTTTATAATGCTCTAGAATTAAAACCAACAAGGAGAGTGTTTTACCTTCGGGTCACCGTTTTTGCTCAAATTTTGGGAATGTTATCTGGATGCAGAAATATGAAGAAAGCCAAAATTTGAGAGGCCAACGCTAAATATTTCCCTAGTTACAGGCCATCGAAGAAAATCACTAAAAAAGTTACTAGATTTTTAAACGCTTATATTTCCTCAGAATTATTAGCTAGAAGCTTAAACCTTTTTTTAAATGAAAGCTGAGCTCAAATCCTTTCGAAATAGTAGTTATAGCAAATCGAAATATGATTTTTTTCCCAAAGTTATAACATAATAAAGATTGAACCCGATTTTAGCTTTTATTATTAATTAATGTTTTAAACAAATAATTCAGGTCCAATCTTTATTACGCTCCAACTTCAGGAAAAAATAATATTTTGAGATGATATAGGTGTTATTTCGAAAGGATTTGAGCTTAGCTTTCATTCAAAAAAAGGTTTAAGCTTCTAGCTAATAATGCTGAGGAATTATAAGCGTTTGAAAATCTAGTAACTTTTTTAATGATTTTCTTCAATGGCCTGTAACTAGGGAAATATAAGTATAATTTTTCTCTTCCACATTCTAATGCGGAACCTTAAAGAACTTTTTCTGATGTTAATGAAATTAAAGATTGCAAAAGAAATAGAACAAAAACTACTTTGTTAAATGCGCGTAATTTTTTAAGATCTGTTGGTCAAGTTCACAACATAAATGCATTAAATTTTAATCCGACCGCAGAACATTTTAAATCTTTTAAAACTTCAAATTTATATTAAAAAATAATGTATTCTGTTTTTTATCAGTAATAAATGTTCAATATTTATATTTCATATTTTAAATAACCTTTCGAAATATTCATGCTAAATGTTATTATACTTTTTTGATTATGCTTTTTATTATGTAATTGCTCAATAATTACTTTATATGGCATTATTTATTTCATTAAAAATTTTGATATTTGTTGATTTAATTTGTAACATAGCAGATTGGCCATATTATTTATATGTATATTTGTAGCGCATATAGCCGACAGAAGGGAGCATCTAACTACGGGCAAGACGGAAAGCAGACCACGCGAGTCAAATAGTTAAAACTATGAAAGATATGAAATTAACCTCAAAATATTCACTTAGTGACTAAAAATGACCTCAACTATCATTTTTCTGTCGTACTCAAAACAACATATTGGACAAAAAAATATATTGGAGGATTTTAAGAACTTCTTACTGAGATTGTTTATATTGTTCTGTGCGATATTTTGTCAAGTACCACGAAAATATCGCCAAATAATGCGCCTAATAAATTACTAATTTTTTATTCGCCTACTATTTGTTATTCATTATTTTTCTTTATAATTTAGTTGAATTCAGTTTTTAATTTCAAAAATAATTATTTAATAATAATTTGGTGATAAAATATTTTTAAAAAAATTTTGAAGGAAAAAATTGTGTGTACCGAGGTTTGAACCCACGATCAAAACAAAAAATAATAGTACTTATCAAACCCTCCACAGGTTCAATCACATTTAAATTTTAACTTAAATGATTTTGATTACCTCATATTTTTATATATCACGTTCTTTAATTAAGGGCATGGGTTCAAACCTGGGTACACACAATTTTTTTCTGCAAAATTTTTTTAAAAATATTTTATTACCAAGTTATTATTAAATAATTATTTTTAAAATTAAAAATGAATTTAACTGAATTATAAAGAAAAATAATGAATAACAAATAGTAAGCGAATAAAAAATTAGTAATTTAAAAATTAACAATTTTTTTAATAATCATATTTCAAGTATAATAAAGATAATATTTTTTTTCGTTATCAACTAAAATAGCAAACTAGTTTATTTTCAGTTTCATATTGCCTAAATGTACATATTTTTGTAAATTATCGTTATGTTCTTGTGTTATGTAATCATTGTTTTTATTTTTTAATTCAAACAGTTAATACCGTAATGAATGAGATTCTTGTCAGGGCGTAATTTCTCTTTTATAATCAGAAATTACATCTTCTACTGTAACACTAACAAATATAAACTACAGAGCTGCTCCGCACAGCATGAAATGTTTTAAAATATTTCGGAAATATTTCAAACGCTTTATGCTGTATGGGGTTCACCTGCTTGCTTGTACTCTAATACAAGCTCGGCATGCCACTAGTAATACTTCCTTAAGAACTGGCCGAACTATCTGTCTTTGTCTAATAGTATTTTTCATCATTTATGTAAACACCATTAGCTATGACACGAAAAAAATGACAGCCCCCGCTAAATACTAGTATAATGGTTAAATTTTTATTTTATAATTAGAACAAAATAATTTAATCATGTAGTTTTTGAATAATATGAGACCTACCAAAAAAGATAGGTTATATTTTAGATTTTCAGTAGGTCTCATATCATTCAAAAACCACGTGATAGAATTATTTTGTTTTTATTATAAAATTTACCTATTATACTAATATCTATCGGGGGATGCCATTTTTTTAGTATTACAACCAATGGTATTTATATAAATGATGAAAAACACTATAAGACCAGGACAGATAGTTCGGCCTGCTCTTAAAATATATCTTTTAACTGGGAAAATATTTTAGTAATATTACATTACTATTTTGATGTTAATTACTTTTAAATTATACTGTAGCACAACATGCAATATTTTTGCTGACAAGGCGTATTATTTGGCGATATTTTGGTGGTGCTTGACAAAATATCGCACAGAACCAGTGTGGCTATCTCGTGCGGACAAGTCGGTCATGTGCAGTAACCGCTTGCCACTTATTCGCTGAGACTTGCGCGCGCTGTTCAAAAGAACTAAAAATAAATGAAAATTATACTCATTTATTTTTAAACTTTGAAAAAAATTTTAAAAAATTATAAAATGTATAAAATTAATAAAATTATTAATAAAACTTATATAAAAATGTAATTAAAAATTTATTTGATGTTTATTTTTTAATATAATATTTAATAAATGTAATATATTGAAAAAACATACTTTTTGTTTGTATTATTTACATTTCAGTAATGTAAAACATTTGAAAATAATAATTAAGTAGTATTATTAAATGTTAAATGACTTTAAATATTTTTTAAGGAATAAATAAAAAATAATGGTGGGGGCCGATAAACATAAGCTACGTCCTAGCATAAGATTACTGATGCCTCGGTAGCTTAAGCGACCAAGGCGTCGGGCGCGGAACTTTTTGCTCGGAGGTTCGATTCCCGAGCAAATATCAATATTTTTTTTTTCTTTTTTTTTTTTATTTTGATTATAAAGATCATAATTTTTAAGTTTAATAATTTTTTAATATTTCTAAATATTTTTTAAGTTTGTATATATAAATAACGTTTGTATATATAAATATACATAACTTTTTTTAAATTATTTCATTAAAAATGTATGTTCAACCCACATTTTTTTCCACTTTATTATTATTGTATTTACACTAAAATATTATTTAATATCAACATTATTTGGCAAAAAATATATTATAAAAACACTAAAAATAGTTTAATAATTTTGTAATATTGAAAAATATTTTTTAAGTTTGTATATATAAATATACATAACTTTTTTTCATTTATTTCATAAAAAATGTGTTTTACACACTTTTTTCGATTTACACTTAAATATTATTGCATATGTATGTTGTATATAAACAAATTAATTGCGTGAAAATTCCTAAAATCATCATGCGGATTGAAAAAAAAAATTTTAAGAGAAAATTTGTATACACTGGGATGAAAATAGATTGATTTCAGATCTTTCAATAAAGTTATTTCTTATTAGATTTTTCTGTAAAATAATAAATGTTCCCATAAAAAATATAGCTTGCAAATAAAAGTATAGATTTTTGTTATTTAATAATTATTAATTTTTTTTTAACTAGATCTATATTATTAACCAAACAATGATATCATCTTTTATAAATTAAATAATATTTCTTAAAACACTTGAATTTTAAATATGATTTTGAAATATTACCCACACTTGAAAAAAAATAAAAGAATAGGTTTTAAAAGTAAAAATTAGTCCAACATTAAGATATTGTTTTACTTTTAAAATAACTATAATGCTTCAAATTGCGAAATAAGATTCTCCTTTTTTATACAATAATGAATTCGTTAGTTCATTTCAAACAATATTGAACATCCTGATTAAATGAATGAATGAATCGTTAAAATAAAAAATATCAGACAAAATTTATTAAAATTAATGAGATTAGAACGCCTGAAAGCGTAATGTAATATGTTGTTATTTGTTATTTAAAAAAACTTTTTCAATAGAAAAAATTAGAAACAGTTTTTTAGCCAGATAAAAAATATTATTATTATTAGACTTTGAAAAAATATTTCGTTATAATATTAAAATTTAGAATGTCGAGATGATTTTCACGTACTAACATTTTAGCATGATTAAGATTACACTAATTTAAAAGATTGTAAAAAAATTTCATATTCTTAGATAACAAATTTTATTGCGCATTTCATTGCTCATTTCTAAATCTATTAACTGTTAATTATTTTAGTGAACAAATTTCAATAAGATATTAAATTTTTTTAACAAATTAATATTTTTGGAACAACCATAGTAATGCATTGATAATTTACATACATAAAATGTAAATAGTAATAACATCAATGACTTTTAAAACTCGCTGAAGCACTAACGCTAAGTTAATTTAACATAAATTCGCGTTACTGAAAAAAAAATAAAAAGAGTACAGTATTAAAATTGCGTATTTTTGAATATAAAATTATTGGATTTTCCTTAAAATAAAATTTTGAATACAGATAAATTTAAAATTTTTCCGCGTGGTTCCATTTCCGATCTTTCACCATACTAAAACAACAAAAGTTCTTTCTCTCTCTCCTCGTGATTTGTTGCTAGCTGAGCACGTTTTTCGTCGAAAGCGAAAATAAATTTTAATTAAAATGAAGCAGTTCATTCTCCACGGAGTAATTAAAGTAATGAGCAAAGGTAAATAAAATTTTTTAAAATATTTTGTGCAAAAAAAATATAACTGATTGAGTTTAAGTATTTAGATTAGCAGTCAGGGCTAAAATTTAATCACTAATTTTAATGTTCTTTGTAATTATTATTTTTCAATATTCATTAATATATAGATGTAAATTTATTGATTTTCTTTCACATCTTCGTCAAGATATAAAATATGCTGCAAAATTGCTACATTGTTATGTTTTTGTTTTAAAAGTTTTTAATAGTTTAATTTTTATTATTTCTAAGCTATAATCAAGTATTATTTATTTATTTATTGTTTTATCATTATCATTATCATTATCATTATCATTATCATTATCATTATCATTATGGGAGTCGGCTTGAGGAGGCCCCTTGAGCAAGTGTTGTTCTTCCAGGTTCCGGACATTGCCCAACCGCTCCTGGGCGTCATTGTCGCATCAATCCTTTTTGCAGCAATGCTATAACGTTGACGGCAAATAGGAAGTAATGACCCGAGGAGAAATAACCTCGCAAAAAAACCAGGGACTATCTGACCCGGATGATAGTAACCCTGTAAGGGTCCCGCTCTGGGCACGAGATAGAGGTGGTTCCCTGAATAATAAACCACGTTTTTTATGGAATATGAGTAAAGATAAAACAGGATTACCCCAAGTGAGTACCTCTTCAGAGGGAAATCTCACCTCCATTTCCGATCGGGTGCAAGCCCCGGTGGGTGGAGCTGGTTCCAAGGATTCTGGGGGGAGCCAATTTCACGCTGACCATATTGTCGCAGGAGTGGGTAACCAAACTTCAGCGGCAATCATCACTACTGGAATGCTAGAGGAGACAACCTCGCATAAAAAACAAGAAATGTCTACGCTGCAGGTACCGAGGGTACGAAGTATCAGCCAAAGCAGTAATGCCAGTGTCAGAAGTGCCAAAAGCGCTTTTAGTGACGCATCAGGATTCGAAGAGAATGCAATTCAAGAGGATATCGATGCATTTATGGAAGAAACGAGGAACCAAGATCTATGGATAGAAGAAACGAAAAAAGAAGTTAAAGGGATGCAAGAAGTTCTGAAAAAGAACATGCACCTCAAGATCCAGACCGCGGTTGAGAGGTTGCAAGGTCACCTAAGGCAAGCCGCTAAACAGCAGAAGGAATTTAAAAAAAAGGCAAACGCTATTCAAAATGGAGCTGACCAAATATTTCGTCAACACAGGGAAAGGAAAACGGCACGGAGGAGAATGCAAGTGGAACTTTTGCGAAACACTGTGGCTGCGAGCATGAGCTCCAAGAGAGAGCGAGGCAGTGCAAGCAACAGCTCAGAGGATGTACGGCAAAATAAAAGAAAGAAGGAAAAATCAACATCAGGTATTGCGAACGCACAGTCTCCTCCGCTGGCTGCGTTATTTAGCCGGCCGCGTCCCTCAGGCCCAAGGGTGAATCCCAGGAAGACAGAAGCGATAGTCGTAAAGGTATCAGAAGGGTCATCATATTCAGACATCCTTGGAAAACTCCGTAAGGACGTCAAGCCACAGGAAAGCAGCACGCAGGTCATTAGTGTTAGGCCAACAACAAGAAGAAACCTTTTGATCCAGATCTCGAAAGAGTCGAATAAAAGGGCCTTTGCTGACAACGTCAAAGTTGCAGTAGAGGGAATAGGAACCGTAAGCATGGATGAGCGGAAAAAGACGATCGAAATTCGCGATCTTGACCAGATGACAACAGAGGCCAAAGTACAGGAAGCTCTAGGCAGGGTCCTGTGCTCCGAGCAAAGAGCTCGAAAGGTCATTATCCTTGGACCCAGTAGGTTTGGATCTAAAATGGCAGTAGTTATCTTGGATGAAACAGAGGCACGGGATCTTTTAAATAAGGAGCGGATCCAAATTGGATTCGTTAACTGCAGGATACAAAGGAGAATCATGGTAATGAGATGTCATCAATGCCTAGGGTTTGGTCATAGGCAAAATCAGTGCGAGGGTCCTGACAGGTTCGCGCACTGTTACAAGTGCGGAGGGACAGGCCACACAAGGGCGACATGTCCAAATAATGCCTGCTGCTTCTTATGCAAAGAGAAAGGATGTGATGGCAAAGCTGTCAATCATGTGGCTGGTAGCGGAGTCTGCAAAATCTTTAGGCAAGCCCTGGAGGCCGAAAAAAGGAAGAACCAGGAGAACTTGAAAAATTCTCGGAAAAAAAGTGTTTAACCTGAACGAAAGGATGAAAAATGAGAGCGAGGTTCAATGAGGAAGGCGCTGCGGCGAATTGGTGGCCCCACCCCGAAGTAATGCCGAATAGGCTTAAGTGCCGGGGTGGTATAAAGGTCACGAGGTGGATGTTACTGGTCTTTTGCCCGCGTGACGATTGCATCTTCTTGCAATCGTCCCGCGGTCAGAAAGACAGGGGGTTAGACGGTCCCCTGGGACTCTGATGCCCTGGATATGAAATGAGAGGCCCTTTTCACAATCAAGGCTGACGTGCACTCAGGAACCCGTCACACCGGTGGCAGGATTCCCTCCTGCACGGCGATAACGCTTTGCGGAATCGCACGGCGGGCGTATTCATCATCATCATCATCATCATCATCATCATCATCATCATCATCATCATCATCATCATCATCATCATCATCATCATCATCGTCGTCGTCGTCGTCGTCGTCGTCATCATCATCATCATCATCATCAAAAAAATTTGTTTCTGATTACTTTTTTTTTATATTTTGTTTTCCTATAAAATCTAATCATGTCTTATAACACTCTAAGATACAGAAGGAAAGAAAGGGATAATATTATTCAAAAAAAAGTGAAAAGCATTACCTGGCAACCAGATTGGATGCAAGACGATGCATTAAAAGACTGGCTGCAAAAACACCCGATTAACGACCAAACTGCAATATGCAAGTATTGCATAATAGATATTAAATTCACTAAAAAATCTGATCTTTTAAAACATGCTAATAGAATATTTCATAAAGAAAGTACTGAAGTTGCTAAAAAGTCAGGTTCTTTTGCACCAGTTGAAGTTCAAGGCCCTTCTTTGCAAGATCGCGTTCACACTGCAGAAATGATAGTATCATATTTTGTAGCAGAACACAATGTCTCGATTAGACTTGTGGATGATTTGATTCCGGTTATTAAAAGGTTGAATTTAGATCCGGAGGCTGTTAAGTACATTACGATGAAAAAGGATAAATCATCTTGTATTATTAAAAATGTTTTATATCAAAGCGAATTTGATAGAATTAAGAATATTTTAAATAATAATTTTTTCTCCGTTTTATTAATGAAAGCACAGATATAAGCAATACAAAGTTTATGTGCATTTCAGTACAATATTATTATGAAGGATCGAGTACAGCGGTTCAACATTTATTACAATTGTAAGAAGTCGATGCTATGAAAGGGAACGCGTTTGAGTTATATACTGCCGTTAAAGCTTTTTTCAATAAAAATAATATTAATATGAATAATATCATTGGGTTAGCTTGTGATAGTGCATCTTTAATGGTTGGTGCTTTTAATGGTTTTCAGAAATTTCTTAATGATGATGTTCCTCATGTAATTCTATTAATTTGTATTTGCCATTCTTCGGCACTAGTTGCGAAAAGCAGCTGCACTGCGATATCAAAGGAAGTTGAAAATTTATTGAAAGCGACTTCTTCTTATTTTACAAAGAGTCCCAAGTGCTTTTCGGAGCTTCGAGAGTTTTTAAAATTTTATTCTTTGCCTGAAAATAAAATTTTAAAACTTTCGGGGACAAGATGGCTAGAAGCGCAAAAATGCTATGCAAGATTCTTCTTGAATGGCCTGCTCTTCAGCAATTTTTTCATGTAGAAGTTTTTGAAATTGAATGCTCTAAATTAAAGAAAAAAAAAAGTGTAGATGATTCTATTGATAATGGAGATGGTACAGAAATTTCAGATTGTAATCTTAGCAATGCTCAAAAAATATTAAATGCTCTTCAAAATGATTCAATTAAAACTTACGTAGCTTTTTTAAGTTATATTTTGAATTTTTTTCTCATGCGTGCTGGGTAAGTGGCCTATTGCGCATGCGTTTTCGGGGTGGTAAGTAGCTAATAGCGCGCGCCGCGTGTGTTTTGTCTTTGAAGCGTGTGTTTGAGTAAAAAGCGTTAGGTTATAAAAAATAACGTCACTCAAATCCGTTAATTAATGAAAAAAAGAAAACCACGATTTTGTTTGTATATGCAGAAGTAGCGTCGCACGGGCGAAGATGATAGGAGAGAGAGAGAGAGAAAGAGAATGCTTTATCGAAAGAAAACAAGACACGCCAGAACGTGTTTACGAGTCAGTCGTACGGCAGATATGAGAGAGAGAGAGAAAGAGTAAGAGAATGCTATACCGAAAGGAAACAAAACACGCTAGAACGTGCACGAGTTTCTATGTACGAGTCATTTGTGTGCTAGCTTCTTGATGAAAGTTGTTCGCGATGCAAAAAATAATATTTATATGAAATGTTTTTTTTTATTTACATATTAATTTTTGCAAGCGGTGTCGCGTACGCTATACGCGGCTGGCGTCCATTTTGAGTGAGCGTACGATTACTGTACAAATTTTTTAAATAAAGTTTCTCTTTTTTTTTGTTACTTAATTAATTACAGCTTATATATTTTTTATAAATTAGTGCAACCTCCTGATCCCCAGGGTTGTCATAATTTCATTATTAATAAAATTAGTTACGTAATAATTTATTTGATTATTTATGCTTTTTAGATTTGAATGTTTGCAATTATAATGCATACAATTCATAAATGTAGTGTATATATTTGTTTTTGACATAACGTGTTTTTTTAATTTTATTGAAAATCTTTTTTTTATTAACAATACACACACACACACACACACAACACACAAACATTACTCAAAACACAGTTGACCCAATTCATCAAGTTGTGATTCTTTAATAAATCACGACTATCTACTCACTAGGAGAGTATCAGACCTCCGGATCACGGATTTTGCTCAAACGTTGGGATAAGTTTTCAGATGTCAGAATATGAAAGGAAACAAAGTTTTAAATCCCAACGCTCAATATTTCCCCAGTTACCGGCAATTAAAGAAAATCACTAAAAAAGTTATTAGATTTTCAAATGCATATAGTTCCTTAGCATTGATAGCTAGAAGCTTAAACCTTTTTTTAAATTAAAGCTGAGCTCAAATCCTTTCGAAGCAGTAGTTACAACATATCAAAATATTATTTTTTCCTAAAGTTATAGTGTGATAAACATTGGACCTAATTTTTCTTTTTAAAACATTAATTAATAACAAAAGCTGAAATTGGGTCTAATGTTTATTACGCTATAACTTTGGGAAAAAATAATATTTTGACATGCTATAACTACTATTTCGAAAGGATTTGAGCTCAGCTTTCATTTAAAAAAAGTTTCATGCTCCTTAGTATCAATGCTAAAGAACTGTAAGCGTTTGAAAATCTAGTAACTTTTTTTAGTGATATTCTTTAATTGCCTGTAACTAGGGAAATATTGAGCGTTGGGGTCTAAAATTCTATTTCCTTTCATATTTTGACATCTGAAAACTTATCCCAAAGTTTGAGCAAAATCCGTGATCCGGAGGTCTGATACTCTCCTAGTCAGTATAAATGGGTCATGGTGCTGTTCGACGTTGATGTGGGGCTGGGTAGCCACAGGATAATATGCAAGTAATATTGACTCATATTATCTTCGTTGCTAGATAATTATTTCGACTATAAGTAACATCAACGAATCTTTCGTTATGTGATTTATGTCGACATAATTCAATGATCAACGATCGGATATCACGCGCGTAATAGATCCCATAGATATAATAGAAGCAACACTTACATTTACACGTAAACATTCTTGTATACTTTAAAATATATTGAATTTTTAAATATTTCTAATTTTTTTTTGTTTCAGATGTTAAGCAGTGGATTAAGCCTTGTTAATGTAATTTTTTAAATAAAATTGTGCTTTTTTTCTTAATATTATTGTAACAATAATTAATATTTTCATGAAAATCGTAATTTTTTATAATGTATGTTGATAATACAATTTTATTTTTAATTTTCAATTAGCTGGAGACACCACTTAAAAAAACGCGCCATTCTATTTACCTCATGGGTGGTGTGGAAAAAATAGAAAAAGCACTATGAATTTTTATTTCCCAAAACAGGTATAAGTTACGTTTAAGAAGAAAAGTATCTTTTCAAAGATAAGTACATATTAATATATTTTTATTGTATATAATGTTAATTTTGTACTCATTGATGATTTACAATTTTTTTTATATGTTACATAAATAGAAAACAAAAAAAATTCATTTATTAGAGGTAAATACGTTTTTATACATGCTGAGGTGCCAAGGTCATATACAAATTAAATCAAAATTAAGACAGGTAGTTTATTAAATGTTTAATAATTAATTCAATTATTTTATGAGTTGCTTTAATAATAATTTATAAATCAAATGAGAAAATATATAAATTTTAATTACAATAAAAAGAAACAAAACTGTTTCAAATAATAAAAATTACCGATTAAATAAATTCATGAAAGAATAAAGTGATGAAATTAAAATAATAATTACCGATTAAATGAATTCATGATAAAATTTTTTAATGAAAAATTGAGTTTCAATGTTTCGAAAAATCAATAGTTCACCATTTTATTTTAACAAAAATTAAAAAAAAATAATTAGCAGAATTAAATCCTTTTATATATATTCGCTTCAGTATAACTAATTTATTACTATATTTAAAATAAGGTGATTAAATTTCATAAACATTATATCATAAAATTTCCCTATAATAGAAATGTGTAATTTTGTCAGCCCAAAGTAATAAAATCGATTATAAAATTAATTAAAATTGCTAAAGTTATTCTACGCCTAATGCACATCACGTTATCATATTAGCATTTAATTATAAAGTTATTAATAATTGTTGATAAAATAGTTCATTTAAATAATATAAAATAAAATTCTTATTTATTTAATTATTATTATAGTTCACAAGTCTCAGATAATTTCATTTTAATAAGAAATAAGAATTTTGAAGAAACAATACAAATGCTATTATTTATATTTTAAAAAAAATTAAATTATATTCCATTAGAATAAAAAAATTAATTCATATTATTTTTGGCAAAAAAATATAAATAATAAATTATTATATTTGAAATCTTTAATAGATGTTATAATCTCCAGAAGTTTCGGCAATTTACGCTTTACAACATTTTATTCGAATAAGTTATCATCTATTTTTGCAATATTTTTTTTAATTTATTGATTCCTTTATTTATTAAAGCGAATATTTACAATCGTTTAAAATAAAGTGATAATACATTTTTTTTACATTAAATTATAATTTTATTACGCAATTTCAAATATAATTAGTATTTTTACCGTTTTTTAATATATTTTTATTCAAATAATATATATATGAAATAATATTTAAATGTAAATACAATAATAATTAAGTGTACAAAAATATTTATATAATCTATATTTTTAATGAAATAATTGAAACAAAGTTATGTATATTTAGATAGATAGATAGATATTCATTTATTTTGTAGTAAGATACAAAAAAAGCGTGTAAAACACGTAATATATCACATAAAGCTTATTACTAATATAAATAAAAATATTGCACTTACAGTTGATATGACAGCCATTCAAACTTAATAATAATACTGAATACGTAAGTCAACAATTTAAAAGTGATATCACAAATTAATAATAGTAAAATAATACACGCAACAAAAATAATATAAATTCAACTTTTCTCTTAAATGATTAAACTAATAACCATAAGATTTATAGTTAATGGGTGAAAAGAACTGGTGATGCTATCGTAATTTAATACTTCTTTATTTAAACATTTCGATCTCTTTAAGTGAGATCCTCTTCAGTACAAGTGATATATGATCTCTGAAAAAAGTTAAAAAAGTATATAATTTAACTTAATTTCAATTAACAATTTAAAATGGAAACTACAAATGAGAGCAACAATAATTATAGTTATCATTTTCTTACATGTGTATATAAATAACATTATAATTATAACACATTAATAATAATTATGTTTCTTTGAAACAACGTCAAATTTATATGTACAACAGCAGATACAAGTTATAGCATTTTAATTCTATATGAAACCATAATACATACAAGCAGTCAAAATGTAAAGCCTCATACACGAAACCAGAATCACCAATTTAAGACTACTAAAATATATATACAATAACAAGGCGTAAAATAATAATAAGAATAAGAAATACGAAACAAATACACATAATATTTAATAAAATAAAGCAATTATCTCAATAACACAAAATAATCTGAATTTGCTAAAACGATTTAATTAATGTAATTCAAATTAAAAGCTAATAAAAAATCATAGTTGTAATTAAAATTCATTTAATTATTTTATGAATAACATCTTTAAAAACAGCTTTAAGGTATTGAGTGTCTGACATTCTATTAATATTTTTATACTTTTCAATAAAAATCATCTCTGAAATTAATCTTTTATGATAATTATTTTCAAAATCCAAAATCATTACAGAATTTGTATCAAGAGAAAAGGTGTGATTTGTTTCGTTTACATGATCAACTAAAGCCGATGTATCTTTACGAGTAACAAGATCCCTCGAATGTTCATGTATCCTACTTTTTAAGGTTCTACCGGTTTGTCCAATATATGAACAATTACAATCATTACATGGAATTTTATAAACCACACCAACATTGTCAAATTTTTTTGTTAAATCTTTCCCTAAATTATTTAAAATTTTAATCCTATTACTTGATTTGAAAATAATATTAACATTGTATTTTTTAGCTATGGTCTTAATCTGTGATTCAATCTTTGGGACAAAAGGCAGAACAATAAAATCTTTTTTAATATGAGGTTGTGCATCTATAGTAACACAATTGGATACATTATTATTATTGTTATTCATTAATTTTAATTTTTTAATTCTATTATAAGCATGTTTATTGATGAAATTCAAGGGGTAGTTATTTGCAACCAAAATTTCTTGAATGTATTTCAAGTTAGAACAATGGAAACCTTTATTGGACAATTTAATAGCTTTATCAACTAAACCATAAATAACACCAATTTTTGTTTAATAGGATTGTGAGAATGAAAGTTTAAAAACAATCCAGAATGTGTGGGCTTTCTATACCAATTAGTTATTATTTTCTTGTTGAGGTGTATTAGTGTCATATCAAGAAAATTGATTTTATTATCCTTTGGCAACTCCAAAGTAAATTTAATTGAGTTGTTATAGCCATTAATATGCTCAAGAATTGCATCATGACTCCCAATAGGTATGACTACAAATACATCATCCACATATCTTTTCCAACAATCAATGTCATATGGACTAGTTTTAATACAGTCGTTTTCAAGATCTTGCATAACAATAGTTGCTGAAATTGGACTAATTGGACTACCTATAGCACATTCCTCAATCTGCTTATAAAACTTGTTATAAAAAGAAAAATAGTTGTTACAAATAATAATTTCAATATAATGTAAAAATTCCTGTAGAGAAATGTTAAACTTTAAAATTAATTGGTGCTATCTTCTTTCAATAGCAATTTTTATGGATTCCAGGTTTACATTGTTGTATAAAGCTACTACATCAAAACTGGCAATACTAAAACCATCTGGAATACTATAATTATCAATGAAAGCCTTCATTTCAAAACTATTTTTTATGTCGAATTGACCTCCTTTTAAACATGAACTTAAAATGCTTGCAAACAACTTAGATATTGCATATAAAGGTGAACCAATAGCGGAAATAAATTGGTATAGAAAGCCCACACATTCTGGATTGTTTTTAAACTTTTATTCTCACAATCCTATTAAACAAAAAATTGGTGTTATTTATGGTTTAGTTGATAAAGCTATTAAATTGTCCAATGAAGGTTTCCATTGTTCTAACTTGAAATACATTCAAGAAATTTTGGTTGCAAATAACTACCCCTTGAATTTCATCAATAAACATGCTTATAATAGAATTAAAAAATTAAAATTAATGAATAACAATAATAATAATGTATCCAATTGTGTTACTATAGATACACAACCTCATATTAAAAAAGATTTTATTGTTCTGCCTTTTGTCCCAAAGATTGAATCACAGATTAAGACCATAGCTAAAAAATACAATGTTAATATTATTTTCAAATCAAGTAATAGGATTAAAATTTTAAATAATTTAGGGAAAGATTTAACAAAAAAATTTGACAATGTTGGTGTGGTTTATAAAATTCCATGTAATGATTGTAATTGTTCATATATTGGACAAACCGGTAGAACCTTAAAAAGTAGGATACATGAACATTCGAGGGATCTTGTTACTCGTAAAGATACATCGGCTTTGGTTGATCATGTAAACGAAACAAATCACACCTTTTCTCTTGATACAAATTCTGTAATGATTTTGGATTTTGAAAATAATTATCATAAAAGATTAATTTCAGAGATGATTTTTATTGAAAAGTATAAAAATATTAATAGAATGTCAGACACTCAATACTCTAAAGCTGTTTTTAAAGATGTTATTCATAAAATAATTAAATGAATTTTAATTACAACTATGATTTTTTATTAGCTTTTAATTTGAATTACATTAATTAAATCGTTTTAGCAAATTCAGATTATTTTGTGTTATTGAGATAATTGCTTTATTTTATTAAATATTATGTGTATTTGTTTCGTATTTCTTATTCTTATTATTATTTTACGCCTTGTTATTGTATATATATTTTAGTAGTCTTAAATTGGTGATTCTGGTTTCGTGTATGGGGCTTTACATTTTGACTGCTTGTATGTATTATGGTTTCATATAGAATTAAAATGCTATAACTTGTATCTGCTGTTGAACATATAAATTTGACGTTGTTTCAAAGAAACATAATTATTATTAATGTGTTATAATTATAATGTTATTTATATACACATGTAAGAAAATGATAACTATAATTATTGTTGCTCTCATTTGTAGTTTCCATTTTAAATTGTTAATTGAAATTAAGTTAAATTATATACTTTTTTAACTTTTTTCAGAGATCATATATCACTTGTACTGAAGAGGATCTCACTTAAAGAGATCGAAACGTTTGAATAAAGAAGTATTAAATTACGATAGCATCACCAGTTCTTTTAACCCATTAACTATAAATATAAATTCAAAACAGGCGGTCAATATCTATCAGTCATAATTTCATTAAAATAAACTATACATTACGAAGTCAAATCAATAAAACAAATACAATACAATAAAAATAAAATAATACTAAAATAGAATAATACATTAAAATAATTTAACTTCGTTAAAATAAAATAAAATCTAATACAATAAAATCCAGCAAAGCGTTTGATATAATGATAAACGCAGTCAATTTAATAAAAAGCACATCAACTCGAAAACCATCCAACCAGCATTCATACAATAAATACAGACATACCTTAAACCTATATACGGGACTACATAAAAATAAATTACCAATAAATTCCATTTTTTAAATATTAATCGAGGTCGATCAAATACCTCTTCACTGCGGTCTTAAACCTACTGAGAGATGGTAGATGTTTAATATCAGCAGGTAGGGAATTCCAGAAATTCGCACCTTGGACTTGAAAGGAATTCCTGCCAGTCTCAATGCGCATATAGGGCACCGCTCAATCCTTAATCTCTCCTCTAGTAGCCGCCCTAGGTACATATCTGGTGAAGAGACGTACTAGATGCTCCGGTGAATTCATGCGCACGATTTTGTACATAAGTACAGCCAAAAAATACTGTCTCCTCGAATCAGTGCGCAGCCAACCTAGTGCAACTCTATAAGGAGAGACATGATCGCTCATTCTCACACCCATCACATATCTCACACATGCATTCTGCAGTCTTTGTATCCGTATTCTCAACTCCTGAGAAGCATCGAGCAGAACCACTGAGCAGTAATCGAGATGTGGGAACAGTACAGCGGTTGCGAGCTGTTTACGCAACACCTCCGTGGTGTACTGACGGAAAAACCGTAGAGTATACAGTACTCTATTAAACTTTTTAGTAATCATATCAACGTGTGGTTTCCAACAAAGTTTAGAGTCAAGCACAACACCAAGGCTTACTACGGAGCCAGAGAAAGGTATGCTGACGCCTTCCCCAAGGTCGATCGTCCTGGTCTCTCCAGCATAAAAAGAGTTAACAAAACGACTACTACCGAAGACGATCGACTTAGTTTTATTAGCATTTAAAGTGAGAGAAGCGCCCACAACCCACTTCGACACCGCTTTTGCCGCTCTCTGCAGGATAATAATACCCTCGTCCACATTCTCGTGGGGAACTTGCGTATAAATTTGCAGATCATCAACATACAGTAGGTGCTCCACACTACCGGAGTCAAGAGCGTCACGTATGTCATTAAGAGGCGGTCGTAACCATTCGCCGCTGTATACAGGGTGGCGCTGAGGTCAGATGAGAGAAATATAGAAAATATTTTTTATTCAGCGATTTGTAATTTATCGAGACAATAATATACTTCTAACGTTGTCAAAGGCACTAGCCATATATATGTAGAATTATTATTGATGCTAATATTGTTTGAAAAGTCTAAAATATTATTATAAAACGAAAAATGCGGCGCGTGGTAGAACCGATGTAAACATATGGGTATGTTTCCTAAGTGCGACAGAGAAAGTAATAGTAAAGAACGAAGTATACACATGCTCACGCCGGCTCTACTTCGCACTGCATTTTTCGTTTTATAACAATAGCTTAGACTTTTCAAACAAGATTATCATCAATAATTATTCTACATATATATGGCTAGTGCCTTTGACAACGTTAGAAGTATATTATTGTCTCGATAAATTATAAATCGCTGAATAAAAAATATTTTATATTTTTCTCTCACCTGACCGCAGCGCCGCCAAGCGGCAAATGGTTCCTACCTCCTCTTAATGTAAAGGCAAAACAACAGAGGCTCCAGCACCGAACCCTGTGGAACTCCTAAGTTGGTAGTTAATCAACTTGATTCCTCCTTTAATTGTGTAGAAGCCATTTGTTCCCTCCCTGAAATGTAGGAGCTGATCCACTTGAGTGCGGCCCCGGAGAACCCCATCGATCTAAGCTTCGAAAGTAACCTCGAAGGTAAGATCGTGTCGAATGCCTTACTAAAGTCGAAAAGCAGAAGCAATGTTACTAATTTCTTGTCTAGACCCCTTCTTATATCGTCTGTTAGCTTAATTACAGCTGTCTGCGTCGAGTGATGTTTTCTAAAACCAGTCTGCATAGGATCAAGTATTTTATTTGTCATAATATACTTCTGCAATTGGTCATGGGCGATCTTCTCAAGGACCTTTGAAAGAAAACACAAAATAGCTATAGTCTTAAAATCTTTAGGTGACTTAGGTGCAGAGCACTTCTTCAACGGCAAGATTCGTGCCCGCTTCCGAAGGCAAGAAAAGATCCCCCGCGCAAAAGAGGAATTGAACAGAGCCACAAGATGTTCACCAATAAATGGCAAGGCTTTAAGTATTACACTTTGCGGAATGCCATCCTCGCCACGAGCCTGCGATGAGAAATGTGAAATTGCGAGAATGACATCGTTAATATTAACTTTTTTAAAAGTGAAACCATTTTTACTACAGTCAGCAAGAATTTTTTCGCATTCTTTCACATCATCGTGTAGCGAGACTGACACCCCAGCAAAATGCTCATTAAGCTCATCAGGCGTAAATCCATTCAAGTCCCCTTTAGGTCCGGATAAGAGTCCCAGGTCTCTCAACTCCTTCCAGTCATTACCGCCTGCAAGAGCTTGTTCAGTCTGTTCGTCCACTGTTTTCCGGAGTTGTAAAAATTCAGTAAGGTACTGATCCTCTTTTGTCCTTTTGTATCTGCGATACGTGGCGTCTCTTTTGCGCCGCATCTGTGACAATTCTCCATCATCCATTGAGATCTATTTTTCGAAAATTTTAACATACGTTCAGGTTCTAAATCCACTATTGCAGTGATAAGATTGTCACAAATGCAGCCAAGTGCAGTCTCTGGGTCAACTGTATCAACCGTAAATGGCATCCAATCATAGCCGGCCAAACTCGACAACAATAAATTTGGACAAATTTTTTTATAATTTCTATACCTAATATGTTTATGGTCCACAATGCAAGCATTATAAGCAATACGCACATCAATTAAATTGTGCCGACTATGAAAATTTGCTGGTAAGTTACGTGCGTCAAGTACAGTATCGTTCTCGTCAACAAGAATCAGGTCAATCCATGTGTGAGAAGTCTGTGTGTGATGTATCGCACCATGCTGAACCAACTGAAACGAAAGCTCTGCCAACAGCTTACTAAGAAACTTGGCGTCACTGCTTTCTCGTAGGAGATCGGCATTCAGATCTCCCATTATAATTTTATGTGAGAAATCAGGAGTAAGTTTTTTCAAAGAATCTAATAAATCACTATCTTTGGTAAATGAAATTGCTGGAGGACGATAAATGACAGAAACCAACACAGGTTCAGAGCTGCCAGCCTGAAGAGAGCAAAAAATAAATTCTGATACCCCCGGCTTACCATTATTTTCATTCGTTGTGGTATTTGAACATGATAATATGTTACATTTTAAATTCTCTTTAACAAAGAAGGCAACTCCTCCACCATGAAGATTTCTGTCCTGTCTAAAAACTTTATACCCCTCGATCCGAATGACGTCATCCGAGACAGTCGGACCCAGCCAGGTCTCAGCCATACCAAATAAATCGTAAGAAGAGCCACACAAGAGTTCACGAACCTGCTCAACATGAGCCCTCAAGGAGGTCACATTAAGAAAGCCCGCCCGCAGTTCACCCCTTTTCCCTAAACGACCCCTCAAGGATTTCTGGCCTAGTCATTGGGGAGGGCCTTTTTCAGAAGATGCATTACTCTTTTTAGTATCGTCAACATTACAATCTTTTGTGGCTACCTTACCAGCATCATTATCGCTTTTGTTACTTTCTGTCAATATCATTTTTAGAGGTAAAGGCAAAGGCTCTCTCCCCTCTTCTTCTTCTTGCCAGAAACCTACCACCACGATGCCAGACAAAACTAAAAACTTTGTCCTTCGCGTATTTTTTAAGATCCTTAAAATTCTTATAAATATCTTTCTAAAGGTATTCATTAATAAAAATTTGAAAATTCTTGGTGGCAGGCAAACCAGCAAGTCGAGAAAAATCAACATCCGCTGATGAGAAGTTAGTAATTTTTCTTTTTTCTATAAACATCTGACGAACCAGATCCTCCTCGCTGAGTCTGACCAGCAGTGAAAAATGGCCGACCGAATATTTATATATACAAACTTGAAAAATATTTATAAATATTAAAAGATTATGAAACTATTTTTAGCATTTTTGCTTTCTCATAGAGAAAGCATTGTATCGATAAAAAATTTTTTTTTCTATTTTTTCATTAATTTGTACACATTTGAACTCGGTGAGTCGAAAAAAGTGGTTTCCAAAAAATGTCTGTATGTATGTGTGTATGTGTGTGTGTGTGTGTGTGTGTGTGGATGTATGAATTCAGTTAGTAAACTGTATCTCGAGAACTACTCGATGGATTTGCTTCTAATTTTGCATGGGATTTAGTTTTTTGACTAACTTGCTGGAAAGCTATTGATAATTGGTTCTTCTAGCGTAGTTTTCATTTTAGAGTTTAAAAAAAAAAAAAAAAAAAAAATTTCGATTTTTCGTTTTTTGTTTTTTTTTGCTTACTACTCGATGAATTTGCTTCAAAATTTGCACGGAAATTATTTGTGATTGCCCGGATAAAATAAATCTTTAAAAACTGATTTTCTTAGCTTAGTTTCAAATTTAGAGCATTTTGAAATTGAAAAAAAAAATGTTTCTATTTATTAAGCCAATAAAATCTTAAAAACTAATCGATGGATTTACTTCAAATTTTCCATACAATTCAATTTTTTGATCAACTGGTGCATAAGCTATTGAGAATTGGTTTTCTTAGCGTAGTTTTTTTTTAGAATCATTTTAAGAATTTTAAAAAAATTTCGATTTTTCATTTTTTTCGTATTTTACGTAAACTATTCGAAGAATTTGTTCGAAAATTTGTATGGAACTTAATTTTGACTGCCAAAAGTATAAAAAATTTTGTAAACTAATTTTCTTAGCGCACTTTTAATTTTAGAGCATTTTAAAAATTTTTTTAAAAATTTTTATTTTTAATTTTTTTCTATTTCACGAAAACGAGTTGATAGATTTGCTCCAAAATTTGTATGCAATTTATTTGCTACTGTCTGAAGAAAACAAGCTTTGGAAAACTAATTTTCGCGCAGTTTTGATTTTCGAGCACTTTGAAAATTTTTAAAAAAATTTTTATTTTTCATTTATTATCTATTTTGCGTAAACCATACTATAAATTTCCTCCAAAATTTTTATACAATTAATTTGCTATTGTCTGAAAAAAATAAGCTTTTGAAAACAAATTTTCTTAGAGTGGTTACAATTTTAGAAAATTTTAAAGATTTAAAAAAAAATTTTCAATTTTTCTTTTCTTATTTTTTTTCATTTATTTATTTTAAATTATTTGCGACTGCCAAGAGAAGGGAAATTTTCAAAAATTAATTTTTATAGCGTAGTTTTAATTTTAGAGCATTTTTAAAATTTAGAAAAAGAAATTTTGAAAAGAAAATGTTATTTATTTAACCAGTTGGATCTCGAAAATTACTCGATGGATTCCCTTCAAATTTTGTATACCATCTATGTTTTTGTATAACTAGACGGGAAGCTATTGAAAATTGGTATTCATAGTGTAGTTTTTTTTTATAGAGCCATTTTGAAAATTTGAAAAAATTTTTGAGTTTTAATTTTTTTTGTATTTTACGTAAGTTACTTGATGAATTTGCTTTGAGATTTCCATGGGAATAATTTGCATCTGCCAAAAGAAGGATAACTTATATAAACCGATCTTCTTAGCGTAGTTTTAATTTTAGAAAATTTTAAAAATTTTCTTAAAAAATTTTCATATTTCAGTTTTTTTCCATTTTACGTAAAGTACTCGATAGATTTGCTCTAAGATGTGTATACAAGTTATTTGCTACTGTCTTTATGAACCAAGTTTTAAAAAAATAATTTTCTTAGCGATGCTTTTTGATTACTTCTTTTGATTTCTGAGTAACTCTTGAAAATTTATAATAGTACTACTGATTTAGATGTTGACTTCGTTCTTTTAAAGTACAAATTTATTAATAAATATTAATGTTAGACAATTTTTTTATATTAAAATCATATTTAAATAAATATATTAAAAATAATGAAACTCAAAGAGCTCATGAGAAAGCATTCCGCCAAAGCACTTGGCAGCGTTTTTTATATAATTTTAGTCAAATAATGTAGATATTAAATAATATTCCAGTGTGAATTCAATAATGATAAAGTAGAAGAAATGTGGGTTAAACATACATTTTTAATGAAATAATTTTGAAAAAGTTATGTATATTTATATATACAAACTTAAAAAATATTTATAGATATTAAAAAATTATTAAACTTAAAAATTATGATCTTTTTAATCGAAATAAAAAAAAAGAAATAGAAATATTGATGTTTGCTCGGGAATCGAACCTCCAAGCAAAAATTTCCGCGCTCGACGCCTTGGTCGCTTAAGCTACCGAAGCATCAGTAATCTTATGCTAGGACGTAGCTTATATTTATCAGCCTCCACCATTATTTTTTATTTATTCCTTAAAAGATATTTTAAATCATTTAACATTCAATAATACTAGTTAATTATTATTTTCAAATGTTTTACATTACTGAAATGTTAATAATACTAACAAAAAGTATATTTTTTTAATATATTACATTTATTAAATATTATATTAAAAAATAAACATCAAATAAATTTTTAATTACATATTTATATAAGTTTTATTAATAATTTTATTAATTTCATACATTTTATAATTTTTTTAAATTTTTTTCAAAGTTTAAAAATAAATGAGTATAATTTTCATTTAGTTTTACTTCTTTTGAACAGCGCGCGCAAGTCTCAGCGAATAAGCGGCAAGCGGTTACTGCGCATGACCGACTTGTCCGAACGAGATAGCCACACTGCACAGAACAATATAAGCAATCTCAGTAAGAAGCTCTTAGAATCCTCCACTATATTTTTTGTCCAATATGTTATTTTGAGTACGACAGAAAAATGATAGTTGAAAATGATAGGTCATTTTCAGTCACTAAGTGAATATTTTGAGGTTAATTTCATATCTTTCGCCAAAAATCGTACTCAATAAGATTAACAATCAGTATCAAGGAGGTCATTGGTCAGTGAATAGATTTTTAAGGTTACTTTGAAAAAGACGTGGTGAAATTATAGTTTAGGATGGTAATAAAAAAATAACAGGAGTCTTTTTGGTCGAAAAACGATTTTATTAAGCTTATTCTCGTATTTTATGGTAAATATGATATAAATCCGACTGAATATCAATATTTAGGGTTTTTTGGAAAGCTGAATGTGTTTTCGTTGTTATTTTCATGATCAGAATGCAATTAAGCCTCTAAAAGGCCATAAATCTTTAAATTTTTCAGTTTTTTGATATTTTAGGTACTTTCCACCATTCTTACAGTTTCGCAAAAATTATGAATGATAGATTTTATGAAAAGAAAAGTTTTCAGAAGCCAGAAATAAAAATGCATTAATACAATTAATGTACAGGCCCTTTTGAAATTTCCAAAAGTATTTTTAGGTTATGGTTGAGGTTCGTAAGGTTCTATATAGTCACTAAATATATGCGTTTTTCCTTTTTCACCTCGATTTGGAATTTTGAAGAACCATTGGGAATTCACCTAATTATAACAAAAAAACAAAAATCACGTTTTTTGAGGTCATGAGGCCAATTTTGAGCCTGGGGATCTGAAACTTTCAGGATCTTAGTTTTTTGACAAGACAAAAGAATAAGCAAAGTTTCAGGGAAATCCGAGTTAAGGCCATTATTACATACTTATTCGGCTATACTCTTTATAAAAAAAAGTGAATTAACTTTTTTTAAATACAACTTGCGTAGTATCATTTTGCAAATTATTTTGAAATAATTTCAAGTTTAATACTAAAGAAATTCAGCTAAAAATCACATTTTTCATTATTTTTAATTACATTTTTATTTTCTTCAAAGGATCGCCAAGGATATCCACTCTGAAATTTTTAGGCCATATTTATACATATATTACCTGCTTTGATGAGTTTTTTGGACATGAAATCATGGATTGAAACCTTGAAAAGTGGTATTTCAATGTTTTAAATGACTTTGGCTCAGCGGATAGCTACATTATTACTTATGAATTACTTTTTCCTCAAAATTTAGAATATTTTTAACAAAAAAGTTTCTCAGCAATATATTCTTAAAACGCAACCCAACTGAGTAATTTAAGCCTAAAATTAGTCAAAAATGTCAAAAATATGGTTATAGCCCAACTTTGAAGCTTTGTAGCTCTAAAAATATGTACTAAAGAGATTTATAAAAATTTTGAGTGGTCTATAAAATGGAAAAGAACCATTTTACCAATTTTTGGCGAAAAAAATTTTTCGTCCTTTGATTTGATAGAGAATGAGCGATATATATATATATATATATACTTTTGTAGCTAGTATTTAGACTAAAAGCAGATAGAGATTATATGCTGATAAAATTCAGAGAATGGAGAACAAATCATAGGGTTTAAGGTAGATGAACCACTAACCAGAAGTGAAAGATTGGAAAGAAAATAGAGAGAGGAAAAAGAATATAATAAAGAATAGAAAAGCAAAGAAGAGGAAAGGAAAGGAAATGAGAATTAAGCTGGATAGATAAAGGCTATAGTGTTGTGTACAGGTATTAGAACCTGAAAGAAGAAAAAAGTGAGAACGAACAGTAAATAAGAACAACATAAAGATGATTATTTAAATGTATAAATGCTGTTTAAAAACACATACATATTGCTCAAAACACGATACAACGACATATTAAACATAAAACATATGTAAGATTTTGTGGTTGAAATAAAGAATTATTATTATTATTATTATTATTATTATTGTTATTGTTATTGTTATTGTTATTGTTATTGACGAAGACAAAGAGATAAAGACGAAGAAATGGAGTCGTAGAAACAGAGACGGAGAGACATAGATGGAGGGACGGAGACGGAGAGATAGAGATGGAGAGGCAGAGACAGAAAGACAGAGACGGTGAGGCAGAGACGGAGAGACATAGACATACACTGAGAAAAAAAAACAGCCGTAGTCACTGGAATCTCCGTGTCACTGGAAACTTCATAATGATTTATTTGACACGTGTATAAAATATAAATATTGAATTGATTATAACTTTGATTTCAAATTGAAGTGCGATTTTTACAGAATGTGTAACTTACAAGGAGAGTGTCAGGGTATTGGGGCGCAGATTTTGCTCAAATTTTGGAAGATGATTTTGGTCGTAAAAACATGAAAAAAGCCAAATTACTAGACTCTAACGCTTAATATTTCCCTACACTGAGAAAAAAAAACAGCCGTAGTCACTGGAATCTCCGGTCGCTCTGTCTTTAATACTCGGGTAGCAGGACTTGAGAAGCGTTAACTTATTGCCAGAAGTTACAATACCTTGAGTCTCCGATAAAAATTGCCTGAGCGCTCAAGTCGGGAGACTCAAGGAGTCTCTGCTTGAGTCATCAAGATGTATTAACTAGAGAATCCAGTTGTACCAACCGTAGTCCTTTCTAAAAGTCGGAAAAGTATTTTGAAATTTTGAGGTTATAAATTTCATATGCATAAGAGCTCTACATGCACACGTACACACACACACACACACACACACACACACACACACACACACACACACACACATATATATATATATTTATAGATATAGAATCGTAAATCAATTGTGAAATTTAATTTATATGAATCGAAAAATTGAAAAATATATTGAAATCAAAAAACAGTTATGAATAGAAGATGAAAATTAACTTTGAATATCATCATAACTATTATAAGATATAGAAAGATTTTTCTAAATAAGATGAATTTAAAATGAAAGAAATTTTACGAGTTTTAATAATAAAATGAAACTGTCATTAAAAATTTAATTTTTATCTTCAAAGTTGATGTGTGTAATACATATACATAAATTTATTTTTATATACAATAATGCATAATTAAAAGTAAAACCAAAAGACATCATTACATACAACAATAATGATAACATATATTTATATAAGTAAATTAACGTACGTAACTATGCATATATTAATATAGATATGTTATTTATAATGTAAGCGATAAATAATTACAAAAATATATTAGTAAAACTTTTTATTTAATGAAATATTTTTTACAAAATATATTTTGTAGTAATTAATAAACTTTCTTCTATTTTTAGCATAACACAAGGGTGTATATCTGGTAAATCTTTCGTATTTTTTAGAAGTTTGATTGTGTATTCTTGTACGCTATACGCATAATATTGGTCATCAAAATATAAACTTATTAAGGGTTGCATTAATAAAAATATATCTTCATTTTCAACGAAAACGTTAATAATTTTACCAAAAGTTATATTTTCTTCTGCAATCTCAATTACAAAAACCATATTGGCATTGTATTTGATGCCTTTTGATTCTGCGTGATTTACTGAAAATATTTCTTTTTTCGAATCTTGAAAATACTTCTGTCTGGTGAGCTGATCGATTGCAGAAAAAGACTCAAATTCCACTTCAGTTGGAATTTTTTTATTTGTTTGAAAAATGCCAATTGCAGTTGGCTTTTTAAAGTTATGGTTTTTAATAAATTAATTTTATTATTTGACGTAATAGCTGAAATTTTATCTGTCTATGTTTAGACTCGGGTCGCATTGACCAGTAATTGACAAGAGGTCCCCTTTTTTTAACTCTCGAACTATTCGTAACAATTTACACAAATTAATCGTAAACAAAACTTTCTGTTATGTTGCTTTTTAACGGTTCTTGGCTTTGTCCAGTCGGTAACATTCGAGCGGTAAAGTAGGCAGTGCTGGATTTTCAATAAGATACTACTTGAGGCTCGGGTAAAGTTTGCTTGAGTCAACTAAAGACTCTCCTGCCCGACGTATTAAGGCCAAGAGAACTGTTTTTTTTCTGAGTGTAGTTACATACGATTAAAGAAAATCATTATAAAAGTAACTAGATCTTCAAACGCTTATATTTCTTCAGCATTAATAGCTAGAAGCTTGAAATTTTATTTAAATGAAAGCTGAGCTCATATCCTTTCGAAGCAGCAGTTATAGCATATCAAAATATTATTTTTTCCCAAAATTATAGCGTAATACAGATTGGACCGAATTTCAGCTTTTATAGTCCAGTAGAATTAGCCAAAAAAGACCTAAAATTTAATGTAATTAGTAACAGGTGTACACTACCAAAAATGGCTTTGTTGGATGATTAGAAATTAAATTCTTAAGAGACCCTAAAAATTTTAGCCAGCACATTCCTGACGGCTAAAATTTTTAAAAAGCAACATAACAGAAAGTTTTGTTTACGATTAATTTGTGTAAATTGTTACGAATAGTTCGAGAGTTAAAAAAAGGGGACCTCTTGTCAATTACTGGTCAATGCGACCCGAGTCTAAACATAGACAGATAAAATTGTCAGCTATTACGTTAAATAATAAAATTAATTTAATAAAAACCATAACTTTAAAAAGACAACTGCAATTGGCATTTTTCAAACAAATAAAAAAATTCCAACTGAAGTGGAATTTGAGTCTTTTTCTGCAATCGATCAGCTCACCAGACAGAAGTATTTTCAAGATTCGAAAAAAGAAATATTTTCAGTAAATCACGCAGAATCAAAAGGCATCAAATACAATGCCAATATGGTTTTTGTAATTGAGATTGCAGAAGAAAATATAACTTTTGGTAAAATTATTAACGTTTTCGTTGAAAATGAAGATATATTTTTATTAATGCAACCCTTAATAAGTTTATATTTTGATGACCAATATTATGCGTATAGCGTACAAGAATACACAATCAAACTTCTAAAAAATACGAAAGATTTACCAGATATACACCCTTGTGTTATGCTAAAAATAGAAGAAAGTTTATTAATTACTACAAAATATATTTTGTAAAAAATATTTCATTAAATAAAAAGTTTTACTAATATATTTTTGTAATTATTTATCGCTTACATTATAAATAACATATCTATATTAATATATGCATAGTTACGTACGTTAATTTACTTATATAAATATATGTTATCATTATTGTTGTATGTAATGATGTCTTTTGGTTTTACTTTTAATTATGCATTATTGTATATAAAAATAAATTTATGTATATGTATTACACACATCAACTTTGAAGATAAAAATTAAATTTTTTAATGACAGTTTCATTTTATTATTAAAACTCGTAAAATTTCTTTCATTTTAAATTCATCTTATTTAGAAAAATCTTTCTATATCTTATAATAGTTATGATGATATTCAAAGTTAATTTTCATCTTCTATTCATAACTGTTTTTTGATTTCAATATATTTTTCAATTTTTCGATTCATATAAATTAAATTTCACAATTGATTTACGATTCTATATCTATAAATATATATATATATGTGTGTGTGTGTGTGTGTGTGTGTGTGTGTGTGTGTGTGTGTGTGTGTACGTGTGCATGTAGAGCTCTTATGCATATGAAATTTATAACCTCAAAATTTCAAAATACTTTTCCGACTTTTAGAAAGGACTACGGTTGGTATAACTGGATTCTCTAGTTAATACATCTTGATGACTCAAGCAGAGACTCCTTGAGTCTCCCGACTTAAGCGCTCAGGCAATTTTTATCGGAGACTCAAGGTATTGTAACTTCTGGCAATAAGTTAACGCTTCTCAAGTCCTGCTACCCGAGTATTAAAGACAGAGCGACCGGAGATTCCAGTGACTACGGCTGTTTTTTTTTCTCAGTGTAGGGAAATATTAAGCGTTAGAGTCTAGTAATTTGGCTTTTTTCATGTTTTTACGACCAAAATCATCTTCCAAAATTTGAGCAAAATCTGCGCCCCAATACCCTGACACTCTCCTTGTAAGTTACACATTCTGTAAAAATCGCACTTCAATTTAAAATCAAAGTTATAATCAATTCAATATTTATATTTTATACACGTGTCAAATAAATCATTATAAAGTTCCAAGTCCAATTAACTCGAGTCTTATTCAAATCGTGCCTGACTATTCTTTGTTTGCACATATCCAGCCTTTAACTTCTCAATTAAACAAAAGGTAAATATATTCCATTTATATTATCATTTCCAAGTCTTTTTAAATAAATATCTTTCAATACATTTAAGAGGATATCGTAGTTATCCCCTCCTAATAATATTTTTATTCAAAGTTCATGAGTAAACAGTGCGTCAAATCATATTCTTTCACTACAGAAAGAAAATTTATAGGATTAATCCTGAGTGCGGACAACTCAAGAAATTTATTAAAATATTACACATAAAAAGTTATGAACAAATTTTCAATGTATAGTATTTTGAGGTTAGATTTATCATGCTTGATATCTAATTTTCATTCAAAGTTCATGAAAAAATAACAAGTCTAAGTGATTTTTTTTAACAAAAATGATTGAATTAATGTAGCTTTAGCGCGGACAAGTCATTATATTTGTATAAATAGTCAATTTAAAGAGATATCAATCAGATAAAAAAAGCAAAAATCGATTCTAACCACTCCGACATTCCGTTAATAGTGAGAGCGTTTTCACTCAATTAAATATTAGTGAAGCTCATCCACCACTAGTATTTATACATCTTTGTGTTTTATTGAAATATTTTAATAATTAATTCAAATATTTCAAATTAACGCAATTCACATATAAATCTATACAATTAGTTAAATATATTTATTTATTTTTATTTAGTCCTGGTGCAAGCCAGGACTTAACATTACAATCTTCTAAAAATTAAGTATCACAAATCGATTTCTTAGTTTTTAAGATTATATTGTCACATCTGTTTTTAATCTAATTATTTTCAATATCAATTTCTAATTAACAACTTATACAAATTTTGAATTACTTTTAATTAATTTCAAATAATTTTTCATAACTAACAATTACATAAAAATTTACAAATATATTAGAAATATAATTTATACAATACGATTTTTTTTATTATTGAACACAAGAATAACAAGAAATCATCTCGAACAATACATTGCATCATTGAAGAACTTATCATAATAGATCTCTAAACGTTGTTTTCAAAGAATAATAATTATTTTCGTTATCAATTATATTCTAATTTCATTTCAAATTCATGATGTTTCTGTAACTTAAAAATATTAAATTGGTATGTATTTCATATTAGTTATATATGCCCGTTGATTGTATTTAGGTGGAATATAAGTCAAGAACAATGTTTGTCGCTCAAGCTGAAGTTGCCGAGGGCACTCAAAGCGCACCCGAGGTAAACTTCTGTACAAGCGGTAAACATTGTTCGAAATTCAGATTTTACCTTAATAAACGGTCTAAGGACATAGATGATTTCATGTCCAAAGTAGGCCATATGAGAAACTATATTGACATTTCGCAATGAGTATAACTACTGTCGAAACGAGAGTAATTTTTTTTTAACTAACCTCCGTTCAATATGATTGCTTTTTGACTATATTAAACGAAATATAATAACATTAGTGATGCTATATTGATTTCTTCTGAGACATATGGAAACTCAATATGTTTCAGAAAAACATATAAATTTTTTACGTCTCCGTAGACTGAGTTCGGCCGAATATCTCGACGATTCAGACATTCGGCGAAGACTATGATTTCCACCATATACGACGAAAACTATTATTTTAATTTTTATACAAACGAAGACTATCACTGTTGAACGATTTGCAATGAAAAGAATTAAACTTTGATGTATATTGACGGAAACTATTATTTTAATTTTTATATAAGCGAAGATTATCACTCCTGAACGATTTGCGACGAAAAAAATTAAACTTTAATCTTATAGATTAATAAAATTCATTTAATAGATCAAAATTTAATCCATCCAATAGATTGAAGTTTAATTCTTTTTGTCACAAATTGTTCAGGAGTGATAGTCTTCGTTTACATAAAAATTAAAATAATAGTTTTCGTGAACGTAAATTGAAGTTTAATTCTTTTCGTCGCAAATTGTTCAGGAGTGATAGTTTTCGTCTGGCACGTCGATTTATCAACCAAGCTAGATTTGTATAGACATAGCATATGTCTTGGCTTGCCTCTTAAACGTGTCCAGATGCTTTTATATGTCTCCAGTGACGTATAGAAACTTTCCATGCGAACACGGGGACGTATGGATTATGAATGTGTCCAGGCTAGACAGCTTAGGTAAATCGTATGACACAAGCGCGCATATGCTAACAGCTGACTTTGACATTTTCTGAACTATAAAAGAATTTTTGGTTATATAAACAGCGATACAAAAAAATTAAAGATTGGTGTTTCCAAATCAAAAACAAATAAAAGAGTAACATCAACTAATTTTGACATATAATCAAAAAATTCTAAAAAAAAACAATATGTTTTTATTAATGTTGAAAATACATGAAAATAATTTAATTAATATAAAATAATATGATATTAATAAAAATACTAAGGTTCTTGAGGTTACTAATGATGAATCTGACATCGAATTTGAAAAATTCAAGATGACGGATTCGTAATTAGAAAAGTGTAAAACATTTTTATAACTGTCCTTAATCCTAAACTGCATTTAGAAAATATTGCATCATTTATACCATCATTCTTTCTACAATAAATATTTAATTTTATAACAAATTTATTTGAAGTGCAGAGGGGCCATAGTTTAATTTCTAAACGTATTGGTTTGTCTCTAATAGATTGTTTTAGAAGGGTCCGACTAAAAAATTTAATCATCATTTAATCGATTGACAATAATGAGCAAAAGAATCCAAATTGTTTTGTATTTTTTCTAAAAATATTTAACAGTACGCGTACTCTTCAAACTTTGTCATTATCAACTTTATCCAAATTTAAAAAATTTTTGAAATTAGACTTGATTTTTTCAAAAAAAATTTTACTTATCGTATTTGAAACAATATCAGAGTGCAACATTTTATATGTTACCCATTAATCTCTATAACTCTTACGAATATTGAAATAATTATATCTAAAAATTTGTTGAAATATTCAAAGTTGAAATCAAAATCATTTTTATTGGTAATATATGCACCGACATACTCAAGAAAGATGAGTTTGAGGAGAAATAAATGATTATTTAAAATTATACAATAAACCTCGTCTTTATTAGCGTCTTTCTTGTCATTTACCTAAAAATACAGAGAGGAGAGAAGAATATGTTACTTAAATCAAATAAGGTCGAGGACGCTCTGTTCTTTCTTTCTCTTTAAACACGCTGCTGTGTCAGCGCTCTTTTAGCGATTGCCTTGCGCGCTGCTAGTTGGGCGTAGCACTCTGATACTTAACCTATACATACATGTGTGTGTATGTGTGCCCACAATACTCCTCTTTCTCTCAATCAGGGCTCTCAAAAAAGAGGTGCGGTCTCCCCGCTCCACCCACTCGAACCGTTACTAAGGCGACGCTGTCGTTCGGAGTCAAGCTCCACCCAATCTTCTATTGACAGTAGTACACCGGTGGGCGTTACTCCTAAACTTGTTGCTTCCTCTAGCCCTCACTTATTGGCTGCTGACGCTAGTTCAACTACATCAAGTCTTCTTACGTTTTCTCAACCAAAGACCGCGAATATGTCGGATAGCGAGTGGCTTGCTAATTTTAAGTCGGACAACGACTTAAAATTTGCTGCTCAGATGGAGAAGACGGATAAGCTGTTACTTTTGACTTCTCAACTTGTTGGAGAAGATTGTTCGTTACGTAATGATATACGTGATATAAAGCAATCTCTAGCAGATGTTGAAAAGCGTCAAAACTTGCTTTCTGATCGTCCTGATCAGCACATTGCTTCCTGTTCTGCATCAATTTCTTCACCCGCAGACCCGTTATTGTGCGACACGTATGAGATTTTATTTACGGGTATACCATCAGCTCTGTCAAAAAGCGATAACGATGTTATCAAGATCATTTTGAGAGCCATTGGGTTAGAGCAGACTTGCTTGATGCTTATCGACTCTCGGGAATGGCTCCCTGCTGTTCCCATTGAAACTAATGAGCCTGCATCTTCTCAAAAGGCTAATTTTCGAGCAATTGTTGGGCGCTTTACATCTGATGCGATCAGAGACACAATAACATCAAACTCTGTTAAGCTGAGAGATTTTACGGTCTCTAAACTTTTTGGTATAAAAGGTTCTTCTAAGGTCTTTGCTCGTCCTATTTGGCCTTAACCGGTCTTTGAACTATTAGTTAAGGCGAACGCAGTCTATAAAGAGTTAAATTATATGCGTCCTATTTTTCGCAATCTAAGAGTTTGTATGCGCCCGCATAAGGAGGCTGAGCTGATTCCAATTTTGGATGAGGCTCAACTGTCGAAACTTATACCAAATAAAAACAAAAAATAGGGATTGCATGGCTCTTGTGTGATTAAAAATTCTTCTTTTATTTCTAACTCACCAAATAATCTTAATAGCGTTATTTCTCATAATTCACTTTGTAACGCAACAAATTCAAACTCTTCTGTTATCTCTGGGCCAAAAAATGGTGCAGATTTCTTTCAAAATATCCAAATTTCTCATGTTAACGTTAATCGGCTCAAAATACATTTCTCCCTTATAGAGCATCAAATTACTTCAAATTACCCGGATATTTTTGCTGTTACAGAGTCTTTCTTAACCGAGTATGATGATTCTTCTATTATTTCTATTGATCATTACAATTTCTTTAGGTTAGACAGAGTGGGTAAAATTGGCGGTGGAGTAGGTTTCTATGCACGTGATTTTCTCAAAGTCAGCATACTTTTTCAATCAAACGCCGTTTTTGACAACACTGCTGAGTATATTATAGCTGAAATTTCTTTGGGTGCTAAAAAACTCTTTTTTGCGGTAGTGTATTTAAGGCTAAAGGGTCTATTTCCTGATGATTTCTTCAAGTCAATATCTGAGTTACTACCAACGTATAAAAACATTGTCATTACTGGAGATTTCAATATTAATCTGTTGGCTAAAAATTTTAGTGCAGACTCTTTTCGGTCAATGATTGACTCGCTTGCTCTTTACATAGTACCTTCTCAACCTACACATCATACTCTTACAACTGAACATATTTCTCATACTTGGATTGATCTCTTCATTTCAAATGATGAAAATTCTCTGGCTACTTACAGCAAAACATCAAATCCTTTCATAGCAGGTCATGATTTGATTACCATCACTTTTAAGGCGTTTAAGCCTCAAGCCGCAACCAAAATAATCATTTCTCGAAATTTTGCTAACATAAACCTACAAACTTTAAACAGTTCGATTACATCTTCTCTTTCAAATTATTCACATGAGAGCTGTGTTAAATCTTTAGGCCCTGCTTTCTTTTCTGTTGATTCGTTAGTTCATAAGTTGTCTTCAGTTCTTGTTTTGTTCTTTGATCATTGTGCACCAATTAAAGCGCATAAATTAGATATTAAGAAAAAACCATGGGTCACTTCTGATATCAGATTTAGGATGAGGGAGCGTGACAGAGCATATCGTTATGCTGTTCGTTATGGCTCTGCACAGGCAGTTTTACGCTATAGGAAGCTCAGAGGTGAAATCTCAAATGCACTGGATTCTCCAAAGAACAATTATATAGCTGATCGTGTAAATAGTGTGGGTAACTCTTCAAACCATTGGAACATTTTACATAAGATTGGTCTGGCTACAAAGATACTGCCTTCACCGCTCCAGTATTTCTCTTCGGGTGTTCTTCTCTCTCATTACACATCAATTTCTTCTGGCACTATTGCTCTGTCCGAAGGTGAGTTGGAAGAGGTGCTTGCGGTACCACTACGTAGTGACTTGCTCATATTTAATTTTACTTTAGTTGAATGTCCTCTTGTTGAGTCGTTTGTACGTCTTGGTACTTCTAAGACTTTTGGTCCTGATGGTATTATGGCCCAGATGCTTAAATTGGCGAGTCATTCCACTGTTGATCTCATCACTTCCATCATAAATTGCTCGCTGGCATCTGCAGTATTTCCGAGTAATTGGAAAAGGGCTTTCCTGTTACCACTGGCAAAGACGAATAAGATGGATACACCTTCACAAACTCGGCCCATTGCCAAACTTTCTGAAGTTTCCAAAATTTTAGAAAGAGTAGTACATTCTCAATTTAGCTCCTTTATTGAATCAAACTCGTTGTTTGACAGTTTACAAACTGGTTTTCGTAAATTTAATAGCACCCAGACTGCGCTTTTGAAGCTTCTTGAAGATGCACGTTTGGCTATTGATAAGAGAATGATTACTATTTTATTACTCTTCGATTTTTCCAAGGCTTTTGACACTGTGTCGCATGTGCGCTTGCTGTACAAACTTCGTCGTTTCAATTGCTCTGATACTGTCATACGATGGTTTGCGTCGTATCTCAGCAAGAGAACTTATACTATAACAGACTTGGATGGTCATGTCGATGGCTGGGTTACCTGCACAGCAGGTGTTCCTCAGGGCAGCGTTTTGGGCCCGCTGCTCTTTTCTGTCTTCATCAATGATTTATCATCAGTCTTAACTAGATCGTCTCATATCCTGTTTGCTGATGAGGTATATCATTTATTCTTGCCCGCAAATTTGAATGATGAGATTGACTTTTTGAACCACAAGGTTGCTGCTGTTGTAAAGTGGGCTGTTGATAACGATCTTGCTTTAAATCCCTCTAAAATGCAAGTGATGTTCATTGTTAGCGAACAATTTATCTCAAGAATTAATCTCTTTTCTTGCCCTAAAATTTTCGTTAACGATATGGTGGTGCCATATGTTAGTTCAGTCAAAAACTTGGGTATCTGGATATCTAGCACTTTAAATTGGAATAAGCAGGTGGGTTTGGTGGTTGGACGTATTTTTGGTACTCTTCAATCATTAAAGTTTCATAGACATGCTCTATCTAGGCAGGTCAGGAAAAATCTTGTCGAAGCTCTTATCTTTCCCATATTGGATTTCTGTTGTGTAGTCTATGACGACTTACCACAGACACTAAATATTAAACTTCACCGTGTGCTGAATGCCTGCGTTAGATTTGTCTGTGGTAATATAGGCAGACAAGATAGAGTTACTCCGTTTCGCCTGCAGTTGGGTTGGTTGTCGGTGAGCAACAGGCGTCTTTACTTCAAATCAGCTCTGGCACACTCTATAGTTTCATATCAAAAGCCAAGCTACCTAGCCACTAAATTCGTTCGCGTTAATATCGATACAGTTGTTAGAACTTTGAATAGGTTGCCAGCTAGACTTCTCATCTGCCCCATTGTTCGTACAGCAGCTATGCTTAATTCTTTTGTCTACTCGGTAGTGATGGGTGATATCTGCTTCTGATATCGATATTAGGTATTGATACTTATCGTACCTCAAAGTATCGATACCTGTAAAATATCGGTTATCAAATATCGATACATTTTTTAAAAATATTTCTGATTTTTATTATTAAATTGAAATTATTTTAATTTAAACTAAGTATTACTTATTATGATAAAAGAAATAACTATTATTTTATAATTTAATAAATTTATTTAATTTTATTTAAAATATAAAAATATAAATTCTTTACATATAAACTATGAAAATTAATTAAATTTATTCTAAATGCCAATCTTCTAATCCTAACGATGATAAAAATAATAGATGCTGGAAATGTTCAGGTGTCAATCGAGATCGTTTTTCAGTTAAAATCAATGCTGCTTGTAAAAATAGACGTTCTGATGGAACAGATGTTGCTACAACTGACAAATAACGTAAAGCAATTTTAGATAACGTAGAATGAGAACTTTGACTCCAATATTGTAATGGATTGCTATCCATGCAAGCCACTGGCTCATTCAAATAATATCTTAATTCATCTGGAATTTCATTGTGATTTTGATTAAAAATTTTGTTTGTGATATTTTGCTGAACCAGATTATGGTGATGAGACCAAAATCCATCAGATTCTGAAGTATGCGTTGTGTTAGATATATTTTTAACTTGTTCGTTTCTATCTTCAGAAATTTTATCATTTAAAATTTTAGCTAATCTTTTAATTACATTTGCACAAGCTATTTTATCGGTGAAGTATAGTCGTTTGAATCTTGGATCTAATATTGTTGACGCAGCTATAAGGTACATTTGTTCTACTTTTTCGAACCGTTTTGAAAATTCAATGGATAACAATTTCTTCAAATGTAGACCCATATCTGAACTCACTTCAACCGCATCAAAGGCAATTTTTAAGTTTTTAATTACTGGAATCGCTTTACTTCCTGTAACATATGATTCACCGAAAACAATTGTTGTTGCTTCTTTAAATGGTTTCAACAAACTAACAAATTCTTTTAAAATTTTTAGTTCATTTGCAGAAAGCATTTCAGGTGCTGATGAGTTGTTTAAAAGTATTGTTACTATCTTATCAGATAATAAAATAAATCTTTCATACATGTCGTATGTAGCATTCCAGCGAGTTTCTATACTTTGTATGAGCATTAGCTCGGATACAGCTCTAAGAGAATCAGCTACCACGACTGATTTTTTGAAATAAGTAACTATTGTCTTGACTTTTTTGTGGATAGGATTAACGAAAACATCAGATTCAAAAATCTTGGAAGGTACTAGATTTAAAGTGTGGGCAAAACATGGGAGATGTCTTTCAGATCCAAAGCAATCAACTATTGCATTTTTAATATTATAAGCGTTATCCGATGCAATAGAAATAATACTTTCTGGTTTAATTTCCCAAGCTGCTACTATTTCATTTAACCATTTTTGTATGTTAGCAGATGTATGATTTTCACTTAATTCAATAACACCTATATTAATTGATTTCATTTGATAACCATCAATGAAGTGACTTGTAAGGCCTAAGTAGCTTTTGGTGTTTAGGGTATCTGTCCAAATATCAGTGGTAAGACATATTAGAAACTGTGGATAATTTTTTTTTTATGATGAGAGATAGTACATCATATTTTTTATCCATTAAATTAGTTACTTTTTTTCTATCTGGTATTTTATAAAGTGGAGCAATGTATTTTACAAAAGTTTTAAGACCTTCTTTTTCTACAGTATGGAATGGCATTTTATCCTTTGCTATCATAAACAGGAGTCTATCCGTAGCAAGAGAAGCTTTTGTTCCTCCATCTGAAATCATATTTTTTTAGAAATATTTGCAATAAAATATACTTTTTATTAATAAAAACCAAATTTTAAAATGCCATATAAAAAGAAATTCTAATTTGCAATAAAAAATTAATATAATTTCTAGTTAGAAAAAAATTAATATAAAAGTTATTTTTTCATTATTAAAAAAAATATTATTCAATAACTACCTTGAAACGATTTTTGGTAAGCAAATGCTGAATCCACTCTTTGTTGCACTTTTTTAGTAATAGAAGTTTTTAAAGAAATTCCTAGTGTTTTTCTACCTTTTAATTGTTTTGACTTTTCACAAAACATTTGATTTGATTCGAAGTTGGACGTAGTTGTGAGAGTAGAACTGTTATTAATGTTAAGAACATCTATTGAGTTGTCATTATCCAAGACCTGCTAACATTATAGTATTATATGTATTATATTGGTTCTATTGAATATAAATGTATTATTTTTTTTGTTACATTAGATTCGTTGCAATTTATTTTTTCCTCTTGTGTTGATTTATTTGTTGCGACATTAAGTTCAACTTCTGGGTGGTTGTGTATGAAATGTGAGCGCAGATTTGTTGTATTACCAGTTGTTTTAACATTTTTTTTACATAATTTGCATGCTCCTCCACTAGAAGTTTTAATAAAAAATTTCCATATGGCACTGGAAAAATGAAAAATGAAATAACATGTTAATAAAAAATATTTGTATGTACATTAAAATAAAAATATATGAAATAAATTGAGAGAAATTAAAAAAAAATAATTTATGCTATATAAAAACCTTTCCAATCAAAACAAATATTTATATTTATAATAAGTTAAAAATTAATAAATAATGTTGAATATAAAATTTAATCATCACATTATTTTTTAATTTATCAATATATTCATATATTACAATGAAAAATGAATTTAGTTTTGCATACTGTTGTGGGAAAAATTGTTGGATATGAGTTGAGGTTAGTTTTAGGAAGCCACTTATAATATAATAAACACGCATTCACACCATCACCAAATGACTAAACACTGACAAAGTATTAAAAATTCTATCAAACTATTTATAAAAAAATTAATAACGTTCTTGAAAATTATGCCAGAACTCAAAGCATATAAAAGTATTTAGAAAAGTAACATTTATTATATTTTGAATTAATTGCCTTTATATCGAAAATATTATATTTCTTTTTGTAAAGTATTAAAAATTTAAAATTAACTTACCATGTATCAAAAAAAACAGCAATTGAAGAATAACATTTGTTGTTTTATGCTATATTCAAAACTTTATAATTTGTAACAGATAATTTGAAAAACGACAGTTAAGTATATGTATATGTTTTGTTAAAATTAAAGTCTATAGCTTTACGAGTTCAATTACGTCGAAATGACCGTCCAAATGACCGTTGAATTACGGAATCGTATTCAAATTCTTACGTAACGTATCCAAGAGAAATATGTTTCGACCAATTTTTAATAGTTTTCATATTAGTGATATCATGTAATTTACATAATATTTCATGACGCTATTTGAAAACTTAATGAAGTGAATGGCATTTTTATTTTGTATATTATCGATAAAATTATCAATATTTGTGGCAAAAATATCGATATGTTAAAATATCGGTTCTTAAAATATCGATATCAGCAATTATCGATATTTATCGCCCATCACTACTACTCGGCATCTAGTTTTATCAATGGGATTACCTCCAATTTCACTAGTTTTGAAACAGGTCAAACTCAGCTTATAAAGTCTAAGCTATATAACAAATTCTTGCTTGATGAACGCACGTAGTAGTTGGGCGAAACTGAGAGTCGTTGAGTGTATTTCTATTTTAAAAGTACACTCTACTGCACATTTAATTCTATAGACCTCCATCTGTTTACTCATTGTGTAATGTGTGGATCAGATAAGTGCAGCTTTATAATTAAGTGAAGCAAACTATTACTTTATATAAACTCAATTTTTGCTTTAATCACGGAGAGAAATCTCATATGAGTATATACAAATTTTATTCATTAGTTTATACATATTATATTTGCATTATATTTTATTTTGTTAATAACATTATGTATTACTTTTGGGTCATACGGGGTAGAACGCCACGATCTTTAATAAATTATGAATCAATCAATCAATCAATCTCTAAATAACCAGTGTGGTTATTTAACTAAAAACAATAATAATTATTATTTTATTACTTTTTCTATTATTACTACACGAAAAGAAATTTGGAATTGAATTAACTTAATGCGTTGATTTATTTTAGCTTGAGCATAGAATTGTGCGAAAAGCAGAAATCTCGGTAATAAGTCAAATTGGAATAAATTCAACTTCATTTTGTACATACTGTTACGTCACAACGTATCTTTTATATTACTTTTTAATTTACAATTTTTAAAATATCTTTTCATTAATATGACATTGATGAACTAATTAAACGGTTATCGAACAATAAAAGAATGTGTTAACCTAAGCAGTAAAGAAAACTTTAAGTTGATATTAAGCAACAAAATTCGTTGTTTCAAAATTACTAAGTCATAAAACAAGCAAGATCCACTTATTTTATAATGAAATCATGTCAAGATAAATCTTATAAAAGCCAACTGCAATTAACGAGAGGGGGCACTACCCCAGGATCATCGTTGGTACCAAGTCGTAAATCCTGTAGTTCAAATTCAAATTCAAATTCAAATTCAAATTCTAATAAAGTTATTGTATTCAATATTTAATTATTTTTACA
Source organism: Anastatus disparis (assembly GCA_017163975.1). Taxonomy (NCBI): domain Eukaryota; kingdom Metazoa; phylum Arthropoda; class Insecta; order Hymenoptera; family Eupelmidae; genus Anastatus; species Anastatus disparis. Next base: position 3,763,489 of record JAFFSR010000310.1, read on the forward strand.
AGTGTCAATAAATATCTTAAAAGTTTCTTATATTCGACTCGAGTCTTATTTTTAATCGTGCCTATATCTATTCTTTGTTTGTCTGTATCCAGCCTTCATCTACTTGAATCAATCAAGGTAAGAATATTCAATTTATATATTCTCTATTCAAGTACTCTAAATAAATATCCTGCAATATATTTCAATTTGTGAGAAACGATTTACTCAATTAAATATTGGTGGAGTTCAATTCACCACTAGATTATACATATATTTATCTTTCATAATTATAATTTAATAATAAATTCAATTATTTCAAATTAATTCAAATTCATATTTAAAATCATACAAAAATATTCAACATAATCAAATTATACACTTTTATTTAGTCCTGGTGAAAGCCAGGACTTAACATTTTGGTTCCGGTACGAATTAGTTTGACCGTAACATTTTGGTTCCGGTACAAACTTTTTAATTGAGGAATCGTATTGAATATATTGAGGGATCATTAGAGAAAATTCTCTATATATATATATATATATATATATATATACGAAGTGCATAAAAATATATATGAAGGACCAATTATAAATACAGTGTTTAAAAGTGAATTACGAAAACGCAAAAGTGCGTCAAATAAAATATTATATTTCCAAGGGCACAATAAATATTATACGCAAAATAGCGTCCATTGAATAAATTATTTATATGCGAAGTGCAATATTTAAAGCGAATAGCGTCATTAAAAATAAACACAAAGTGTGTCATTAAATATTAATAGTGTTATCTAAAACAAATAAATATATATACGCGAAGTGCATTATTAGCGAATTGCGTCAATTAATAAAAATATATATATTGTATTTAAATACATATATCATACGCATAGTGCGTAATTAAAATATACAATCGTGAAGTGCGCGATTAAAGATTATTTTCAATTAAAATAATTGAATGAATAAGTTCATACATTCTTAATAATTGTAAAACATTTTTTTTTTCATTTCAATTATATTAAAAAGTTTCTTGCATTGCATTTATAATATCAGTAATCTGATACATTAACAATTCATTAAAATCGTGAAAATAACATAATTTTCAATACATAGTTTTGAAAGTGAAATACGTTTCAGTGAATAAAAGAAAACCTGACTCAACATTAAATATTGGAAGTCAGAACAAAACGGCATTTAAAAAAATAGACGCTGGTAATCAAATAACTGTAAAGAGTATCGAACTCATAAAAATTTTGACTCAGCAAAATTACCGTGTGATGTACTCGCGGGTATTTTCAACAACATTAGGTCAAAGAAAGAAAAGAATTTAAAGCAAAAGTCAGCATTTTTATCTATTTTTAAAGTAGGTCAGTGTCAAAGAAATTTTAAATGCATTATTTTTGGTTAACAAACGATATTTAAAAATATAATCATTAATATTTATAAAATAATATTTCTTATTTTCGTGTTATGTGATCTTTATTGGAAAATAAATAATGAATATTACAAATGAGTAGAATAAATTTTAAAGAGCTATCGGATAATTTAAAAGAAGGGAAAACACAGTGTTTATTATCATACTCTAAATTAGAATTATTTGAAATTTGTCGAAAATTTAAAATATCTACTAAAGAGAACGAAAATATTAATGCTATTCGCGATAGAATCAGAAAATATAGTAAACAAGCAGTTTTAAGAGAGAAAGAAAAAGAGGAAAAACGTATCTACGAAAATATCGATCCATTTCGCAAAAGTACAAAAGTTGCACGTTCTCCAAATAAAACTTTAGACACAACAATTGAAAATAATACATCAAATTTGACGAATATTTCACAAGAAACAATCGAAAATAACACCGCAGATCTAACAGAGGACATAGATATTCCACAAGAAACAAATAAAAATAATAGTCCAAATACAAGCTGTACAGATATTTTAAACAAACAGAATACACCATTAAGTAAATCTACAGGAACAATTCCAAAAATAATTTCCAAAAGTACTAAAACAACACAAAAAAATAATCTACAAGACAGTTTTTTAGACAAATATACTTTAACGAGAGACGTGACGATTTATTCTGAAAATAATACAACAGCAGACGGAATATTTAACGATACAGAAAATTTATCTATCAAACAAGAAAGTTATCAAGATATAGACGAAGAGAATATTCTTATGGGTAATAATAACAATTCGATTGTTGAAATTGGAAACTTACTAGATAACACAAACATGGCAAATACATCAGGATACTCACTGAAGGAAATTTCAAGATTAGTACCTGAATTTGATGGAAAAAATTTACCTTTAAAAGATTATATAGAAAAATTAGAAATCGCAAAAGATATGTTAAGTGAAGAAGAACAATCGAAATTTATGAACTATTTAAGATTTAAGGTATCAGGAACAATTCGTACTGCTATAAAGGGTAGTAGAATTGAAACTATAGAAGAATTTATTAAATTCATAAAAAAATTATATCCAGAGATTGATAATTTACACTCTTTATATGCAAAATTAGAACGAATTCAACAAGCAAAGCATGAACCAGTGGTCGATTACATAGAAAGAATAACAAAATTAAGTACAAAAATTACAGATAAAAAGAAAAATGAAAACGGCATAACAAGAGATGCTTTACAACGTTTTAATGATGAACTGGGTGCAAATACATTAAAATATTTTAAAGAAGGCTTAAATAGTGAAATTAGATATGAATTAGGAGAAGTCCAGGATTTTTCACAAGCAACTGAAAAAGCAATAAAAATAGAAAAAAATTTGGAAAAATATAAAGATATTAGAACACAATCGGATCAAAATACAAAAAAATTATGGTTAGTGATATCTTTGAAAAATCACCGAAACAAATAACATGCTGCCAAATATGTAAAGATATAGGTCATGAGGCGTTATGTTGCAATATTGCAAGTTGTGTATATTGTAAAGAACCAACTCACTCGTCATATCAGTGCACTAATACAAAAGATAAAATAAAATTAATATGCAAATTTTGTAATCAACTAGGACATTCAAGAGGTATGTGTACACTTTTAGATGGCAATGAACAATATTGTCAATACTGCCAAGAAAATACTCATCAAGTGAGTCGTTGTCCGATTATAAAAAAATATGAATTATGCTGGAAATGCAAAAAGAACGGACACAATGCTGAATTATGTAATCAAATTGAAGAAAAGATTAATATACCCACACAAACTTGTGACATTTGTAATCAGAAACACAGCACTACAAATTGCGAAAAATTTAAGATATTTGTAAATCAAATTAAATCAGATGATCAAATAAGATGCCAATTATGTGACAGATGGGGTCACTCAGGTAGAGACTGCAGAAATAATTATAATGGAAATAATCGATATAATAATGAATATGGACAAAGAGGTCAACATAAATTTTGTAGATACTGTAAAACTAAAGGACATAATATAGAGCAATGCAGGAAACGAGATTATCAAAATAAAAAAACTCAAAACAATAATCAAAATATACAATGTCCATATTGTAAAAAATTAGGACACTCACTTGATACATGTTTTACAATTAAAAATTTAGAAAGAAAGCAAGAAAAATTTTGCACATTATGCAAAAAAACAAATCATACGAATGAACAATGTCAATCGAAAATACTTGAATTAAATAATACACAGGGAAATGCTTAAACTCATCTTGGAGAGAGCGAACAAGAGGAGTTACAAAACAAAAGTCGCTCAATAATTATGAAGACATTCAATATTTTGCAAGAGAACACGAAATTGATTATGAATTGGAAACATGTGACACATTTGAAAATATGGATATAAATAATTTAAGTGTTACATTAAACTGTAGTGTAGAGAAAGAAATGTTATACGATACGATAGAATTTAAACCACAGGTGAAAAATGACTCAAAATTAGTAATAATACATGAAAACAAATCCAAAAATATAAACAATATAAATAAAGAAACTGAAATAAGTTATTCTGAAAATGATATAGATAAAAATATACCAATTTACGTATTTAAACTAGGGGATACACTACAATTTATTGAAATAAAAAATCCATTTACAGACGAAGTATGTAAATTATTAATAGATACGGGTGCTCAACTTAATATAATAAAAGAAAAATTAGTACCACCTAATTCTATTAATGATAATATTAAAATATATTTATCAGGAATTTCAAATACACCTATGAAAACATGTGGTATAGTTAATTTTCCTATAAACAAATTACAAACAAATTTTCATGTAGCGTCGGAAAGTTTTTCGATACCCTATGACGGAATATTAGGTATAAATGTTTTAAAAGTAAATAAATTAAGATTGGATAAAGGATATTTAGAAATAAATGGGAAAAAATATTACATTCAAACAGACTATAAAGATGAGCAAAATTCAAGTTTAAATTTATGTATACAAAACAACGAAAGAAATGACGCAGCAGTTACTAACATATTTCAATTATTGAATTATATTATGCCTATGCAAGATACTAAATATATAGCTTCGATTACACAATTTTTACAAGATAAAAATGAAAACATAGAAAATCTTATGAAAGATATTAACTGTATTTTAGAAAAAATCAATTTAAAGATGAACAAGATATAGATTATTATAAATTCCTTTTAAAATTACAAGATAATATAAATTTTAATATTGAAAATAAAGATAAACAATTTCTCACTTATTTTATTGAAGGAGATATTACAACATTAAATATGCAAGAAGAAGAATCTGAAGAAACTACAACACATGAAAAAATAAATCATATGTATGAAGAAAATATCGATCGTAAAGAAAAATTATTAAATAAAATAATTTTAAATCATTTAACCGAAGAAAATAAACAAAGTATAAAGGATCTAATTATACAAAATGAAGATATATTTTGGCTTGAAGGAGAAAAAATGGGAAAATGTAATTTAGAATATCATGAAATAAATTTAACAGATAATAGACCAATATACGTTAAACAATTCCCATTACCATACAAATCAAAAGAAATCGCTATAGAAGAAACACAGAAATTAATAAACAATGATTTAATAAGACCTTCTAAAAGTGCTTACAATGCACCAGCATTTGTTGTAAAAAAGAAACCTGGTATTGATGGAAAACCAAGATGGCGTTTAGTCATAGATTATAGAAAATTAAATGAAAAACCATACCTGACCCATACTTAATACCATCTATAACAGAAATCTTCGATGATTTAGGTGGAAATAAATACTTTACAACTGTAGATATGGTTTCGGCCTTTCATTGGGTACCAATGAGAGAATCTGATATTCATAAAACAGCTTTTAGTGTACATCCCTTAGGAAGATTTGAATTTAAGGTTTTACCTTTTGGTTTAACAAATTCTCCACGGACATTTATGAGAGTTGCCAATAATGCTCTTGGCGAACTTATAAGTAAAAGAATATGTCATGTGTACATTGATGACATAATAATAGCTGCTAAATCAAAAAAAGAACATAATATCAAATTTAATTTAGTAGCCTCAAAATTAAGAGAAGCAGGACTAAAGTTAGAACCTAAAAAGTGTGAATTTATGAAAGAAGAAGTTATATTTTTGGGACATATAATAAGTGAAAATGGCATAAAAGCCGATCCTAAAAAAGTTGAAGCGGTAAAATTATTCCCAATTCCAAAAACAGTTAAGAATATAAGAGAATTTTTAGGATTGGCAGGATATTATAGGAGATTCATTAATGATTTTGCAAAAATAACAAAACCATTAACACAGTTATTACAAAAAGAAGTAAAATTTATATGGGACCCTGGAAAGCAAGAAGCTTTCGATAAACTTAAAGAAACATTATGCTCTGCCCCATTATTACAATTTCCTCAACTAGATAAACCTTTTATAATAACAACTGATGCATCAGGATATGCATTAGGGGCTATATTATCACAGGGAGTAATTGGAGAAGATAAGCCGATAGCATATGCATCAAGGGTCTTGAAAGGACCAGAATTAAAATATCACACATATGAAAAAGAAGCACTAGGTATATTATTTGGCATAGAAACATTCAAAAATTATATCTATGGAAATAAATTTACAATAGTAACGGACCATAAGCCATTACTTTCATTTAGATCAGCAGATAAAAATAATAGAGTTCAAAGATGGCGACTCAAATTAGCAGAATATGATTTTAACATAATATATAAAAAGGAAAAATGAATGTAAATAGTGATGCTTTATCAAGAAATCCCATAGATACAGTAGAAATAAACGTCGTAACGAGAGCACAAAAAGCTAAAGAGAACGAAAGCAATAATAAAGCAACACCTTTACCAACAAATGAAATGAAAATACAGAAATTAAATGAAGAACGTACACGTATAAAAAAGAAACGAGGTCGTCCAAAAAAAATAATTAAAACAATAACAAATCAAGACGTCAAGACTGACGAAAATATTATACAACAAGATACGTGTACAAACAAATCGAATACAATAATATATTCGAAAAATTCTATAGAACATAGAAAAGATAATATTATTCATTTAATTACAACAGAAAAAAAGCCATTAGACGAATTAACAGATAGATATCTCGTACAAAATAATATAAAAATAAATAATGAATTAAAAGACAATGAAATCGAAATAATAAATTTTAAAAAAAGAAAAATTTTTATTATGTGCTTAAATATTAAAGAATCATTTATTTTAATAAAAGAAAAATTAATAAATAATTTTAATGTATTAAAAAATCTGTTAATTAAAAATAAATGTAATATGTTCAGCATTTCAAAGAATATTAAAATTGTAAACATAAATTGGAACGAAATTAAAGAAATTTTATATGATATTTTTAAAGATACAGATATTAAAATTATTATTTGTTTAAATAATACAGAATATGTGAAAATTGATAACAGAGAAAAAATTTTTGATTTATATCATTCTTCAAGTATAGAAGGTCATTCAGGAGTTAATAGAACTTATAATAGAATTAAAAATAAATACTTTTGGGAAAATTTAAAAACCGATATACAAAATCGAATAAAAAATTGCGAAACATGTCAAAAAAATAAATTAAAAAGAATTAAAACTAAACAACCAATGATCATAACAGATACCCCAGAAAAAACATTCGATAAAATTTCTTTAGATATAGTAGGACCTTTAAATATAACTAAAAATAATAATAAATATATACTAACAATGCAAGATCATTTATCGAAATTTGTAATAGCTGTTGCACTTAAAGATCAAACTGCAGAGTCTATAGCTGAAGCATTCATAAAAAAATTCATTTGCATTTTCGGTTCACCAAAAATAGTTCTTACCGACAAGGGTGCAAATTTTACAGGTAAATTAATAAAAGCGATTTCAAAAAGATTTAAATTTAAAAAAATTGAGACAACCGCATTTCACCCACAATCTAACGGCGCGTTAGAAAGGGCTCATCATCCCTTATGCGAATATTTGAAAAATTTCGCAGATAAGAAAAATCGAATGGGATAATTGGCTTGAACTTGCACAATTTAATTATAATACAAGTGTTCATTCAAGTCATAAATTCACACCACATGAATTAGTTTTCGCCTACCCAGCTAGATTACCATCTAGCGAACCTTTGAAACAATCAGAAAAATTACCAACTTTTAATGATTATATAGAAAAGTTATTAACAAACATGAAAGATATTGCAAAAATAGCTCGAGAAAATTTAATATCATCAAAGGAAAAATCTAAACTATACTATGACAGATCTATAAATCCTGTACATTTTAACATTGGCGATGAAGTCTGGTTTATAAAAGAACCAAAGCCAGGAAAATTAGAGAAAAATCATAATTTGGGACCCTTTGAGGTATTAAAAATTCACGAAAATAGCAATATCACTATAAATTATAAGGGTGGTCCAAAACTAGTTCATGCTAATAAATTAATTTTGCATAAACGTAAAAATTAATATTATTTTCTATTTTCAGAACTTTTCATCCTCTATATAAACATAAGAAAAATGCTGTTTATCATATTTATCTTCTTATCTCTTATCAAGAGTAATTCTGCAATCATCGGTTTCAACTGTGAATCTACAGATCCAATTATTAATACATACTCTTTACTAGATACGGGCGAATGTGATTTTCAACAAGAAAATGTTACTATAAGTAATACAACAATAGAATTACTACAAATTGCAGAATTTAAATCTATAAAAATTATGCAGTGTAAAATAGAAATACAGAGAACAGTATTTCACTGTGGAATGTTCAGCCATTTGGGTACTACAGCTCATGCCTTACAAGAGTATCTTTACGAAATCAGCCATGAAAAATGCAAATTTATACATGAAACAGGAATATTTAAATATGATAATATTCATACAATAGCAGATTTAAAAATAAATTCAACAAGATCTGTAGGAATGGATTTCGCTGGTTCAGTTAAGGATAAAACATGCAAAGGAGCATCTTACACGGATAATTTTGGTTCCTGGGATAACGTACTCGTCCAAGGCCTCATAAGAATAACTCTACTAGAAGAATATGCTCAAGTAAGTTTAAAAACAATAAATTACGATTAAACTCAGGAACCATATGTAAATTTACGGATGAACACTGCATCGATTCACAAGCAGGCTATACTTTTTGGGAACATTTACCTGCAGAGGAGGGTTTTAAAACAGAATACGAAACCTTATATAGAGGCCCCGCAAAAATAATAAATTCAGCCAATCAAAATCGTATTTATACTGTAAATTCTATTGAGACAACATTTTCATTATCAGCGTTAAATAATATTAACATTTGTAATAGGATATTAACAAAAACTGAACATCCTAAATTATTTATCTTAGACCTTTCATATAATAAATTATTATTTGACAATAATGAAATGAAGAAAGAAGTAACGAACTTAGATATATTTACTTACGTGAATTCTAAATTTGTATATATAGAAAAACATTTTAGGGCTGATCTTAAAGATTTATACTTTAATATCTTAAAAGAAAAATGTGAAATTGAGAAAAAAATAATACGCGAATCTCTATCCCTTGCATCCATAGCTCCCGATGAATTTGCCTATAATATCATGCAAAAACCTGGGTATATAGCTAAACTTGCTGGAGAAGTAGTACATGTGATAAAATGTACACCAGTAGAAGTACAATTAAAACACACAAACAAGTGTTATATTCAACTTCCTGTAACAACAAAAAAATGAGACATGGTTTTTAACACCGAAAACACATATTTTATTGAAATCAGGTTCTGAAATAAATTGTAATTCAATCATTCCACAATATTATAAAATTGGGGAAGATTGGATAAACCTTTTACCAAAACCAAGGACAACGAAAAATATTGTAAAAATTTTAAGACCAAATACTCAAACTTCATGGATGCCTAAAAAAATAACATCACTGGCAACTAGTGGCATTTATTCTCAAGAAGACTTACAGGAATTACAACAACATATAATGTTTCCTTTCGAAAAAGCAGCTTTATTAAATGCTATAGCGAGAGGAATTCAGGGTGAAGAAAATTCAAGAGGAGATTTATTAAGTAATTTACTAACAGAAAATACTTTATCAAATATAGCAGAAAACACCTGGAAAAAATTCATAAATAAACTGACAACATTTGGGTCAATAAGTTCAGCTATAATAATGATTTTAATCATTCTTCATATAATTAAATTAATTATGGATACTATTATAAGAGGATATACTCTTCATACAATATATGGCTGGTCCATACATTTATTAGGAGCCATTTTTAGCTCCATTACGCATTTAATAATTATATTAAATAATAATCAAATGAAAAAAATACCAAGATATGAAGAAATAGAATTAAAGGAAGTGAAAATAGAAAAGCCAGTTATATCAGAACCCATGGTTTTACAATCTACTTTGCCTCGACCAACGCCTCCACCTTTACCAAGTAAATCACCCTATATAACACTACCTTCCACAAGTACATCTACTCCTTCTAAACCAACATCTCAAGAACAAAAAGAGATTCGATTATTCAGTATTAGTCGTAATTAGTTTAAAAAAAAAAATATATATATATATAATAATAAATTTCATAATTTAAAAAATATAAAATCAGCCCATAAATGTCGTTCTATTAAATAAGCATTATCATATATATAATCAAATACATATAAATATAGCTGATAATAATTATTTGTTAGTTATATAAAAACAATTAATAAAAACTTTTAATTATGATTCGAAATAGATTACATATACATAATATTCAAATATAATAAAAATTATGCATATTTCATTGTGTTGTGTTACATAAAAGAATGAATGACACTATGCGCGTGTGTCATTCACCTAAACGTGTAAATATCAAATGACATCGTAAGCATATTTGATCTAACAATAAAAAAAAAAAAAACACATGATGGATACACATCTATAGTAAAGCGATTATAAATTTTATTTTATTTATTTTTCTGCGTGTCATTGATTTATATACTTTAGTAAGCACATATTTCATTTAGATTTTTAGATATTATCCATCGAAATCTTAACCTTCTACGAATACATATAAAAAAGATAAGGTGGAAACTAAGATAATAAAAAATTCTTTTTTGTTAATTATCCTTCAAGTTGCATTATTTAGCATATTATTGTTTAAGAAGTAATCTAACAAAAAAATGTAGAGTAATGTTATAATTTTATAAGAGATGACTCTTTTACGAAACTAGAATTTAAAAATTTGATACTTTAAGTTTATTAAGCGGTCATTTTTGCGTTCATTGTAAAACAATCCTTTTGTTTTATTTACTGAATCGTTTCCGATTCAACTTTGTGTGGGAAGGGTGAATGACACTAATTATATGTCATTCATATATGTTCAAGTTTTATAAAGCATAGCATATTTCAGAAGTATATTTTTTTAAAATTAAACAAAAAAACAAAAGGATCGTTACAATTAAAATTATACAAATAATTTAAGTAAAAAGTTTATAATTTATCAGGTAACTTATCATTAAAAAAATAATTATTTAAAAATATTTAATACACTTATTATTTTATTTTTTGCAATATAAAAATTTTTACGATTCATCAAATTTGAAATGAATGATAATAAAAAAATCTGAATTTAACATTAATATTACAATCTATGAAACTTGTAAATTTTGCTCTTTATATCATTATTAAACAGTGAAAGGTTAAGAAATGTAAAGAAAAAGAAAAAAAAAAAAAAAAAAACAAACAAACAATTTATATTTATATATATGTAATGATTTATGTAACGAGTCAAAAGAAAATCTAAATTGCACATCTACATGTCATTCACCTATATTTTGTAAGACATATCGAATATTGTCATTTTCTCTTGCTGAATTGCATTAGCAATATGTTATTCACCTTTTGTAAAACACACCAAAATCATTGTAAAATACATTTTACTACTTATCATGATGGTTTATGTACAATCTTTGAGCCCCAAGGTGTACGAAATAAAACGTACCCTTGTGTATTAGTATTTATTTAAATATAAAATATGTAAATTTATCAATTAAGCTTGTAATAATTATCTGTAAATTGTTCGATAACTGTTTTGTTTTCCTTTTTCTTTCGATTGCCTATCCTTCCGATATGCAATCTCTTGAGCCCCAAGGTGTTACGTCACAACGTATCTTTTATATTACTTTTTAATTTACAATTTTTAAAATATCTTTTCATTAATATGACATTGATGAACTAATTAAACGGTTATCGAACAATAAAAGAATGTGTTAACCTAAGCAGTAAAGAAAACTTTAAGTTGATATTAAGCAACAAAATTCGTTGTTTCAAAATTACTAAGTCATAAAACAAGCAAGATCCACTTATTTTATAATGAAATCATGTCAAGATAAATCTTATAAAAGCCAACTGCAATTAACGAGAGGGGGCACTACCCCAGGATCATCGTTGGTACCAAGTCGTAAATCCTGTAGTTCAAATTCAAATTCAAATTCAAATTCAAATTCTAATAAAGTTATTGTATTCAATATTTAATTATTTTTACAAGTGTCAATAAATATCTTAAAAGTTTCTTATATTCGACTCGAGTCTTATTTTTAATCGTGCCTATATCTATTCTTTGTTTGTCTGTATCCAGCCTTCATCTACTTGAATCAATCAAGGTAAGAATATTCAATTTATATATTCTCTATTCAAGTACTCTAAATAAATATCCTGCAATATATTTCAATTTGTGAGAAACGATTTACTCAATTAAATATTGGTGGAGTTCAATTCACCACTAGATTATACATATATTTATCTTTCATAATTATAATTTAATAATAAATTCAATTATTTCAAATTAATTCAAATTCATATTTAAAATCATACAAAAATATTCAACATAATCAAATTATACACTTTTATTTAGTCCTGGTGAAAGCCAGGACTTAACATACAAAATGTTCGTATAAGGAAGTTTTTTATGAAATGAAATAATTTTCTGGTGATTTTTAATTTGATTAACAGTTGTAGTACTTTTTTTGTCCAAATTAGATCATATGCCTTTCCTAGGTCCAAACATATTGCTAGAAGGTGTTGTTTACCCAATAATAAGTTACATATATTCGAGTGTAAATAAGTAAGACAGCTGGTAGTAGAACAGTTTACTCTAAACCCACTTTGATATTTGGTGATTAAATTAGTTTTTTCTAAATGCCACCGTAGGCGTGTGTTTATAATTTTTTCTAGAAGTTTACACAGGCAGCTTGTAAGAGAATTTGGCCTGTAACTTTCTTTGTTGTATTTAGTTTTGCCCAGTTTTAGGATCGGTACTACGATCCTAAAACTAGGCTACTACGGCTTTTTTCCAAATACTTGGAAAGACATTGGATAATGTTATATTATAGATCTTGAGAAGGCTTTCGATTACTATTATAGGTAGATGTTTTATGAAGTCGTTTGGAATCATATCTGGGCCACTACTTGTATTTTTGCTATTTTCTATGGTTATTATTAATTCGTTCAGAGTGATGTCTTTGTTTAGATACTCGTCTGGACTTGCTTTAAGACTGGCTTTTTTTACCTCTAAATCATTGTTACAGGCCTTGTATTTTTGAAACTTGGGGTCATAATTTTCGTCTTTTGAATTTGCGGCAAAATTTTGAGCAAGAGTATTGGCTGTAGTTTAAGTGTCGTTTATGATTTTATCGTTTTCTTTTAAGGCAGTTCTGGTTGAGAATTTTTTCCGCCCCACGATAGCTTTTATTTCATTCCACATTATTTTAGATGGTAGTTGATAATTAATTGATTGTAAGAATTCAAGCCAAGAATTTTTTTTACTAGTTTTGACAACGTTTTTTGCTTTTAGTCGTTTGTAATTAATTTTGTTTTTCTGTAGTGATATAATTAGTAATTATAATAACCATACAGAAGTGATCACTCTTATATAATTCGTCAAGTGCTCACCATTCTGATTCATTCAATATTACTGTTGCATAGCGTTAAATTAATAGCACTAGTCTCATCATTACATGATATAAAATGAGTGGGTGTTTAGCCTTTTAGTAATACTATGTTATTGTTGCTAATGAATTTTTCAATTAATGTACCTCTGGAATCAGTTTTATATGAACCTCACGAAGTGCTGTGACTATTAAAGCCGCCCGGCAGCGCATAAGGTGGGGGCAGTTGTTGGATTAAATGTTCGAATTCCTTGATGTTGAATGTATGTCCATTGCTTAAATATATATTGCTAGTCTAGTCAAATTAGTTCATTTTTATCGATTTTTTTTTGCAAAACGTGCTACAGGTCTGTTTTTTGCAGAAATATATTGTAGATAATATGTATAATAAGAATATCGATGTGCGCCATCTCAAAAAGTTGTGGAAAAATGTTTATAAACAGATTAGGATAGAAAAATCGACTTTTTTTTCTTTTTTCTTCTGTAACTGCGCTGCTTTCGACTTAAGAGGAAAATTTTTTTAACAAAAATTGTTCAGAATTAAATTTTCTTGAAGATTATAGGTGTGTAATTTTCTAAAATTTTTAAATTTTCTTGGAAAATGGAGTTTTTTTAAGTTCATAAAATTGAGTACCCAATATGTAATAATAAAAAAAAGTTATGAATTATTAATATATTATAATTATTTTTTCATTAATCTGAATATTAAGTAAGTATGCAAATATAATTATTATAATATTTTATTGATTTTGATAATTTATTTTATATGAAGATGTATTTTTAGAATAAAATAATTTATAATGATAAAAAGAATGATAAATATAGTAATATTTTAAAAATTATGCAATCAGTATTTTTATTTTTATACGTTTGTGAATATTAGGTACTTAATTTTATAAAGTTAAAATTGTTTGTAACAAAAGGATGTTTTACTTTTGTACGTTGAAGCGGGCTTGACTTTATTCACGGTCGCCAGGTAATATTTCAATTACCGAATTTAAATTTACTTCATTAATTTAATCTATTACATGCATATGGGTGATTCTATTCGAACGGGTCAAATTCAAATTTTGAAATAATAGAAAATAAGGGTGTTCATTTTAAAAATTTTACTCAGGTTTTTTTATGGTTATATCTAATAGAACGATATCCCAAAGTAGCCAAGCTGTCCATAGGTTATTCTCAGAAAAACTGATAGATAAAAAATATACTGATACAGAGGAATTACTTTTATTCCAGGGGAATTACTTTTTTTATTACCATCATTTGATATATTATTTTCTAATAATATTTATGTCGAACAAAGATTCTAAACTATCTGAAATACTTTAGAATTAGCTATTACCATATATGGATGAATTTTTAAAAATAAAAAACGACGAGTTACAGCAAAAATATGTATTTTTAAACATTATTAGAAGAAAATTAAGAAACAAATATATCCATACTTGAGAAAGTTTGCTTTTTCAAAATATATAATAAAATTATTTTTGTGTTTGGGAGTGGAGTTAAGTGTACTTCATGATAACGGATTAGTAGGAAGTTCGCCACGTCCACGTGTAGAAACGATTTTATTACCAATACAATCTAAAATAATATATTATCAATTTATAGATTTTCCAATTCAGATTTTTCAAAGACTTTCATTTAAATTCAAATAATTATATACTTACTTTGATATCAACGACAAACTCTTTGATTTCGCTTTATTTATTTGTAGTATATACATAGTATATAGTGTAGTATGTAAATATGACTACAGTGATTGTTTACAAAAAGATTTGAGAATGTGCTTACTCTGAAATTCCCCACAAATATATATATATTCAATTTTGAATATATAAAAATTATAAGCAGTATAATATGTATTAAATTTCAAGTGTACAAATAAGTTAACACTTCATGGTATGAAATTCATGAATAAAATTGTTGACTTTATTATTTAATTAGAATTTTGTGAGTGCATCTCAAAAAAGGCAGGGGAATTCTATGCCAGGGGAGACGACCTGATAATTTGAATGAAATTTTTACCGAGTAAACGGTCTCCAACATTCACTGCTATACAAACTTTTTTAGTTGTACATTACTACTTTCTTAAACGTCTATTACGTATTTGAATATGCGCTTATATTATCTGTGACAGTTAAATGTTTAGAGCCAGGGGAATTATCGTAGAAAAGGTAACTTAGCTTTCATAACCCTTTCAGAACGGAATTATTATTTCATCATGAAAAGTTCTGATAACCATTTAGCGATGATAAGTGTTCATTCATTAAGCAATTTTTGCGATAAAAATTTTTTTTTTTTTTTTTTTCTTTTCAAGTTTTCTCATATTCTATCAAAGATATAATAACTTAGGCCCTCAGTTTGAGATCGGAAATAGTCCACTTCAATCTAATACACATATTTTTTTTACAAAATTTGAAGCCACTTTTGCACAATTTCAAAAAAACCAAAAAATGTCAATGTACATTGTAATGTACATTGGTTCTGAAAGGGATAAGTGAAATGATGTTTACACGTAAACAAAAATGTATTCTATGATCAACAAAGCAATTTTTTAGCGAAATAAAAATATAATAATCTTTCCATGTGATAGGAATAGCTTATATTTTCATAAGATTCAAATATAACATTTTTTATTATTATTGCTTTTTATCTATGAAAAAATACACATTTTTTTATAATAACAGAGAGTCAAAGAAATTTTTTATTTTCCAACCATTTTGCTGAAATGTATGTACGGATAGAAAAAAATATTTTTTGATCTTTCAGAAGTATTAATTCATCTATCCTGTATCTCTACAACGTTTAAAAAAAATTTCATATATGATTACAGACAGGGAAGATTACTTTTTATACTTTCTAAGGGTCCCTACAAAAGCTACATTGAAATTAGAGATTAAAAAGTCAACGGATCATAAAGTTATAAGCTGAAAGTATATGAAAAATTTGTGGTTAATAATATTTGAACCTTGTTTTGATAGTTTATTAAACGATTACATCTGATTACCCGTTAGAATAGAATCACCCATATACAAGGTGCATACAGCAATATTAGAAAAGAAAATTACATTTATCGACGATCTCATCCAGTACAATACTCTTGGAGATGCGATAGTTTATAATTTTCTGTACGTGTGGAGGTGAGGCTAATGTGATAAAAGTTATTTTCGACGACTCGATTGAGTGCAATACTCTCAAGAGTGCGATAATAAACTTTTTTATTGTATGAAATATGTAGAAAAGTGTTTGAATCGACGACATCTTTGAGTGCAATACTTTTAGATGTGCGATAAATAACACTTCTATTTAATGCAAAATGAATAAAGAAATTATTATTAACGTAAAAGGCTCGATACGTGGACAACGCACTCGAAATAAAGCTGAATTTTTCAATATTCTGATTATTTCTATGAAAAATGATAAATGATATGAGATGAGTTATACTCTTCTGAATAACTTAAAACATAATCTCATTTAAATTGAAATCTTTTATATTTTTATCCAAAAATTTAAAAAATCTACATTTTATAAATATTGAAAAGTTATATGGTACTTTTAGACAGAATGCTTAAATCTTATATAAGTAGTCTCCATCTTAGATGTTACATGGTCGAACATCTAACAGAGAATGAGAGAGCTTGGATGGATTCACGCTCTTTTATACTATTTCATAAACCTTCTATGAAGTTCTATTTAGGAAAAATTCCATAACTATATTTTATACATTTGCAAAGGAAATATTTAATTAAGATAAATATATTTGTAAAAGAAACATTCTATTTCCTTTACATTCCAAAAGACTATTTTTAATAGTTTATTTTATTATTTATTCATTAAAAAAGCTAATTTTTTATATTTTATTTTCAAACTTTAAATAGAATAATCATTTTATACATGTTATAGGAATAGAATGTTCTATTTATATATTAACAAGTTACATCTTTTGTTATAAATAATCAAATATTGATAATACTTTTTCATTAAAAGAAATAGAACATTCTATTTCTATATTAATTTTATTATATCTATATATATACATTTTGAGTTATCTTATCGGCCTCAGTAGGTAAGTCCTACTTTTAATTTTAACGTGATTTAAATTTATTACTACAGAAAATTATTCTATGTTGTAAATAATGTCAAATTATTTATACAATATTTATACTGAATTTAATAATTATATCCAAAATTAATATGAGCCGTTACATAGCCCCCCCAGATAGAATTGAAAATTTTTTAGCATATAAAATACCATTTAATTAAGAAAAGAAATTTTTGATTCTATCTCTGAAATGTTTTTTAATTACACTAAACGCCATACGATTGATTGCTTATATTTATTGTTATAATAAATATCAACTTTAAATCAAAATAAGCTTAATTCATAAATATAAACATTTAATCACATTTACAAATAAATATGATTTTAATTCTCGATCTTCATTTTATAAATTTAATAATTATATTCTAACAGTTTTTTATCAATTTCTATTAATCTAACATTTAAATGATTTAAACATTTATTTAGTTTCAAGAAAATTTTCCTTTTTTCAAATATAATTCAAATATAATTTAAACTATTTTCTTTTCAAATAAATGAGCAAACGAGTGTTTAAATTACTTAATTTTATCGATATTCAAACTACTTTAAAATATTTTATAGCCCCCACTAAAAAGTCAAATTTTGTATAATTTTTGGGTCACATTTTATCAGCATAAGGGCTTAAGCTTTGGCCTGAAAAGATTCAAGCAATAAAAGATTATAAGAGACCTACTAATAAAAAACAAAAATAAAAGTTTTTTAGGTTTCGTAAATTTTTACACAAAATTTACAAAGAACTTCTCACATAAAACGATTCCATTATTAGAATTATTAAAGAAAGAAAATAGTTTTATATGGAAGGGAGAGCAAGAAAATGCATTCAATAAAATAAAAGAATTATTTATTGAAAATATAATGCTGAAATTTGCAGATCCTAGAAAGTCATATATTCTGACTACAGATGCTAGTGATTATGCTGTAAGAGCAGTGTTAAGCCAAAAGAATGAACTTGATGAAGAAGAGGTCATTACCTTCATATCAAGAACATTAAGAGGATCCGAAGTAAATTACTTCACTACAGAAAAAGAGATGCTAGCAGTAGTATGGGCCCTAGATAAATTAAGTACATATTTACTAGGAGCAGAGAAAATAATCTTAAAAACAGATCATGAAGCATTGATTTTTTTAAGAATTCTCAAATGCTAGAGCAAATTTTCGAGCGCTAGATTAAGAAGATGGAATTTAGCAATTCAAGATTATAATATAAATTTAGAATATGTACCAGGTACAAAGAATATCATTGCAGATTTTTAAGTAGATGTGATGCTATCAAAACAGGTAATGAAATAGTCATATCTAGTTTATTAGCAAAAAATCCATCGAAAGAATTAAGAAAGATGTTTAATTCCTTACAGAATTACAAAATAAGGACTCAAGATTAAGAAAAATTATTAAGAGATACCTTGAAAATGAAGAAAAAATATTCAACAGATATAAAATAATAAATAATATTTTATATGTAAAAACTAGACAAGATTATTTTCAGATTGTTTTACCAAATTCGGTAACAATATGTCTAATTTAAGTGATACATGAAATATATGGACATATTGGATCTAAAAAAATAATTAGGATGATAAGAGAGGATTTTGCAACATATAAATTAAGAAAAAATGCAACAAGATTTACTTCAACATGTGATTTATGCCAAAAGAGTAAATATATTAATACGAAATATAATACTCTATATCAGCCTATAATAGCTGAAAACCAAACGATTTATTATTGTTAATTTTTATATGCAATATCAATTTTAACTTTTAAAAATTGTTTTCTGTTCTTGCAAGAAGAAAAAGATATTACCGTGCGTGCGCGCTGCTTGTTTATGTATACTCTGTTACCTGATATTCACACTCAATGTAATGCGTAGCAAAATTTACAAACGATGATATATATAGGAACCAGATTGGCCAAAATGGCTGCCCTTAGATAAAGGGGTTAAATTTATTTTGGTATGATTTGATAGTGTGTGTGTGCGAATTAGGAAATAAAATAAGTGTGAGTAGTTGTTAAGAGGTGAGAAAATGAGGGAGGATAGATATTTAATATTAAAAAGGGTGTGAGAGCAAGAGAGAAAAGTGAAAAAGGAGTGTGAAAGGGAACGTGCAATTTTTGAGGTTAAGTTTTGGATTTGCATGGTAAGATAGAAGGAGAGTAAACAGAGTGTATGAAAATATAATGTATGAGGAGGCTAGTGGAAGTCCTAGGTTCATAAACACGAAAAGTAAGGATAACACAGTAGTAATGAGGAGAGAGAGAGACAGGAGAGTAATAAGGAATCAAAGGAAAAAGAAAGCGTGCAAGTGGGGGGCTTTGAAAGTGAAGCAGAAGGAGTAGAAGAGAGTGCAAAGAAAAAGAAATTGAGACAAAGTCCAGAGGAAAGAGTGAGAAAAAAGGCATTTAAAGAATTAGAAAGGGATAAGGTGTATGAAACTGACAGTAAGGAGGAGGTTCTAGATAGTACTGTGAAAGAGGTGAATGAGGAGGAGATGGAGAAAGAAAAGCTGGACCAGATAATGAATATGTTAGCCTGTATGGAAACAGTCTAAAAAATTCAGAGAAGAAATGAGAAAGGGTATAGATTAATTCAAGGAAGGGTTAAGAAAGAAAATAAGAGGAGTAGAAAAGAGATTAAACATGAATATGAAAAAATTAGAAGAAGAAAGAACAAGGAAAATGGATTTATTAAAGGAAAATTATGAAATGCTCATAAAAGATAAAAATGATAGGAAAATATGGGAGGAAGAGGAATCGAAGGAAAAGGAAAGAATAAAGAAAGAGGTGGAAAAAAGTAAAAGGAAGATAGAGGACATAGAAAGGAGGCTTGGGATAGAGGAGGAAAAAACAAGGGATCCGGTAGTGGATGGAGGAGTCGAGACAAATAAAAGAGAAGAAAGAGAAGTATTATGGATGGCTAAAATGGAAGAGAGAAGAAGAAAGAGAAATAATATTGTAGTAAAAAAAGGAAAGACAGTGGAAATGGACACAAAAGAAAAAATGGTTGACTGGATAAATAGAAACATAAATGTAGAGGCAAAGTTAAGAAAAGTATGGAAAATAATAGGAAAAGAAGATTTTATGATTATGCAGTGTGAAGATTGGAAAAGTAAAGAAAAGATAATGGAAAAAAAAAAATAAACTGAAGGAAACTAACACGTTTTTAGAGCATGATTCTACTTGGAGAGAAAGAAAGAACAGATATATTATAAAATGTAAGGCAGAAGAGCTAAAAACTCAAGGTAAAAATGTGAAGATTTTTTACAACAGAATTGAAGAGGGAGAGAAGAAATGGTTTTGGCATGAAAAGTTAGAAAAGTGGTTTAGGAAGGGAACAACAAGGGTGGAGAAAGAAGGTGATGAAAAATAAAGGTAGAGATAATGATAGGAAAGCATGCAGGAAAGAGAGTAAGACAATTAAATGTTCATCATGAAACATAGCAGGAATGGGAAAAAAAGAAGGAGTTGGAAAAAGAATTGAAAGAGTATGATATTATCTGTATGCAGGAAACTTGAATTGAAGAAAAAGGAAGGGAGACATTAGATTTGATTTTTAAGGATTATGAATATGAAGTAAGGTGGGCAAAAAGAGAGAAAAGAAGAAGTAGGCCCAAAGGAGGATTAGTGCTAGCTATCAGGAAGGATAGTGTGATCAAAGTGGAGTGGGGAAAAAGGAGACAGAAGAAGTAATATGGTGTAAGCTTTCGGATGGATGCTGTAAAATGGTGTTGGCTGGAATCTATATGAAAGGGAAAAACAAAGAAACGTTAGAAAGCATTCTAGAAGAGAATAAAGAAAAAGGAGTTTTGATGATAGGGGATTGGAACGCAAGGGTTGCAGAGGAAGGTGGAATGATAGATACAATAAAAAATGAAAAAGATAGAAAATCGAAAGATAAAGTATGCAATAAGGAAGAAGAAGAACTGGTGGAATGGTTAAGGGAACAGAATTTATGTATAGGAAATGGTTGTATTACAGGCGACGAAGAAGGAGAGTAGACTTTTGTGAGTGGGGTAGGCATGTCAGTCATTGACTTTGTAATAATAAATGAAAGCATGGAGGAGCATATAGAAGCTATAAAAATAAAAAAGAATGAGTTGTCAGATCACATGCTAATTGAATGTGAGATAAAATTAAAGGGCCTGACTAGAGAAAGGAAAGAGGCAGAGAAAAGATGGGAAGCGGTATGGGGCGAGAAAGAAATAGAATGGTACAAAGACAGGTTAGACACGTTAGATGTGGCAGATGATTGTATAGAGTTAAAAGAAGGAACGAAAAAATCAATAAAATGGAGGCTGGTAGGAGTCAAGAAAAAGGAAGATTTAGAAGATTGGTGGGATGAAGAATGTTCTGAGAGAAAGGCGTCTATGAAAGAAAAATTATATGAAGTGATGGCAGGGAGATTAAATAGAAAGGAATATATAATGGAAAGAAAAATGTACAAAGAGTTAATAAAAAGGAAGAAGGAGAGGAAAGGTGAAGAAATAATTGAAAAGATAAAAAGCGACAAGTCGGGTTGTGAATTTTGGAAAAGAATTAACAGAAGTAGGACTAAAAGAGTTGGTATATCTGAAAAAATAAGCGGGGAAGATTGGTATAGGGCGTTTAGTAATGGTGGAAATAATAGAAGCAGACAGGAGGTCGAAGATTGCAGAGAGGAGAATGATGACGAGGAAGTAGTTGAAGAGGAAGAAGAAATAAGGAGAGAGGAGATTAGAGAAGTGATAAACAGTCTTAAGAAAAAGAAAGCACCTGGTATGGACAACATTCCAAATAAAGCTTGGTTAGAAGGTAATGAGATAGTGAAAGAAAGTATACTTAAGGTAATTAGGAAAATATGGAGAGGGGGAGGTTTGCCTCAAGAGTGGAGAACAGGGGTGATTACACCTATATTCAAGAAAGGAGACAGAGACAAGGTTGAGAATTATGGGGGAATAACTTTAATGGATACACAGTATAAAATATATGCGGAGATGTTAAAAAGAAGGCTGGAAAAAGAATCGGAAGATAAGAAAGGGCTGAGTGATACGCAATTTGGCTTTAGAAAGGGGTATGGTACCATGGAAAGTATTTTTTGTTTAAAGACAATAATAAATAATCAGGTAAAGAAGGATAAAGGCAAGGCTGTGTTGTTTTTTGCTGATTTGAAAGCTGCTTTCGATAAGGTAAAACGAGATGCAATATGGAGGGAAATGGAAAGACTGGAATTAAGTAAACTTTTGAAAAAAAGAATTGAGGAAATATATAAATGTACAAGCGCAAGGGTTAGAGTGAGAAACAAACTTTCAGAAGAATTTGCAGTTAATGAAGGTGTAAGACAAGGGTGCCCGCTGAGTTCGGCGTTGTTTAACATTAGCTTTGCAAATTTAGAGGAAGAGTTAAAAGGAGGTCAGGTAGGAGGTATTAAAATCGGAGAAAAGAGAGTGTATAGCCTGAAGTATGCAGACGATATTGTGCTTATGGCGAATGATGGTGATGAAGAGTATGCTAAAAAGATTCAGGAAATTTATAACAAATAAAGGTTTAGAGCTGAATGTGGAGAAGTCGAAAATAATGGAGGTGAGAAAAGCAGGAGAAAAAAGAAAAAGGGAGTGTTACGTATGGAATGGAAAAGAGATAGAAGAAGTAAAAACGTACAACTACTTAGGATTTGTAATACAGAGAAATGGAAATAACAAAGAGCATTTTAAAGCTGTAAGTAGAAAGGCAAACGTCAAATTAGGAAAATTATGGAGTATTGGGGAGAGATTCTTTAGGAATAAATGGAAAAGTAGAATGAGACTGTTTGATGCTACAATAGAAAGCTGGTGTTATACGGAACAGAGATATGGGGTTGGCAAAGATGGGAAGAAATAGAAAGAATCCAAAAAAAGTATATTAAGTGGGTTTGAGGTTTAGAAAGGTCAACACCAGACTGTGTTATAAGAATAGAAACAAAAAGATTTAGCACGGAGATCAATGCGTTAAAAAGAGCGGTAAGGTTTGACACAAAGTCAAGCAGAAAGTTGGAAGGATCATTAATATAAGTTTGCTGGAAGGAGAATAAGAAAGAAAGTGAAAAGGAAGAAAGGTTAGAAAACATTAGAAGAAGGAGAGATAGGAATCGGGAAATGGACACAACGAAGAAAAGGATGCAAAGAGAAGAGTTGAAAAGAAGATGTCTAGAGAAAAGAGGCTATCCATTTTCAGAATATCATAGAAGAATGGGTAATGAGGAGTGCATGGAAATTGATATAGCCGAAAAAAGTAAAGAAATTGAATGAGCTGAGATGTGGGATAGACTAGAGAGATCAAAATACTCTCTAGAGTATAAAATTATAGCGAATGAATGGACCGAAGGAGAAAGTTACTTGAATAATAGAGAAGGAGGAGGAAGTAAAGATATAAAGAAGATAGCAAGGTTTAGAATGGCAAATGAATGCAGAGCAAATAAATTCTGGATGAATAGGGAAGATAGATTATGCAGAATATGTGAAAAGGAGAAAGAAATAATGAAACATATAGTAGAAAGATGTGAGGGCACAAAATCTAGAGACAAGGATTGGATTAGCAGGCTGTCAGAAGTAAAAGGAAGAGAAGCTATGATATGCAGAGTAATGTGGGCACGCAAGGAATCAGAAAAAAGAAAAGAAATCAAATGAAAAGAAGAGATAAAACGGGTGAAGAACTTGAGAAAGAATGAAGAGGTTAGAGCAAAACAGTAGAAGAGGATTGAAGTCGAAGGAATAAAGTTTACTAGAAGAAAGAGAAAAAAAAAGGTTACTAGAAGTAGGTTGGTCTGAAAGAAAAGTAGGTTAGTAATAAAAGATAGAACAATGAAGAGAAGATGGAAGGGAGAGAAGAGGGCAGCAGCGGAGAAAAATGAGAAAGGTAAGGTTAGATGTGCAGAGCAACACGTGGTTGTGAAGGATAAGGAGCACGTCTGCTGTAAAGTAGAAGAAAAGTATAGAAAGAGAAAGTGAAAAGGGGCGTAAAAGGTGTAAAGTGGAGAAAGAAAAATACAAAAGGAAGAAAAAGATTGCACTCGAGATGAGCAATTATAAGTGCAACAAAGAAAAGTTAAAAGCAGTGGAGAAAAGTGTTAGACAAGTTAAAGAAAGTATAGAAAGGCTTAGTAGAAAATTTGAAAAAATAAAGTATGGTGCGAAAAAGTGGAAGAGAGATTAAGTAGATTAGAAGGGAAAGGAGAAGAAGTCAAGGAGTTGGAGGAGATAGTTAGTGATCTAATCAAAGAAAATCAGTGCAGAAGATTAAAAATAAAATGGCTTAAAAGATTAATGAACAATGCAGAAAAGGTGATAGTGGAAGGAAAAGAAGAGTCGGAAATGGAGGTGAACGAAGAAGGAGAGAACGATGTTAGTGAGGGAGAAAAGGAGGAAAAATTAAGTGATATTAAGAAAGGGAAGGGTATAGCGTACATGTACAGAACGTACGAAAAAGATAGATTATAATTTTTGAAAATAAGAGAAAAGAGCATGGAGGATTTAGAGCAGTGGATAGAGAAAGGAGTAGGAAAGGCTAACTGGGCTGTCGAGTCGCGAGGGAAAGGAAAAAATGCAGAATGGTTGATTTTTGAAGAAAAAATGGAGAGAGATTTACTGCTGAAAAAATTTAGAAAGGGTAGATTGGAAAAAGGATTTACAATAGACAAGTCGCTAATGGTTTGGGAAAGAGAAGAGCGAGCAAGAAAAGAAAGAGAAATGAGGGAGAGAATGAGAAATAGAATGGTAAGGGGTCAGAGAAGCGAGGATAAGAAAGTAAGGGACATATTAGTGCAAGAAAGACTATGGAGAAGGAGAAGGTATGTGGAGGAGTAGGAGAAAAGGCCCGATGTGTAAAAGAAAGAAGGAGGAAGAAGATCAAATGGTGGAACAAATGAAAAAGAAAAGAAGAGAATGTCTGTGTAGTGGAAACAAGTGTTTGATATAACGAGTTGTAAAGTAAAGCTACACAAATAAGAGACACTACACAAGAAACAATGACACATACACACATACACACATACACACATAAACATAAACATGAACTGAACAGAAACAGATGTAAATTTGATGAAAGAATAAAGAATATTATTATTATTATTATTATTATTATTATTATTATTATATATATATATATATATATATATATATATATATATAAATATATAAGAGCCACTTTGTATACAATAATGCCGTTCTGCCAATAAATAATTTATATCATAAACTGGCTATTAAACTTTAAAACGAATCGAAATGTTTAAAAACAATGACACAATTGTCAGACAAAGTAAAAACCATGTTACTCTTTTCATTTTTATGATAGAAAAATTTCAAAAAATTCAAATTAAAGGTCTTGAAAAGACCTTTCTTTTCCATTTTATAAAATTAATAAATATCAAAAATTGGTTGAAATATACACTGAAAAAAAAGTAGGATACAAATTACCATACTTTTTCGTAACGCTACCACAGACTGTCATTTAGTGAAAAAATTACCATCCTGTATAATAAAATTTACTAGAAATATTGTAAAAATTCATAAGTTGTATAGGAATTTTTACAATATTTCTAGTAAATTTTGTTATAAAGGATGGTAATTTTTTCACTAAATGACAGTCTGTGGTTGTGTTACGATAAAGTATGGTAATTTTTACAAATATTTTTTTAATTTTTACAAATATTTTTTTAATTTTCACAAATATTTTTTCTCCGTGTATGAATTTATTTATAATGATTAAAATTGTAAAACCTGAAAACGCTAAATAATAGTACAAAAAATAAAAAATTTAAATTTTTATAATCGGTTATAATAAAGGTATCTTACTATTACATGCTCAAGAAGTTTGACATATTTGCAATAATTATTGTTGACTTGGTGTTACGGGTGGAATATTTTAAAAAATAATAAAACGTAAAAGTATAAGAAATATATTAAACTAAATGAGTAAGAAAGTAAGGAAACGCTGATTAGACGTCTAAAACCAGCTAGCAACAACTCGTGATCAAAAGAAATAATGACAAACTAGCCGACGAGTTAAGACCTGTAGAGAACGAACAACGGAAAGCATAAAAAAACAGAAGCCACGAGGTGGAAACTTCTAGAAGAATAGAGAAGTGAGAAATAACGAACCCAGCAAGTATAAATACGACTGGACGAACCACGTCGCGGCCTACTAGGCTACGAGGCACTAGAGCATCAAGAGAGATGTAGCTTACTAGAACCCGACCAGAGCATAGAAAAGTACGAATCCACGATCAACGCAGCGAGGACGTATCAGCGACTTTACACCATTAGTACAGTAGACATCTCTCTCTCTCTCGCGACTAACGTAATAATAAATCAAACAGTTTATTTTAAATGTTGTTTTATTAAATTAATTACCTTCACGCAAATTGACTACTTGGATTTACCAAGCTTAGTCGTGATAAAAAGATACCCACAATATAATTAATCAATAACGTGAAAACATTATATAAAAAAGTGGTGCTAAGTGTGGGGTATCACTTGTGAAGGAAAATATACATCTACAAGAAACAATTACGACATCACCTGTGAAGGAAGCAACATCTACAAGAAACAACTACAACAGTACTGCGAAGGAAGCCAAACCTGCAAGAAACAGCTACGACGATATCACTTCTGAAGGAGGCATTAACTACAAGAAACTATTACAACAAGAGGATGTTCTACGTGTACATCGCTGTCATCACTATCCTGGGGTAAGTAAATTTTATTTTCATACCTTGTACGTCCTACGAGGGGAATACGCGCCTGCTGCGAAATTTCAAATTATAATAATTATTGAATAGCATGTCCTAAAATTTTGATTTAATTCAAGCGAATTATCGTTAAATTTTATTAAAATAAGCACTGTATGATTTAACTATATTATCAATGTTAAGTTGCATGTTGGAAAATCTTATCAGTGAAATTTTATTTAAATGAATTATTAGTGCTTTATTAAATTGAGTTCTGAATAAACTAATTATGATATTAATATTAAGTTGCATGTTAAGCTTAGCTCAATTGAGCCGTATTCGATTTTATTAAAGTAAATTTTTATTAAATTAACTATGAACCAATATTAATTAACACCAATATTAAGCTGCATGGTTGAGTAAAAATCTAATTAAATCACGTGAATTATAATCAATTTTATTTAAGTGAATTTTGATTACACCCAGTATAAAATAATACTAATTATTATAAACACTACGTTGCAAAAAGTTTTATTTTAACTCGAGTGAATTGAAGCGTCTCACAACAAAAATGGCTAAGTCCATTTTTTTCGTTAATTGAGTTATTATGTAATTCATATTTTTTAGCCTATTTTCTACTATATTTAATTATAAAATTTTATAAAAATTTGATTTTTTAATTTTTATTTCGTACTTTAAAAAACTGCTGCAAATAAAAAAAGTGCTAAGTCTATTGAACTTGCTTAGCCAAAATAGTCAAGTCCAATTTTAATTTTAAGAATAGAGTGTATGTGTATTTTTATTAATATACACACGCATATACTTACATATACACATAATACGCTCACAAATACACACTCGTAAGCATATGCAATAATAATAATTATTATTATTATTTTGTTGAAAATTTATAAAATTTTTATATTGTTATAATTATTATGTCAGTATTATGTTCATTGTTTAATTAATTTCCTTGTATAAAAAACATATTGATAAAAAATAAAAAAAAAACAATTTTTTGTTAAATGCTTAAGACTTTTTTTTAATTTTATGATTAAATATGGCACGAAATAGGATAACAAATATGAATGACTTAATAACTAAATTTTCGAAAAAAAATTGACTTACAAGAAGAGCATTTCACCTCCAGGGAATGAATTTAGCTCAAACATTGAGATATGATTTCTTGATGGAAAAAAATGAACCCATGTTTTTTCTTTTTGTCAAATAGGCCTCCTAGGCAATAATACAGACATTTTTTCAAAAATATTGTAAATAAGAGCCTTTATAAAAACTTGAATAAGCAAAGAACTAAGACTCTTACAGAAAAATGCATGGAAGATAAAATGAAGCACAAATCAAAAGTTTTAATTTGAGCACTGTTGCATTAAAAACGCTTCCATTGTTCAAGAGTTATTCTTCATTAAATATTACCACATATATACTTAATGTTTTTAGCACATAAAATATGATCAATTTTTCTATGTTATTTCATTAGCATATTTTAATCACCTGTAACTTTTGAACCGCAAAAGCTTTTTCAATGCAACAAAGCTTATATTAAAGCATTTAGTTCGTGCTTCATTTAATCTTTCATGCATTTATTTATAAAAATCTTAGTTTTTTTGGTTATTCAAGTTTTTATAAAGGCTCTTATTCACCATACTTTCGAAAAAATGTCTATATCTGTGTCTACGGGGCCTATTCAACGAAAAGAAAAAACACGGGTTCATTTTTTTTCATTAAAAAATTATATTTCGAAGTTGGAGCTAAATCCGTTTCTTGGAGGTGGGGTGCTTTCCTTGTTAGCCATTTTTGTTATGAGACGCTTCGACATTATGTTATATTATTTGACAAATATATAAATTGCAAGACTAAAATTTCTAGGTCCGGATAACATTTTTGAACCAAAAATAACTAAGTCCCGATTTCGCATCAAAATTAGTCAAGTCCTTCAAATTTTTTTTTCAAAACTCATTAAGTCCATAGTCATATCAAAGTTAGCTAAGTCCATATTGAAAAATTATTTTTCTCTTTAAGAAATCAATTTTGATTTTTCGAAATATGTGCAAAAATTATAATTTTCATCAGTGAATCAAATAGTATATTGGTTAACAAGCTATTTAAAATCATTCAAAAGATAGTTTTTTGCATTTTTCTAAAAATACGTTAGTTGTGACTTAGCCACGTATGTTGTGAGACGCTTCAATTATAAGTGAAGTTATGAAAGTGAATCTCTCTAAAATAAAATATAACAAAAAATATATATATATAGCAACTTATAAATAAAATCTAAAACGTACGATTGAATACGTTGGGTTAAACAAAAAAATCATGCCTGGAAAAACGAATAAACCGGATTAACGTAACGAAGCCGCGGGCTTTGTATCACCTATAACGCTTCAAACAATCATGAGAACTCCGGAAGAGAAAGCGCGCATAGAGCTTCGAAATGCATTAGCGTTGGCAGATTGTGCTATACAA
Organism: Anastatus disparis; assembly: GCA_017163975.1. Lineage (NCBI taxonomy): Eukaryota > Metazoa > Arthropoda > Insecta > Hymenoptera > Eupelmidae > Anastatus > Anastatus disparis. The sequence continues at coordinate 3,793,158 of JAFFSR010000310.1, forward strand.
CACTCCGAGAATGAAGGTCTAATGATGTTTGCATTAGAAAAATTGAATGCTATAATAGACGGCGGTAAGCATAAATTAGAAAAAGACGACGAAAAATTTATAGGAGAAGCTAGAGTGTATCTTTCAAATACATTGAAAAAAATAGACGAAGAGGTAGAAAAGGCAGACGAAGTAGCAGCTCGAGAATACAATGGGACTACACGCAAAGTATTCACCAAAACCGAAAAAGTCTCAGAACAAAACTTAAAAACCTCACCCAACCAGCAACAAGAAGATAAGATCCATCGAAGAGTACGGGAAAGAATGTTACAGCAATATATGAATACGAAAGAAGACATGGACTCGATCACGAAGTGTTAATTCATCCTCCGCTAAAAGAGCAAGTAAATACTCGAACGACCAACAAAAGTAAAATTGCACTTGAGCCTAATAAGCCCTGTAATAGCGGCAATTATAAAGGAGATAACCCTCAAGGTATAAGAGGTGCACCTGCATGGGGTAACTATGGCGATGATGAAGATATTTTCATTAGTTATGACAACCATTACTTGCCTGCGAATATAAATTTTGCAAACTCAACTTAAATAGAGAGAGCAAGAGAGCCACCAAACAGTCTATTGCTGTATCAAGCATTAAATATGATCCCCACTTTTGACGGAAATTCTGACGTATTACCATTATTCTGTAGATCAGTACGAGACAATATAAGAACATATGGGACTCAAGCAGAGAAATAGGTATTAAATTCATTAGCTTCAAAATACAAAGGCCGTGCAGCAGAAGGTTATACAACACGTTTGACGCAGTACAATACAATAGAAGGTCTCTTAGCTGACTTGACAAAATATTACAGTAATGCCGGTAGAGCTGATACAATATTAGCCGAATTAAAAGTAATAAAACAAATGCCTGGTGAGAGCGCAGGAGACTACGGATTAAGAGTACAAATCTTGCATAATCGTCTTCTTAATTTTTACGACGCTACCAGAACACTACAGCCTTTCGAAAATCTACATACAAAAATCAAGCGAATAAAGAAGCATTGGAACAATCCTTGTTCGGACTAGGAGGAGCATTAGAGCATCAAGTGTGGTCAAAAAATCCTACTCCGCTATGAAATTCCATACACGAAGCTATCGCATTCGAACCACGTACAGTCGCAAGACGATTCACGCTGCAGCCAACCAACTCAGCAGAAAATACCTCGGAACTATCTAGTATATTAAGAAGTATTGCAGATCAGTTGTCGGTATTAAACTTGAGTAGCGCATAGCAAAATGCAAAAATTAGATTAGCACCAACAGTTGAATTATGTGGTTATTATCACATGTCGGAACATCAAGAGGCGCAATGTACAAAAAAGGAATACGACAGCGAGTTTTGTGAATATTGCAAGAATAGAAGTCACACATATGCAGAATGTTACGCACTTGAAAATGCACAAAAACAAGCCACTTCGCGGGAAATAATTACACAACGACTGCACCTATCATGCCTCAAGTAATTTATATGCCTTATTCACTGCCTCCCGCGACACCTGATTTATATTCTACGTCACAGATAAACCAGCAAAGACCTTATAATGAAGAAAACAGAGAATTTTACGGAAATTTGAATAATAAGAATAACTCACGGGATAATAGAAATTTCAAAGGCAATAATAATCGCGATAACCATAATAATAAAAATCAGAATCGTTATCAGAGCAAGACACGTCATCGAAATAAGATTGATAATAATACTAATAATTATGATAACAACATTAATAATGGGCGAGATGTTTTTGATAGAGGACCAGGTAATAATTTTAATTGTAATGAACAAATAGATAATCAACCTTTAAACTCCCAAGATGCTCGACGCCAGGGTCCTGCGGAGTCGAGCAATCTATCAGTCAGGCCAAAAGATATGAGCGGCCTAGCTTTCGAAAATGCACTATAAATTTTATGCAAGCTGGGAGGAAGCTCCCAATAATTGAGTTATGTGGACCATTTTAAAAATCAGAAAATGGTCGTTTTTACGTCGATACAGGAGCCAACGTATCAGTTATAAAAGAAAGTGTAATATCAAATTATATATATATAAATCCACATAAGATCTATACGATAAGCGGTGTCATTCCAGGTGAATGCATATCATTAGGACAGGTAAATCTATTTCTGAATAATATATTATGTAAAGTACAACTAGTTTCAGATGATTTTCCAATAGATGCAGTCGAATTGATAAGTTGGGATGTATAATAAGTGAAGCCGCTAGAAGTTAAGTTAGATGCATGCTAAGTCAAGAATATTCTGAATAATGAAGAGATAATATATAATGAAGAAATGATTAAAATGAATAATGAAAAGCGAATAAAATGATGCTACGTGCACAAATTTTACATATATCTAGCGAGGAAAAAGAGAAGAAAGCAGCAAAGGTATTTAAACAAATTGAATCTAAAATATCAAGGCATTTAAATAAGGAAGAAATAGAAAACATTAATGAATTAATAAAAGAAAGACCGTTTATAATTGAGTCACCTGGAGAAAAATTAAGAGAAACATTGAGTAAGGCATAAAAATTAGTTAATTACAGAAGTATCAGTAAAAACCAAAAGATTTAGACACCAACGTATAGAAGAATATTTGGAATCGAAAATTATTAAACTATCGGAGAACCCGTATTCCTCATTCATGTGGATAGTACCGAAATCACCTAAAGTTAATTTAACACCATCAAATTATAAATCAAAATATTATTACGATCAAAAGCAAAACATTAAACACCTCAGAGAAGGAGAAATGGTTTACTTAATGAAGAAACTAAAACATGAGAAAATGGATAATGAATATGGATAATAACTATAAAATTCTATAAATACATAAAATTAGTAAATTAAAATTTTATCCGCGCCCTCAGACGCTGATGGTCATACAATATTTATAAAATAAAATAATAACTAAAAGAAAATATGAAAGAATAAAATTAGCCACACATAAGTCATTCATTACAAACATACGAATACATAGATATAGAGCCCGACACAGAAAATAAGTCAATTTATAGTATAACAAAATGTATTTCAATGTATGCATATAACGTGCAGACTAAGTCTTAATCAGCAATTTATAAAATACAAAAAGTATATATATATAAAATATCTTATACACAATCATTATTATAATTATTAAATAACATTGCAAGCAAAAAAAAAGAAAAAAAAATTAAAGAGTTTAAAAAAAAAAGAAATAACGCCTTAATGAGCATAATTATTAACTTAAAACAGAGAAAGGTTCACACTTATATTACACATAAGTTCATTTTAACACTTAGTGAAACAAAATTTATTATCAATGTATATAATCATTGTCAGTAATTCTAAAAAGAATCAAGGGAAAAATAATAAATGCAATAAGATATTAATACAAAATATTTCGTTTATTCAAGATTTCACTCATATAATTAATATTAAATATATTTTAAGAAACAATTTAAATTTGCTATGCAGAATTATTAATGCCCCTTCTCCGTGTATTATAAAAAGAAATCGACCAACATAAGGCACATTAAGTCTATTTAAGTCTTAGCATCAAGGAAATAAGAATACGTTGATCGTCATGATTACAAACAAAAAGAGGACAACAATCTAATGTATATAAAAAAAATATATACAATAAAAGAAAAAAAATTAAGAAAAGATGAAAAAAAAACTCTCAAGAAGCAAAACACGATCAACCTTTTACCGTAAGGATCATCGAAAAAAGTCTCTGATACGTTTGGTTCGTGTCCAATCCACAGCCCAATCCCATGGGGAATGTGAGTACGAAGTGCTCGAATTCGAAGTCTATCTATGATAATACACCTTCAAGAAAAAGAAGAAACAAAAAAAATAGAAAAATAATGCACTCATATTATTAAGACAAAATGTGGAATGGCAAGTACGTCTTTCTCATACACACTTGAGAAATAGTCACAGGAGGCAGAGGTGCTACCTGTCCATTTTCCATAACGAAAATGATCTACAAGTGGATACGGCTCCACACTCTATGAGTGCGTGACTAGTCCGATACAAACGGTAATAATTTGCCGAACAAAAATAAAGAAAAGCAGAAAAAGTGTGTCAAACATTACATAAAATTAATATATAAACTGAAAATACATCGATGAATGAATTATTATAAATTATAGATGAAGTTTATTATAAAAATCCTATAAAAAGATTAATTATAGGAGTATTAATGAGAGCAGTAAGAATAATAGAAAAAAAAGATGTTAATAGCATGAGATAATAGAATTAAATGGATGTATACATAAAAAGAAAACGTATATACATAAATCAACAACCACAGAAAAAGAGGCATGAACAATTAGAACAAAAAAAATTTTTAAACAGAATATTGTGCAGAAAAAAAAGAAAAAAAGCAACATAATGCAAGAAGAAGGAATAGATAATAACAACTAAGTAAAGAAAAATCAAGTTGAAACTTGCATAAACAGAAGTAAATCTTAGAATACTTTTACTGAAATAAATAAATTTAAGAATGATGTTGAAAAAAAATTTGAGAAATGCTGACACTGAACAAAAAAAAAGAATCAATGGTCAAGTATAATTATTAACTATAAGCAGGCGTCAACTGTAACATATAAGAAAAAGCTATGTAAACAAAAAAATGTTATGTCATAAGCCAGAATAAGGGGATCATAACGATCTTGAACCGAGAACTCCGACAATATATTGATAAGGTCAAAATAAAAAAAAAATTATTGTTAGAAAAATAATTAATATAAGAACAATCATTATTACAAAAAAATTAATATAAGAACAATCATTATCAGAAAAATTATTATAATTACAATTTTATTACAAAAAACAGAGCAAAAAAAATATTATTACAAAGAAAAGGAATCATTATGACGAGAAACAATTATTATAAAAAAAAGAATTATCATTACTGCAACAGGAATTTACGTTCACAGTTATACAATTATTAATACAAAAATATTATTACCGCAAAAGCTAATACTTATATTAAGTGAAATCTTATTATCAAAATAATTGTTATTACAAGAAAATTATAACAGTATATAATTAATATTAAAGGAAAAAAAACAAAAATTAAAATTATTAAAGCAAAAAAAAAGTAACAATAAGAAAACAAAGTATACAAGCATATTTTATAAATATATAGATGTAAGACAAAAATTGATGTTGTAAATATATGTGTACACATATGCAGACACAAAAATACTATGGAATTAAAATTAAACATTGAAATACAGTTTGTATAAGTACTAAAGCTGACTTATAAAATTCAAATACAAGTAATTAATAATATTACATAAACTCTACATAGTTGATAGTATTAAATTAAATAGCATTAGAAATTAGAAACAGTACCCAATACAAAAATATCATTATATTCAACTACATATTAAATCTGATACAAAGAGTATAAGAATTATTAGAAATAACATATAAAACGTCATACATATAACCACATTAAAAATAGAACAATAATTAAAATAATATACATAACCACACATAATTATATTATATTGAAATTAATGCAAATAAACAAATTTTAATACGCAAAGAAAAGAACCCTACAATGAATTATGGAAAAGCAATTAAAAAATCAAAGGAAATGAGGCGCGCATGGAAGCCATGAAGTGAGAAAATTAATTAAGACGGTTGAACGCATAAACAATTATTGATATAACAAAATATATACAAAACCTAAATTTTCACATTATTACTATTATATTAAAGTAAAGAATTGAGACTTTTTTTCTTACGTGAATATCTTTTCCATTACTGTCCCATACATATATACACATACACACGTGCATCTTTAACACACACCTACACATATACATACATATACATACATACACATACACACATATACACATATCCATATACATACACTTACTCATATACACATACACACATACACAATATCCGTCTCCGTATCTTCGTCTCCATCTCAGTCTCCCCATCTCACCGTTTTCGTCTATCTGTCTCCGTTTCTCTATCTCTCCGTCTCCATCCCTCCGTCTCCGGTTCCATCTGTTTGTCTCAGTCTCTCCATCTCCATCTTCATGTCTCCGTCTCTGTCTTCATGTTTCTGTCTCCGTCTCTCGGTCTCTCCGTCTCCGTTCCTTTGTCTCCATTTCTCCGTCTTCGTCTGTCTGTTTCCGTCTCTCCGTCTTTCCGTCACTGTGTATCCGTCACCGTCTCTCTATCTCCGTCTTCGTCTCTCAGTCTCCGTCTTCGTCTCTTAGTCTCCGTTCCTCCGTCTTCGTCACTCCCTGTCTATCTCTCCGTTTCCGTCACTTCATCTTCGTCTCTCCGTCTCCGTTTCTCCGTTTCCATCTATCTGTTTTCGTCCCTCCGTCTTCGATTCTCCGTCTCCGTATGTCTGTCTCAGTCTCTCCGTTTCATCGTCTCCGTCCCTCGGGCTCCGTATCTCCGTTTCCGTCTCTCCATCTCCATTTCCCCGTTTTCGTCTATCTGTTTTCGTTTCTCCGTATCCCCGTCTCTTTGTTTCCGTCTATCTGTCTCCGCTTCTCCGTCTCCGTCTCTCCGTTTCCGTCTATTTGTCTACGTTTCTCTGTCTCCGTCTGTGTCCGTCCGTCTCCGATTCTCCGTCTCCGTCTGTCTCAATCTTTCCATCAATCCTGATTCCGATGGACGTTTATTTTCTTTCAGAGAAAACATACATTGAAAATGTTCCTATAAATTTTCTACTATCTGTGTTCTATTTCCATGTTTTACTATTGGTAATGTTTGTCTAAAATCACCTGATATAATAAATGTTTTCCCTCCAAACAAGTAATTATTATCTAATACATCTTTGAACGTGCGATCGACGGCTTCAAAAGCGTATTTCGATGTCATTGTGATTTCATCCCAGATCACAATTGATACATTTCTCATTTTTTTACCTATTTAGCTGTCTGCACTAACATTACATATTGTGTCTTTAGATATGTTCAGCGGTAATTAAAATGCTGTCTGTACTGTCACAGTGTATTGTGAAAAATTAGCCGCTATACCTGCCCATGATACAACTAAATAGTTGATCCCAAGAATATTGACATAAGTTATAAATGTATTTAATAAGTAGCTTTTACCACTTCCACCTGGACCGTCTGTATATATATATACTTTTCAGTGCAGTTTGTATTTCATGAATTTGTTATTGTATTAAAAATAGCCGTTTGAACATTTGTTAGACTATTAATAATGAACCGAATAGTATTAATATTATTTACTGTACTATATTCAATTTCGTTATTATCAATATAATATTTTGAAATAGGTAAATTAAAGTCATTCGATTGTAATCCATTATTAGTTAAAATATCATTGATTATGCTGAATGCATATTCTTCAATTTTTTGTTGATTCATTTTTGGTAATATGATAAAAATAGATTTTATAGTTTTCATATAATTCTCAAGCATTAATTGGATTGTAAAATGTTGAAATGTAACTAAATAATTGACAAAGAGCTATTGGAAATCGAGATTCACATGATTCTACTGAACATTTACCCCATTCATCATCTATTTCAACTAAATTTCTTGCTTTTGCTGCTTCAAAGAATGTTGGACATATGATTCCATCAAAAGTTTCTAAGCTTTCAAAAGATGTTGTAGCTTTAACGTAAAGCAGGAGTAATCTTTGAAAGAATCTTTTTCTTTCTTTTAGATCAACTGAGTACATTCTGGTTAGAATGGGGAGACAGAGAGACGGAGTGACGGAGATGGAGATGGAGAGGCAAATGTTCTGTATATGTAAATGCATATGTGTATATGTGTATGTGTATGTGTGTATGTGTGTATGTGTGTATGTATTTATGTGACATGTATATGTGAAAATGTACGTGGGAATATGTATATATATATATATATATACATGTATATACATGTATGTGTATGTGTGTAAGTGTGTGTATGTATGCATGTGAATGTGCGTATGTATCTGTGTACGTGTGCATACGTGTAGGTGCAAGTGTGTGAGTGTATATATATATATATATATATATATATATATATATATTTTATGAATCTGTTAACTACCCGTAGGTTTCTGTACGAATATGTAAACTGCCCGTAGGCTTCCGTACAATTTCGAAAACTATTTGTAAGGCTTCTGTATAATCCCATGAACTTTCCGCAGGCTTTCGCATACACCCGGGATCTGTCAGTAGGCTTTCGTATAAATCCGTAAACTGTTAGTAAGGGATCCTAATGATTTCATAAACATTCTGTAAGGCTTCTGTATAATCTATAAATATTTTGGAAAAAAGTGTCATAGAAAAATTCTAAGAAAACGATTTTAAAGTACATTTTAAGAGCTTTCAAAATCGATGTATTAAATTCTTTCGAAAGTTTTTTATTGTGTTAAAACGGTAACTTCAAAATAAACATTTCTTGCTAATTTTTTTTATGATGGATTCGCTCAGACAGTTTATAAAGTATAATATAAAAATATCTGAAAAAATCTATCTCAAAGTAGTCTAAAAGAGTTTAAAACTATTTTTTTCTTTTAATTTCTACGATGATTTTTCGTAAAATTATGAAGTTTTAAAATTAGGAATTTTCGCAGTTTTTTTGTTTTTTGTAGAAAATTGTTAAAAAACTGCAGAAATCCCCAATTTCAAAACTTCAAAAATTCACGGAAAATCACTTTAAAAATTAAAAAAAAAAACATTTAAAATACATTTTTTAAGATTTTTTTATATCATATTTGCAAGCCTATCAAAAGAATTAGCAAATAATGTTTATTTTCAAATTACTTTTTTGAAACGATGAAAAACTTTAATACATCGATTTAGAAAGCTCTCAAAGAATACTTTAAAATCGTCTTACAATTTTCATACGACTCTTTTTTCCAAAATATAATTATTTTTTCCAAAATATAATTATTTTTTCCAAGCTCTTTTATTCTACTTTTATTTGGTGTTATCAAATTTTTTAGCGGTACTGTATAAAAGCCTATAGCAATTTTACAGAATCATACTAAAGTTTCACAAAAAGTTTACGAATTTGAAAGCCTTACATATAACCTATAAAGAGTTTACAAAGAAGTCACGTAATTATACTAAATTCTACGGATAATCTACAAAATCATACGGAAGCCTACACGGTGAGAAATAGTATAAAAAACATAGTTATAGATTGCAATAAAAATTACTATATTGTATATGAAGAGTGGAACAATTGTGTGTCATAAGAAAAATGACTATGTTACATAGTAGAAAGAAATTTTATTTATTCATTATTTCTTGAACCCAAAAATTTTTATTTCATTTTTTAAAATTTTATTTTTTTATTAATTTTATATATTTTTTTGAAATTAACTTTGAAAAAATCTTACCCGGAGTAGGCTTGAATTAGGTACCTTAAGGATGTGAATCATGAACGTTACCGAATACGCCATCGTGACATGTTGCACGTGAAAATTGAAATCGTCTACATATGTTACAAAACTACTTTCAATTAGGTAAAAAATATTCCATCAAAGATGCTCCTAGGTCTGGGAGACCTAAGACTGTGGCTAATGACGAGAGAGTTTTAGATGTTTTACTAAGTGTACGGGATAACATTCACACATCAATCTCCAAAGCAGCTCTAGAAAATGATATAAGCTCAACATCTGTCCATCTAATTTAAAAAAATCATTATTATCCTTACAAAATACGTCTAGTCTAGGATTTATCTGAAGACGATTATGACAAAAGAGTGGAGTTTTGCGACGCAACGATGACAAGATTTGCTGAAAATCATCAATTTTTCAACTGGATCTGCTTTTCTGATGAAACAACATTTGAGTTGAATGGTTCTGTGAATCGACAGAATATGAGATATTGGTCCGATGTAAATTCAAATTGGATGAGAAATACTTATACGCAGTATCCTATGAAGCTTAATGTTTGGGTTGTGATAGTACTTAATCATATTATCGGGCCATTTTTTATTTAAAGAAACATGAATTCTGGAAATTACTGCAATTTGTTGAAAAATCAAGTAATACCAGCTATACGAGATATTGTTGGAAAAGCTTTTGACAATGTTTGGTTTCTGCAGGATGGGACACCGGCTCATTTTTCTTTACAAGCTCAAACTATCCTAAATAATATTTTGACTGATGGATTGATAGAAGAGGCACAATAGAATGGCCAGCGAGATTATCAGATTCAACTTCTTTAGACTTTTTTTACTGGGGGTACTTAAAATCATAAGTTTATGAAACTAGGTCCGAAAATTTAGAAGAGTTGCGTGGAAAAATAATGAACATTTCAAATTTCATAACACTCGATTTCTTAACTAATGTGATTGAAACGTTTAACGTTAGCTTAGAACACTGTCAAGTTGTTAAAGGACATCAATTTAAACGTTTATTGTAACAGTATTATTATTTCTTCACATACACTTATACACATAGACATGCACATAAACACACAACCAGAAGTGCACACTCGCACATGTGAAAGGCAAGGGGACTCACATCAATAAAGCACCCTAATATGTGAGAGGCAAGGGATTAATAAAGCACCCCAAAGGAAACGAAAACTACTACGTGCACGTCGTTATTTCTGGGTAGTGCCAAAAGTAGTGTTATTCATCTAATCAAAACGTTTGATAAATCTAAATACGCCTTCACACAAATACACACGCGCGCACACACACAACACACACACACACACACACTCAAAAACGCTAGTGCCCATGTTAATGTCCGACTTTACCACAGTTGTTGTCATGGACCTTGCTTTCAAAGAAACTACATGTTTAAAAAATCATAACTCGGTAAAAAAAAATATTGTAGAGACGTCTGCAACCTCGCGTTTTATTCGTTTCGAAAAGCTCTTTCGAAAAAGTCCCCACTCAATCTGCCATCCCATTTAAGATTTTTGACCCCCCACCTCCTGCTCCCGCCCCTTGAGGGGTGGGGGTTGGTATTTTTCCTGTTAAATAATAGATTTTGTAACCCTATTGAATCCCTGGAAATTTTAATTCGATATCTCAATCCGTTCTAAAGTAATTCAAGTGGCCCGGAACTTTTGGAAGGTACTTTATATAGCATCCTATAGGTTATCCTCCCAAATTGACTTTTCAAATGAATTATTATATTCTTCTGCATCCCTTAAAAGAAATTTCAACACTAAACTCCAATCAAAAGCTTTTCACCAATCATAGAAAATTTACAATTCACAGAACAAATTTTAAAATTAATGAAAAATTGCCTTTTAAGTAGATGTAAACAATAAATAAAAAAAGATTTTTAAAAATTCTTCAATTATAAGAAATTAGTATTTTATCTATGTTTTAATGTGCTTTTTTATTTTTATTTTATGACTAATAACCAATCATTCTATAAGTGCAAATGATTACGAAAACAATTTAACATAAAAATTTTCCTGCTGATCAATGATACTCTAAATAATGTTATTTCTTAGGGAAAAGTTAATCAGTGGCATCCCACCTCACTGACTAAAATATTAAGTGCTCGAATTGTAACTGTAAATATACAGGTGAAACAAAATGCCAACTTAAAGATAGATGTAACGAATATAAAAGTTGTAAAAATGCTGACTCTCTGCGTATAAGTGGTGATGTTGCACATGTATTTGATTAGAGGACCATAAAAAATAAATTGATAGAAAACGTAGAATTTCAAAATCAATGTTTATAAACTTCAATAAACATTCTATTGCTCTCTAATCAGATACATACTAACTTACTAAGAGAGTGTCATGTCTCCGGAACATGGATTTTGATGAAACTTCTCTGGCAAGTTTTATGTACCAAACAATAAAAAAAGCCAGAGTTTTAGGCATAAATACTCTACGGATCCACAGATATAAACAAATTTGATTTTTGAAGAATTTTCCATTTTTTATGCGGAAAAAAATATTTTTCTGTTCTATTTCCTTCGATTATTATCTAAAACATAATAAATTAAGGTTTTTAATGTTAGTACAAATATATAAAATATAAAATTAAATAATATTAATTAGATTAAACTTCCATTTCATTCGATTTCATTTTAAATTTTATCGTATTTTTAAAGATATTGCATTTTTCTATTAAAAACAAGAGCAAATGCATGAATTAAATTAATTTTCCAATGAAAACATTAAGTCTTAAGCTTCTTAATGTTATTACCAATTTAACAAATATGAAATACTAAAAAATGAAATCAGAAAAACTTATATTCTCATTGGTACAATGTAAACTCTTATCGAATATCATGCATATAGTTATTATTACAATTATGTAAACTTGCGAAACCAAAATAGAATATTATATTATTTGTATAGTAATCTATTTGCTTAAGAATATGTTTACTATATTGTATATGAAGAGTGGGACAATTGTGTGTCATAAGAAAAATGACTATGTTACATAGTAGAAAGAAATTTTATTTATTCATTATTTCTTGAACCCAAAAATTTTTATTTCATTTTTTTAAATTTTATTTTTTTATTAATTTTATATATTTTTTTGAAATTAACTTTGAAAAAATCTTACCCGGAGTAGGCTTGAATTAGGTACCTTAAGGATGTGAATCATGAACGTTACCGAATACGCCATCGTGACATGTTGCACGTGAAAATTGAAATCGTCTACATATGTTACAAAACTACTTTCAATTAGGTAGAAAATATTCCATCAAAGATGCTCCTAGGTCTGGGAGACCTAAGACTGTGGCTAATGACGAGAGAGTTTTAGATGTTTTACTAACAAGGAGAGTGCATTGCATTTGGGTCTTGGATTTTCTTCTAGCTTTGGGATCTTTTTTCTTACATAAAATCATGAAAAAAGCCGCGTCCATTCGGTCCAACGCTCGATTTTTTCCGAGTTATGAGCAGTTTTGTCTGTTTTGTTGAAAAAATTGCATCTGCTTTATAATTTTACAATTTTCGAACTACTTATTCTAGAAGGTTTTTACTGATTGCATATTAAAGCTGAGATTAAAACCTTTCGATTAAAAAAAAAACGCGTTTAAAAAGCTCAAGTTGTAAAAAATTTATGAAGGGATGAAAATTGAAATGGATTTCTGACTAAAATGTTGCATTTATTTTCTATGCATTTTTTAGCTAAATATTTGTGCTATTTTTATTCGCCCATAACTTTTCAACAACTTGAGCTTTTTGGACACGTTTTTTTCTTAATCGAAAGGTTTTAATCTCAACTTTAATATGCAATCAGTAAAAACCTTCTAAAATAAGTAGTTCGAAAACTGTAAAATTATAAAGCAGATGCAATTTTTTCAACAAAACAGACAAAACTGCTCATAACTCGGAAAAAATCGAGCGTTGGACCGAACGGACGCGGCTTTTTTCATGATTTTATGTAAGAAAAAAGATCCCAAAGCTAGAAGAAAATCCAAGACCCAAATGCAATGCACTCTCCTTGTAAGTGTACGGGATAACATTCACACATCAATCTCCAAAGCAGCTCTAGAAAATGATATAAGCTCAACATCTTAAATTATGTCTTGGACTGTTTTGAATCAGAACAATGCCAGCTGCCACTTTATCAGACATAGTTCCTTTTAATAATGCTGTTTTTAGCCAAAAATAACCTTTTTCTGAACAACATTTTTTTGCTTCGTTCTTTAAATTTAAAACATCTATCTCACTTTTTCCATGCTTGCTTGGAATTTCAGCCTTTGAATATTCTTCATACCATTTTTTGATACAAATTTTAACAATAAAATAAAAACAGCATTATCAAAAGGAACTATGTTTGATAAAGTGGCAGCTGGCATTGTTCTGATTCAAAGCAGTTCAAGACATAATTTAAATCGTCTCACAACATTAATATCTCAAGTAAAAGTTTCTAAACAGCTTTAAAGGATCTTTTTTTATCTGACCTATTACATCCTGAATTTAAATTGTTGAAATTTGAAGAATAAGATTTAGATGAATAAAGATTTGTGAAAAGTGTTTAGTGCATTCAGATAAGTTTAAAATTTTTCTGTGTAATAGTTATTTATGTATTAAAAAAAGGAATTAATTCTCTATGTTTGTGTTCGCAGGTTACAGGGGAATCGAGTAGCAATTAAATATAATTCTAATTTGTAATAACTATTAGAATTATACAGACAGGACTACCTTATTGGTAAGTGTGGCATGTAGTTTCTTTTTTATAATAAAAAATTGGTACATAATTTTTAAGCGTAAATGAATGTAAAGCAATAAAGATTATTATTTAACTTTCATAATTTGTAGCTGTAGATCTTACCTTTTTTTTTTAATATAGTAAACATATTCTTAAGCAAATAGATTATTATATAAATATAATATTCTATTTTGGTTTCGCAAGTTTACATAATTGTAATAATAACTATATGCATGATATTCGATAAGAGTTTACATTGTACCAATGAGAATATAAGTTTTTCTAATTTCATTTTTTATTATTTTATATTTGTTAAATTGGTAATAACATTAAGAAGCTTAAGACTTAATGTTTTCATTGAAAAATTAATTTAATTCATGCATTTGCTCTTGTTTTTAATAGGAAAATGCAATATCTTTAAAAATACGATAAAATTTAAAATAAAATCGAATGAAATGGAAGTTTAATCTAATTAATATTATTTAATTTTATATTTTATATATTTGTACTAACATTAAAAACCTTAATTTATTATGTTTTAGATAATAATCGAAAGAAATAGAACAAAAAAATATTTTTTTTCGCATAAAAAATGGAAAATTCTTCAAAAATCAAATTTGTTTATATCTGTGGATCCGTAGAGTATTTATGCCTAAAACTCTGGCTTTTTTCATTGTTTGGTACATAAAACTTGCCAGAGAAGTTTCATCAAAATCCATGTTCCGGAGACATGACACTCTCTTAGTCAGTAGGACGCACTGATATCGTTATTAAAGTCTGATAACTCTCTAAAATTTTAGTGGCATAAGATGTCATCATTTTGAGTATGTTCTGTCGTTTTATAAGTAGTTAGTTGATGGCATTGCCTATTACGAGTACTTTCCTAGCGTCACGATAAACTATAGACTTCGAGCAACTACTTATGAAAGCAAAGAACATGCCCAACAGAAAGATGATCAAATGTTAATATTTAATTTTTGTAACGGAAATTCTTACGGTAAGTTTAGAATAGACACTGCCTAAGCTCGAATAAATTACTTATATCAATTGTAACTTCGGTACGTGTGAAATTATAGGTAAGTTCTATTTGAAATCGAACAGCCAGTATACTCTTAATTTCAGAGGCAAAAAGGCATCAAAGTTACAATTGATATCACGAATCGAATGAAGATAGAAAATTGAAAACATAATGATATAAGTAATTTATTGGAACTTATAATCGGGATATTGATCATATTTTCGTAAAAATTTTTTATTTTAATATACTTTGTCTTACCTGTAACTCTTCTAATATTTGTTGTTTGTGTAATATTTGTTCATGCCTAATATTTGTTCTACAATCATTGCTTATAATAACATTTGGTGCTACAGAAGATTGTTGGAGTGTAATATTTGGTGCTGAAAGATTTGCATAATTTCCCTGACTTTTATCTACACTATTAGTATCCTCACTAGGAGTGAAAGCAGAATTTCGGGTTGGTTGATTGCGAACTTGTTGTGCTTCTGCAGATGTAAGAGTAGTATCTGTCACATTATTGATTGATCTGTTTTTCCTTAATAAAGACTTTTGATTATTATGTTTCGTTGAAATGATCTGATTTTGGTTTAATTCTATATTTTGTTGATTCTGTGATTGTTGTTGCTCTGATTGGTGTGAAGGTATTTGGATTTGTTGCTGAGCACTCTGTGACTGAGTTAATAATATAGTTGCTGTCGATTGAGGAGGATTCAGCATAATACTATGTGGATAATCTAACAAAAGCTGTACAACGCTCGTATGACCTCCTTTTGCTGCTTCGATTAACATTGTTGAATTATCCTAGATATAAAATAGTTTCATGCATATATACATATATATATATATATATATATATATATATATATATATATATATATATATTTCGCTGAAAGTCTGGTAATATATTTTAGTTGGTACCCAAAACATAGAAAAATGTCTTTGGAGATCTAGGTCAAAAGTTTCAAAAGTCAGACGTAATAAAATGTTTCAAATTTTCTAAATTTTTTGTAAAGTCGATTTTTTATTCTTTCGGTTCCGTAACGACGTTAACGTCCATAAGCTTTAATTAGTTTCTGTGAGTCACACAAACTTTTTAGAGGTAAGATAATCGGTACACTGAAAAAAAAATTATGGTAAAGCCTACTAGAAGTAATTCGACGTGTTTAATACAATAAGCAACTACTAGTCATTACCATAAATTCTAAAACTATTTATGAGATGTTCTAGTATTCTGCCGTACTAAGGAAAAAGGTACGTAAGTCAAAAATTTTCGAAATTGAGATTTTTAAATTGAGATTTAAAAATCTCAATTTCGAAAATTTTTGACTTACGTACCTTTTTCCTTAGCACGACAGTATTAGTTACTTTGAGTACATGGCGTAAGGTCTACTAGCTGTTTTATAGTGAGCTAGTTACGATTATACATAAAAGAAATTAATGATATGCCTGAGTTTCATCCTTGCAATTATATGTATGCCGGATTCGTCGATGTGACATAGAACGAAAAAGAATGTTTATACATCAGTCCCAAATAAAAACTTTGAAAATAAATTATTTTTTATTTCAATAAACATGACTTTGTTGAAAATCATTTATTAATTTAAGAAGCAATACGAATGAATATATTTTTGTATTTATAAATATAATAAATAAAAATAATATAATAGAACATCATTTGTATTATTCTTATGAACAAATCTTTGTTGAAAACTATGTATCTATTTAAAAATTAAAACTAATTCTCATTTTTATAAATATAATAGGTTAAAATAATATAATAGAATATTATTTTCTTGAAAAGACATAAGGGATCATAGCGATGAAATAATTTTTATAATTTTAAAAAGCGAATGAAAATTCCCAATAAAATATACATTTTGTTATGCAGTTTATAAAAAATCTATTCTTTGATATTATATACGAACTCCCTCTAGGAGTTGTAGGACCTTGTAGTGTGCCTCAAAAGTAGACGGTAAGGAAGCTTTAACCTTGGAGGCTTGGAACTACTACGAACTCCCTCTAGGAGTTGTAGGACCTTGTAGTGTGCCTCAAAAGTAGACGGTGAGGAAGCTTTAACCTTGGAGGCTTGGGAGCCTAAGAATTTTTTGTCCTGAGACATTTGGTCGGTGTCCTTTCACTCTCGTCTCATCCTGCAGGGCAGGCTCTGCCGATGTGAAGAGGGGGACTCTCGTGCTGGTGGCATTGCGGTCCTTTGGGGGCTCTGGTGGTTGATAGCGGCGGTGTGCTCGGGGGATGGAGGTGTCGGTGGTGCGGGTTATCTGGCTTGGTTTCTTGGTCTAAAGATTCGTCTAGCCGTATCAAGGAAGGCTGAACAGCTCGAGATGATTAAAAAACAACCCTCCAAACTCTCTGGTAATGGAGAAATATCGGATAGTAATAAAAAGATTATCACTTCCCGACTGAAGATGTAATGCGAACCGTGCCGATGTTGTTCGTGGTCCAAGGGATTATAACGGGTCTGAAACGATGCCTCGTGGAAACCGGGCTTCTTCTACGAATAAAAGTACCTTACCTCCGTATGCAGGGCTATGCAGAGGCAGACCGTTTATTTCCCTAGCTTCTTGTTAGACTATCATAGAAGCAGATCAAAACAAAAACATTTCCGGTATGGAGCCTGTTCCTACCGGCGGCACTGCCACCGATGATGCGGTCTCCGGTTAGATGAAGGTAGAAGAAACATCAAACGCAAATGGTGGATTGAAAATATCAGGGGATTAGAAAAGACGAAATGTCTGGGCAAAGTATAATGAGAAAACAAAGAGAGCTATTTCTCAGAGACATTACTGCCACGACAAGAAGTACGCCTTGAGCCGCAATCAGGTTCATGCTAGGCATGCCAACTCTGATACTGTACATCCGAACGGAAGCAATGAAAGCAGCCTATCAGCTTAGTTGTATAAGAGAATGAGATGCAAACAGCAGTAGATACTAAACGCTGTTTAGAGGAGTAGTAAAGGAGCTTTGGAAGAAAAAAGCATGGCAAAATCTTGTTGACGGATGGGTCTAAGACAAAGGAAGGGGTGAAAGCTGGTTTCTGCGGACCACGGTACTAAGACAGCTACTGCCTACGCTTCAAAAACTATAATACGGTTTTTCAGGCAGAGGTGCTTGCTATCAAGATGTACGCGGAAACGCTTAATCATGGCGGCAGAAAACGATTAACCATACGGATCTGTTTGGATAGCTAAGCGGCTCTGAAAGCCATTGGGAAAGGTAATACTAGTTCGAAATTGCTTGAGAAAACAGTGTCTACACTAAAAAAACTAGATAAGGCGAATAATCTTAATTTAACCTGGATTCTGGGACATTCCGGATAAGAGAAAAATAAGAAAGCGAACGCACTTGCCAAACAAGGGTGCAAAATACAAGGCCATATTGGTCTGATGGTGCATATGCCTTTTAAGGAGGGAAAAAATAGGATAGTGAAATACGTAAAGGGCCTCTGCACGGAGGAGTGGCATTCTACTAATGGCTGCAAAAATACATATACTATACAACGTATTTTTATGTAAGGTTCCTCTGACAAATAATTTTAATCCCAAAATTCTACTGAATATGAATTTTTATTTTATTATTCTCATATTTTTAAATGCATTAAGATTTGGGTATATAAAATATTATATTTTAGTATGATAAATATGAATTTTAAATATAGAATATAATAATAAAACTCAATTGAGTTAGCAAATTGATTTTCATTTATTTGAAATTAAAGTTAAGATACGAAAAGAGATTTTAAAAATTATTATTAAATGCTGAAAAAAAAATTTTTAATCCAACTTAATTGAAAATAATAAATAATTTAGAAAGAAATTTATTGATTTCGGTAAACATATAAAAAATAACAATTCGGCAAGCCCACAAAGAACTACTTTAAGTAAACGCATTTATATGGACACATGGATCAAATTATTCTATAAATTGCTACCAGTCTTTTGACTAGCAGACATTACCAGTCATTTAACTGATAAGCGATAAGTTCTATTTTGATCTAGTAGTCATTACTACGTTATCTAGTAAAGGACACCATAATTTTTTTTCAGTGTAAGGTAGTTCAAAAAGGTAAAATACTTATATTTAAGAACTATTATAAAAGTCTAAGAAATTGAAATATTTATTTTTTGTTTTTTTCTACGACTTTTTTATATGCTTTTACTTTTGTTTCTCTCTAAAAAAAATAATTCGAGATCGAAAGGGTTAATGAATTTTTTTTTGGAAAACTATTGATTTTTAGAAAAAAAAACTTAAGAGGCGGCTGTATAGTTCTACCCTTGTCTAATCTAAATTTTCGTTATTATTAATAAATCAAATAGTTTTACTAAAGGCAAAGCCTAATAGATTGAAGGACGAGCAAACGATTCTATTCTGTAAAAAAATATTAAATTTTTATTAGTTTTTGAATGAAAGCTAATAAAAAACAGAAGAAAAGCTGAACTTAACTAATTAAGTTCAACTGTTTTTCCGTTACAGACTTCACTCAAGAACCAATTAAAATTTTATATTTTTTCATGCAAATAGAATCGTTTGCTCGTCCTTAAATCTATTGAGCTCTGCATTTACTTTTGTATAAAAATATTTAATTTATCAATAGTAACGAAAATTTTGATTAGACAAGTTCAGAGCTATACGGGTGCCTCTTAATATAAAACTGTTTTTGGACATAACATAAAATGTGCTTAAATTTTCGAAAATTACAATATGTAGATATTTGAGCATAACTTATTATTGGAAACACACTAATAGACCGTTCAGGTTCATTTGCTTTTTAAGGGCTTGATTTTTTGGGTATTTGCAAAAAAATTCCATAAATAGTCATTTATGACTTATTTATGAGATTCCTGATCTTTTTTTCTCTAAAACTATTGAGTTTTGAAAAAAATTTATAATAACTTTTGATGAAAAATAGTTTATGAAAAATAATTGAATTTTTATAAAATGTTATTTGATTAAAAAATTCAAAATTTAAAAATCTTGTTTTTAATTTATGTGATTTAACTGTAATGGTGTGAAAATTCAAATAAATTCTACACATAACTTTCAATAAAAGGGTGATTTTCCCTCATAGTCTAGGCATCCAGTAGACCACCGTTACCTTTTCAATTCTGATAAGTCTACCAGAGCTTTTTATATATATCTATATTTTTGGTTGCTGATTACGAATATCAATGAAGGATCTCGATCCGAGTGGTCAAAAATTTTTTATAAAAAATTCAATTGTTTAAACTGTTATAACTGAAAAATTAAAAGAGGTACGCAAATCTTTCTTTAATTTTTTTTATTCCTTACTAAAAAACATAGAAATTAATTGTTTTTAAGCGGAAAATCATCAATTAGAATCGCAAATATTGTTATTTTTGTTTAAAATAGTCGAAAATTAGCACGCTACTAGCGCTTAACATAACATAACGAGGCTTCTAACAAAAATAAAAGCTCTTCGACCTCTTATATTAGAGCTTTTATCATAAGCTTAAAATAAACTTGATCACAAATAATAATTTCAATTCATTACAAGTTTATATTAATTTGAAATTAAAATTTTAGCCGTATAATTGCAGAAATATTTGTTAATAAGCAGTTTTAACTTATTTATAATTAAAATTAATTTATCAAAACCTGTAGACATGATAATACAAATCAAGAGCTGCGGTGGCTCAGGGGCTAGAGCATCCGACTCTCACGCAGAGGGCCGGGATTCAAATCCCGGTGAGATCGGGATTTTTTCTCCATTTTTTAATTCAAATATTGAAAGTAGAGGATGTCCCGAGCTCACTGATACCGCGGTGGACCACCCTCGAAAGACTTTTTTCGGTTTTAACAAAAACCGACGAAAGTCACTCGAGGGCCGGTAAGGCAGAACGCGACTGTTCCACTATTATAGTTGAGCTAGACCGTTCTGCCGCGTAGGTGTTGAGCTCCCGATGCGCTAAAACGGATGGGTTGAGCGATGCTCCCCGCCTAAGTAGGCCTGCACGATCGAGCACCACCTACCGAAGTTAGGGAAAAATTGAGGTATGGTTTCGAACGCGAAAACACCGGAACACAAAGGTAGTCGAGGTGTCACTTACTAGGCCAAAATAGGCTGTAGGTGATTAAACCCCATAGATAGATATAATACAAATCAAGACAAACATTTTGAGCCAAGCTTGATGTTTCTAAGTTCATTTCTTATCAAAATACAGAGCTTTTATTTGCATACATCTGAGCGCAGCGTACGCGACCCAGCAAAGCACCTTATTCACACTACATAATCTAGACATTTTACAACATTTTAAATTTGGATAAATTTTTTTGAGTGACGCTGTATTTTGTTGCTATAACATTCAAACAAGAGTACAATTTAAATACTGCAGCGGGCGCGTTTTTTTCAAATACACGGTCGCCAGATAATTTAATTTTTAATTATCAAATTTAGAAATAGTTGTTACATTGATGAATTCTCGGCTCATATTAGTCACGTAATCCGTACAGTATGAAGTATTAAAATACAAGAATCGACTATCTCATCTAGATGCTGACACACGACCTTTTATATTATTTCATAGACTTTCTATGGGGTT
Source organism: Anastatus disparis (assembly GCA_017163975.1). Taxonomy (NCBI): domain Eukaryota; kingdom Metazoa; phylum Arthropoda; class Insecta; order Hymenoptera; family Eupelmidae; genus Anastatus; species Anastatus disparis. Next base: position 3,814,881 of record JAFFSR010000310.1, read on the forward strand.
CTATTTCTTACTAAAAAATTAGAATATAGAATGTTTCATAATGTTCATTTTATATATTGGCAAAAAAAAACATTTAATTAAAATAAATACATTTGTAAAAGGAATGTTCTATTTCCTTTACAATCAAGCCTACTATTTTTTATTTTGATAATTAAATTTTTAAATGAATCTATTTTGTCATTTATAAAAAAAAACTAATCTTTTCTATTTTAATTTCTATCTTTAAATCTTTAATGAATCGAATATTCTATTTATGTATAAGCAATTATATTAAGAAGTTACATTTAATATCTTTATAATAAATCAAAAAATACTTTTTTATTAAAAGAAATAGAATGTTCGATTTCTATACTTTTTTCTATAGCGATATATATATATATATATATATATATATATATATATATATATATATATATATATTCCAAGTTCTCTTTATTATCGGCCTCTATAGGTAACTATAAATAATTTTTTTCAATTTAATACTTTTAGCTATATTAATTATTCATATTTGAATTATACTTTAAATTTGTTCTTAAAGAAGATTATTTAAAGTATTCTATGTTTTAAATATTAAATAATTCTTTATGAATTATTTATCTTAGATTTAACAATTTCATTCAAAATTAATAGGAGCCGTCACAATACTATGCCAAACAAAAACAACCACAGCGCGAAATTTTAAGTATCATTTGTAACGGGGAATATATTTAAATAAACAAATCAAATATATTTGTGGGTTTTCATGTTTACTTTCTTTAAGTACATATGCACTTACCGTTAAATAATTGACTCTTGGTTTATAGTCGATCAGCCTACTTTATTACAGCTGATCTGCTTTGACTAACTATTACTAACGAGAAAATCAATTAATTAATATCTAATAATATTGCAGAACTTCGCTTAGAAGTTCTGCCTCCCGGACGTCTGGTACGACGAAACCCACGGCGTGTACCTTAAGACTCTGTTAAATATCGTAGATCAAAAGAAACCAAGTGTACTAAGTTTAACATATACAGACAAAACACGATTTTAATCAGCGAGAAATAATGTTATGTAATAATCCAAAATAACTTCAATTTTACTTTAATTTATTTAAAACAATAAACAAATTCAATACACTGGAATGAGATTATCATAATCTTTACTAGTAGGAAAATTTAATAAATTTCATAAAAAGAAACACAAGTTAATTTAATCTAACCTATTCTATCTGACGCGGCGCACACGACGGTCTCGATATTTTTACATATATCGCATACACGCATTCAATAATAAAAAGCGATACGATAGTCTGCAGACTTACATTTTTCTATCAGTCGTTAAACACGGAGATTTTCCGACAATCTTCTCTAACCCAGACGAGTCGATGATTCAACAATAGCGGCACCGAAGATATACGGTGCAGCTCAATGTTATCGTAGCTCCCGTTGCAAGGACGCCTCGATGTCTCTGCAAAATTACGGCGAACCCACTTGGCTCTTGCACACAACACGATGAATATATTAGCAAGAAGATCTGCTTTTCAATGTCTCTCAACAAGCCAATATTCGAAGCAGAGTCACAAGAATTAATTACATTAGCCAAAATGCTTTTAACTAAAAGAAGGAAAAATTATCCAACACACGAGCTCGCACAACGCACAATATGGCTGCTAAATCCTTTCTGCTTCTCTACACCGCCCGTTCGCTTCTCTCTCTCTTGCCTAAGCCTACCCGTCATGCTCTGCGCGCGCCTCTCTCTACAGTACTATATCCAAGTCGCTGAGACAGACTCTCTCCGGCTCACTCTTACACTTGCATATCAAACATACGTTGAGCCGTGCGACTGATAACGAGGAAAGAGCTATATCATAGCATACAAATAATTCACTATCCTCGTTACACATTTTACTTTACATATATATGTTATAATTTAATATTCTATCCCTTTAATAGCTATTATTATGAAGTTTAAAAGATATGAAATATTACTTACCAAATAATTAAATAAATAAAAATAATAATATATAAATAATAATATATTTATAATAATAATTAAATCTACGTGGGATAATTATCAGTTGCTATAATCCTAATATTTTTTCAATTCATTTTATGATATTCAAAACATATAAAAACTTAAAAGAACTCATTCGAATTTAATTCACTGGGACGTGTGCTGCGAGTTAACAGCGCGCTCAGATGCATCCGAGTAAAAGCTTTATATTTTGATAAGAAATGAATGTAGAAACATTCAGCTTAGCTCAAAATGTTTGTCTTTATTTATATTATAATGACTAGCGGTTTTGATAAAATAATTTCAATTATAAGCAAGTTAAAATGCTTATAAACAAACACTTCTGCAATTTCCTGGCTCAAATTTCAATTTTAAATTAATATAAACTTGTAATAAATTGAAATAATTATTTGTAATAAAATTTATTTTAAGCTTCCCGAGTAGAAATGTAAATACGGGAAACATCCGTCCCGGATCCGTATCCTGAAGATAATATTCCGGTCCTGATCCGGAATCGGATCAGTACCCGATTGGGGTGTGTCACCAGGGAAAGTTCCGAGCCCTGTCAGGATACCTGATTTCAGTTTTGCTATTCAGGACTATGACAGGACCGGAGTAGGGCAGCCTGAAGTACAAAGAAGTACAATAGACTAAATAAAAATCCGGTCCGGATGCGGTGCAAATCCGGTGCGGATATGGTTCACATTTGGCTTTAATATAGGTTTTTACTCAAAGATAAAACATAAAAGTTACGAATGAATAAAATTTATTCAGAACCTTCAGTGCTATACATTTTTAGTAGCTGTTCAATACGAAAAACTTTGATCCCCGTCATATTTTTTATACCTAACCTCTTTCTGTCACGCAACTTATATCTCTCAATTTTCTGAATATGAACTTTATTTAAGATGCTTTTAATGAATAAAAAATGAAAATGAAGTTAATTTCATGATACACTTCAATTAAATTAATTAAGTTTCAGAGAAATGAAACTATTTATTTAAATATACGTTATGAATATACGTTACGGAAGGACGCTAACGCTAATTGATAGGATGCTAAGTCGGTCGAAAAAACTTCAGTTGTATCCACGGCTTTCCGATTTATAACCTGAAATAATTGACGTGATAAATGTTACGATCTTATTCTGGTGTCATAACGGCCACCCTGAATTTAGGTCAGCCTACTCCGTATCGGATCTTTTCCTGGTGACAGACCCCTGCTTAAATCTTAAGGCTTTCCGGATAAGGTACTGATGTAAGTTACGGTTGGCCGTTTTATGTTTCTACTCGGGTTATATCCAAAGCTCTATGGTAAGAGGTCATAGAGCTTTTATTTTTTATAAGAAACCTAGTTATGATCCGTTAAGCGCTAGTGGCGAGCTGATTTTTGATTATTTGAAACAAAAATAGCAATATTTCCGGTCCTGTTTAACGGTGTTTCGTTTAAAAAACGCTGACAACTGCTTTGATGCAATGCTTTCTCATAGAGCTCATTAAGTTGGTGTTTATTTTATTTTTATTTTTTAAATGTGACTTCAATGTAAAAAAAAATTATTCATCAGTAATTTTTCCTAATATCTTTTATATATAAGCTTACAAAATTGATAATATTATCTATCATGAAACGTAAAACTAAATAAAGTTATTCTATAAAAACTCTTACAGTTAATTTAATTGCATTATAAATATTTTTCCATAAATTCTGTCATATTTTTCTCTAATTTTTAATATTTGAAGTTTTTATTTATCTACAAAATAATCTTCATTTTCAAATATTAATTATCAAAAAAAATAATTATTGTTTTAAATTTCATCTTACAATTTTTAATGTGGGTTTTGTATTATAACAATTATTTCATTTATATACTTATCGAAACGTATTTGAATAAAATTATTTTTAAAATTTTCTTATTATAAATACTGTTGGTAAAATAGTTCTGTACAGTGGTGGAAATGAAAATTCATCAATTTTATCACTTAAATAAGTTCAAAATTGTATTTTTTTATATCTTATTCTTTTATAGAAACAATTCCATTATTATTTGAACTATTATTATGTTAATATTTTATTCTGTTTTATTTATCACGTTTATGTAAAGTCCTGATACTTTTAAAGCAAAATTTTTAAACAGAAATTATTTAGATGGAATTGGATGTTAGTATGTGAGATGTAGACTGTGATCGAGGGGCTATTCTCTTGAAAAAAGGGTACAAGTGATTGCAGATTACAAGTGATTTCATTTGATTACTGATAATCATTTTGTTGATTTTTGAATCGTGAAAAAAAATGATTCAATTTATTTAAATGATTTTAAGTGATTACGAAATCAATGATTTCAATGATTCGAATAACAACTGAAGAGGTTTATTTATGAATTCATAACTTAATTTCATCGTCCAATAAGTAAAACCCAAATTCTTATTTATATAATTATCTGAATAATTATAAAATTAACCATTATAGTATATTAAATTTATTCAAACAAGTTTTTTATTTTATTAAAATTACTTAAATTTAATACAATACCATCTTCCGAGATTACAGGTTCTGAAATTGTACATAATTTTTAATATTTAAAAATATATATTTAGTATATAGCCATGCCTATCCATTGGTACAAGTAAAAAACAATTGGACATATTTTTTGGTTTATTCCAAAGACATAGAGCTCCAATCTCTTTGATATTTTCATTTACTCTAGCATAGTTACTGGAGTACTCCAAACTTTTATTTGTTGCATTAGTCATGTAACCAAAGCTTAGTACATGACCTAAATAGTGTACTTTTTTATCGGCACTACTAAATATGCACCAATCTCCTACATAAATTTCATCGCATTTTTTTTCAAAACTATTTTGTATTGAATCAATTTTATTTTTATATTTTATTAATTCAGAGCCTTTAACTCTTTGCAGTCTATCACTACTTAGGTCATAATTGTTTTGGTTTAACAACCAGTATATTGATGACTTTCTAACTATTGACTCGTTTCCTACTTTATCTTATACTACAATAAATTTACTATTTGGATCAATTTTTGTTTTGTCAATATTAAAGATTTTTAATTCTAAATTACCATCCACATTCGATAATATTGATAAATCCTTAACTAAATCAGTGCTTTCACATTCATCATGAATATTATCATTATCTGATGGAGTCATTTAAACGTCTTTATCTGTTGAAATTGAAATTTCATCGTCATCTAATTCATTGCAAATATCAATATCGTTAGAATTGATTAGAACATTTTCACAATCATTTATTGAAACGTCCATTTCGAGAGATACAGCCTTTGAAAAAGCATTTTGTTTTGCCTCATTAAGAAGGGGCCGAACTATCTGTCTTTGTCTAATAGCGTTTTTCATAATTTATGTAAACACTATTCGGTATAACAAGAAAAAAATAGCAGCCCCCGCTAGATATTAGTATAATTAGTAAATTTTGTAATAACAACCAAATTTTTTACCGCATAGTTTTTGACTAATCAGAGACCTACTTGCAATCTAGAATATAACCTATCTTTTTTTGGTAGGTCTCTAATTATTCAAAAACTACGCAGTGAAAAAATTTGGTTGTTATTACAAAATTTACTTACTATACTAATATCTAGCGGGGGCTGCTATTTTTTTCTTGTTATATCGGATAGTGTTTACATAAATGATGAGAAACGCTATTAGACAAAGACAGATAGTTCGGCCCCTTCTTAAGGATGTCAATAATATTTTCACGATCAGATAAATTAAATATTTTTACATCAGTCTTTGTAGAGGAATCAAATCAAGGAAATGAAAATTCTTTTGTAAAGTCAAAAGAATTACTAGAAATATCTGTTCGTTATTGTATACGTTAAATACGATGCATACTCTCTAACAAACTTGAATTTACAACAGTAGAGTATGTAGTACTTATGGACCTTAGCAGTCAAAAAAAATTTTCACAAGGTTGACTAGAAAACAACCATGGTAAAAAAAAATGTGAATAGTTGTCGTCTTTTAATTTCAAGATAGCTTTGATTAATTCATGTGCATTAATTTCGATACAAATATAAGCATTAAGAGATAAAAAATTATTAGTTATTGAATAATTACATTTTTTTCAACAATATTTGCCAAAGTCTTAATACGAAAGAGCAAAACCATGCATTGTATATTCGTGTTAAAGGATCGTAAGATTTATTCAAAAATGCTTCAGTAGATAAATTAATTATTTTCAAATGAAGAACGGTCCCTTTGCTACTCATTATTTCGTTAATTAGTATATCTAGCAATTTAGCTATTGTACCGTTTTCAAAACTTTCTTAAATTTTTTTAACTGCGGTAACTGTGAAAAAATTACTAAGAGGCATTGCATTTGAATCAAGAGGTAAAACAAAACCAATTATTTTATTAAATCTTTTGTCTTACTGGATGCGGACAGTAATGCTCGTAGTATCTTCACTAAGCCATACAGCTAAAGGTAAATTTTTAGAAATAAGAAAATTTTTTAACTCTTTTGTTTGACACTTTCCTTCTGTTATATAATAATTGTATTCACTAATGGTTCGATTCTGCCTTAAAACTTTTTGCTACATATTTGTATACAATAGGAGTTACATGAGACGCTATATGCAATCACTTCCTTCATTAACAGGAGGTCACGTATCTCTGTCCTTTTCTAATCAAAGAAATTATTTTTTTACAAAAACTAATAACTTTAGCAAAAAATGAAGAGAAAGCCGCATCTTGTATCAAAAAAAGCAATATTTTCTTTGATGAGAAAGAATTAATTTTATTGCTTCGTTTTCAAGAAAACCTTGAAAAACTTAAATCATAGAGGTTAGGTTAGACAATTTGGTTTTTCAAGATTTTCTTGAGAATAAAGCAATAAAATTAATTTTTCCTTATCAAAGAAAATATTGCTTTTTTTGATACAAGCTGCGGCTTTCTCTTCATTTTTTGCTAAAGTTATTAGTTTTTGTAAAAAAATAATTTCTTTGATTAGAAAAGGACAGAGATACGTGACCTCCTGTTAATGAAGGAAGTGATTGCATATAGCGTCTCATATAACTCCTATTGTATACAAATATGTAGCAAAAAGTTTTAAGGCAGAGTCGTATCGATTACTACTTTTTATTTTGTTAGAATTTGAAAGCGCAGTTTCATACAATTTGTTGAATAAAGGTTTACAATTTTCATTTAAATGCAATTTTTTTTTCGCAGACTCATTTTCTTTTTCTAAAAAATATCTTAATTTTTCTTTTAAATCTTTTTTTTCAATAATTTGTTTTTGTAATTCGTTAATAATAGGAAAAAAAAACTAGTTATTCTAGGTTGATTTGAAACTGCGGATGAATACATCTTTTTTATTTTACGCTCAGTTTTTACTGAATTTTTTTAAAGTTGTCGAAAATTGTTTAAATTTTTGCCGAAAAGATTCGTTTTACCCCACTCAATTTTCCCCCTGATTTTTATCTAAAATTTCAAATGATGATCGAATTAAATAAGATGTTAGAGGTAAACTGGAGACACTTTCGTTCAATAATACATTTTGTGAAATTTCTTGTAAAGGTAAATCTTTATTGGTGGGTACTTCCGATGAATAAGTGAACAATGGCGTTGTTTGATTATCTAAATCATCAAATCCAAGATTAGCTTTAGTTACTGTTTCATTTTTTCTTCATTTTTGTTTTTACTAAGCTTTTGAAATTTTTTTTCACTGTTAGACAGTGTTTCTTTGCGACTTGTATTCTTATGTTTTAATAAATGTCTATTGAAATTTGAGATTACCCATCTGGATCCTTTGCTACCAATAGCGCCGCACTTTTGCAATTTAGATATATCAGAGCAGAAAGGACAGGTAATTTTAGCATCATAAGTATATGATTGAAGTAAATTCGTACCTTCATAAATTTCTGATACTGAAATTTTATCATCAACTTTTTGAAGTGTGGATTTTTTTTTCATTTGTTGCACTTAAGGGGTGTCTTTATACTGGCACTCTACCTTATCTACATTTAAATTATGCATTTTAATAAAATTTTAACTATTTTTGACTAACATTCATAGAAGAGGCACATTCTTAACATTCTAAAGAATTTATTGCAACGTTAAAAGACAGAATAGAAGTGAAAATGAAGACAAAAGCTGCATAATATGATTATTCATAACTACATTAAAAAGTTAATCGTATTAAGCAGTTTTCGCCCTTATTTTTACCCTTATATTATCTTTTAACGTTGCAATCAATTCTTTAGCATGTTAAGAATGTGCCTCTCCTACGAATTTCAGTCATGAATAGTTAAATTTTTATTAACATTCATAATTTAAATGTGGATAAGATATAACTCTATGTCGGTACGAGGATTTATCTTAACAATAACTTTTTAACAGCAGTTTTTATCATTTTAAGTGAATCTTCTTGTTCTTTATTAATGTGAAAAGTCGGCGCTTCTGTTGTCACAAAAGTCGTTATTGATTTTTGAATTTTCATCTTATTTTTCTCTAAAAATTGATTGGATTTCCAAAAATCATCCGGTGAGTTTTTAACAAAATTAACTAGATCATTTATCAAAATCTCATCTCCTGGTAAAAAGTAAGATCTCTCAAGAAATTTGCAAAATATACCAAAAAAAATTTCAAGATTATCATTAAAATCTAATAAATTTTTCATATGTTCTCGCATAAAAATTTCCACATCTTTCAAAACTTCTTCATTAACACCTTTGAATGCGATAGGATTATCTAAATTATTCATTTTAAAAATGTGTTTAATACACGCAGGAATTTTCACACCTTTTTCTTCTTCTAAAATTACCCAAAAATTTTTATTTTTCTTATTTTCTATAGTTTTTTAGTCGGTTTTTTCGCCATCTTCAACAGTACTCCAATCAGAACTGGAATTTGCATTTGCCTCTATGATAAATCTAGAAACGGGAAATAATAATGTTGAGAATGTGTTGAAATTTACGTATAAAAGACATATTAGCAAATCTAAATATTTTTAAAGTATAATTTATTTAGAATTAAATAATGATAAACATAAATATGATTTTAATATAAAAATTTTATCTAAAAAATAATTGTTGCTATCTATATGTATACTTATGTTTTATAATAATTGGATTTCAGAATATATAAAAATCTCGGTAAAATTATTTAATTTATACAAGATATACATTAAAAATTTACTTATGCTCACTAAGTCATAATGAAATAAAATAATTAGTTGTGAGTACTTTCAAGGTTATGGTAATCTTAAAAATCAAGAGACGCAGTAGCGCGTTGATGACGAGTTAAGGGACGAATACGAAAACGTCGATGCGCTCCTCTTATACTTTAAAATAGAGTTTCGAAAATTTCAAAATCGAATCCTATCAAAATGCATTGATATATATATACATAAATACAATTGATAATATTTAAAGATTTTCATTATCTTTAAATTAAAAAAATTAATTACAATCTATTCACTCAATCACGAGAAAATGCAGTTTGAAATTTCGAAGTGTTGTTTTCTCGTTATTTTTTTTTCTTCATCCTTTTCAATCAGCATAAATTGCGCAATTTAAATAAAATGAGCTTTTCTACCACTAGACTTAACTTTTAAACTAAACGTTTTAAAATCAAACTTTATTCTTTTATTTAATATTATAATTAAACATATTTTCCTCATAACAACAACAACATAATTAACCATTAATTCTGTCCTGGTGTAAAGCCAGGACTTAACAATATATAGATTGTGAATCAAGCTAAAAGTGGAAATCATAAATCTAATTAGTTCCTCTGTGATAATTTATGGTAAGAAATTGATAATTTATGTTTTATAATTCTATTAACAAAATAAATTTTAATTATAAAGACAATTTTTATACGATTCATTCAAAATGAACGAGTTTTAATTTGTTTCTTAGGGGTTATGATATGCATACTAGAATACAAAATGATACAGAAATTTCACAAATGCCAATGTAAAAGCAAAGTGTATCCAAGTAATTAATTAAAAAATTTTAATTTGTATTGAAGATTAAGTAAATATTCAAATGTGCGTATACAAAAAATATATTGAATTAGACTTAAGTATTAATAAAAAGAACTTAATTTATATCTTGATACATAAAATGATTCATTTTTCATTTAATTTTTTTTTAACTTGAAAGTTAAATGATATTGATATACACAGGTTAAATGATTATTTATATATACCGTATAAAGCATTAAAGTTCTAATTTTTCAGATAATTGACAAAATGATGATATTAGATGATGCTACTGATACTGTAAACAGTTCCAACACTAGCGTGCCATCTCCATCATCTAAATTTTTGATTCTGCAAAGACTACGAAATGCTACCACGCAAAGTAAACCCAAACCCAATGAAGATCAGGAAAAAATACCAACCACCCTAAATACTGCGATAAGAGTGTCAAATTATATTGAATCTATCAGCTCGACAAGTGATAATTCAATTGAAGCTAAAAAAATGCTATTGAGAAGTTCTTTAATGCACGAGAAAATGTTTTTTGAATGATGTCAAAAAATAAAAGAAGATAATTATAAAAAATATCGTCAAAGTAATAAAAGATTTAATAAGCCTTTATTAAGTTCAGATAATAATAAAGTCGACACTGATCCTGAACTAAGAGGAGGTGCACTTCATATGAAAGAACCACAAATTATTAATTTACAAAATGAATCTAAGTATTATCAAATTCGAGGTAGAATGGAGCAAATAGATTGGGGTCAGCTGTAAAGAATATCCCTCCTCCTGATAATAATCAGAAAAAAAGTAATAATAAAACTATTCAAAAACCAGATGAAAAGAAGAATCTTTCAGATAAAAAAAATATACCTGAAGCTGACACTGAATATAAAAATTTTGTAAATAATACTATTACACATGGAAGAACATAAAGTAAAGGATAATATAACAAAAATCCAAAATGTTGTTGAATCTCCTACATTAAAATTAAAAAGAATGGAAAAAAATTATTTAAAAAAAGTTGTAACCGTGACCCGGGAAAATCAGCAAAATTTTATACAATCAAAATTAAAATCTTGTAAAATAGACATTATTGATCCACCAACTGATAAATTGGAACCTCTAACAAATGAGTTAACCAAAAAAGAAGAAAAATCAGAAGTTAAGATAAATCCTTAAATTTCAGCATCAGATTCATTCCAAGATAAAAAATGTGATGAGCCTCAAAATTCAAATAATCCTGTCAAGAAAGATTATTTAAAACTATTACCAAAAAAGAATACAGTTAAAATTTTAGCATCTACACTGAAAAAAAAATCCGAAGCCAGCGCTGCGAAGGTAATCTGAACGGTTGCATGCGAACAACATTTGAAGCGAGTGATTACAAAAAATTGTAATGTATGAATGCGTAACCATGTCGCTGTAAATATTTACGATTTTCTGTGTAAACGATTTCGCTCATCTGAGTAGAGCGCCACAACTGTGTTGCGAGTTTGCTTGCTTCGACTATCCGACATCGCGCGTGGAGAAAACCAAAACCAAGCACTGCGGCAGAGCTGCGAGCTTGCTTGCTTGGACTCTCCGGCATATCGTATGCAGAAAGCCGAGGCCAAAGGCAACGACAGAGTTACGGGCTCGCTAACTTTGAATTTCTGAACATTGACGTACCAAAAGCGAGGCCAAGCACTCTAAACGTTAAAAATTTACATTTAGAAAAGCGAAATTTTTTTTTCTTCTCTTTTTTTGTAAGTTTCAACACTTTATGTGAAGTATAATTCATTCAAGTAAAATTCTATAATATTATAAAAATTAAATTTTATTTCATAAAATTTTATTTAAAATATTTCTTAAATTAAAAATTGATATGATATTTTACTTTTACCATTATTTGCCTGAGTAATAATGTGAATTTGTAGTTCTGATTTATTTTTAATGCCTTATTTGTGCGGTTATTAGTACTTTTATACCTTTAAATTGATGTTGACTTTATTTCATTCATTCTTATTTTTTTATATTTATAGATTTATTAGGATATATTGAAACTCAGAAAGTTCAAAGTAATTTAAAAAAAAATTGTTTAGGTATTTATAAGTAGTCATTATTGACTAATTCTTTATAATTTATATGATTGTACTGTTACAAATTTCGTATACAAATGGAGTTTGCTTAGCGTTAGAAGGAAGATATTTACTATTGATTTTTGGGTCGCAGTTCCAATTTTAAATTCAATAATTTCTAGAAATTAGCAGCGTTATTTCTTTTACCTTTTATAAATATTAAGATTTTATGTGACTTGTATGGTTTTTAATGTAATTTGAATATGAAATTTGTGAAAATTTCATTACTGGTTAGTTTATATATATATATATATCTCATTAAAGTGCATTTGTTAACTGTTAAACATATTTTTAAGAAAATGATATTTATTATAATATTTTATGTATAATATTTATTTAATTGAGTAGGGATGAATGTAATTTTATATTTTCTTAAAGTTTATAACGATATAAAAAGTATATACCGGTTCTAAGTACATTTATTAATTCTTTTGTAGCTTTGAAGTAAAATGAGATTTATTAAATTGAAAAGTAAACATATTGATTGAAAACGAACCAAAATGTTTATGCTAAAAAAAATTTTATCATGTAGCCGATGTTTTTAGAGCGTATCTAACTACCCTCTTCTGAACTAATAAAAATTCACTATAAAATTTAAACAAATAAACATGGAAAAAAACAAAAAATATTATAAATTTTTTTATTTGGAAACAGGCAGTTTAGTAAATGAATCAGAATTTTTGAAAATAAAATAATATTTAGTTAAAAGAAATTAATTTATACAAATAAATAATTATTACATTATAAAAAACTATTTATTTAAAATAATTAATATATTAATTGTAACGGGGAATATATTTAAACAAACAAAATCAAATATATTTGTGGGCTTTCATGTGTACTTACTTTAAGTACACATGCACTTACCGTTAAGTAACTGATTCTCGGTTTATAATCGATCAGCCTACTTTATTACAGCTGATCTGCTTCGACTATCTATTACTGACGAGAAAATCAATTAAACAATATTTAATACTATTGCAGAACTTCGCTTAGAAGTTCTGCCTTCCAGACGTCTGGTACGACGAAACCCACGGCGTGTAGCCGAGAACTCTATTAAATACCGTTGATCAAGAGAGAGTGTACTATGTTCAACATATACATATAAAAACAAGACACGATCTCAATTGGCAATAAATAATGTTAGGCAATCATCAGGAATTACTTTAACTTTACTTTACTTTATTATAAGCATTAAATAAATTTAATACAAAGAAATAAAATTATAAAAATATTAATTCGCAAGTAAGACTTGATAAATTTAATTATGAGAAACAACTGAGAATATAGGCTAATCTATACTACCTAACACCGGCGCACACGACGGTCTTCATCGCCTCGCGTATATTGCAAATACATATTAGAAATATCGCACTAGTCTGCAGACTTACATTTTTCATGAGTCGATGCGTGTAGAGCCTTCTCACAGTTGCCTTTATGTAACGAACAGCCCAGGGTATGAATTAAAGCGGCACCGTAGATATGCGGTGCAGCCTACTGTCCTTCTCGCTCTTACTGAAAGGCCAATCAACTTCTCGCTTGACGCTGCAGTGGACACACTTAACCCTGGCTTTCAAGAAAAAGATGACCACAAAAAATCGGTACTTCTCACGAGTAATTCCACTGTACTTGAAAGGCAATTAACACGATTCACAAGTGAATTAATTTCCTTGACAAGTCTCAACAGGGGAAAAATAGCTGACGCTCGAGCACAAACAACTTGTCAAGATGACAGCCTAACTCTGTCTACCCAACCCGTTCGCTTTCCTCTCTTTTCTAAGTCTACCCGTCATGCATTGCGTGCGCTTCTTTCTACAGTCATCCATCCAAGCCACTGACACAGACTCACTCTGTCTCACTCTTACACTCGCACATGAAGCATCGAAACATACGTTGTACTGTGCGACTAACAACGAGGAAAGATATATGCGCATACTATCACACAGTATATGCGTAATTCGCGATCCTCGTTACACCCCTTTCCCAGACGCTGGAAGACTATGTATGACAGCTCTGCCACATCTGGTCGCACTGAAAAATATAATGGGTATGTACCACAAGAAAGTCTCTCTGTGATATCCCACCTAAATTATTCTTGTTTCAAAAAGAAACATTTGAATCTATAAATCACCTTATCTATTCCGCTACACTTATGATCATATTGACCGTTACGGTGAGGCAACTTATTATCAACGAAAGAAGATACCTGCATATTGTTTCTTTCAATACTTTGATCGTGACAGTAAACTTATACCTATCATCGGTGTAGTTTATTATCAGACTTCATATTTGGGAGAAGTTGAAAAACCACTCAGTTATTCTATAATTGCGGTTGTGACAGTTTCAAGCAGTTGCAACCACTGTATTTCTCTGGTTGCTACACTGTTGAAGTTGAGTGAGACATTAAGAAGATCGAGCAGAAGATCCTCTAAAGTTACCTTTGACTTACCACGAACGCGCTTATACGTACCATTTTCACCCGATAGCTGTGAAACGCATACTAACCTCGCATTCTATCGTCTTACCACCAAAGCTGTCCTACACGGCTTATCACATTTTCTACGCACGTATACTGACCTAAAACTACACTTTATACCACACACAGGTGGTGCGCTATCACTGAAGTGGTGAGGTTGGCCATTCGCAGATGGCCCGCCGCAATTCTTCACTCTTCCTACTTCAACTTCTTGATCCATCGGCGGTTGATTCTCATCCTTGATGCTGTCTAGATCATTGTCAGACTTAAATTTTTGTCAGATCAAATAAATGTTTTTGCAAATGGAGTGCCAAAAATATGTAACTATCACTCTTATGTAGATTCTTCTTCTACTTAAGCGACCAGCTACAGTCCCATTATGACACTCCATGAACACCCCTTACGTTTGTTCCTGAGAGATGATGAGCATCCACGTCTCGTCATCCAGATCCACGATAATATCGACTTCTTCGTCCGGACTATACATAAAGAATCGACAATTATATACTTTAGTAAACCAATTTAGACACCATTGTTCCTTAGTTGGATTTACAGTATGAAGAGTCAAAAATTCAACTTCTTCGATTCCTTCATCTTTGTACATTAGAAAGAGAGTGACTGATATACTTTTCAGTACTCTTTTATGGTGTTCAACCGTACACAAGTAGTCTTGTACTTTCAAAACTATTTTCCTTAATCTGCTATTTATTTTATACAGATAGCAAAACCATTTCAAATTGCTATAATAACCTTTCTTGACCTGGCATCCATCCATATATAGTCTGACTTTGTTAATTACCCATTTTACGACTCTGGCTCCACGAGTGTTGTATCAGTCAATTAACATGCCACAATTTGCAATAGAACCTTCCAACCATAATCGAGTTTCAGCTTCGATAATGACTATGTTTTTTTCAATTTCAGCAAAGGCTCAATTTTGCTTTACTGCAACACACTTCAATGGTTCACCAACGTTAATAGGCTCAATTCTGTCTGAGCCTGTTTATGGTACATCTGACTCTTTGAAGGCCTTAGAAGAGTCAGTGGGAGCAGTTACGGCCTTCTTCACTTGCTCCCAATGGCGTTTTCCGAACATTTCGGACATTCGCTCCTTATGTAACTTGGATCACCACAACCATAACAAACTATACTATCCCGATTGTGGCGAGGACTTGATCCTGTTCTTCTATACTGGTCCTTTCTTGGACTACGAGACTTTTGTCTCTCAGAACCTGAACTATTATCATTAGGATAATCGTGATCCTCATGATTCACCAGTGAATTAATTTCCTTGACAAGTCTCAACAGAGGAAAAATAGCTGACGCTCGAGCACAAACAACTTGTCAAGATGGCAGCCTAACTCTGTCTACCCGACCCGTTCGCTTTCCTCTCTTGCCTAAGTCTACCCGTCATGCATTGCGCGCGCTTCTTTCTACAGTCATCCATGCAAGCCGCTGACACAGACTCTCTCTGTCTCACTCTTATACTCGCACATGAAGCATAGAAACATACGTTGTACTGTGCGACTAACAACGGGGACAGATATATGCGCATACTATCACATAGTATACGCATAATTCGCTATCCTCCTACATAATATATATATACATATATATATATACACTGCCGCTGAGCTATTTTTGCCCCCCTTCGTCTAAAATCGACTTGTCTAAAAAGTTTTAAAACTCTGGAAATAATAGTCGTAGCCTAAAAATTCCAACAAGATTCGAAAGATTATTAGGAATTCTTTCAATAACCGTTGGTTTGATATAAAAAAAAACAATTCTTTTAATATCTCTTATTCTTGTTTATCTCATATGAGAATTCACATGAGATCTCACGTGATAAAATAAAAACCTTCTAGAATAATTTCTTTAAAAAAAGTATAATTATAACAAGATGCAAGTTTTTAAAAATTTTGATAAATCTGCTGATAAATTGGCAAAAATCGAGAGTAGCACCTTAGAAATAAGGCTTTTTTCATTATTTTATATAAGAAAAAATATCTCAAAGTTAAAAGAAAATCTGAGACTCAAATGTCATGGACTCCTTTTGTAACTCCAAAAATTTGTGATTTTTTTTTTTTTCTTTAATGTCGCTAAATTTATGCTATTTGTGATGTTTATCAGCAACAGAGGAGCTCGTTAGTGTGTTTGTGAATAAAGCACATCTGACGTACAGTGGTGCTTCTATCAATCGGTTGCCGAGAGCGGGATTCGAACTCAGAACCCCGAGATTACGAATCCAACGCTCTACTGACTGAGCTACTAATCGGCTCTATTCTTATGATGTATTCATATTAAAAAATGATCGGCTCTTTTCGTAATCATTCGTTTGCGTTCGCCTTTGAACGATAATGAAATATTATCAAATGAGATTAGTTTGTTTATGATTTTATTGATCCACGCCAACATCCATTATTTTATCCTTTTTCTTATATTTCTTTATCTCTCTCTCTTTTTTAAATATATTAACAGAAACGAATACGAGAAAGTCATTATTTGATATCTAATCATTATTTCAATCATTATATTTTAACACAAATAAATTTGTAAAATTTACAAATTTTATTATTCAAAATTTTGTATTATTCATGAATTTTTATGTTAAAATTTTAACTTCGAAAATTACACAAAAAAAATTTGTAAATTTTAACACAAAAAAATTTGTGTTTCATCTGTGTTAAAATTACAAATTTTTTTCCACTGTGTACCGATTGATGGAGGATTTATACAGTTATTATTTTCCGGAAATGTGGAAAAGTGTCACCGGATTTGTATATATTATAATAATAAGATAATTCATACATATGACAGTTTAAATCTTAAATATCTACCAGATGAGCATAAGATTTATATAAACAGATTATTTCCAAACAAATCAGAATTGAGCATAGTATTCGAAACAGTACAATTACAAACAGATAATTATGATTGTGGCGTTTTTGCAATTGTTTTTGCTATTGCAATACTTGATAATTTAGGTCCATGTTGTTTGAAATATGATGTTTCTCCAATAAGATTACGTTTATCAAGAATTTTTAGAACGCAACAAATAAGAATGTTTCCAGTTTTGCAAAATTATAATAATGCAAATATTAATTACGATAATCCACTGGACATGATAAGGAGGAGTTTTTGTCATGAGCAACGTCTAAATTAAATACCATTAAAATTAGATTTCACTGAGCTTGAACTATTAAAAAAAACTCAGAAATGCATTTATTGGCAGAACAAAAAAAGATTATGGAAATGTATCGTAAACAAAAGAATTCGAATCATGAAACAATTTTGATGGAAATTGACGATGACATTTCGTATACAAATTTTTAAAAACCAAATACTGATCTAATGGGAATCGATGAAATCCACATAAATTATAACGATAATAAAATTAGCACAGTTGAGATTAAATTACATGAAGAAAAAAAAGAATGAAAAGAAATAGATAAAAAATAAGCTTTATTTGTAACAGGACTTGAGAGCATGACGAAGCCGCCCGCCTTCTAATAATATTTCCAATCCTGACTTATGAATAAACGATGCATTTAATCGAGTTTTTTTGCTACAAAGTAAAAATTTGTAAGATTGAACTCTAGTGCGGACAACTCAAGAAATCCACCAAAATATCAAACATAAAGAGTTATAATAAAAACTTTCAATGTATCGTATTTTATAGTTAGGTTTAACGAGTTTGATATCTAATTTCCAATCTAAGCTCATAAAAAAATTACAAGTCCAAATGATTTTTTATTTTCACAAAAATGATTGTATTAATATAGCTTTAGTGCGGACAAGTCATTATATTTGTTTAATTTATGAATTAGAAAAAATATTGATAGAATAAAAAAAGCAAAACTCAATTGCTGCAGCTCCGACATCCCGTTAAGAGCAGGTCGTATATCTCTGTCCTTTTCTAATCAAAGAATTAATTTTTTGCAAAAGCTAATAATTGTAGCAAAAAATAAGAAGAAAACCCCATCTCGTATAATAAAAAGCAAGATTTTCTTTGATTAGGAAATATTATTTTTATCGATTCGTTTTGAAGAAAACCTTGAAAAACTTTAGAGGTTAGGATTGACGATTCAGATTTTTAAGGTTTTCTTAAAACGAAACGATAAAAATAATTTTTCCTTATTAAAGAGAATCTTGCTTTTTATTATACGAGATGAGGCTTTCTTCTTATTTTTTGCTACAATTATTAATTTTTGTGAAAAAATCAATTCTCCGATTAGAAAAGGACAGATGTACTTGATCTCCTCTTGATAGGAAAATGGTAACAGAACAATCACATAAATATAAAAAAATTTCAGAAAAAAACATTATGAAAATGCAAGAAAAAAAAAGTAATGATAAATTAGAACTAAGACGTGTTCAAGAAACTTTACGTAAAAAAAGAGCTTATATGAAAATGAAAAAAGGAAAACTAAATAAATATAAACAGAAATTAAAAAATACTAAGATAACAAAATGGCAATCCAAGGAAACAATGAGTACTGATAAATTAGAACAAATACGTGCGGATGAGGCTTTACGCAAGAAAGAAGCTTATATAAAAATTAAAGAAAAACAACCAAAAAAATATGAAGAAAAATAAAAAAATACTAAGACAACAAAATTGAAATTCAAGGAAACAATAAGTACTGATAAATTAGAACAAATACGTGCGAATGAAGCTTTATGTAGAAAAGAAAATTATATAAAAATTAAAGAAAAACAACCCAATAAACATGAAGAAAAATTAAAAAATACTAAAATAACAAAAATGAAATCAAAGATAAAAAAAGATACTGATAAAATGAAACAAATACGTACAAATGAAGCTACACGTAAGAAAAAAGCTTGCATAAAAATGAAAGAAAAACAACTAAATGAATATAAAAAAAATTGAAAATATTAAGATATAAAAAATAAAATCAATGGAGAATGAAGATACTAATAAATTGAAAAAATTACATAAACAAGAAAAATTACACGAAAAAGATACTTATAGAAAAGTTATTAGTGAACAATATAATGAATATGAGAGAATGGTACAAATTAAAAATCAAAAATTGGAAAATGTTGATATTATTAAGAAAACACAAGTAAAAAACGATTGCTACCAATTAAAAGAATTACGCACAAGGTGTAAACAAATAGAAATTGATGACAATAAACATGTTCATAATGATACTACAATAAATAAACCAATCGATGAAAAAAAGCGAAAACATAAATATGATTCTTATCAATTAAAGATATTATTTATTAAGTGTAAACGATTAATAATTGGAGACAATAATTATAATGAAAATTACAATGACAATAATTATAATAACAATCATAATATTGTATTGAACAAAGTTATTGATAAAACAATAAAGGACAAAGTAGAAAAATAATTGAAGAAATAAAATAAAAAAATTAATTCGAAACTGATTGGTTGTGTAGCAAATACATATTTCGATGAAAATCTCATATCTGAAAATAACATTGGTTCCATGACAAATACATGTGTTTATTGTGATGCAAAATATTTTGCTTTCGAATATACTAAAAGTAACGATTTCTTTAATTGTTGTCATAAAGGTGAAGTAGAATTGTTAGAAAATCCTTCTTATCCAGAACAAGGCAGCTAAGGCAAAAGAATTAATTAATGAAGATGAAGAATGGGATAGATGTTTGGAAGAAGCATCTTCAACGGAATTCCTTTATATTCTTTATGAATTATTTGCTTTCATTTGCGTTTTTCATAATCCTATAAATTCACGAGATTGATATGAAAAATATAAAGATAAGTTATACCATCCTAAATACGAAAAAAATATAGGTGAAAATCTTGCATTGAATGTTATTGAAAATAATTGACAATTCAATGGATTTTCTTTAAATGATTTTAATTTACCTAACATGAGCACATTTATAGAAGAAGATAATAATCAAACAATTTTAAATTATGATAATATTCTTAATGAATTGGAAATGAAAATAAATTCTTTAATTGATAAACAAAGGCAAATATTCAACTCCACTATAAAAAGTTTAAACAACCAAAGTAAAGAAAAATATATTTTTATAGATGGATCAGGTGGAAGTGGAAAAAGTTATTTACTTAAAGTTTTAATAGTTTATTTTAAAGATCATACTATACATTATTCATGTGTAGCTTGGACAGCTATAGCAGCAAATTCATTAGTCGATGGAAAAACCGTGCATACAACATTTAAACTACCGTTAAGAGGCTGCTGGAATAAATTAATTGATTAATAATGAAATTAATTTTGATGCTTCGTTTTCAAAAAAAGTTTGACATACTTACAAAATCATGAGTGAGGCTAGAGAATTAATTTGTTCTCAGTAGAAAAAATATTGTTTTTTACTGTACGAGTTGCGGACAACTATTGATTTCTAGTGATGACTACTAGTTTTTCCAAAAATCTACATTTTTCGATTAGAAAAGGATAGAGAGATATAACGTCCTCTTAAATTTAACAGATTGTACAACCTGTAATGTTAAGCCTAATTCTGCAGAAAGCAAACAAAGGAAACACAAATAATTATTTGGGATAAAATATTCATGACTTCAAAATTTGCTTTTGAAGCAGTTGATCGTCTTTTTCAAGATTCATGCCATGTGGACCAACTTTTTAGTGGTAAAACTGTAATTGCATCAGGAGATTTCAGGCAAACATTACCAATTGTACGATATGGAAGCCATATGAACATTATTGAAAATTAAGTTTAATTTAGTTTATTGTGGCAGAATTTAGAGCCCAAAATATAGAGCCAAAGTAAATATAAAAATCCAAAAAATATTGGGCTCAAAAAAATATAGAGCCAAGAATACATAAGAATAAAAAAAAATAAGATTTAAAGAAATATTAGGCAAAAAAAATAAAGAGCTCAAGAAAATAAAAGAATCAAAAAAATATAGAGCTCAAGTAAAATAAGAATAAAAAAAATAAAAGAATTAGACATATATTTGGCCCAAAAAATATGGAGACCAAGAAAATATAATAATAAAAAAAAATATTGCGCCCAAAAAAATGGAAGATTAAAAAAAATGAAAACCCCAAAAAAAATTAAAAAACAGTAAGGGCCAGAAAAATAAATGGCCCAAAAAAATTAGAGGCCCAACAAAATGAGGCCCAAAGAAAATAGGACTCGAAAAAAGTAGGTCCAAAAAAATATAAGGCTTAGAGAAATATAGGACCAAAAAAGATATGGAAGCCAAGAAATAAGAGGCCGAAAATAATGAGGCCCCAAGAAAATAAGACTCAAAAAAATGTAGAGCCTAAAAAATATAAAGCCCAGAAAAAAATAGAGCTAAATAAAATATAGGATTCAAAAAAATTATAGAACCCATGAAAATATAAATTCCAAAAAAATATAGAGCCAGAGAATATATAAGAATCGAGAAAATATTTGACCCAAAAAAATTAGAACCCAAGACAATATAAGGACCAAAGAAAATAGCACTCGAATAAAAGTAGGGCCTGAAAAGTATAAGGTCCAGGAAAATATAAATTTCAAAAAAATATTGGGCCCAAAAATATAGAGCCCAGGAATATATAAGAATTGAATAAATATTAGGCCGAAAAAAATATAGAGCCCAAGAATGCATAAGAATCGAAAAAATATTGGGCCCAAAAAATATAGAGCCCAAGAAAATATAAAGTCAAAAAAAAATATGGGGCCTAAAAAGACATAAGGCCCAAAAAATATAGAGCCCATAAAACTAAAGAGACCAAAAAAATATTGGGCGCAAGAAAATATAAGGCCCAAAAAAATAGAGCTAAACAAAATATAGTACTCAAATAATTATGAAACCCAAAAAAATATTAATTTCGAAAAAACATTGGGCCCAAAAAATGTTGGTCCTAAAAAATATAGAGCCCAATAATATATAAGAATCGAAAAAATATTGGGCCCAAAAAATATAGAGCCCAAGAAAATATAAAGTCAAAAGAAGATATGAGGCCCAAAAAAATATAAGGCTTAAAAAATATAGTCTAAAAAAATATAGATAAAAAAAATATTGGGCCCAGATAAATATTGGGCCTAAAAAAATATAAGGCCCAGAAAAATATAGAGCTAAATAAAATATAGGACCCAAAAAAATTATAAAACCCAAGAAAATATAAAAAAAAAAATATTGGGCCCAAAAAAATATGGAGACCAAAAAAATTCTGGGCCCAAAAAATATAGGGTGCAAGAAAATATAAGGCCCAAAAAACTATGACCCAAAAAGATGCTTATGACTAATGAGGACTAATTATATAGGGCCCAATAAAAAATTGCTACTCTTATTACCAAAAGATTAGACACATTTAACAAATGCGGAGAACCGGAGAACCGGAGAACTGGACCACCGGAGAAACGGAAAAAAAAGTGGTTTCACTTTAATATAATATAGGATTGAATTTAATTTTTTACATAAACTTATTGAAAAAAAATTTGTTTTGTTAATTTCTAGTTTTTGGTCACGTTTAAAGTTTGATTTGCATGCTAATTTTTTCTATTACAAATTACTCTCACATATCATCAACTACTAATTTATACAAGATTTATTAATAACTAATAATAATACAAAAAGTAACAATAGGACTGTAACCGTTATTGTTAGTTAATATCGTTTGTGATACTAATTAAGAACATTTTAATATTATTTTTATATTTGTTTTGTCAAATGTAAACATAATAAATCAAATAATTACCAATGTATAACTACTAGCAGAGCACAGTATGGAAAATTTTTTGTATATATCATTCAATGTAGATTTTTCAAAAATTTTTTTTAGATAGGATGCTTCTTCTCTCCAAAGATTTTTTGAGTTTTGATTGACAGTTGTCAATTCTTCAATATGTTTGAGTACATCTTAAAAATTAAATTATTTAACCATCATTATTTCATAAATTAATACATTATCCTCTTCAATAGCTGATTTTTTTATTGACCTTTTATTACCATACAAATGACTCAATTTTTTGATCATCTATATTTTGTGTACAAAAATCCCTTGGCATCCTTGCTTTCTCCTGATATTAGTGGAGAATAGTAATACTCTGTTTTTTCTTGTTTAAAAACTTTTTGAATATTCTCCGATAAAAAGACAAATCGGTTTCTTGAAATTGTAGTTCTAAAAACAATACAAATATGAATGAATGAAATATCTATCTATCTTTGGGGTTTAACCACCTACAGCCTATTTGGCCTAGTAAGTGACACCTCGACCACCTTTGTGTTCCGGTGTTTTCGGGTTTGAAACCATACCTCAATTTTCCCTAACTTTCGGTAGGTGGTGCTCGAACGTGTAGGCCTACTTAGGCGGGGAGCATCGCTCAACCCATCCTTTTTAGCGCATCGGGAGCTCAACACCTACCCGGCAGAACGGTCCGGCTCAACTATAATAGTGGAGCAGTCGCGTTCTGCCTTACCGACCCTCGAAAGACTTTCGTCGGTTTTTGTCAAAACCGAGAAAAGTCTCTCGGGGGTGGTCCACCGCGGTGTCAGTGAGCTCGGGACATCCTCCACTTTCAATATTTAAATTAAAAAATGGAGAAAAAATGAAGAAAAAATCCCGACCTCACCGGGATTCGAACCCCGGCCCTCTGCGTGAGAGTCGGATGCTATAGTCCCTGAGCCACCGTGGCTATAAATGAAATATAAATTATCATAAAATTTAGATTGGCATATACATGAATAAACAATTCCAAAAATGAAAAAAAATTTTTTTAAAAATAACCAAGATTGGTTTTAATTTGTAGATAAAAAATTGTTATAAAAAATAAACTACTGAATTTTAACTTCAAATTTTTTTATAAGATAATAAAAGCTTATTTTAAAAAACTGTCCAGTTATCTAGCCAAAAATTAAATTTAAGTATATTAAAAAAAAATACTAAAGTCAACAAAAGTGTAAAAATAACTGTATTTAAAAAAGATGCTTGCAATATTTTTTTTACCCCACGCGACAAGCAAGGGTTGAAATATTAATTAAAATATATTTTGAAAAATTGAATACGTGTGTAAAAAATTCTTACTCATACTGATAACTCAGTTTCACAAATTCCTCTTCGAGAAGTATTTCACACGTCTCGAACCTATCGAAAGATTTTTTTATCACACTGTTACCAAGATTTACATCATCAGTATTAAGTTCAGTCAATTTATTTCTCAACTCTTCGTCACAAGCATATCCCAACAATAACGAACAGCCTTTGAATGTTTTAGTCATAACTTGATATATGCAATTGTTAGTATAATTATTGTACATATTTGTTTCTTTAATTAGATTTATTATATAACCTATAATCAAATAAATAGATACGTATGACTTTTACAACAACAAATTTTATCTTAAATAACAATCTGAAACTCGAGTAATTCGTTATAATAATTAATTGGCCTTATTTGATTGTACGTAGTCTCACAAGTCCCTGGTGACGTTAATCTTTGAGGATTAAATGTGCTCAGTTGCTCAATGTGTTGTTGTTGAATGTGCTGTTGTTGTTAAATGTGCTGTTGTTGTTGAATGTGTTGCTGTTGTTGTCGCTGTTGAAAGTGTTGTTGCTTAATGTGTTGAGTGGGTATTATACATCGAATATTGTGGAAAAAGTACGCTGTTTAATGTTGTACCTATAGCGGCCGAACAACTCGCAGAACTCATTAATGTATTATTTTCGACACCTTTTGTAAATATGTCTATTTATAATATTATTATAATGATAAATTTTTAACACAAGATGAAATAAAAATAATGATTTCAATAACAACAATTTATTTGTAAATAAGTATGATTTAAATTTAATCTTCCTTTAATTTTTTACTTTTGAAAAATAGTTGCAACAAAAATAAATGTTGAGAAAATTTTACTTTAATATAAGACCACTTAAAATAAATAAACACTACGTAGAATTAACAGAAATCATTTACTAACCATCAGCCATACTGTTCAAATATCTGCAAACATAATGCAAATGTATATAAAAATTATAAATTTATGAAATATTTTATAATATACAGTATATAAATATAATAAATTTATGATTTATAAGAATTTAATGAACAATCAATAATCAAAACTCAAAGAGATAGAGGCAGTTGAAAATTGGTGTGACATCGCGAGTACAGGTGAACTCGTGACGTCATGTACATTGGCGCTATATCTATCTATATATATATATCAAAATCCTATTAACTTATACTGGTTATAACTTTTGCAGTTCATTATATTTAAAAAAACGAAAAGATACGAGTCTTTCATTTCTTCACTACTTATGAGCGTAAAACTTTTTCTTTTTTTTCAATGTTGACTTAATTTTTTTCTTTTATTAGTGTATACGATAGAGGTTTAAAAATATATTTTAAGCGTGTAAGGAATCTTTTAGTCTTATTAATTAAAATTAACGGCATCAAGTTGATTATTGAGTTTTTAATTATAATTTTCAATGTTTATTAATTATTAATTAAAATATAAATATAAACCAAAAATAAAATTAATTACAAAATCACGGAAATAATTATACTTACAACACTTTCCAGTGATTCACGATTCCAGTATAAAAACAGCACGTTACACAAAAGTTAACAACAAAAGGTAGACTTAGATACAGCTATTGAAAATTGTCAGCAAGAGTTATATGATCCAAAATTACAGAGCACAAGATTGCAAAAAGCACAGGCCGCGCACGGTCATATAAACGAGTATCGGCTTATAACTTCGTTATTACGACTTTATCTTAAAAAGAGGCTTAATTTCTTCAACAAATTGACCACTATGCGCGGTATATCAGTATTGAAAGCTATGTTTCTATATTTGTAATGAAAGTTATGTTTATAGAAATTTATAGAAGTAAATATTCAATCACTGGGAGAATATCTAAATGTAAATTTAATAGGTTATTAAAATGAAAATTGTCAATATTGTTCACTGGCTTAAATATAATAAATCTTTCATTAACATTTTAAAGTTGTGTAAAACTGTTTTTAACTTTATTCAACTATTTTATACCATCACATACAATTATAACTTAAGGGGATGTAAAATGGACACTACACCTGTACTCATAAATATTCACAATCTTTACAGTTTATTGCAAAATTTTCAATAAAAAAATGCATTAGCTTGTAGTATGTACCATGAAGATTATTTGGTTAAATTTTTAAATAAATTCATTCATTAGTTATTGAGAATTTTGGGTTCCAAAATTATTTATTAACATTTTTCAATTTTGTACAGAAATCCAAATATCTTAAAAACTAATAAATGAATTTCTTTGAAAATTTATCTAAATAATCATCATGGTACATACTACAAGCTAATGCATTTCTTTTCTAGAAATTCAGCAATGAAATGGAAAGGAAGCTAATATCTATAAGTACAGGTGTAGTGTCCGTTTTAGATCTCCTTAAAATCTACAAATATAAACAATTTTACTTTTAAATTTTTCTAAAAATGTATTGAATACGTTTGGCATTGTATATAACTTTTTATAATTGTTTATAAGTGCATATAAGTGCATATATATATATATATATATATATATATATATATATATATATGTGACAATAATGCAAACGATATTCCCAGGAGAAAAAAGGCTCAATTCTTCACATTAATGTAATGATAGTAATATGTTATAAGATTATATAAAAGTTATAGAATGAAGTAATAGCAGAGACGGAGAGACGGAGATGGAGAGGCAAAGACGGAGAGGTGGAGACGGAATGACAAAGACGGAAAGACGGAGAGACGGAGACGAAGAGAACGAGACGGTGAGATGGAGATAGAGAGACGAAGACGGAGCAACAGAGACGGAGTGCCGGAGGTGGAGAGACGGAAAGGAAGAAACGAAGGCGGAGAGACATAGCTGGAGGAACGGAGACAGAAGGACGTAGTGGAGAAGACGAAGATAAAGAGAAAGAAACGGAGAGGCAGAGACAAAGATGGAGAGACGGTGACGGAGATGGAGAGACAGAGACAGAGCGACGGAGAGAGAAAGGCGGTGAGACGGAAAGGAAATATGGAGACGGAGATTCATAGATGGCGGGACGAAGACGGAGAAATAGAGATGAAGAGGCGGAGACGAAGAGACATAGACGTAGGGACGGAGATAGAGAGACGAAGAAACGAAGACGAAAAGACGGAGATGGAGAAACGGAGGCGGAGAAACGAAGAGAATAAAACAGAGACATAGTGACGGAGATGGAGAGACGGAGACAAAGAGATGGACATGGAGAGGCAAATGTTTTGTATGTGTACGTGTACATGCGTATATGTGTACGTGTATGTTCGTATGTGTTTATGTGTATGAGTGTATGTGTTTATACGACATGTATATGTGAAAATGTACATGGAAATGTATATATATATATATATACATACACACACACACATATATGTGTATTTGTGTAAGTGTATGTGTGTATGTATGTGAATGTACGGCAGTGTGCATATATGTAGGTGCAATGTTAGTTAGTGTGTATATATATATATATATATATATATATATATATATATATATATATATATATATATATATATATATATATATATGATAATTATACAAACGATATTTCTGGGAGGAAAAGAGGCTTAATTCTTTACATTAATATAATGGTAGTAATATGATACAAGATTATATATAAGTTATATAATAAAGTAATAATGGAGACGGAGAGACAGAGACGAAGAAACGGTGACGAAAAAACAGAGATGGAGAGACGAAGATGAAGCGATGGAGACGGCGAGACGGAAAGACGAAGACCGAGAGACGAAGTGACGGAAAGAAAATATGGAGAGACGTATATTGTGTATGTGTGTATGTGTATATGAGTGTGTATGTATATGTATGTGTGTATGTGTATGTTAAAGGTGCACGTGTGTATGTGTATGTATATATGTGATGATAATGCAAAAGATATTCACGTAAGAATAAAAAGTTTTAATTCTCCACTTTAATATAATAGTAGTAATTTTTTTTATTTATTCTTTGGAACTTCAGTCAAGCTAATTTTAACAACATGTTATAGAAGAATTTGAATTATGCCGTTAATAATTATGTAGTTTCTTGAGTATGGACTTTGCAAGGTTCAATTGTTGTCAATCAATATCGCGACGATATTTTTCTATGTAAAAGCTATAGCGTTTATTAAAAAATGGATTTTTGTTTCTCATTTCTAATAAATAAACGATAATTAAGCTGTGTTGAAAATGATAATTCATTTCGTTAAACAATGAATTCTTTGCCTCTGGTAACCAGCAACAAATTCATTGGAATAGTATGTTTTAGCGCAAAAGCATACTTGTATATCATAGAATAATAATCAAGTCAAAGATAAAAATTTAACTTTATGCGAATCAAATGCAAATAAATTATATAAATGCAAAAAAGATGAATGTTAAGACAAATATTAATGTAAAAGATATGAATATCACTAAATTTATATTAGTTGAGTGAATGAAGAAAGGAAGCTGAATATTATCAATTAATCTTAGTTGTAATCATATTAATAAAATATTAATGAAGATAATATTTTTTTATTATTGTAATGTAATATCAGACTTACATTTAATTGAGAAGTTCTGTATTATCTATTAGTTATAATTATAATCATGCAGTCTTAATTAGTTAGAATTCTAATCACAGTAATGAAATGCAAATACAAATAATCAATCTTTATTATTACAACAGAATATTAAAGTAAGAGAAAGGTGTGAGATGGAGCCGAGGGTAGGGGCACATAAATGAAAAGAGGTGGGTGTGAGGTTTAAGGCAAAGAGGCAAAGTGGGGCCTTTTTGTTTCAATTAACATGAATAACAATTTAGAAGAAGAGTTAGAGGTCGTCAGTGGCTCATTCGGTAGAGCGACGGATTCGTAATCTCGAGGCTCCAAGTTCGATTTCCGCTCTCGGCTATATGATACAAGCACTATTGTACGTTACATGTGCTTTGTTCACAAACACACGGACGACCATCCGTCGCTAATTATCATCGCAATAATAGCATAAAATACAGCGACGTTAAATAAAAAAAAAGAAGAAGAATTACAATCTAATTTGAGGAGTGGCTATATCGAGGGAGGGCCAGGGAGGCCAAGGGGGGGGGTGGAAGTTGCTTAAATCCAGATCTTACAACTATATATATATATATATATATATATATATATATATACATATATATATATATATATATATATATATATATATATATATATATTATTTTAAAAAATTTAATATATGAAATAATTATCAATAAAAATATTAATTATTTTATGTTACATGTTATTTTATTAAAGTGCAAAGTGTACGGCGCACAGTGGAAAAAACGGGAAAAAATTCTACGCACTAAGCTATTTGAACCATACAGTGGTAATAATTTTCTTATTGATTTTTAAATATACTCAATTAAATAATACTGGTGCGCTGATTGTTTATATCTATATATCGGACATTATTATCAACTGGAAGAGCAAAAAAATAAAAATTGCTGGAATTCTGAGAATTTATTCTTTCTGTTACACAAAATATGTAAAAAAAATTTGCAAGGATTGCAAGGATTAATCTAGATTGGAAGGATCAAGAGCTACAGATCCTTAAAATTTTACAATTTTTCAAAAAAAGTCCTAACTTTATCATTTTTTTTTTCTGAAAATCTTGATCTTTTAGAGAGAAATTCATAAGAGAACTTCTCGTTGTAAATGAGGAGCAGAGTTAACACGATTTTTCATAGACCTGGAATTTGAAGTTCTCTGATTGATTCTTATATGTATTACATGGTAATTAAAATTACTCATTGTTTGCCAGTTCAGAAATTGCTTTTCGAGGGCTTAGTTTCTTTCATTTCACATGAACTTTAAAATAAATTTTGGTCATGTAAGTTAGAACCATCAATAAGGAGTCATGACAGTTAAGAATATATATTTCCATGTATGACTTATGTATTTTATTGAAAATAAGAAAAATAAATAATATTAGTACACAAAATTAATTTTCCTTTTTTTCAATTTACATTACTAATATAGTATGTGAATGGCTATTTTGAGAGAATTGATGAAAAAAAATGATAAAAATGAGACTTTTCCAAAAATTTTAAAAAATTTCCAAATTTCAAGGATTTACAGCTCTTAATCCTTTTAATCTAGATCCTTAAAAATTTTTTTAAAAATTTTGTGTATAAAAAAGAATATATTCTCAGAGTTTCAGCGATTTTAATTTTTTTGCTCTTCCAGTTGCTGTAAAATGTCGCATATATTTTTTTTTATTTAAGTGAGAACTAATCAACCTTAACATTAAAGTTGATAATTCAGTACATGAAAATAAAAAATATCGAAATTCGTGTCTAAGTTTAATTAAAGATTAAGTGTAGTCATGTTACTTTACGATGCTTTCAACTCCTAGACCGCTGGGATTACGTCATATGGCGCACACCCCTGACTCGCACATATCCACC
Source organism: Anastatus disparis (assembly GCA_017163975.1). Lineage (NCBI taxonomy): Eukaryota > Metazoa > Arthropoda > Insecta > Hymenoptera > Eupelmidae > Anastatus > Anastatus disparis. The sequence goes on from JAFFSR010000310.1 coordinate 3,845,870, forward strand.
CTTGATAGGGTCCTATCGAAAAGGCCTCAGAACACTTTTCTATAGGGAAAATCGACTTTTCATTTTTTCCAAATTCCGGCGGTCTAAAAGTTAAATCTTGAATATGAACACAAAAACTTAACCTATATATTAAACCTAACCTCAAAGCAGTACACCGAATCTCTTATAAATCTACACATAGCTATGGATATAATTACTAGGAAAATCTATTTTTGTGCTTCTATTTCTCATATGTGAAATCATAAACCTGCACGTCCTAAAACATAGCTTCAAACTCTCCAAAACCGAACCACCAAAGTTTTAAACTTAATTTTAAATCATAAATACTTAAGCCAAAAATATAGAAAATGTATATGTTCCAAACAAAAGAATGAAGGTCTTGCGAGCATATTTTTCTCAACTTTAATATTTTATTCCTAAAGCCTCGAACCTTGGTCTAGAAATACCAAATCTAAAAAAATGTAAAAAGAGAAACAAAGAATATTTTCCAAATCTAAGAATGTGGCTCCTTGAGATTATATTTTCTATTTCTCCATGTATAAAACTTGTATCATTAAAGACCTCATTTTGAATCCTCAAAACCTAACTTTGTATCCTCAACACGTAACTCCGCATCTTCAAAACCTGAATTTCTATCCTCAAAACCTAACTTCGTATTCTCACCACGTGGCTTTGCATCCTCAAAACCTAGTATCATTGAAACATAAATTTGTAGCTTCAAAACCTAACTTTGTATCCTTAAAACCTGAATTAGTATTCTTAAAGCCTAATTCCGTATCTTTAAAACCTGAATTGATATCCTCTCAACCTAACTACGTATCCTAGAAATCTTAATTGATATCCTCGATACCTAACTTCGTATCCTAAAAACTCAACTTCACATCTTCAAAACTAAAGTTTGCATCCTTAAATCTTAACTTTGCATCTTCAAAACCAAACTTCGAATCCTCAAAACCTGAATGCGTTTTCTCTAAACTTAACTCCGTATCCTCAACACATAACTTTACATCCTCAAAACCTAATCTAGAAACACCTCAACTTCGAATTCATATAAAGAACGTTTCCCAAGCTAAAGAATAAGATTTCTTAGATCTTTTCTAAAGCTTATATTTTATTTAATAAATTTAAAAAATTGTAATATCACGATATAAACATTGAACTATATATTTAAATCAAACACTAAATTACAACACCGAATCGTCAAATCGTAGTAGGTACATCTATAAGTGGAAAAACATCTGTAATTTAACATTTTTATATTTTTAATAACAGTAGTATTATTATAATATAACAATAATAATTTTATATTATATTGAAGAGAAACCACTTTTTTTCCGTTTCTCCGGTTCTCCGCATTTGTTAAATGTGTAAAATCTTTTGGTAATAATCTTAAATTATATTAAAGCAAAACCACTTTTTTTCCGTTTCTCCGGTTCTCCGGTTCTCCGCATTTGTTAAATGTGTAAAATCTTTTGGTAATAATCTTAAATTATATTAAAGCAAAACCACTTTTTTTCCGTTTCTCCAGTTCTCCGGTTCTCCGCATTTGTTAAATGTGTCCAATCTTTTGGTAATAAAAGAAGCAATTTTTTATTGGGTCCTATATAATTAGTCCTCATTAGTCGTAAGCATCTTTTTAGGCCATATTTTTTCGGGTCTTATATTTTTTCGGGTCTTATATTTTTTGGGGCCCAATATTTTTTTGGGGCCCAATATTTTTTTGGGCCTTATATTTTCTTGCGCCCTATATTTTTTTGGGTCCAATATTTTTTTGGTCTCTATATTTTTTTGGGCTTTATATTTTTTTGGGCCTTATATTTTCTTGCGCCCTATATTCTTTGGGCCCAATATTTCATTTTAATTTATATTTTCTTGGGTCCTATAATTTTTTTGGGTCCTATATTTTATTTAGCTTTAAATTTTTCTGGGCCTTATATTTTTTGGGCCCAATATTTTTCTTGGCATAATATTTTTTTGGTCTCTATATTTTTTGGGCCTTATATTTTTTTGGGCCAAATATTTTTTCGATTTTTATATATTATTGGGCTCTATATTTTTTTAGAACCATTATTTTTTTGGGCCCAATATTTTTTCGAAATTAATATTTTCTTGGATTTTATAATTTTTTTGGGTACTATATTTTATTGGGCTCTATTTTTCTGGGCCTTATATTTTTCAGGCCCTACATTTTTTTGAATCCTATTTTCTTTGGGCCTCATATTTTTTTTGGGCCTTACATTTTCTTGGGCTTTATATTTTTTTGTGCCCAATATTTTTTTGGTCTCTATATATTTTGAGCTTTGTATTTTTTGGGCCATATATTCTTTTGGGCCCTATATTTTTTTTTACTTTCTATTTTCTTGGGCTTGATATTTTTAAAGCCCAATATTTTTTCGATTCATATATATTATTGGGCTCTATATTTTTTTAGGACCAATATTTTTTGGGCCCAATATTTTTTCGAAATTAATATTTTCTTGGGTTTTATAATTTTTTTGGGTACTATATTTTATTTGACTCTATTTTTCTGGGCCTCATATTTTTCAGGCCCTACATTTTTTTGAATCCTATTTCCTTTGGGCCTCATATTTTTTTTGGGCCTTACATTTTCTTGTGCTCTATATTTTTTTAGGACCAATATTTTTTTAGGCCCAATATTTTTTTTTTAATTTATATTTTCTTGGATTTCATAATTTTTTTGGGTACTATATTATATTTAGCTCTATTTTTTGGGCCTTATACTTTAGAGGCCCTACATTTTTTTGAGTCTTATTTTCTTTGATCTCTTATTTTTTTGGGCCTTACATTTTCTTGGGTTCTATATTTTTTTAGGCCCAATATTTTTTCAATTCCTATGTATTCTTGGGCTCTATATTTTTTGGGCCTAATATTTATTCAATTCTTATATACTCTTGTGATCTATATTTTTTTGAAATTTATATTTTCTTGGGTTCTATGATTTTTTCGGGTCCTATATTTTATTTAGCTCTATATTTTTTTAGGCCTTATACTTTTCGCGACCTACTTTTTTTAGTGATATTTTCTTTGGGCTTCATATTGTCTTAAGTTCTAATTTTTTTGGGCCAAATATTTTTTCGATTCTTATATATTCTCTGGCTCTATATATATTTTGGGCCTAATATTTTTTTTTAATTTATATTTTCATGGGTTATATAATTTTTTTGAGTCCTATATTTTATTCAGCTCTATATTTTTCTAAGCCTTATATTTTTAGGCTCTACATTTTTTTGAGTCTTATTTTCTTTGGGCCTCATTTTTTTCGGCCTTTTATTTCTTGGCTTTCATATCTTTTTTAGTCCTATATTTTTCTAGGCCTTATATTTTTTTGGACCTACTTTCGTTCGAGTCCTATTTTCTTTGGGGCTCTAATTTTTTTGGGCCATTTATTTTTCTGGGCCTTATGGTTTTTTAACTTTTTTTTTGGGTTTGTATTTTTTTTAATCTTATATTTTTTTGGGCGCAATATTTTTTTATTATTATATTTTCTTGGTCTCTATATTTTTTGGGCCTAATATTCATCTGATTCTTTTTTTTTTATCCCAATATTTTTAAAAATCTTATTTCACTTCAGCTTTATATTTTTTTGATTCTTATATTTACTTGAGCTCTATATTTTTTTGAGCCCAATATTTTTTTGATTCTCATGTATTCTTGGCTCTATATTTTTTTGAGCCCAATATTTTTTTAAAACATTTTTTTGGGCCTAATATTTTTTTTATCATTATATTTTCTTGGTCTCTATATTTTTTTGAGCCCAATATTTTTTGGATTTTTATAATTATTTTGGCTCTAATTTTGGGCTCAAAATTCTGCCATAATAAACTAAATTTATTTGAATTTTCAATAATATTCATACAGCTTCTATGTCGTACAATTGGTAATGTTTACCTGAAATCTTCTGATGCAATGACAGTTTTACCACCGGAAGGTTGGTCCACATGGCATGAATCTTGAAAAAGACGATCAACTGCTTCAAAAGCAAATTTTGAAGTCATGAATATTTTATCCCAAATAATTATTTGTGTTTCCTTTGTTTGCTTTCTGCAGAATTAGGCTTAACATTACAGGTTGTACAATCTGTTAAATTTAAGAGGACGTTATATCTCTCTATCCTTTTCTAATCAAAAAATGTAGACTTTTAGAAAAACTAGTAGTTATTACTAGAAATCAATAGTTGTCTGCAACTTGTACAGTAAAAAAACAATATTTTTTTCTAATAAGGACAAATTCATTCTCTAGCTTCACTTATGATTTTGTAAGTATGTCAAACTTTTTTTGAAAACAAAGCATCAAAGTTAATTTCATTATTAATTAATTAATTTAATTCAGCGGCCTCTTAACGGTAGTTTAAATGTTGTATGCACGGATTTTCCATCGACTAATGCATTCGCTGCTATAGCTGTCCAAGCTGTACATAAATAATGAATAGTATGATCTTTAAAATAAACTATTAAAACGTTAATTAAATAACTTTTTTTACTTCCACCTGGTTCATCTATGAAAATATATTTTTCTTTATTTTGGTTGTTTCAACTCTTTATAGTAAAGTTAAATATTTGTCTTTGTTTATCAATTAAGAAATTTATTTTTATTTCTCATTCATTAAGAATATTATCATTATGATTTAAAATTGTTTGATTATTATTTTCTTCTATAGATGTGCTGATGTTAGGTAAATTAAAATCGTTTCAAGAAAATCCATTGACTTGTAAATTATTTTTAATAACATTCAATGCAAGATTTTTACCTATATTTTTTTCGTATTTAGGATGGTATAACTTATCTTTATATTTTTCATATAAATTTCGTGCATTTATAGGATTATGAAAAACGCAAATGAAAGCAAATAATTCATAAAGAATATAAAGGAAATCTATTGAAGATGCTTCTTCCAAACATCTATCCCATTCTTTATCTTCATTAATTAATTGTTTTGCCTTAGCTGCCTCATAGAACGAATTGTACATCACATCATAAACAGTACGCAAAGCTTCAAAAGATGTGGCTCCTCTTACATGTAATAGTAATAACCTCATGAAATAACGTTGTCTATCTTTCGGACATACAAAGTACATTCTACTAAGTATTGGTTTTCTTTTTTTTTCATTTATTCCACTTTTTCAGTTTTGCATCAAATGTATAAAAATTTGGTATTTCTAAATACCAGTGATTTCATGCTTCAAAATCTTCTCTATTTCATTCAAAATATGCTATTAATGTTGTTCTCACATTTTTTTGCATGATCATTTGTTCTTTTCCTTCTTTAAAAAATACGTTTCGTTGATTTTCTTCATGAACGCTTAGACGTTTTATAGTATGTGAAATAACATGTAAAGGATATTCTTATAATCTGTGCATTACTTGAGGTGGACATAAATATCGTGTATTAATGTATTGTTGGGTTTCGTCATATTCATATTTAACATTTTCACGATTGTCATTTTAAAAATTGTCTTCATTTACTGATTTAAAATCCACACTTACTTGATGTATTTTAATGTATGCACAATCATGACCTTTATAACAGTATTTGAATAAATATTTAATGCAGTGTACAGTGGAACTAACTTCTACGTTTATGTGTGCATCAAATTTCAATAATAAATAAGGATTATAAGGAACAACAAATCCATTATCTTCAATTCTTTCTGTAAATTTATTTTTAAAAATAATTTCGACGCCATCATTTTTGCGTTTGTATAGTGGATACCCATTTGATTTAAATGTTTTTGTATTATCAAATTTTCTTGGAAAGTTTCCAGTATATTGTTTCGTATTTTTATCCATACACGGACAATTCATATTTTGCATACCACAGGGACCGTGTATCATAAATTGTTTAACAATACTCTATAATTTTGGATAAGTATCTCTATTTGGGATTTCTGCAATTATTATTTTATTAACTTTTTCGGGAATATCAAATTTATTATTCTTATCCAACAGTAAGTTGTTACTAACAATGCATATGCGGTAATTCTCGTTTATGAAATTCAATTACATAACTATATGCAATACATTATCCTAATATTTCCTTTTTTATTACTAAATTTTTGAATTCTTCTACTTTATGATAAAATACTTTTGTTATAATATCCAGTCTATCTATTGCATTTTCATAAAGTTCCAAGTTTTCAGTTATTTCTTTCCAATGTGGGTTACAGGTCATAGTTACAAAAAGATCAGGTTTACCAAGATAATTTACAAGTGTCATTGAGTCAATGTAATTTTATTCTAAAAATCGTGGACTTCCTGAAAAGTTTAACGGTAATATTACCATTTTCCCAATTTTTGAAGAATCTTATTCTTTTTTGTTATGTATATAGTCCACAACACCTTTGTAACAATCACTTCTTTATACGTTTTGGTTTTTTCGTATGAAATATAATCTGGAGGTTTCAACTTTTTCAAACGCATCAACAATAAACTGTTGAGATAATTTTCCCAAATTAAGGAATGGATTAAATTCATTTCTAACACTAAATCTATAATTATGAAATTTCAAATTTGAATTATTAGATTTTCCAAATTTACTTTTCATATTTGGCACCCACAACCGCCATTAGGATGAATAAGCGGATATGTCATAGGATCTTTATGTTTGCTAATTGTCGGTATACTAATTGGTTTATCATACTTAGAGTGAATGACAATATCACGTTCAATAGAAGGAAGATTGTCTTCTCCAACATATACTATTGCAACTTCATTACAGGTAGGTAGATTATATCTTTTTCTAACCAAATTATTATTGCGGACAATAGACATAGTAACAGTTCATGAAGGACAATAGATTTTTGCACATTATTGTAGTTCTTCTTCTTCTACTTTATGCATTATTTAATAGGCTTTAGCATGAAGGTTAATGTCTCCTATCAAGATACCTAAATGTTTTAATAATGTTAAATTTTTATGAAACTTATTCCGTTCAATCGTTGCCATTTCATTATCTAAAATATATAATTGTCCATATTTACGTGCTTCATCTTTATTAGGATGTGACGCATATACATTATGGTAAATTTGTCCACATATTCTAATAACTTGTGGTCCTTTACCCGGCAATGTAACGAAATTGCCACCGAAATTCGCGAATGCTGAAGCATTATTGTACAACTTAACATTTCGTCGAAAATCAATAATTTCTTCCGTTAATTCAGTTGCTATAAACTTTAATTGTTCTGGGTAAGGAATATTTTCTAACTATGCTACTTCACCTTTATGACAACAATTGGAGAAACCGTTACTTTTAGTATATTCTGAAGCAAAATGTTTCGCATCACAATAAACACATGTATTTGTCATGGAACCAATGTTATTTTCAGATATGAGATTTTCATCGAAGTATATATTTGCTATACAACCAATCAGTTTCGAATTAATTTTTTCAGTTATTATTTTTCCATTTAATTTCATCAATTTATTTTCTCCTTTGCCCTTTATTGTTTTATCAATAATTTCGTTCAATACAATATTATGATTGTTATTATAATTATTATTATTGTAATTTTTATTATAATTATTGTCTTCAATTATTAATCGTTTACACTTAATAAATAATATCTTCAATTGATAAGAATCATATTTATGTTTTCGCTTTTTTTCATCTATTGGTTTATTTATTGTAGTATCATTATTAACATGTTTATTGTCATCAATTTCTATTTGTTTACACCTTGTGCGTGATTCTTTTAATTGGTAACAATTATTTTTTACTTGTGCTTTTTTGATAATATCGGCATTTTCCAATTTTTGATTCTTAATTTGTACCATTCTCTCATATTCATTATATTACTCACTAATAACTTTTCTATAAGTCTCTTTTTTGCGTAATTTTTCTTTTTTATGCAATTTTTTCAATTTATTAGTATCTCTATTTCCAAATGATTTTATTTTTTATATCTTAATATTTTTAATTTTTTTAATATTTATTTTGTTGTTCTTTTTTCATTTTCATGTAAGCTTTTTTCTTATGTGTAGCTTTATTCGTACGTATTTGTTCTATTTTATCAGTACCCTTTTTCATCTTTGATTTCATTTTTGTTATTTTAGTATTTTTTAATTTTTTTTTATATTTATTGGGTTGTTTTTCTCCAATTTTTATAAAAGCTTCTTTCTTATGTAAAGCCTCATTCGCACGTATTTGTTCCAATTTATCAATACTCATTGTTTCGTTGAATTTGTATTTTGTTATCTTAGTATTTTCTAATTTTTCTTCATATTTTTTCGGTTGTTTTTCTTTAATTTTTATAAAAGCTTCTTTCTTGAGTAAAGCCTACTTCGCACGTATTTGTTCCAATTTATCAGTACTCATTCTTTCCTTGAATTGCCATTTTTTCATCTTAGTATTTTCTAATTTCTGTTTATATTTATTTGGTTGTCCTTTTTTCATTTTCATATAAGCTTTTTTTCCGTAAAGTTTCTTGAACACGTCTTAGTTCTAATTTATCATTACTTTTTTTGCATTTTCATAATAATGTCTTTTTCTGAAATTTTTTTATATTTGTGTGATTGATTTGTTACCATTTTACTATTAACGGGATGTCGGAGCTGCAGCAACTGAGTCTTGCTTTTTTTATTTTATTAATATCTTTTTAAATTCATAAATTAAACAAATCTAATGACTTGTCCGCACTAAAGCTATATTAATACAATCATTTTTGTTAAAATAAAAAATCATTTAGACTTGTTATTTTTTTTATGAGCTTGGATTGGAAATCAGATATCAACTCGATAAACTTAACCATGAAATATGATACATTAAAAGTTTTTATTATAACTTTATATGTATAATATTTTGGTGGATTTTTTGAGCTGTCCGCACTAAAGTTTAATCTTACAAATTTTTACTTTGTTGCAAAAAAACTCAATTAAACGCATCATTTATTCATAAGTTAGGATTGGAAATATTATTAGAAGGCGGGCAGCTTCATCATGCTCTTAAGTCCTGTTACAAATAAAGCTTCTTTTTCATCTATCTTGTGATTCTTTATTTTCTTCATTTAGTTTAATCTTAACCGCGCTAATTTTATCATCGTTATAATTTAAGTAGATATTATCGATTCCTTTTATATCATTATCTGGTTTTAAAAATTTATATCTGAAATGTCATCGTCAATTTCCATCAAAATTGTTTCCTCATTCGAATTCTTTTGTTTACGATACATTTCCATGATCTTTTTTTTTTGCCAATAAATGCATTTGTGAGTTTTTTTCTAATAGTTCAAGCTTGGCGAAATCTAAATTTAATGGTATTTGATTTAGACGTTGCTCATGACAAAAACTCCTCTTTATCATGTCCGGTGGATTATCGTAATTAATATTTGCATTATTATAATTTTGCAAAACCGAACACATTATTTGTTGCGTTTTAAAAATTCATGATAAACGTAATCGCATCTGAGAAACATCATATCTTAAACAACATGGTCCTAAATTATAAAGTATTGCAATAGCAAGTACAATTGCAAAAACGCCACAGTCATAATTATCTGTTTGTGATTGTACTGTTTTGAATACTATGCTCAATTCTGATTTGTTTGGAAATAATCTGTTCATATTAATCTTATGCTCAGCTCGTAGATATTTAAGATTTGAACTGTCATATATATGAATTACCTTATTATTATAATACACACAAATCCGGTGACCCTTTTCCAAATTTCCTGAAAATAATAACTGTATAAATTCTCCATCGGTCGGTACTGATTTAATATATTGTGGTCTTTGAATTAGTGAATTCAATTGCATTTTGAATGAGGTATACCGATTTGCAATATTATTAAATTCTAATATATGAATATCGGTTAACATAACTAATAGAAAACTTCAAAATTAAGGCCTGTATAGAATCATGTTAACTCTGCTTTTCATTTACAACAAGAAGTATTCTCATGACTCTCTCTCTAAAACATCAGGATTTTCAGGAAAAAAAAATGATTAAGCTGGGACTTTCCCAAATATTTTTAAAAATTTCCAAATTTCAAGGATCTATAGCTTTTGATCCTTCTAATCTGAATCCTTGAAAATTTTTTTAAATCTTTTGTGTAACAAAAAGAATATATTCTTAGATTTTCAGAAATTTTTATTTTTCTGCTCTTCCAGTTGGTGTGAAATGTCCACATATATATATATATATATATATATATATATATATATATATATATATATATATATATATATATATATATTTATATATATATATATTTATATATTTAATCATTAAAAATGTTTGTTGTAAAAAGAACTAAAATGAAAATTATTTTGAGTTATTTCTAATAACTGTATTCTTCAATTTATTTACAGTTATTTACGGATATTTGCAGTATCAATATTTAAAAAATGTATAAATGATAATAAACAATCATTTATCTCCAGCCTAACGCTTTTTTATTGTTATTTACAGTTTTCAGTATTTTATTATAATCATTTGTTTTTTCACGGTATTATTCTACGTTTAAAAAATAATTTCCATACAAGGTGATAAAATATTTTACCATAAGATTATATATATATATATATATATATATATATATGTTGCATATCACAAGAAACTTTAACATCAAAACTAATTCTCTAATGTAAAGAATAAAAAATTAAATTAATAGAATTTTGAAATTTTGATATGGGAATACTTTTTATAAATAACTTTTTAATAACTTTGAATAATGGTAAATTTTTTAAATAACTTGTGGAATTGAATGCTAATTAAATTTAGTTTTAACATGAAGATAAGTATTCAAGTTGGAAATGTATTTAATAAAATAATGTAACTATTTATAAGTTATCACTTAATAGTAATTTTTGAACTTTTTATTCATATTTTAAATAATATTAAATATATGATTATCATTTTAATAGTTTTTATAAATTATTATGTAAATTTTATAAGTATATACTATTTAAGGAGATGTAAAATGGACAGTACACTTGCGCCGATAAATATTGGCTATATTTCCATTGTATTTCAAAATTTTGAGAGATGCATTAACATATAATATGTATCACAAAGATTATTCAGTTAAATTTTTAAATTTAATTTATTCATTAGTTATTGAGGAGTTTGAGTTCCAATATTATTTACTAATATTTTTCTATTTGGAATCAGAAACTTAAATATCTTGAAAACTAATGATTAAATTAATTTGAAAATTTAAATAAATAATCATCATGGTACATACTACAAGTTAATACATTCCTTTTATGGAAATTCAGCAATGGAATGGAAAGACCGTTGAATATGACATTTAATTTTTACATCTTCTCATAGTGAAATATAATCAAAGTTTGACAACAAATTCAACATAATGAAATAATTGTACTTTCAATGATCATATTTAATACAAATTTTAGAGTGATATTACAGAATATTATTTTTTTCCGCATTTATAATGAGTGTTTCGCAAATAATAAGTAAATTTTCTTTTGAAATATTTATTTTTTTAGGAAAAATTTAACTTCTATCTAGACAGTTTATAAATATAAATTCATAATTATAGACATAATCTGAAAAATTTATTCATATTTCATATATTTTCATATCTTTATAATTGACTATAAAAAAAATTTAATATCGAACAAATAATTTTTTGAAATTGTATTTTATAAAATTTATGTTTAAATAAAATTATTATTTTTTTAATATATATATTAAAAAAATAATTATCACTATAGATTGTAGTTAAATAAAAATGTTTATTTTAATAATTATAGCGTTGAAATTTATTTTGATGAAAATGTTATTTGATTGATATTTACAGTATTATTTTAATTATACTATATTTGAAAGGTTACTTGTCATCAATGAAAAAATATTAAATTTTTTCAATTAATAATCTATTAATATCAAAAATTCTAAAAATTATAATATTCATAATATGGAAACCTTACTTGTGACACATGCACTTTGTAATATTTGTATTTCATTCAAATTTTATAATAGATGCAAAAAGAATTGTTAAGTGATTGCAAATAAATATTTTATTATTCTGAAATATTCAAAATTAAAATTAATCAAAAATGTGTATTTTAATCTTTTGGTTTTTTTATTTAAATTTCGTATTTCATACATATATAAAATACATTTGTGAAGATATTTTTATTAGAAATAAACACAAAATTTTTGTTAAGCAAGTTATACGTAAAAATTAATTTCATAATTCAAATTCATGGTCATATATTAAGATCTGGAAACTAAAATTGTTACTCAGTTCTCAGTTTATTTATATCAAATATCGTACTATCTTTGTTTTTTTTATGGAAGTAGAGTGAAAAATAGTCACTTGATGAAATAAATTATACGCTTTTTTACTTTAAGCACATGTGTACATATATTTTTATATTATGTTTCATCAAATTATTTTCAATTTTATTTGGTACTCAAAATTAACTTTAATTAATTAATCTTTATTTACTTAAAATTAGTCATTTATACATAATAATATAATAAAAGAAAATTCAACCGAGCGACGTTAGGAGCGAAAGACTTGAATATAATTGATACCTATCAGCGTAAAACCCATTAAATTGTGTGACAATTTTCAACAGTTGATAAATATAATTCAAATCATATAATTCAAATCATATAATATATATATATATATATATATATATATATATATATATATCAATTTGAAACTACTAATAATTAATTTAAAATTCAAAAGTAACTAGCCTGTTGAAAATAATGACGTCTTTCCAGTACGTCATTGAAAGATGTCTCTGAAGACGTCTTTGAAGACGTCTTTGGTCGTGTCTTAGATTGGAACAGAATAAGACGTAATTTTTTTAATGTTTCGGAAATATAGTTACCAAATTACGTCTTTTTTATAAGTAAAATAACTTCAAAGACTTTTTCTAATAAATACTCATAATAAAAGACATGAATTTTCAAAAACAAATTCTTCTTTTAACACGAATGACGTCTTCCCTGTTGAAAATAATGACGTCTTTCTAAGACGTCTTTGAAAGACATCTGTGAAGACGTCTTTGGTTGTGCCTTAAATTGAATCAGAAAAGACGTCATTTTTCCAATGTTTAGAAAAGCTAGTTAACAAATAACGTCTTTTTATAATTCCAAAGACGTATTTTGTAAAGAAAAATTCGTAAGAAAAGACGTCATTTTCATTTAAAAAATACGTTTTTAAAAAAATTAAAAGACGTCATTTGTTAAATAACTTTTCTAAACATTGGAAAAATGACGTCTTTTTTGGTTCAAATCTAAGACACGACCAAAGACGTCTTGAAAGACGTCATTTTCTCCAAATTTAGGAAAAAATAACGTCATTTTTCATGAATTATGTCATTGAAAAATGACTTTACATGATAATCATTTTCCATTTAAAGGAAAAATAAAAAACGAGGTAAATCTCGTAGTTTCAACTTTTTGACAAACGAAGAGTATTTGCGATTGAACTGAGAGTGTTCTGGCCTTATGTATCTGCGTCTTTGAAATTTGTATAAGGGATCGCAAAACTTGAAAATCGCCACGTGGCGAGTTAAAATTAAATTGATGCAATCAGACATCAATTCGACTGTAAGTTACTAGGTGGCGATTTTAAAGTTTTCTGATCCTTGATGCAACTTTTGAAGACGCAGATATATAAGGCCAGAATGATCTCAGCTTAATGCTCTTCGTTTTTCGAAGAGTTGAAACTACGAGATTTACCTCGTTTTTGATTTTTCCTTTAAATGGAAAATGATTATCATGTAAAGTCATTTTTCAATGACATAATTCATGAAAAATAACGTTTTTTTCTTAAATTTGGAGAAAATGACGTCTTTGAAAGACGTATTTTTTTATAAAAATTCGTAAGAAAAGGCTTTATTTTTATTTGAAAAATACGTCTTTGAAATAATAAAAAGACGTCATTTGTTAAATAACTTTTCTAAACAATGGAAAAATGACGTCTTTTTTGGTTCAAATCTAAGACACGACCAAAGACGTCTTCAAAGACGTCTTTCAAAGACTAACTGGAAAGACATTATTTTCAACAGGGTATTTTAAAACGGAATATGAAAGATAAACATGTATCGTTTTATTCCTTAAATATCACGAATTCAAATATAAATTATTAGTAATTTTAAAGTTTTGTATATGATGTAAATAATTCTATATTTAATAATTTTTAATTTTAGTTTCAGGAAATGCCGCCCGAAAAGATATTAATAATTACATTTTCTGCGAAATATTGACCTTAAATCAAGTAGGTAAAATATCAGTCTTAGTACCAAAAAAAAGACACTGGGCATCGCAAATTTATGCTCTTACTTCATAATATAATAGTACCAACATTGATCCCTAAAATTCAAGCTATAGTACTAATTGAAATTATATCGCCACTTTTTTTTTAAGTACCTTAGTACATAAATCAGATATACTTGATTTAGAACCTATTTTAACCATACTTTCCTTTCTCCGTACAGTTAGTTCTAGTAAACGTCAAATACTGTTTACGATTATTTCATGGTTTGTGATTGAAACACGTGATTAAAAAGAATGAATTCCTATTATATTTTTTCACTGATTCTAATGCAATTTAGTAGAACAAATTCTTAATTCATCATGATATAATTTGTATTTAAACAATTTTTATGCACATTGTAACTTTAATTATTTTTTTTTATAAAAATATAAAAATTTAATTTAGTACAAAACTACAATATCAAAATTCATAAGTTGTAGCAATTCTTTTTTATTTTAAAATTGGCTAATTTATACATGATAATATAATATATGAAAATTCAACCGAGCGACTTTAGGAGCGAGGTATTTTTTGCTAGTTTGATGAATTAACATCATATACTAATACAATAATATTGTCATGTCATAATATTATTCATACTTAACTATTTTCCAGTTGTTATTTAAACATTCCCACAATATTATCACAGCATTAGTTTATTTGTGTTCAACTAAGGAAAAAATTATTCATATATGAATGTACGTTAAATAGAACATTTATCAAAAAACATTAATCTTTCATATTTTTTTAATTGGTGTATAGAATTATCTGTTCACATTTTTTCAAATATGTAGCCATATTATCGATTTACGAACTCAAAAAATTTATTTTTATGATATTTTTACTTCTCAATAACTCACAATTTTAAAATTAATATTAAATAAGCATAAAACTTAAATTAATTTAGAAATTTATAAAACTTTATTTAATTTAAACAATAAAAATATGTCACTTAAGCTACAATACTTAGATTTTTGTAATTCGCTATGAGACTTGATATAATTGTACATAATTCCTGAAAATGGTAAAAATATTGCAAATTCAATTAGCTAAGTCATTTATTCCAAAATATAAACAGAAGTGGTTGGAAACTGATCGGAAAAAAGATCGTTTTAAAAGAAAAAATAGCAAGTTTTTAAATAATGATTTAATTATACATTTTTCAGAAGAAAAGGATTCAACACAAAACATGGAACTATCACTTAGCAGTGATACACGTTCTTTTGAGAATATTTCTAACATCATGAAGGTAGGCCGACCTTGCACACCCTTTCCAAAAAGGATGCTTAAAAACTAAAAATAAAAAAGCTAAGAAACATGCTTCCAATCATTCTAAAGAGGAACCGGCATTATCTCTGAAATTTAAAGTACAACAGATTTCAACAACAATTCCAGCAACTGAAAATAATCTAGAGTAAACGAAAATATGAAAAATCAAGGATTCATACCGAAAATATTTATGGGAATAAGCTTTACCCTCCTTTCTCTACAATCGTAGATGCCATGAAAGCTTGCTACCTTGAGCACGTTACAGTTTCTAATAGTGGAGCAAAGGTATATGTAATATCCTTACTTAAACATACTTTAAAACGAATAATGATGACTTTAGATAAAAGTGTGTTAAAAATATAACGAAAAGTTTAACATTTTTGGGCAAGTGGGGTATGGATGGAGCTTCGAGACAGCAAACAACAAGGCAATACTGGAATTTCTCGGGTCGTTTTATTGACCTGCCCTTAAGTGATGATAATAATCCTAATCGAATCAGTGCGAATAATAAATCAGATGCATCAGTTTATATCTGCAACTTTGTGTCTGAGGTTGTCAGTGGCTCAGTCGGTAGAGTGATGGATTCGTAATCTCGAGGTTCCGAGTTCGAATCCAGCTCTCGGTGACCGAATGATACAAGCACCGCTATACATTACACGTGCTTTGTTCACAAACACACTGACGATCTCCGTCGCTAATTAGCATCAAAATGATAGCATAAATACAGCGACGTTAAATAAAAAAAAAAAAAAAAAAAAAAAAACTTTGTGTCTCTAGAACTTACTACAGTTCATAATAAAATATTATGGGTTAATGAAAAACCTTCTTCCGTCTTTTATACTCGTCTAATAAGTTTTAAATTCATTAAAGAAAGTAATGAGGTGACAGAAAATTGCTACAAATAAATTACAGAATTGTTGAATAAAGTTAAAATTACAGCTTTGAATTTAAAGAGATAGCATTTAACATAGCATTTAACTTAAAATGTACCATGATTGATGGTAAAACGTACCATGTTTTGGCTAAGGAACAAGCGTCTAGTCGTTGCAACATTTGTGGTGTTAGTCCTGAAAATACCAATAAAATAGATTATGTATTACGGGTGGCAGGAAGTACTTTTCAACAAAATTTTTTGGTGATAAGAAATTCCTCCGCGATAATTTTCGTAATATTTTTCTCAATCATTTTCCGCTAAACAGAAAATCGTAACTGTTCCTTTTCGCGAGATATAGCTATTTTAAAAAAAAATCGTTGAACTCATAATATACATTTGAGAACACTATTAACTTTTGAAAATAAATATTTTAGTGAGCTAACTGTTAAATAGAATAAATAAATATTTTAATAAATAAATACAATAATATAATAATAATTTAATAATATAATATTTTTTTGAATAATTATGTTTAAAAAAATTTTTTCTTCAATAATGTTTTATTTTAATAACATAATAATTTTTTTTAACAAATATTTTAGTGAGCTAGCTGTTGTTTATATTTCCAAATATGAAAAAAAATTTTTTTAAAAATGTAAAAAAAAATGTAAGAAAAAAAAAAATAAATAAATAAAAAAAAATTTTAAGAAATAAAAAAATAATTTGTAAGAATAAAAATATGAAATAAAGCAGTGTATTTAACTTTATTGACCTATATTTAATTAATATTGTAAGTTTTTGTTGAATTATTTCTAAGTTATTCATTTAATTTTATTTGTATCAATTATTTTAATAAATTAATAATGTTAACAAATGTATGATATATAAATGTATATTATATATACAAAAATAACTATATCTCGCGAAAAGGAACAGCTACGATTTTCTGTTTAGCGGCAAATGATTAAGTATTATGAGAGGAATATTATCACAGAGGAATTTCTTATCACCAAAAAATTTTGTTGAAAAGTACTTCCTGCCATCCGTGGTATTAAAACTTCAATCTAACATAGAATTTTATGAATGGGGCCTCTCCATATTACATTGTTGGATCAGATTTATGGAATATACGTTACATATTGGCTATAATTCAGATTTTCAAAAATCTCAGGCTAGAGGGATCAATAAAAATTTAAAAAAAGATCGAAAAAGACAAATTCACTTATCTTTGAAAAATAATTGTAATTTAACGGTTGATGTAGTCAAGCAAGGTGCAGGTACAACAAACACTGAAAATGTCGCACGTACTTTCTTTGAGAGGCGAAAAGAGGTATCCACAATAATCAATGTTGATGAGGATGTATTAACCAGATTGTATGTAGTCCTTCAAATAATATCTTGCACGAAAAAAATTAAGATCGGTGAATTTGAAGAATATGGCCAAGATACTGCTAGAAAAAGTGTTAAACCTTATCCATGGTATAATATGCTACCTTTAGTGCATAAGGTACTGATACATGGATGCGAAATAATAAGAAAATTTGATAAACCGATGGGATAATTTCCAGAAGAAACGGAAGAGAGTAATAATAAAATATTTCACAAAGCTCGCATTGCACATAGCAGAATGTGTGGTAGATATTATGCATTACTGTATGATACTTTCAGATCCTATTATAAGCAGCTTAAGAAAATCGGAAAAAAACTAAGCGAAGAATTAATACCTGAAGTCAAACAATTTTTAAAGTAAAAAATTAACTATTTTTCTTTGAAGCACATTTACAACTGAAAAGACTCAATAAAATATGAAATTTTTCGTGACCTATATAAATCAGAAGTATTTTTTTTTTTTTCTATTCTCTTTACGGGATTTTCATTTCATTTAACAAGATTTTTGACATTTTTTACTGTGGTGTCAGACCACGCCTAGATTTTTATTTTTGACATTTTTATCCTAGTGCCAGACCATCCCTTTACTGGTTCGGTTCATGAGATCGATCCCAGCCACGAAAATCCAGAAAAAACAGTGTGCAGCAGACAATGCTTCCATAAAATTCGCCCTAGCGGAGATTCGATCCCACGCTCCTCGAGGTGTAATTGTGTCGACCGGCAGGCACATCTGCACAGCGCTTTGCTTGATTACGCCAATCGCCCCTCTTGATTAAAAATTATAAAAAAAAAAAATAAAAAAATAAAATTTAAAAAATATGAAAAAAAATAAGAAAATTTAAATAAATAAAAGAAAACCCTTTGAAAGACTGCTACCTTAACGTGGTGAAGGGGCTTAATCTTGTATGAACAGAGATAAGATGCAGTCAAAACTTTGATTTTTCCTTTTAAAACAGATACATTTTATACATTTTTAGCTGAAGTATATTATAATCTAGAAATAATTTTAGAGTTTAGGGGATTCGGTTTTGGAGAGATACTGAATTATCAACTTTGTTGTTAAGGTTGATTAGTTCTCACTTGATTAAAAAAATATATATGCGACATTTCATCACAACTAGAAGAGCAAAAAAATTGAAATCGCTGAAACTCTGAGAATATATTCTTTTTTATACTCGAAATCTGTAAAAAAATTTCCAAGGATCAACATTGAAGGGATCAAGAGCTATAGATCCTTGAAATTTGGAAATTTTTCAAAATTTTTAGAGAAGGCCCAACTTTATCATTTTTTTTCATCAATTCTATGATAATAGCCTTTGACATACTATATTAGTAATGAAAATTGAAAAAAAAAACGAGAAATTAGTCCTGTGAACTAATATTATTTATTTTACTTATTTTCAATAAGAAACATAAATCATACATAAAAATATATGTTTTAAACTGTCATAACTTCTTATTAATGGTTCTAACTTACATGATCAAAAATTTATTTTAAAGTTCATGTAAAATTGAAGAAACTAAGCTCTTGAAAAGCAATTTCTGAACTGGCAAACAATGAGTAATTTTAATTACCATCTAATACATATAAGAATCGATCAGAAAACTTCAAATTCCAGGTCTATAAAAAATCGTGCCAACTCTGCTCCTCATTTACAACGAAAAATTCTCTTATGAATTTCTCTCTAAAAGATCAGGATCTTCAGAAAATAAATGATAAAGTTGGAACTTTTTCAAAAATTTTGAAAAATTGTAAAATTTTAAGGATCTATAGCTCTTGATCCTTTCAATCTAGATTAATCATTTTAATCCTTGCAAATTTTTCTACATATTTTGGGTAACAAAAAGAATATATTCTCAGAGTTTTAGCGATTTTTTTCTTCCAGTTGGTGTGAAATGTCTGATGTATAGATATAAACAATTAGCGCACCAGGATTAATTAATTAAGTATATTTGAAAATCAATAAAAATATTATTACCACTGTACGGTTCAAATAGCTGAGTGCGTAGAATTTTTTTCAGTTTTTACCACTATGCGTCGTATAAAGTTTTTCTGAATAGCCCATCAATTAGGCAATTTCATTCCTTGACAATTGATCAATAAATTTATTAGAACATCCAAAGATATAACTTTTATTGGTCAATATAATAGCGTCAAAATTAAAATGTATTGATTTGAATTTTTAAAAATGATCATAATTATTTTTTAGATCAAATATCAGTACAATGTTAACGTTTAAATAATTTTTTGAACAATTTTAAAGTAATTACTTTCTGTTTAAATACAAATACCTGCATAAATATATATGATCAAATATGTATTTGTGTAAAGTGATTGTCAACAATTAATTCAATTATTATTTTATATATTAAATAAGAATAGTTTTGTTTATTTTGATTCAGACATTTAAAAAAAAACATCATCCATTGTGATTCATAACCATTTTCACACAATTTAATTTATTAATATTACGTTTAACATTATAATATTAAACAAAATTGAATTATAATTAGAGTGTGAATGTGTCATTAGTGTGTGCGTGTGTGTGTGTTTGTGTATGTGTGCGTGTGTGTGTATGAGTGTCATTGTTAGTGAACGATCATGATGTGTGTAGGTGAGTTATGCGTGTAGTGTTTTGTCAGTTAATATGCGAATTGATACGAATCGGTGTACGTGTATGTTATGATATTTTTGTGTATTAGTATAAATTTGTGTATATGTGCTGTGCGCGCATACGATTATTTATGTATAGGTGTATGTGTGTGTATGTAAGTTCGAGTGCAGACGAGTATGTGTATATTCGTGTCAGCTAAAAAGTAAGTCCTACTGTATTATTATAACGTATGTGTATGTTTTTATGTGTTGGTGTGTTTGTGGGTGTCCGTAAGTATATGTTCATAGCAAAGAAGAAGTTTATGTTGGTAAATTGCATATATAATTGCATATAGTTGGTGTGTATGTATGTGGTTGTGCGTGGGTGTTCTTGTGGGTGTGTGTGTGTGTGTGTGTGTGTGTGCACGCGCGCGCGTGCATGCGTGTGTATGTATGTGTGTGTGTGCGTGTGTGCACATGTGTATATTTGTGTATGCATATATTACGTAGGTATGTGTATTTGTTTGTCTATGTATTATGTGAGTGTGTGTGTATGCGTGTGTGTGTGTGTGTGTGTATGCGGGTGTGTGTATTTGTTTGTCTATGTATTATGTGAGTGTGTGTGTATGCGGGTGTGTGTATTTGTCTATGTATTATGTGAGTGTGTGTGTATGCGTGTGTGTGTGTGTGTGTGTGAACGCGCGCGTGCATGCGTGTGTAAATATGTGCGTGTGTGCACGTGTGCACATGTGTATATTTGTGTATGCATATATTATGTAGGTGTGTGTGTATTTGTTTATCTATGTATTATGTGAGTGTGTATGAGTGTGTGTATATGTGCGTGTATATGTGTGCGTTTATATTATGTGTATGTATATTAGTAAAAGTGTTCATGTCACTTAAAAAGTCTGTCGTTTTGTATTCGTGCCACTGTCTATGTTTCTGTATGCGTATATATCGTATGTATGTGTATTAGTGTAAGTGGTCACGTCAGTTAAAAAGTTTGTCATTTTGTATTCGTGCCACTGTGTATGTTTCTGTGTGCGTACACCCGACTTGAAATGCTATCAGGGTTGCCCTGGTAAATGCAGTGGCCTCTTTGTGGCTACCATCGATGGCCCACATCATAAATATAATGGTCGTGGCCCCCATCTTTTCTGATACGCGCTGATTTTACCGTTCACGCATGCGCTTTTATACAGCAGAGTAGTTATAATTTTTGTATTTTGAAGCGAGGTTAGTTTCAGAACAAGGTTATAGTTGATTAGATTGAGTTTTTTACGACACTTACTATTTTTAAAAAATAAGTAGTAAAGTAGTTAGATAACGTTATTTAAACAAAATTCAAGTTAAAGATTTTTGCCAAGAAAAAAAAATTTTAACAAAAGCAGCTGATACTGAAAACATTTGCGATTCAGTATACTTTAATGAAAAGTTGTATGATGATGTAGGGCAAAATAATGAAAGTTTATTAGATCATTCAGAAAGTTATAAATCAGAAAATAATGTAAAAAGTGATAGTATAACTAGTAGTGATGATGAAGATGTAGAAGATGGTGTAGCAAATGCAATTATTAACGTGACTCTATTCGTACTTGAGTTAAGAAAATGGGCTTTTAAGTTCAAAATTCCACGTTCAAGTATGGACATTTTACTTCAAATTTTAAAACCATATCATCTAGAATTACCTCATTCTTCTCTTTACATTTTGTATTCGTGCCACTATGTATGTTTCTGTGTGCGTATTAGTTGGTTCGCCTTTGTCCATAAGTATATAAGTTTATAAAGGCCCTATATATAGTGCGCCCGTATGATAGTGTATTTGAGAAAATTTCCGTGTCAGCTAAAAAGTGAGTCGTATTGTGTATTATTGTTACGTATGTGTATGTTTTTATGTGTGTTGTGGGTTTGTCGGTGTCCGTAAGTATATTTCTATTAGGAAATATGACACCATATATATATCTAACCAAGATGGTGGTTAGTAATCGGGCAAATGCATGATGGTAAATGAAGTAAATCAAGTTAATTACAAAAAATGTATATTTCTATGATAAATATTTTTGACTGGGCTGGCCAAAATGCAGCTCAAAGAAAGTTTTTTGAAGACGAACGAATTTTAAAAGCCGGACACATCATATCTTGTGGTGAAATCGATAAATCTAAAAGTGGTGAGGTTAAGATTGTTTCGTCTTGCCTACAGACTACAAATATGCGAGATAAACCTCACCGCATCGAAGGAAAAATAAGTAAAGAAGGTATTATAAATGAGTTTAAATGTTCATGTAAGGCAGGTTTAAGCGGACAATGTAAATATATTGTGACAACATTACTTTATATATATGGGTAAGTTCATGATCTAATGTTAAAATTTATTCTTATTTCATAGTGTGCCTCTAGTGCTACAAAAACTTATTAAAATTTTAGTCCCAAAGATGTTAATAAGTTATCTTGCACTGACAACAAATGTCAATGGAAAGATAAACAGAATCTACTTTTACAAAAATACCAGCCTGCACCGTTAAGTGAACATCAATGTTTTTTTAAAAAAAGAAAAATTAATATCGAGCCATTAGATGAAAATCAAAAGAAAGCTCTTTTTACCATGATAACAAATGAGATACCTTACAGTGGTATAGTTAAACATATGTAAGTATTATTACATTGTGTAATCAATTGAATTTTTAAATATTAAGACATTTTATGATAAAATTTTCGTTGCAGAAAAGGCAGACATTTTGCTTATAAGCAAAAAGAAGTATCTTTGACTATAATTGAAGAAAAAGAATCTATAGAAATGATTTTCAATTTACAAGATAATCCACTTATGGATGAAGTGAAAAAACAATACTTTGGTTCTCTTAACAGTTGCTGCGAAGAAAATATTTCAAGATTACAAGGGAATTTTATTGAAATTTGTGGAAAAACTAAAGCCTATTACGATGAATGGATAAAGCAAAGGAGTATTCGTATAACTGGTAGCATATGCTATGGTTTATATACGCATACAAAACACAGGAATCCAAAATGGAATAATAAACTAAAAAATGTATTTTATCCAAAAAATTTTAAGAGTACTAGGGGGCATGCCCCCTGCACGCAAGCGCGCCAACCCCCATCTTGCTTTTATAATTTAAAAAAAATATCCAAGAATTTGCAATTTTGAAAAAAATATGTAGAAATATAATTGTAATAATTTTACTATGATTCAGCTAAGTAGATACAGGCAGACAGTGAATAAGTACACTTGATTTAATAATTCAATTATAGAGATTTTATTTGATACTTTTGTAATGAACTGAATATAATGATAGTTTTATATTTGACAGTTTTATAATGAACTAAAATGGAAGACAGTAATAGATATTTGAAACATTTATGGATTAAGAATAAAAAATTTGGAAAACTGTAATGTCGGTGTTTTTTTACAAAATTAAATAAAAATTAAATTTAATTTATAAAGACTATATTTAAGTGTTAGATATTGATTTTGACTTAACAAAATTTAAATCTTATCATTTGATTATTAAACTTCAAATTAGCTTTTTCAAAATGATATTTTCAACCCTATACTTTAAATAAAATCGTAAAATTGATAATTATTTATATTATTAAACTTCACGATGATTACATGATAGTTAGCTAATTGTAAAAATATATTGTAACCTATTTTTCATTTATTATAAATCTTAAACTTATATGTTATCATATATCGTTATATACAAAACTTAAAATTAGCTATTACCAAGTTGACTACAAGCTTGAAATCAGCTAATTTTCAGTTATTTTAAAGCTCAAATATAGCTTAATTTAGTTATTTCCTAGCTAATTACATGCTTAAATCCAGCTAAATTTAACGCTGTAATATAGTTCTAAAAATGAGGGGCACATTTCTAACGATAACAGCGATAACAGCGGTGATATACTTTCAATAATATAGAGACGTATAATATAAATAGATCTAAAATGCAGCTAAAATTCAGTTAAAAACAAATTAATATTTACCTGAAATTGCCTAAAATTACTATAAATTTTAGATAACTGTTAGCTAAATTTCAGCTAATTTCCAACTAAATTTTGTATGAATTTAGCTAATTTTAACATTAAATTTAGCTAACTTTTGATTTAATGTAGCTAACTTTTGATTGAATGGAGCTAACTTTTGATTAAATGTAGCTAACTTTTGATTGAATGTAGCTAACTTTTGATTGAATGTAGCTAACTTTTGATTGAATGTAGCTAACTTTTGATTGAATGTAGCTAACTTTTGAATGAATGTAGCTAACTTTAATTTAATTTTATCTGACTTCAGCTAACTTTAAGCTAACTTTAAGCGAAATTTCAGTTGGATTCTAGCTAAATTCTAGCTAACCAAGGACAAATCGAATTCTTACACACAGCAGCAACGGCGACGGCGGAATCTGTTTATAATATAGAGAGATATAGCTAGCTTTTAGCTAAATTACAGCTAAATATATCTAAATTTTAGCCAACTTTTAGCTGATTTTCAGCTAAATTATTGCTAAATTCATCAAAATTTTAGCTGACTTTTAGCTGATTTTAGCTGAATTTTAGCTGAATTTCAGCTGAATTTCAGCTAAATTTAGGAGCCAAAAATGAGCGGCGTATTTCAGACGGCGACAGCGTCGACAGCGGCGATATATTTTTAATAGTATAGAGAGATATATACAGAATATGGAAAAATCACAGAAGAGAAGGCTAGGAAGTCGTATATTACTGTTACTAATAATAAAGTAATATGTCTTGGATTGATAGTATCAGCTTCGAACCCTTGGCTTGCTTACTCACCAGATGGTGTTATTTTTGGGAATAATAAGCCAACGGCTTCATTAGAAATAAAATGTCCTTTTATTAGTAAAAAGTGTGACATTAATGAAACTGTGACAAGTTATATAGGAAAGTGCTTGCAAATAATAAATGAAAATCTTTATTAAAAAAAAACATGCTTATAATGGGCAGGTGCAGCTAGGAATGGCTGTAATAAATGTTGAAAAAACACATTTTGTAATATATAAGCTGCAGATGACAAAGTGTTTATTTTAAATGTTAAAATGAATAACTTGTTTATTATGAAAATACATTTAAAAAATTATATTTTGAAAAAATAATTCACTTTACATGTTTAAAAAATAAGAAATAATTTGTACTTGACTTTATAAAAATTTTAAAATCACGAATGTTACAATTTTGCTGTGGATGATGTGTTGATGAAAAAATGTTTATTTAACCTTTAGAGGACGGGGGTCCACCCTGAGAACACTATTTTTTTTTGTATATTACATAAAATTTCACCTAAAAACATTTAATAGTTTGTGTTCTCAGGGTGGACCCCCGTCCTCTAAAGATTAACCTATTTCAAAATTAATACATGGTGTAAAATATAGATACGTTGAATATAGATAAATTGTATAAGAATGTATATGAATATCTAACAAAAAAATTTAATTATATATTCAGCTACGGGTGATAAAACATTTATTAAACATGTCAAAAGATAAAATATTTTTATTATAAAAAGGCTTTATGTTAAGGAAAGTTATATTTTTTAAAAATTATCTATTTAACATATGTAAAAAAATAAGATAAGTTGTATGAAAATGTAGAGTTTTATTTATTCTTAAAAAAAGATACTTTATTAGAAATTATATCAATAATTGGTGACGTTGAAATTATAAATCAGTATAATGATGTAATATAAAAATTATGTAAAATATATCATTATTGTATTTTATTTTCAAAATAAAATCAATGAATATTCATAAATTTGTCGGCATTCAATACAGGATCACTAATATTAACTGTAGCACACAATACATTTAATATTTCACTGGCTATTGGAACAAGATTCACAGGCATTCTTGAACCAACTATATTCCAAACTTTAATTCTTTGATTAACTCGTTCAATATGAACTCTGGCTGCAGCAATTTTTGATGAAGCAAGAGACTCACTTTGAGAAAATTGTTTCTTATATTGTAGAAATGGTGGTCGTATACACTTCTATCTATTTTTCTGACATCGATAAAAAAGCCTCTGACTACCATGATTCCATTACCAGGTTCTAATGAATGTATTAATTTACTTTGGCTGAAGACTGCTGTGTCGCTGGTCCTGCCTCCGTATGCAGGACTTACAAAATTAATTGTTCCTGCTGGTGACACTCCGATAAAAAATTTTACAGTTGCTGCACCATTGTGGTGTGAGTAGGTTTTAAGTTGACAACATAAATTCTCTGGTTGCTGAATAAAAATCTCTGCACAATCTAAAACCACTCGAGTGTCTTTGAAACCTTCAAAACATGTGGGTAAATTTCTAGAAATTTCCTCTCTTGATGGCCAATGAATGAAAACAGATAAAATGTTATTAAGGACTTGTATGGTCTCAAAAAATATTTTTTGACATAGTTGAGAAAATGTGCATGTAAAAATAAGTGCCAGTAGTCTATATGATATATTATGTTTCATTTTCATATAAGTTAAAATAATCCTGCCACGAGTTTTTAATTTATACTTTTCACTTACTTTGTGTGTGTGTATATGTTCATTGCAGTAAAGAACTTTATGTTGGTAAATTGCGTAAAAGTTTGTGTGTGTGTGTGTGAGTGTGCGTGTATGTGTGTGGAATAAAGAATATATATTCGATTAATGGTTTTATTTCTGTTTTCTGAAACACTCATAGTTCGCTTCAATTTTTTTTTTCATATTCATACATTTGCCTATAATTTTGCAGATTCTTATCGATGGGAATATACATTTTAAAAAATAAATGTAAAATAAATTCAAATGAGAACAATTATTGTAGATTATAATTTAATACCAGTTTTTTAAGTGCTAATACATAACAAAATTTCATATTAAATATAATATTTCATTTTTAGACATATAATATGATTCCATAAAAAGAAACTTATTTTATACACATATAGATAGTATCATTTTATCAGTGATTAACAAATGATTGTTGAATTTAGTACAACGAACAACATATTTATGATTTCAATTTTTAAAGTTCGAAAAAAAATTAAATACATATTTTATATTGAAATACTATTGTCAATGAAATTAGCAAATATATATATATATATATATATATATATATATATATATATATATATATATATATAATAATATGATATATGAAAATGCAACCGAGTGACGTTAGGAGCGAAGTAAATTTTGCTAGTTATGTTATTAAATTTAATGAATTTCAAATAAAATAATACACTTGTATATATGAGTATGAGATATTTCAAGTTCACTGACGCGGTTAAAAAATAATAGATAAAAGTGCAAGAATTTGTTCCATTTAGATCTCGAAATAGAAAAAATAAATTTTTTCTTATACTTTCTGTTTACCGGTTATAAGCGTCAACTGTCTCTTTCTCTTTCTTTCTTTCATGTATATTGTAGCCTATACTTTTCAATTCATCGGCTACAACATTTGCTCTCTCTCTCTCTCTCTCTCTCTCTCTCTCTCTCTCTCACGTTCTTCACATTTCTTGCACTTTTTCTGTGCCGTATGGACCTACGCATCATACTTATTCCTCTGATACGTGGCTCAACTTGTGCCTTGTCGATGCCAATGACTTACTGCTTGACTATTGGAAGACTGATGTACCATTTATTGACGGACATGACTTTATTGTTGCGACTGTGCAGTCGTTTCTCTCTAGGCCTATACTTAATGATTTTACTTATCGTGATTATAAAGCGGTTGACGAAATTGCTCTTCTCAATTATTTTCGATCGCTAAATTATGCAATGCTGCTCTCATTAAATATCACTAGTGTGCCAATAAATGGTGATCTTATTAAGTTTGAATCTTCTGTTCGTAGTCTTGGTGTATGGCTTGATATTAAGTTGAACTGGCAGGATCAAATTGCGCATGTGTGCAGCAAAAGCCATTCGTTGCTCTATAGATTAAATTTCTTTCGAAAAAGTACCACCATGGTACTACGTAAGCATCTTATCCGTTCCTTACTGTTTCCTATGCTTAATTACTGCTGTTTGGTCTATATTGACCTTTCCGCTGAACTCGATCTGTGGCTTCAAAGGGTCATAAACTCTGGTATTCGTTACATCTAAGGTGTAAGTAAGCGCGAGTACATCTCTGCTTATAGGTCCTTTCTAGGCTGGTAATCTACTTTGGGTAGAAGAAACTACTTCACTACCACCTTCTTATATGAAATGTTTTTGTCACGCTCACCTTTATATCTGTATTCTAGATATCTGTGGAGCCGGCCAGTGAGGACACTGAGGGGTGATGTAAGACCGTCAACCATTCCTTTTTCATCGACCGAGTATCACGAAAGATCGTTCCTGGTTGTGTCATCGCAACTATGGAACGGTTCACCATCATTATTAAGAAATTAACCATCATTGGCATCATTCAAGACATCAGCATACTCGCACTACCTTTCCCTTGAGAATGAGTCTCTGCTCCGAGCTAAACTTTGATTACTTTCAATTACTGTATCTTTGATTTTATTATATTTTTACTTAGTATTTTATTTTATATACTTACGAATTGTATTATTTTTGTTGTACAACATAATGTACAGTTAATAAATTTAAATATCTATCTAAAATATCTATCTTTCTTTCATATGTATTATAGTCTATCCTGTTCTATTCATCAGTTAGAAATATCGACTTTCTCAAATGTATCATAGAAAAGTTTTTAAGTAATACTTTTTGGAATAAAAAGTTAGAATGTGTGATGCGATTGATTGTGTAATTTTATTTTTTATAATTATATTTGTTTTATTTTTATAAATTATAATCTATAGTGTGTTATAATAAGAGTATAATAAGAGCGTATTGGAATGATATATTGATGGTTTATTTAATGAATTATTATCAGTGAGAGAGTAGCAGACAAAGAGAAAACATATTCGACCGAGAGTATTAGATGATTTTTTGCGCTGGTTTTTCATTAATGATGAATTATTAATAAGTCTAAGTTGTACATGTTTTTAGCCCAGTATGAGAAAAAATCCTATATGCCACTTGGGATAAAAATGCGACACTGTAGGCCGGCATTTTTACTCCACGTAGCATAATATACTATTGGAGCTCTAAATCAAAGTTTCTACTGAAAAGTTAAGGGCTATGAAATATTTTTATTGTTTAAAATTTTTTTTAAATTATTGTTTTAATGAATTTTTAATTCAAAACTATCAAACCAAAATAAAAAATTTAATAAGAACATCTTTGTAAGAAATATCTAGAATGTAATTGAATTTTTGGGAATTACAATATGTAGATTTTTTAGCTTACCCGACTAGTGAAAAATTACTATTCAATATATACAATAACTGCCCAAGTTGATTTATTATTTAACGACTTGACTAATTTTTTTTTTTTTTTTAAAGAATAATTGAATTTTAGCGACAGCGGGGAAATAACCAAAAACTTCTTAATTCATAAAAAAGTATGAAAATTAGTCATTTTATAATCAATCATAATAATTTCTTCTTCAAAAGTATTAAATTTGAAGAAAACGTAATATATTGTATATCAGATATCATGTATATGTATATATATATGACTACTTTCAACTATCTAGAGAAATCTTTTGTAAATTACTTTAAAATATTTAAATTTAATTTTATAATTATTGGAATCGTAACTTTACCATCTATAAGAGAAACTGAAATCGTTACGCTTGACGAGTACGTTCTATTTATCATCAGCTTTATAAAAATACGAATTTATAAAAGTATGAATGATTAAAATAAAGTTAAAATCGATTCAAAGGTATAAAAGCACTAGGTATTAGATTAGGTATTAAAATAAATAAAAATTATAAATTTACATTATTACTCAGGCAAATAATGGTAAAAGTAAAATATCACATTAATTTTTAATTTAAAAAACATTTTAAACAAAATTTTATGAAATAAAATTTAATTTTTAGAATATTATAGAATTTTACTTAAATAAATTATACTTCACATAAAGTGTTAAAACCTACAAAAAAAATAAGAAAAAGAAATTTCGCTCTTTAAAATGTAAATTTTTAACGTTTAGAACTTTCTGCATGCAAAATGCCGCAGAGTCAAAGAGAGCGAGGTCGCAGCTCTGCCACTGTGCTTGGTCTCGTCTTTCTGCACGCGCGATGAGAGTCGCCAGAGAGTCGGAGCAAGCAAGTCGCAGCTCTGCCGCAGTGCTTGGTTTCGGTTTTCTCCACGCGCGATGTCGGATAGTCGAAGCAAGCAAACTCGCAACACAGTTGTGGCGCTCTACTCAGATGAGCGAAATCGTTTACACAGAAAATCGTAAATATTTACAGCGACATGGTTACGCATTCATACATTACAATTTTTTGTAATCACTCGCTTCAAATGTTGTTCACATGCAACCGCTCAGATTACCTTCGCAGCGCTGGCTTCGGGTTTTTTTTCAGTGTAGATGCTAAAATTTTAACTGTACTCTTTTATGGTAATGGTTTTAAATAATCTTTCTTGACAGGATTTTTGAGGCTCATCGCATTTTTATCTTAGAATGAATCTGATACTGAAATTTGAGGATTTATCTTAACTTCTGATTATTCTTCTTTTTTGGTTGACTCATTTGCTAGAGGTTAAAATTTATCGGTTGATTGATCAAAAAAGTCTATCTTACAAGATTTTAATTTTGATTGTTTAAAATTGTGCTGATTTACCAAGGTCAGTTACAACTTTTTTTAATAAATTTTTTCCATTCGTTTCAATTTTAATGTAGGAGATTCAACAACATTTTGGATTTTTGTTATATTATCCTTTACTTTACATGTTCTTCCATGTGTAATAGTATTATTTACAAAATTTTTATATTCAGTGTCAGCTTCAGGTATATTTTTTTTATCTGAAAGATTCTTCTTTTCATCTGGTTTTTGAATAGTTTTATTATTACTTTTTTTCTGATTATTATCAGGAGGATGGATATTCTTTACAGCTGACCCCAATCTATTTGCTCCATTCTACCTCGAATTTGATAATACTTAGATTCATTTTGTAAATTAATAATTTGTGGTTCTTTCATATGAAGTGCACCTCCTCTTAGTTCAGGATCAGTGTCGACTTTATTATTATCTGAACTTAATAAAGGCTTATTAAATCTTTTATTACTTTGACGATATTTTTTATAATTATCTTCTTTTATTTTTTGACATCATTCAAAAAACATTTTCTTGTGCATTAAAGAACTTCTCAATAGCATTTTTTTAGCTTCAATTGAATTATCACTTGTCGAGCTGATAGATTCAATATAATTTGACACTCTTATCGCAGTATTTAGGGTGGTTGGTATTTTTTCCTGATCTTCATTGGGTTTGGATTTACTTTGCGTGGTAGCATTTCGTAGTCTTTGCAGAATCAAAAATTTAGATGATGGAGATGGCACGCTAGTGTTGGAACTGTTTACAGTATCAGTAGCATCATCTAATATCATCATTTTGTCAATTATCTGAAAAATTAGAACTTTAATGCTTTATACGGTATATATAAATAATCATTTAACCTGTGTATATCAATATCATTTAACTTTCAAGTTAAAAAAAAATTAAATGAAAAATGAATCATTTTATGTATCAAGATATAAATTAAGTTCTTTTTATTAATACTTAAGTCTAATTCAATATATTTTTGTATACGCAGATTCGAATATTTACTTAATCTTCAATACAAATTAAAATTTTCTTATTAATTACTTGGATAAACTTTGCTTTTACATTTGTGAAATATCTGTATCATTTTGTATTTTAGTATGCATATCATAACCCCTAAGAAACAAATGAGAACTCGTTCATTTTGAATAAATCGTATAAAAATTGTCTTTCTAATTTAAATTTGTTTTGTTAATAGAATTATAAAACATAAATTATCAATTTCTTACCATAAATTATCACAGAGGAAAAAATTAGATTTAAAATTTCCACTTTTAGTTTGATTCACAATCTATATACAATCATAACCAAGTCTCTAAAACACTTTTGATTTCCAGGATCATGCATCACCATCTTCTTTAGAACCATAATAAAAATAAAATGTTTCACGAGGTCCAGCATGAAAATCAAGTTTAAAATCATTTTCGTTTTTAAAAGTAAAACTAAATAAATCCTCTAGCATGTCATTCTTTTCTCTATAAGACATATATTTACTAAATCCTTCAGGTCTAGCACAAACATCAGCAAAATACAGCAATTTCTCTTTTTGAAAATCAAATAAGTAAATAAGATCACAAGCTTCATCAATAATAGCCATTTTCACTGCAGTTCTTTAGAATTTAAAAAAATTGCTCCACGAACTGTTTCAAATGCATTTCAATTTCTTATTATATGTTACAATATATTATAAAAAAAAAGAAACTGAATTCTTTGCATAATTTTAACTTTATATTAAAATAGAAACAATAACCTCTTCGCGGGTTAAAAGCAGCTGACTTTGCAAATCAGGTGGCACTCACAGATGATATATATATACATATATATATATATATATATATATATCACGCCAACTCTCGCTCCGCTTGCCAACCCTCAATATTTAATTTAATTTACGTCGAGAAAGATTTATTTATGTTGAAATATATGTTTCATGGTCCAGAGACACTTTGTTATGATTTAAGAAATAGTAAATTTAATATAATATTTTCGAATGCGTTTTGTAATTTAATTATTTTCAAAGATAATGGTTTCCCAAAATGCAAAAGAAGAAATAGTAAATCAAAAAACTATTATTGCTATTATTGTTGCCGCGTTTCAAATAAACTTTTCATTACTTTAAAGTTGATTGTTTTGTGTGAGTTTAATAAATAAGAATTTACTTTCTCAGTTTAATTGAATTTCGTTCAAATTTAAATTACACATAATACGTTTATGTTAGAATTAAATTAGACATAATAAATGGAAAGGCAGCAAGAGGCATGACTTTTTAAAACCTATATTCATTGTACTATATTCCTTCATCGAGCATACGATCTCGAAGCGGTCAGGCATGGCGTCCTGGCTGCAAACGGATTAGCTCTTTTCCTACATTGATAAACACAACAAATTTACACAAAATAAAACTACATAAAAATTATCTATACATGCGCGTGGTTGTGACCGCGTAGTATAAAGATTTAGTAGATTGTTTTTTCCGTGACGGCTTCACCGCACGGTTCAATCTTGTTAGAAATTTTATCTGATTCACGTTAGAAGGATAATAGTAAAATTAATAATATCATATTTCTCAAATTGAATTTTCTTTATCGAATTAAAAAAGGCACAACGTATCGTTCTCTTAACTAAAAGAGAAACGGCATTTCTACTCACACAGTAAACGTAACAAGTGACTGCTTAGTTTTTCCTTAATGAAAACCAAGTATCACGTAGTTATTACAAATAATTGAGGTAGAATACTTGGGTGCGGAGGGTACTTCGAATAAAAGCAACAGTAAAACATATCGTAATATTTTAAGCAATTTTACGTTATTTTGTGGAGGGGCTGTGGAGAGGCTATAGAGGGGAGTGTGGGGGGGGGTGGAGAGGTGTGGGGGGTCCGAGTATTAATTTCTAATATAACTATATAATATAGGTAGATATATATTGATATATATATATATATATATATATATATATCCCTATATTATATAGTTATATAAAAAAAAAACCTCTCCTACCTCTCATTATTCCTCCCCCCATTTTGTATGCTTAAAACATCACAAGTCACCCCTAAAAATAACGTAACATTCTGTCTAGAAATGATCTTTTTTGAAAAAAAAAAAAAAAATGACACCCCTCACTACCCAAGTCACCCCTCTCTACCCAAGTCACTCCTTTTGCTACTCCTCGTACATCACTCATACACCCCTTAGATAATTCAGCTAAATATACCTTATTTTACCAATGTATTTGTTACTCATTCTCTATACCACTACTACCCCTTCACTACTACCCCTTATTTTTTTTCTCTCCTCCTCAAAAAATCACAAGTCACCGCTCAAAATAACGTAAAAATGTCTCTTAGAATGTCTTTTAAAAAAAAAAAAAAAAAAAAGGTAGCCCTCACTACTCCAGTCACCCCTCTATTACCCAAGTCACCCCTCACTCCATAAATCACCCCCTCGCTCCACAAGTCACCCCTCATAACCTCTCATGCTCCTAATACACTCTTCATAAAATCATTATAAATTATTAAGAGAAGAATTTTTAAATTATATATTTATGAAATACTTATTTAAGACTATATAATGGAATATATGTATTCAATACATAGCTATAAATATTATAGATTGTTGATATAATTATTTTTTAACCATCAACTAATACCTACGTTCCTTAGACAACTTTCCACACCACCCATACTAAGACAAAAAAAATAAGAAACTTTCTTCTACTTCTACTTCCAAAATTTAAGCTTACTTTTTTTGTGTCCAAGCTGTACTTGCCTAAATTAAAGCACATTTTACTTTGTGCTAATTAGTCATTATCTTGGTCCTAAAAACTTATCAAAAAATTTCCTGCATCTAAAAGATTCTTCTTTCAGGTTAGCTTAAATTTGTTTTCTTGTTTTTATATAAGTTGATCTTCTTCGTATTTTTTATATAAAAGTGAAAATGAACATATGATTATAAGAAAACATATAATTAGAAATGTTGTTAATAATTGGAATAAATATAAACAACATATAATAGGGAATAAATATTATATGAATATAACAAATAGTGATAATTATTTTGAGTACATATCAAATAATGGTACTTTTGGAACAGAAATAGAAATTTAAAATTTTGTAGAATTTTATAATGTATATGTTAAGAAGGTTGGTCACCAGTTACATCATGAGAAATTCATTATATTAAGAATGTTTTGAAATTTTTATCACAATTTAAAAACAAGATCATAGATAAGTGGTAAGAATTTCAAAACGATTCACTGTTTCTAAATTGAGATGGACAACTTCAAAATTGTAATTTTATAGTTCTGTATCTTAATTTAGAAACAGTGAATCGTTTTGAAATATTCACCACTTATTTATGATGTTATTTTTAAATTGTGATAAAAATTTTAAAGCATTTTTAACATAATGAATTTCTTATGATGTAACTGGTGACCAGCCTCCTTAAAGTACAGGACTTGGTTAGGTGGCGTGAGAGAGTGCGGATGTGCTTCGCGTGGCTCTGTCGAAAAATAGATTTATTTCATGTACAAATTCGAAATTAATTGTAATTTCATATTAATATAGTGCGCTCATAGGTAAGATTTTGATTTTTTGTATTATTAGAGGTGCAAAAGTGAAAATAAAAACAGCGGAGAGATTTTTCTCGTAGGCAAGGCATTTCTTGGTTAGGGTTGATTTTAGTTTCTTGTTGAAAAGTGCGAGTGAAGAACAAAGACAATGAACAATAAACTGCGTAGTGGTGCTAAAGGCACAATAAAAGATAAAAATAGTGATGGTTTATTATTAAGTGATGGACAATCTACATTGGATGGTAAATTAGTTAAAAGTACAAGAAAGGTAAGATTTGAAACAGACAAAGAAAAGAAATGGTTCGAAGAAAAACGCGGTGAGTTGGAAAGAGAAATGATAAAAATTAGGCAAGAAAAAGTAGAAATGGAAAAAATTAAGATAGAAATAGGTACGAAAATAACGGAATTAACAGATAGAATTGAAATATTAGAAAATAAATTTAAAACATGGGAGAACAAAGAAAGCAGGTTCGCGCGCACATCATCGGAGTATATTACTAGTGAGGTAGAAAATGACAGCGATACCGGCTCAAGGCACAGCGCGACGAGTGTATATAGCGGTAGAAGCATGCTAAGTTCGATGAGCAGTATAAATCTATCCTATAGAGAAGTGATTAAAATGAAAAAAATAGTCGCAGAAAAAGAAAAGAAAGATAAAGAAAATAACATCGTGATTAAAGGCATAGATCCAGGAAATGTAGATTTGAAAAAATGGGTGGGGGAATTTATATCAAATAAATTAGAGTTGTGTATGGATATAGAAGATGCGTGGCGAAGCGGCCGAGTAATTATAACGAAAGTAAATAATGAAAGTAAAGCGCAAATAATGAATAAGAAAAAAAAGCTTATAGGAACATCAGTCTATATGGGTGATTCTATTCGAACGGGTCAAATTCAAATTTTGAAATAATAGAAAATAAGGGTGTTCATTTTAAAAATTTTACTCAGGTTTTTTTATGGTTATATCTAATAGAACGATATCCCAAAGTAGCCAAGCTGTCCATAGGTTATTCCCAGAAAAACTGATAGATAAAAAATATACTGATACAGAGGAATTACTTTTATTCCAGGGGAATTACTTTTTTTATTACCATCATTTGATATATTATTTTCTAATAATATTTATGTCGAACAAAGATTCTAAACTATCTGAAATACTTTAGAATTAGCTATTACCATATATGGATGAATTTTTAAAAATAAAAAACGACGAGTTACAGCAAAAATATGTATTTTTAAACATTATTAGAAGAAAATTAAGAAACAAATATATCCATACTTGAGAAAGTTTGCTTTCAAAATATATAATAACATTATTTTTGTGTTTGGGAGTGGAGTTAAGTGTACTTCATGATAACGGATTATAAGGAAGTTCGCCACGTCCACGTGTAGAAACGATTTTATTACCAATACAATCTAAAATAATATATTATCAATTTATAGATTTTCCAATTCAGATTTTTCAAAGACTTTCATTTAAATTCAAATAATTATATACTTACTTTGATATCAATGACAAACTCTTTGATTTCGCTTTATTTATTTGTAGTATATACATAGTATATAGTGTAGTATGTAAATATGACTACAGTGATTGTTTACAAAAAGATTTGAGAATGTGCTTACTCTGAAATTCTCCACAAATATATATATATATTCAATTTTGAATATATAAAAATTATAAGCAGTATAATATGTATTAAATTTCAAGTGTACAAATAAGTTAACACTTCATGGTATGAAATTCATGAATAAAATTGTTGACTTTATTATTTAATTAGAATTTTGTGAGTGCATCTCAAAAAAGGCAGGGGAATTCTATGCCAGGGGAGACTACCTGATAATTTGAATGAAATTTTTACCGAGTAAACGGTCTCTAACATTCACTGCTATACAAACTTTTTTAGTTGTACATTACTACTTTCTTAAACGTCTATTACGTATTTGAATATGCGCTTATATCATCTGTGACAGTTAAATGTTTAGAGCCAGGGGAATTATCGTAGAAAAGGTAACTTAGCTTTCATAAGTGAAATGATGTTTACACGTAAACAAAAATGTATTCTATGATCAACAAAGCAATTTTTTAGCGAAATAAACATATAATAACAATATTTCCATGTGATAGGAATAGCTTATATTTTCATAAGATTCAAATATAACATTTTTTATTATTATTGCTTTTTATCTATAAAAAAATATACAGTTTTTTATAATAACAGAGAGTCAGAGAAATTTTTTTTTTCCAACCATTCTGCTGAAATGTATGTACGGATAGAAAAAAATATTTTTTGATCTTTCAGAAGTATTAATTCATCTATCCTGTATCTCTACAACGTTTAAAAAAAATTTTATATATGATTACAGACAGGGGAGATTACTTTTTATACTTTTTAAGGGTCCCTACAAAAGCTACATTGAAATTAGAGATTAAAAAGTCAACGGATCATAAAGTTATAAGCTGAAAGTATATGAAAAATTTGTGGTTAATAATATTTGAACCTTGTTTTGATAGTTTATTAAACGATTACATCTGATTACCCGTTAGAATAGAATCACCCATATAGAGAACGACCTCACCTTTGAGGAAAGAAAAAAACAAGAAGAAATTCGTAAATGCGTAAAAGAAAAAAAGAGTATGGGCTGGCATGTTAAAGCGGGTTTCGGGAGAATATTTTTCAATGGCGGATGGAGAAAATGGGAGGAAAGGGTAAACTTAGAAAGAGAGCAAGAGTCTGAAATAGAGGAATCTGCGAGAGGGGATGTTGAAAGTATTCAAAATTTAGGTTAGACCAGAAATGGAAGCAAGATAAATTAGGTAAGGCGATAATAGTAAATAATAAGTATAATACTAGGAAATTGATATTCTGGAATATTGCGGGATTAAAAGAAAAAGATAGAGATGTATGGAATTATTTAGAAACAGCTAAATTTATTAGTCTTTTCGAAACGTGGATTGAAGAAAAAGAAAAAAAATTTTTAGTAAATAAATTGTCAAAGGATTTCGAATTTTTGCGAAAAGAGAAAATAAGAAAGGGCAAGCGAAAGGAAGTTTTTTGATAGGTATGAAAAAAGACTGACGCTTAAAAGGTAAAAGGAAAACGAAAATAATTAGTGGAGGGTTGATAAAAACAGAAATGCTAGACAAGGAAGGCACGCTAAATATATGGTCGGTTTATAAAAGAGACAGCGGTAAAGAGTTTTGGGAAACGTGGGAGAACATTGAATTCGCCGATGAAGGATGTCTAATGATTGGCGGTGGTTTTAATATTAGAATAGGAGAAGAAGGTAGTTTAATGGATTGTGATAAAGATGATGGTAGAAAAAGTAAGGACAAAATATTAGGAAATGAAGGATTAAAGCTAGTCGACCTGATTGGTAGAAAAGGATGGTCAATTTTGAACGGGAATATAGAGGGAGACGAAGAGTGGGAATTTACATTTATAGGTGCTAGAGAAAACTCGGTAATTGATTATATCATAGTTAATGAAGCATCCTTGAATAAAGTAGAAAAATTGGTAGTAGAAGAAAGAATAGAATCGGACCATACACTGGACTGCATGTAGATGGAAGTAAAAGTAGATAGTAAAGTTCAACAAAGTAAAAAAAATGACAAAACGGAAAAAAAGAAAAAAACAATTTATTCCTGGTCAGATAAAAATAGGAAAATTTTTAAAAGCAGAACAGAAAAAATAGACATTATTGAAAGAGAAGAAGATTCAGTAGAAAAAAGGTAGAGTGATATTAAAGATATAGTGAAGAATAATGTCGTTAGGAAAGAAGTAAGAATAAAACCAGAAAAAATAGGTATGAAGAGATGGTGGGACAGAGACTGTTTTAAAAAAAAGAGAAAAGTTAAAAAAGCATTTATATACTGGAAAAAAGGTAAAATAGACAAAAAAGAATATATTGAGAAAAGATCAAACTGGAAAAAACTTTGCAAGGATAAACAAAGAGAATTGATTGATTTTGAAGTAGAACAAATTAAGCAACTGAAGAATGAAAATGAGATATGGGCATATCTAAACAAATTTAGGAAAAGAAAAGAGAAAATCGAAAATTACATTAAAATAGAAGAATGGAGAGATCATTTTAGGATGTTATTAGACGAATACGAGGAAAGGACTCTAGGAGAAAAGAGAAACGTAACAGCGAATGATGATATAGAAGGAGAGATCACAGTATATGAAATTGAAGCAGCATGGAATTCTTTAAAGAAAAAGAAAGCCGCAGGACCGGATGAAATCCCAAACGAGGTTTGGTTATACAGCGGAAAGGACCTAAAGAGCAAATTAATTTGTATCATAGGTGAGATATGGAAAAGTGAGAATATACCTGATGACTGGAAAAATGCAACGATAGTGCCTATTTTTAAAAAAGGAAATATTAATGATACGAAGAATTATAGAGGCATCTCATTCTTATCTACTGCGTACTAACTATATACCGAGATTATTAGGAAAAGATTAGAAAAAGAGATAAGAGTTAAAGAAATACTACTAGGAGGGCAAGCTGGTTTTAGAAAAGCGAGGTCAACAATGGATGATATATTCATTCTAAATCATGTAAGTCAATTGGCTAAAGTCAGAAATTTAAAGGTATACTCCGCATTTATCGATCTAAAAGTAGCTTTTGATACAGTTAATAGAAAAAAATTATGGAAAATCATGAAGGACCTAGGAATAAGTGAATATTTAATCGAAAGGATAAAAGAGTTATATTGCGAAACAAAAGTAAAGGTAAGAATAGATGAAAGGTACTCTGAAAACTTCTGGGCAGATAAGGGTCTAAGACAGGGATGTCTTCTGAGCCCTTTACTGTTTTGTTTATATATTGCTGGTCTGGAGCAAACTTTCAAGGAAAGAAAAGTAGAAGGAATTAAAATAGGTAATACTAGGATATGGTCACCAGCTTACGCAGATGACTTAGTAATTTTAGAAAATAATAGAGAAGCTTTAATAGATATGCTAGGTACGTTAAAAATATTTTTGAAAACTAGAGACCTGATACTAAGTAGAGAGAAAACAAAAGTTCTGATATTTAATAAAAGTAAAACCAGTAAAAAAGAATCTTGGATGTGGGAAGGAAAGGAACTAGAAGAGGTTCGAAAGTTTAAGTATTTAGGGTTTGTATTTAATAGTGAAGGAGAATATAAAGACCATATAAAAGAATTAGGAAAGAAGAGAATGGTAGCAGCAAAGAAAACATGGGGTCTCGGTGAGAACAGATGTAGGTATGATTTTCAAAAAAGAAAAATATTATTCAATTATCTGGTTAAAAGAGTAATGAGTTACGGAGCTTAAATTTGGGGATGGGAAGAAAAGAAAGAACTAGAAAAAGTACAATGCGATTATATGAGATGGGTTTTAAAAATTGACTTTCACACTCCTAGATACATAATATACACGGAAACGGACACCCAGAAACTAAAAGTAGACTGGGGTAAAAGAGCGGTAAAATTCGAAGAAAAAATTAGTAATTTAAGCGAAAATAGGTTGATGAAGCTATGTTGGATAGAGAAATTACAAGAGGGAGAGACTGACAAATTTAGTATTAAAAGAACTAATTTCTACAATAATATAGGCTATAGCACTACGGAAATTAAAAATAGGAAAAGGTTAGGATTGGAAACATATGCACTAGCAGGCAGAATAATTAGCGATATTGATAGGCAAACAAATTTAGGTAAAATAAATAAATCTAGGTATAACAACGATTATCATCATATAATGATAGAAGGGCTTTCTAAATATCTCGTAGATAAGGATAAAAGTGTAAATAAAGAGTTGATCGCTAGAGCAAGATGCACAAACTTTGAAAATGCAAATAAATATTAGGCGAACGACGAAGAAAAACTGTGTAAACTATGTCTGAAGGATTGGGGCAATTGGGCTCATTACAGGGAGAAGTGCGAAATAGGTAGGGATTGGTTTGAGGATTTACCGAAATTTGCAACGTTAACTAGTACGGAAGGAATAAAAAAAGTTAGTAAGGCCCTCTGGGAATTCGAAAGAGCGATTAAAAAGAAAGAAATAAAAGATTTATAATTAGTCAATGCGAACCACACAAAATGTAAACTATACAGAGCCACGTAGGTATGGATGTATGTAAGAATGTTCAATAGTTATAATATTAGGTTAATATTGAAATTATAGTTACATATTATATAAAATTATAGGAAAACCGAAAAATAGGCAAGTAAACTGTATGTAAAGCGAACGAGAACTTATGTAAATTACATTAATAGATAATGTATTGTAAAAAAATCGCCCTGTTAAAAATGAGTGGACGCGTTAATTTAGAATAAGATGGTATGGAATTGTATGGATAGTGTGACTGAAATAATTAAAACTACTGTAAACCAAGTCCATTTCTGGGCCGGAAAGCTAAAATAAATAAAGATTATTATATTATGTTAAAGTACATATTCAAAGGAACTTTTCTAATCATTTTCTATTATCATTAATTTTTGCAGGATCATATGATGCACGTCATTATGATATATTAAATAATAAAAATAATAATAATAATAAGAATAATTATAATCTTAAAAAAAAATTAAAACATGAAGAATTTAATAAAACTAATATAATAAAAAAAATAAAAACAGAAACGAAAAAAAATAAAAGTAAAAATAAGCTTTATAATGAAATAAATAAAAATAATAACCCCCTCGCTCCACAAGTCACCCCTTATAACCCCTCAAATAAATAAAAATTTTTAAAATTATTTAGGTAGAATGAGTTACAAATGTAAATATTGTAGTGCTTTATTTTGGAAAGAAGAAATAAAAAAGTTCAATTGTTGTCAACAAGGAAAAGTTATTTTATCAGCATTAACTAAATATAATGAAAAATTGAAATATTTATTATAACATGATAGTGTTTTTAGAAATTTAATTAGATATAATAATTTATTTAGTTTTGCAACTTTTAATGCAAATGTCATTCAAAACCAAGGAAAAGCTATATATAATTTAAAAATTCAAGGACAAATTTGTCATACAGCACCTAATACATTAATTTCTACTAACGACATCAAACCTATATGTGGACAGTTATATATTTACGATAATACAATAGCAATTAAAAAACAATTAAAAACTAATGAAAAATTAACAAAAGAACATACGTTAATTTTAACAGAGATAATGAATGATAATGCCATGGCTAGGAATTACAAAAGTTTACATCAATTATCAAATATACAAAATATTTCAAATTATAAATTGTATTTTATGCGAAAAAATGATAAACAACAACATCGTTATAATGAGCCACTAACTTCGGAATGTGGTGTTATCATAGTATCTAATTCAGGAATTCCAGATAATTATGATCTTTGTGTGTATCCAAAATTATCTTCTGGAGATGGAATTACTCATACTTATTTAAATAAATTATCTCATGACGTGGATCCAATGGTTTTTTCTCCAATGTTTCCAGCAGGAGATTTAGGTTGGAGTATAGGGTATAGAAAAATGAAAATATTGAAAATAATGATTGTCTTACAATACTATAATATTATTTATATAGAATCCATTGGAGACCAAATTAAAAAAATTTCAACCCTATTTTACATTGTGGAAGATTAACACAACAATACATAATACATGCATATGTGATGGTTGAAAGTAATAAAATGAATTTTTTTAAAAATAATTGAAAACAATCTTTTTATTTCACCCTCATCATATATTGGTAGTCCAAGATATATGCAGCAA
The DNA here is from genome assembly GCA_017163975.1 of Anastatus disparis. NCBI lineage: Eukaryota > Metazoa > Arthropoda > Insecta > Hymenoptera > Eupelmidae > Anastatus > Anastatus disparis. The sequence continues at coordinate 3,889,213 of JAFFSR010000310.1, forward strand.
TATTATTAAGATACCATGGCAATAATGAGAACAGTAGGAAAACCAGACTTATTTATAACAATGACATGTAATTCTAAATGAAAAAAATTGTGAGAAATTTTAAAAAATTTTCCAGAAGGGACAACTCCCAATGACATACCAAATATCACAATAAGATTATTTTATATAAAATTTAAAATGTTATTAAATAATATCATAAAAAACGAAATTTTTGGTCCTGTTATAGTTTACGTGTTTTCGATTGAATTTCAAAAAAAAAGGTAACCTCACGCGCATATTATTATAACATTACATAATAATCATAAAATATTAACTCCAGAAAATATTGATAAATATATTTCAGCAGAAATACCTTCATCAGAAAATAAATACTCAATTAAAACAAACACAAAAATTAGTAATTAAATACATGTTACGTGAACCACATACAGATAAATCACCTTGTTACGTTAAAAATAAAACTATATCTAAAAAAAAATTCCCAAAATCATTTAATGAAATTACAATAGTTAAAGAAAACAAATATCTACAATACGAAAGAAGAAATAATATTTTAGATAATCATACATATAATTTAAAAAATAATAAAAAAATTATAAAAGTTGATAATTTAATGATAGTTCCTTACAACAGTTTTCTGTTAGCAAAATATAATGCTCATATCAATACTGAACTTTGTATGTCAATACAAAGTATAAAATATATTTATGATTATATTTATAAAGGTGTAGATAAAGCTTACTGTAAAATAAAACAAGATAAAATTAAAGAAAATAATAAAGGTGATGTATATGATAAAATAACTCAATACATAGATGGAAGATATTTCAGTCCAATGGAGGCCGCATGGAGATTACAAGAATTTACACTATCCGGTAGAAGTCTTACAGTAATAAGATTAAATATCCATACAGAAAATAAACAAAAAATAATTTTTGATGAAAATGATATACATTTAGCATTAAACAAATACGAAACAACATGGACCGCATGGTTTAAATTAAACAAAAAAGATGATTTTGCTAAAAAAATTAAATATGTTAATATCCCACAATATTATATTTTCAATTCTAAGACTAAATCTTGGATTAAAAGATCAAAATTTAGAAAAAATATAGCCATTGGTAGATTAAATGTAGTATCACCAAAAGATAGTGAACTTTTTTTTTTAAATCAATATTAAACAGGGTAAAAGGTCCAACATCTTTTAAGGATTTAGGAACTTACAAAAATGTAACTTATATTACTTATAAAGAAACTGCTCTCGCAATAAATTTAATAGAACACAAAAAACAAATTTATTATATTTTTGAAGAAGCATGCCATGTCATGTTACCAGTACAATTACGTAAATTTTTTGCATGTTTTTTATTATGTAAAAATATTCAAGGTAACATTATTTGAGAAAAATATAAAAAATTTTTTATCAAAGATTTTAAAGAAAATAAAGAAAATAAAGCTTTATCCCATATCAATCAAATATTAAATTCAGAAGAAATGTCATGTGAAAATTTTGGTTTACCTGATCCAAATAAAAACTATATCGAGATAACGAAGAAATTAATGATGAAATTATAATTTTTAGTAAAAAAAAATTTGATAAAATGTACAAACAATTGAATAACGATCAAAAACATATTTTTGAACAAATAATAAATAATAATCATGAAATTTTTTTCATAGATGGACCAGAAGGATCTAGAAAAACATTTTTATATAAAACATTAATATATTATTTTATAACAATAAAAAAAAAATCTTATCAATGGCTTGGACAAGTATTGCTTCAATTTTATTACCAAAAGGTTTAACCAGTCACTGAACTTTAAGATTACCGTTAGATTTAAATAACATTGGAAGTGCATTTTTAAAATTTGATTCAGATAAAAAAAATTAAGAGAAGCAAATGTAATTATATGGGACAAAACATCAATGATTCCTAAAAAAGCTTTAGAAATAGTTGACAAAACATTAAAAGATGTCTGTCATAATAATGAAATTTTTGGAGGAAAAATTATTATTTTAGGTGGAGATTTTCGTCATATTTTACCTGTATTAAGACGTGTAAATAAAAATACAATTATAGAACAAACTATAAAATATTTAACCCTATGGCCCATGTTTCATAATTGAAATTGAAAAAAAATGTAAGATTCAATGATGAAAAATTTTCATAATTTTTATTAGATATCGGAGAAGGAAAAGTTGATATATTGATTATACCAGAAAAATGGAAAACTAATAATGTTTGTAATAAAATTTATTAAAACATTAACAATAATTATTGTTTTTCAATAAATGTTATTTTAAGCACACATAATGAAGATGTGAATATTTTAAATAATAAAATACTGCATTTAATTGATAATGAAAAAATGACATATTATAGTATTGATTATGCAACATATAAGGGTGTTAATCAAACAGATAATAATATTCATTTAAATTATCCAATAATAATTATCCAATGTTAAATAATATAAGAGAAGGATTACCTCCACATGAAGTTAATTTAAAAATAAATGCCGTAATAATGCTGATTAAAAATGTAAGGATATAGGATGGATTATGCAGTGGAACAAGATTAAAGATAACAAGATTATTTAAATACAATATAAAAGCTGAAGTAATTACAGGCAAAAATAAAGGAAATAAAGTTATTATACCGCGTATTACATTAAGCACAAATGAATCTTCGTCTTTACCATTTATTTTATATAGAAAACAATTCCCTATTGGATTAGCTTTTGTTATAACTATAAATAAATCACAAGGTCAAAGTTTTGAAAACGTTGGAAAATTCGTAAAAAAAACTTTATTTTCACATAGACAATTATATGTTGCTTTTTCAAGAAGTAAAAATCTTTCTACAATACATATTTGAAATGAATTAGAAAATAAAAATGAAATAACCAGTATAGTATGGGAGGAAGTACTAGAGAAAAAACTAAAAAAAATAACTTTAATTCTTTTAATATTAAAAATATATTTATATTTTTTACATACTAATAAAACGTTTGTTTTTTTCAGATATAACATAATAAAACAGAAAATAAAAACACACTTTAAATTTTCTATAAAAAAAATTTAATATAAAATAATGAAAAAAAAAATAAAAACAAACTTCAAATTTTCTATAAAAAAAATTAATAACAAAATTATTTAAAGTACAATTTAATTAATACTAATAATAATTAAATCATTATGAAATGAAATGGGATCCAGTTTTAAATGAATACATTGTTGTAGAAAACTTACAACATCAAGAAGAATTAGATGATTTAAATAATTAAATAAACGAATTCGAAAGATTTCAAGAGCAGTACAAAGAATATATGGGAAATTTGAATGAAAATACAGATTTATCTAGATTAAATAACGCAATTGATAACTATATCGGTATCGAAAATGAAAAACTTCATTTTGAAAATTGGAACAACGTAACATATTATTATAGATATATAGCGAATAAAATCATTCAATATAAGTTAGAAATACGTGATCCAATAATGGAATATTATATCACAACTCATAATACAATATATTATAAATATTTATTACGTATTGCTAATATAATTTTTTTTATATTGTAAAATATAATATAAAATATGTTTAAGTAATAAATCGATAAAAATAATAAATATATCTTTTATAACAACAGAAAATTAATCAAATATATAAAAAAGAAAATTAACATACATTTCATTCATCAAAAAGACTTGATTGCATTAAGATATATTTGAAAAGAAAGAAATAAAATTTAATAAAATAGAAAATATATACTTTACAATCTTATTTATGAAGTACATGAATTACTAATTCATTGAATTAATATTATTATAATTATGATAATGGCATTAAAAGTTAAAAAAATTATAATCCTATTATAACTTATACATTTTCAATTGAATTTAAATATAATAAAATGTTTAAACAAGAAATAGAAAATTATTTTATAAAACAAAAAAAAATTAATAAAATTCATATCATTATGAATCATATTATATTGATTTTTTTAATTAATGAATAATATTAAAAATTATTTATTATTGAATGAATAATCGATAATTTTAAGAAAGACAATTATGAAAATACATTCTATTAATTTTGTAAAAATTATTTTATTATATCTCTTTTAATACTAGCAAGAAAGTCAAGGATATTGTAAAACAATATAGATATATATTTTATACATCTAAAAGACTAAAAATAAAATTAAGATATATTAAAAATAAAATTAAAATAATTTATAAATAAAATTGAAATAATTTATAAATAAGGAAAAATTATATTATTCAATTTTATCGTTTTATTTATGAAATATATTAATTAATAATATTATGATTATCATAATGATATCGAAATTTATTGTGGAATATAAACTTTGTAAAACTAATATTTATAAAAAATAAAATAAAATATATTAATTTCGAGTATATAAAGATTCTAATGTCTTACAATAATATAGAACAGAAATTTTTTTTATTATATGGCTGATTCCATATCAAATCGAACAGTCAGTATACACTCAAGTCACCAATTACTGCGCTAATAGAGTATTTTATTCTACCCTAAAAATAAGGGTATACGTATTTTTTTATTTTGCTAAAATATCAAAATTGCATCAGATATGCACTTTTGAACATTGCATACAAAAACTAAATGTTAAAACTGAAAATGTTGAGAATAACTTTAGAGGGCTATCGTTTTACCAATTTTCAATGAATTTTGGTAAACCTTATTTTGTGTTATTATGTTTCAAGCCCTCTTTAATTCAGTGTAAGAAATTTCAAAAAAGACTAAAAAATGACTAAGATATGTGCATTTTACCAAAAAATGCACTTTTTATGCACATGCATTTTTCTCGAAAAACCCATTTTTTTTGCTGAAATTTTTTGTGCTCATAGAGGACCAAATTACCTATCTAATGATACTTGGTTGATCCCGTACTTATTTGTTTGAAGCGAGAAAAAAAATTCACAAATTTTATTGGTGAAAAATTTTTGTATATACGTTCGAAAGTCTTAAGCAATGTTCATTCCAACGCTGTCGCATGCTTCGCTCATTATTTGTTTACCTTTGTATGTATGTATATATCACCAATAGTGATATATATGTAAATACAAAAATTCGTAATATAAAAATAAATATTAAAAGATGGAAAATAATAATTCTATTCGTGTATATCTATATTATGTATGTTTCGATGTACAGACAATAGGAGGCTCATTCGTGGACAAATACCTCGCGTAACCAAAACAGCATATTAGAATTGTTATATACAAGCTAGTTATTCTTACGTCTGCTTTGAAAGGTACTTTTCGGACTTGTGAAAAAGTAAACAAAACTCTGCAATTACGATGTCCGAAATTCACTCTTCTACAAGAATTCGATGTCCCGATTTTTTTCAAATGCATAAGAAGGTAGTTTATAAAAGCACAAATTTACGTTTTAGATCGTTGGAAGATTTGGCCATTAATTTGGCACAGATTTATCCAGATTTAAAGATACCGCCCTCTACTGATGTATGCAAAAATTGCAATGAACGCATATCAAAAATGATTTTAAGTGATCTTGAATCTACATCTGAAAATGAAATCACTGAACTTTTTAGCGGGAAACGTGATTATTTTATCCCCAAGACACCCGAACGAATACAGGAATTAAACGAGAGTATTAATACAATTTTACCTCAATGCGTCTCGCCGCTAAAAAGAAAAACTGCAATACCTAAAAATTTAACAGAAAATTACGTATCTAAAAAGAAAAAATCTTTAATTTTAGCTTCTTCTGCTACTGTCGGAAGTAAATTAGAAGATGCGTATGGCGTTTCAGTTGAATCAATAGAATTGGACAAAAGTTCGACTGAAAACTATTGGAATGAATTTGTAGAAAATTTTAAATCGGCTTTAGAAAAATGTTCTTCTGTTTCGGAGAAAATAAAACTTCTAACTCTACAACCTTCAAAATTAAGCAAAATAAAAATTTGCTCACTATTCCCGCATATAAGCGAGTATATGATAAATAAATCAAGAAATCTCGTGAAAAATAAAGGAGTTTATTCGGAGCCAGATTCATATACTGGTCATCCTATTGATGAAAATACAAAAAATATCGCCATGGAATATTTTTTTAATGATGATTTTAATTGTAGTAGACAAAGTCCAAATAAATCTGATGTTGTTACTGTTAAAGTTAATAATACAAAAACTAAAATAGTTAAACGGTTTCTTACTCGAAGCTCAAAAGAAACATACAGTCAATTAAGACAAGAAAATCTAAACTTACAAATAGGAAAATCGAAATTCTATAGTCTAAGACCAAGTTTCGTCTTAACAAGCCCTGTGAAGGAAACTTGTCTTTGTGTACATTGCAAAAATTTCGAACTGTTTCTTACAAGTTTAATTCGTTTTGGAGGCGATAATAATTCTGAATTAGATTTAATTCGTTCAGAAATAAGTAACGCAATGTTGTGTTCTGAACCATCTGATTCGTGTTTCTTGCAAGAATGCAATTATTGCCCCGGTATTGACGGTATCACATTAAAATTGTTAAAACTGAAAGAAAATTGTGAAGATGAAATTACGTTTGCTTTGTGGGATAATGGTAATCTTATCAAACAAACAGTAAGCTTATCAGTTTTTAAAGAAAAATTTTCAATCTGCACACTAAAAGCAAGTACTCACGTATACATAAAAAATATTCAACGTGAAGCTATAAAAAAAGAAAAAGAAGGTAAAGCTGATTCTACTAAGTTAATTATCCTCGTTGATTTTGCAGAAAATTGGTCTGTAATAAATTATAAAGCGGTTCAGGGAAATCATTGGGTAAATAACCAAATTTCTATTTTTACTGCAGTCTGTTACCAAGGAGAGATAACGCAAACCTTTGCGATCGTTAGTGACGACAAAAAGCATGATACTGCATATGCACTATTAGCAATAAATAAAATTATCGATCTTATGAAAAATGATTTAGTTACTAAAGTCACTATTATATCAGATGGAGCTGCAAGCCAATTTAAAAATCATTTTCAGCTACATGAATTCAAACATTTTTCTTATCAAATGAAATGGTTATTTTCTGCAACTGGTCATAGGAAAGGAGCCGTTGATGGAATAGGTGGGCTTCTAAAGCATTATGCTACTTCACATAACTTAAAAAGAGTTGATGAAGAATCAATACAAAATGCTGACGATTTTATAAATTGGGTTCAAAAGTACACCAGTGCAATCAAAATCATATTATTACCAATAAATGAGATTGAAAAATTTAGAAAAGAAAAAATATTTAATGGAGTACAGTTCCTAAATATAATGGGATTCAAAAAAGTCATATGTGGTTAAAACAACTTGGGGAATTAAAATCGCATATATTTGTTGGCAGAACAGCTATACGTGCACTGACTAAAGTGAAAGACAAGAAAAAAAAAGTCAAACGTCGTAAGGCTACACTTAGAACTAAAAATAATAAGTGCAAAAATAAAAAAAAGTAATTATTTATAATTATATTTTTGACGCATCCCAACAGTGAGAGGCAAGGGGAACTCACTTTAAAAAAGCACCCCGAAGGGAACAGAAACTTCTACGTCCACGTCGTTGTTCCTGGGTAATGCTAAAAAAAAGGATAGTGTTTAAATCTACATTGCTTAAAATTTCCGAACGTATATACAAAAATTTTTTACCAATAAAATTTGTGAATTTTTTTTCTCGCTTCAAACAAATAAGTACGGGATCAACCAAGTACCATTAGATAGGTAATTGATATTTCAGCAAAATAAAAAAATACGTATACCCTTATTTTTAGGGTAGAATAACATACTCCATTAACGCAGTAATTGGTGACTTGAGTGTATACTGACTGTTCGATTTGAAATGGAATCAGCCTATAATTATTCTAAATTTAACGTTTAATACCTGATTGAACTCTGTGTTTTTTAATATCATTATTATTTAAAATTATTTAATTACTTCTTATATTTGAATATTAATTACACAGGCCCACAAAAAAAAACAAAAGTGTCTGTGCAATTGATCAGACCTATGTATTCTTATGTATTTTTCGACGCTGAATCCGAATTTGCAATAAAAAAGTAGGGTCCAGCTACTTTTTTATGGGGTTTTGCTCGAAAAATCTCATTTTTTACGGTTTTTTCATAGTTTTTTTTTATAAAAAAAAATAAAGAAAAATTTTATTTTTTTGACTTCAGAATCGAATTCTACGGAAAAAAATACACCGAAAACCATGTTTTGAATTTTTTTTTACAGAAATTTCAACCCACCATACGGCGATAAAAAGGCAGAAAATCGCGAAAAGTGAAAATTTGCTTCAAGTTTGATTGCAATGACATTAAAATCAAGTTTTACGATTCTAAACCGATTTATAAACATTAAAAATACTTTACCGGGGGTTTTCGAGGTCACTGATCACGAATTTTAAGTCATTTTTTTCAAAAAACAACTCCTAGTCGGCGTAAGTGCACAATAAACGTGATAAATTGATATTTTTTTCAAAAAATCGATGTTCATTATCATCTGAAGAGAGAGTTTCTTCACTTTCGTCGGATTCGCTTAGATCTTTGGATGATGTGTTATCGCTTGGTTCAGTTTCTTTCACATTAATCTGATTTGTCGAATGATCGTCCACATGCAGAGAATCTAAACCTGCTGTAAAACTATCTCGTGATTCTTCATTTTCTAAACCTTCTTTAAGGATATTTTCTGAAAACTCAACAGTTTTAGGACTAGAATAATGAACTTTTTTTTTAAATGCAAGTCATACACTCTTGTTTATCATAAAGCGATAACACATCATCCGAAGATCTAAGCGAATCCGACGAAAGTGAAGAAAATCTCTCTTCAGATGATGATGAAGAATATGTACCTAAAGGTGTGGAGAAATCTGTGAAAAAATATGATCAAAAGAGTCTGAATGATTTATTTAGAAAGGCTGGTCTATCTAAAGAGCAATCTGAATTGATGGTTTCAGACTTTGAAAAGCGAAATATGCTGACAAAGGGAACTAGACTCAACATGGACAGACGTTATGTAACTATGCTTCTATTATTTGATTTTAGCAAGGCATTTGACACTGTGTGCCATGTCACTCTGCTTCGGAAACTAACTTCTCTCGATGTCTCGCACTCTGTTGTCAGGTGGTTTGCCTCTTACTTATCTGATAGACGGCAGTCTGTTGTTGACTCTGATGGTAATGCATTTGACTTTGTTACTCTGAATACAGGAATACCCCAGGGTTCAGTGCTTGGACCACTTTTATTCTCCATTTATATTAATGACGTTGCTGCCAACTTTCACTCTGGTGTACAGCATTTGATATATGCCGACGACTTGCAAGTCTATGTGCATTTTCCGATTTCTGAACTTAGCGCTTATACTAATCTTATGAGTGATCATGCTGTTCTCATTTCAAATTGGGCCTCTGATAACCATCTGAAATCGAATGTTGACAAAACGGAGGCAATAATTATTGGCTCCTATTTTTATGTAAATATGCTGTCCTCATCACCTGTAACTGGCGTTCCGTTGAACGGTACTAATATTAGATTTGAGTCCTCTGTTCGTAGTCTGGGTGTTTAGTTGGACAGTAAACTTAACTGGAGAGAGCACGTTACACAAGTGTGTAATAGGTCATTTTCTCTGCTTTACAGACTAAACTTCTTTAGAAAGAGCACCACGTTTGCTCTTCGTATACATCTTATAAAAATATTGCTGTTTCCACTTCTGGATTACTGCTGTTTGGTTTACTGTGACCTCTCGGCTGAGCTTGACCTTAGACTTCAGAGGATCATCAACTCTGGTATACGTTACATCTTCGGTGTAGGTAGGCGTGAGCACATCTCTGCTTATAGGTTCTCATTAGGCTGGTTATCCACTGCGGGTAGAAGAAACTATTTTTCTTCTACGTTTCTGTATAAGATGTCCTTATCTTGTACTCCATTTTATTTGTATTCTATGTATCAGTGGAGCCGGCCGGTGATGTCTTTGAGGGGTGATGTGAAACCTTTGACCATTCCTTTTTCATTCACTGAGTATCGCCTACGATTGTTCCTGGTCACTTCCACGCGGCTATGGAATGATCTTCCTGCGACATTACGCAACTCATCCTCGCTCATGACATTCAAGACATCCTCATTTGCACACTACCATGCCTTGGAGAGTGGACCTCTGCTTCATGCTAATTTATAAAACTGTTTTATATTGTATTGATTTTATTGCTGTAAAGTTTATTTTACTTATATATTTGCTTGATTTCTGTTTTCTTTTTTACTGTTTATTATTATTTGCTTTATATTAATTTTATTATTCTAATGTATTACTGTAATTAATTGCGCAACATAATGTACATATAATAAATTTGGTTATCTACCTATCTATCTATCTCTGTCTTTCTGTCTTTACCTCTCCGTCTCTGTCTCTCCGTCTCCGTCCCTCCATCTATGTCTTTCCGTCTCTGTTCCTACAACTCCGTTTCTTCGTCTTTGTCTCTCTGTCTTTGTCTCTCCGTTTTTGTCTCTTCGTTCCTCTGTCTATGTCTCTCTGCCTTCTTCTCTCCATCTCTGTGTCCTTGTCTTTCCGTCTCTGTTCCTACGTCTCCATTTCTTTATCTCTGTCCCTCTGTCTAAAACACATGATTAAAAAGAATAAATTTCTATCATAATTTTCATTGGTTTAAATGGAATTCAGTAAAACAAATTTTTAATAAATCATGATGATATGATTTGTATTTAAACAATTTTTATGTATATTGGAACTTTAATTAATTCTTTTTTTTCATTATGTAAAAACTTAATTTTAAACAGAACTGCAGCATAAAAATTTATAAATTCAGGCAATTTTTTTGACTTTTAAATTGGCTAATTCATACATATTTATATAATATATGAAAATTTAACCAAGCGACGTTAGGGGCGAGGTTCATTAAGCTCGTAAAATATTGAAATCAAGTTTCTTTTATCAGTTAATCCAGTAATCTACCATATTTAATATTAATAATTTTACTCTAATTAAATTTTAATTTAAATAGAAATCCTAATACTTCTAATAATAAATAACTTTATAAACATTTGAATCATTTAGGTGTAAACAAATACTAAAATATATTGTTAAAAGATTAATTTTAATAACAATAAAGACAATTTCTCGCCGTCACATCATTGCATATTGGTGCACGGTGTGACATATAAATGATTCCTAATAACATAGATTAGTAACTATAAGATATATTCAAATAAATATATAAATACACTATTATTACAAATAAATAAATATACGATTATATGTATTTTTTTACTAAACATTTATAAATTGTTTCTATTAAGGATGAAATAGAGATAGGATGAAGAATATATTATATTGCAAGGGATGAATATTATAAATTAAAATATGCAAGTCACTTATGCATTACTTAATTGTTTATTAAAAAAGATTATTCATTGATTGAATATAAATTAAATTTTTATTCTAATTGAAATCTATATGATTACACTTTAGCTTCAGTAGCTTAAGCAATAGCATTTATCTACAAAAGTTAATTAATAAAAGAACTGATATTTTTTTTGAATACATGAACTGATATTAGTTTTTTTCATTTTAATGAAAATATTAGTCTAAACCTAATTAAGAGTTATAATTTAAATCAATTCGTCTTTAACTAATTGTTTATTATTAATAAAACTATTCTATATTTCAATTTAAAATGAATTTTTATTTTAATTGACAAGGTAGCATTTGTTTAAAAAAATTATAGCTAAGTTCTAATCAATAGTTTTATGTAATGCATACTCTTTTTCATACCTAAGAAATTTGTCTTATCTTCTTTTTAGTCTAGGTGCCAAGAGGGCTTCGTATGAAGTTAGAGGTCCCACCAAGCAAGTAGGTGATTTGTATGTATTTTGAGCCGCTGAATCCGAATTTGCAACTTGCTTTTCGCGAAAGTGGTCGAGTAATTTGTTATAAGCAAATTAATTGTTTAAATGACTATAGTTTATGAACTACAATAGATGCAGTAATTTTCTCTGCGAAAACTTGTTCTTTAATAAAAAAACAAAAAAAAAATCGTTTTGGTTGCATGTCGATTCGATAATTAGAACCAGAGATATGGCAAATATATTGCAAAAAAACATAGAGACGTAGCGCTAGCACGGAACGCCCTGGTAAAAAACCTTGTAACTCGACTACTAATTGATATTTTTTGAAGTTCAACATGTGTTTGAAAAATGTCAGAGTCTCAGCTTTAATGATAAATTGTTATATATTACTTTCAAATGTTGATAAATAAGCTAGAATGATTTGAAGCAGAAAAAATTTTCAATTTTTCAGAATTTTGTTTGTTTATAACGAAATAATATAGGTTAGCGAACAAAATATTTCCATAATTTTGATATAGAATGATAAGAAATTTCATCTAGTTTAAGAATCCATCCAGTTTTTTCAATTTAAGTGAGTAGAACCTGAGATATCGCAAATTTCAGCTGTAGCGCCAACTCCTTGCAATGCGACATATGTGTGCAATATGGCGATCACTTTCCTCATTAGAAATTCTTTTCTTATAAGGTGAGTTATTTCATTCTTTTCCAATAAAATTACTTTTGACTCTATTTTATATACTTTGTCATAATATTAATGATGTCTAATACATTTAGATGAAGTAGACTTAGGGTTTTAAATAATCGTTGATTTTTCTACTATAATAGTCAACAATTTACTCAACTTATGGAGTATTTTTACATTTTTTTTTTTTTTTTGCAATCGCAAAAAGAACAACAATCTATTTTATTCAAGAAATTCGTTTTAACCCTCCGATTTATTAGATCATCTATTTTTAGCTGAATTCTTTTTTATTTAATTTTCATTTAATTTCCAAATACAGAGTTAAAATTAATTTTATTACAAAAAAATGAAACTACTTACCTTATAATAAAAGAGTTTTTAATAAGGAAAGTGATCGCCATATTGCACGCATATGTCGTATTGCAAGGAGTTGGCGCTACAGCTGAAATTTGCGATATCTCAGGTTCTACTCACTTAAATTGAAAAAACTGGATGGATTCTTAAACTAGATGAAATTTCTTATCATTCTATATCAGAAATATAAAAATATTTTGTTCGCTAACCTATATTATTTCGTTATAAACAAACAAAATTCTGAAAAATTGAAAATTTTTTCTGCTTCAAATTATTCTAGCTTATTTATTAACATTTAAAAGTAATATATAACAATTTATGATTAAAGCTGGGACTCTGACTTTTTTTAAACACATATTGAACTTCAAAAAATATCAATTAGTAGTCGAGTTATAAGGTTTTTTACCAGGGCGTTCCGCGCTTGTGCTACGTCTCTATGTTTTTTTGTAATATATTTGCCACATTTCTGGTTCTAATTATCGAATCGACATGCAACAGAAACGTTTTTTTTTTGTTTTTTTATTAAATAACAAGTTTTTGCAGAGACAATTACTGCATCTATTGTAATTCATAAACTATAGCTATTTAAACAATTAATTTGCTTATAACAAATTACTCGACCACTTGTGCGAAAAGCAAGTTGCAAATTCGGATTGAGCGGCTCAAAATACAAACAAACCACCTACTTGTTTGGTGGGACCTCTAACTTCATACGAAACCCTCTGGGCGCCTAGACTATTTCCCTTTTTTCATATATGTAGATAAAACGTAAATGATTAATTAATTGAGTGTTTTTTATTAAAAAAATTATTGAATGTTTCAATATAAATTGAGTTTTTATTCTATTTAAATTCTATATGATTACCCTTTACCGTCAGTAGCTTAGACAATAGCATTTATCTATAAAAGCTTATTAGTAAATGAACAGGTAATAGTTTTTTTAATATAATGAAAACGTTAATCGCGATTTAATTGAATGTCCTGATAGAAGTAAATATGTTACTTAATTAATCGTCTCTACATATGATTTGAAGAATAAGGAAGATGAGCTAAGGAAGAGCTAAAACAAGGTAAGAGAACGTAAAATAATATTAAAAAAAACAGGGAAAAATTTGAGGATTTCTGATGGATTACCTGAGGAGGAATTAAAATTACATCAAAGAACTTAGAAATAACGGAAAAAAATGAGGATCAAAATACGGTAAAGGGAAGAGAAAAAGAAGTGAAAAGGAGGAGCTTGGTCGTAAAAATTTTCCTTACATTCGTATAATATAGTGAGTTTTTATATATATATATATATATATATATATATATATATATATATATATATACTTATACAAACATATCAATGCGCACGTACCATTAAAATATACGGTTATTATATAAGCATCTATATTCGTTGATGCTGCGCATTTCCGGTTGCGCAGTTTATGCTGGCTGAAAATGATAAAGAAAAAAATAACGAGAATACAACACTTCGAAATTTTAAACTGCATTTTCTCCTGATTGAGTGAATAGATTGTAATCAAATTTTTTTTAAATTAAAGATAATGAAAATCTTTAAATATTATCAATTGTATTTATGTACATACATCAATGCATTTTGATAGGATTCGATTTTGAAATTTTCGAAACTCTATTTTGGAGTATATAAGAGGAGTGCATCGACGTTTTCGTATTCGTACCTTAACTCGCCATCGAGGCGCTACAGCCAGTGATGGATTTCGAGGATGCTTTATACATTTATGTATATCTATATATTAGGATATTCTTTAGCCAACTTCAGAGTATACCGTAGAATTAGAGTATAAGCAGAATATATTATTCTGTGGTATATACTCTGAAGTTGGCTGTTGGATATCATTTAAGCATCTTCGAAATCCATCACTGGCTACAGCACTTCTTGATTTTTAAGATTACCATAACCTTAAAAGTACTCATAACTAGTTATTTTATTTCATTATGACTTAGTGTGCATAAGTAAATTTTTAATGTATATCTTGTATAAATTAAATAATTTTACTGAGATTTTTATATATTCTGAAATCCAATCATTATTAAACATAAGTATACATATAGATAGCAACAATTATTTTTCAGATAAAATTTTTATATTAAAATCATATTTATGTTTATCATTATTTAATTCTAAATAAATTATACTTTAAAAATATTTAGATTTGCTAATATGTCTTTTATACGTAAATTGCAACGCATTCTCAACATAATTATTTCTCGTTTCTAGATTTATCATAGAGGCAAATGCAAATTCCAGTTCCATGATATTAAAATTACCTGTCCTTTCTGCTCCGATATATCTAAATTGAAAAAGTGCGGCGCTATTGGTAGCAAAAGATTCAGATGGGTAATCTCAAATTTCAATAGACATTTATTAAGACATAAGAATACAAGTCGCAAAGAAACACTGTCTAACAGTGAAAAAAAATTTTAAAAGCTCAATAACAACAAAAATGAAGAAAAAATGAAACAGTAACTAAAGCTAATCTTGGGTTTGATGATTTAGATAATTAAACAACGCCATTGCTCACCCATTCATCGGAAATACTCACCAATAAAGATTTACCTTTACAAGAAATTTCACAAAATGTATTATTGAACGAAAGTGTCTCCAGTTTACTTCTAACATCTTATTTAATTCGATCATCATTTGAAATTTTAGATAAAAATCAGGGGGAAAATTAAGTCAGGAAGATTGACGAATGAATTTTTTCGGCAAAAATTTAAACAATGTTTGACAACTTTAAAAAAATTCAGTAAAAACTGAGCGTAAAATAAAAAAGATGTATTCATCCGCAGTTTCAAATTAACCTAGAATAACTAGCTTTTTCCTATTGTTAACGAATCACAAAAACAAATTATTGAAAAAAAAGATTTAAAAGAAAAATTAAGATATTTTTTAGAAAAAGAAAATGAGTCTGCAAAAATGAAATTGCATTCAAATCAAAATTGTAAACCTTTATTAAACAAATTGTATTGTAACATGGCAGATTGGCCATATTACTTATAGGTATATTTGTAGCGCATATAGACGACAGAAGGGAGCATCCAACTACTGGCAAGACGGAAAGCAGACCACGCGACTCAAATAGTTAAAAGCATTACCCAAAATCGTTAGCACACAGGTGCGAATCTCTATAGCACGTATACTGTGCACTGATATAGATAGCTAGCAGCTTGACTCGAGTAGCTAAGCTTGGGTCCGTTTAGAATCGTTTGTCTCTCTCTTGCGGCGCGCGCAGCGTACGGCACGAGAGATGAAGCTGAGCAGAGACAAGAAGGAATGCCATTGCATTATTCCTTTTATCGCCGGCGTCCAATATAGAGCCATTACGACTTGCGAGCGACTTGCGATATTGCGTATTAGTATTTTTTGTGTGTGCGAATATCGTGAGCTTGAGTGAGCGAGAATAGATAAATTCACTATTCTCTAAATTATTTTATTGTGCTTAAAATTGTTGCGAGTGCACGATTGCTAAATAGAAATAATATAATTTCTTTCTGTTTTTTGTGACGTGTGTGCCGGGCGATCGCGTGCGCGTTCTATTGCATATATTCCCTCCGTGCTTTTCTAATTCTTTTTGTTGTGTGTTTATTGCTCGTGTCCCTTTTAGCTTACGTTTTTGTTAATATCTGCTTTCCGTCGTGCCGATGGTTATTTAATTAGTGCAAGCGGCGTCGCATACGCTATACGCGGCTGGCGTCCATTTTAATCAAGGGTACGATTACTGTACAAATTTCTGAAATAAAGCTTCTCTTTTTTTGTTACTGATTTAATTACAGCTTATATATTTTTATAAATTAGTGCAACTTATGAAACTGCGCTTTTAAATTCTAACAAAATAAAAAGTAGTAATCGATACGACTCTGCCTTTCGCTACATATTTGTATACAATAGGAGGTAGAATGTTATATGAGACGCTGTATGCAAATGTATCACTTCCTTCATTAAGTGCGATTAGTCAAACTATTAGTGAATACAATTATTATATAACAGAAGGAAAGTGTCGAACAAAAGAGTTAAAAAATTTTCTAATTTCTAAAAATTTACCTTTAGCTGTATGGCTTAGTGAAGATGCTACGCGCATTACTGGCCGCATCCAGTACGATAAAAGATCTAATAAAATAATTGGTTTTGCCTCTTAGTTTTTACCTCTTGATTCAAATGCAATGCCTCTTAGTAATATTTTCACAGTTATCTCAGTTAAAAAAATTAAAGAAAGTTTTGAAAACAGTACAATAACCAAATTGCTTTACATCATAACTGCTCAAACTTTAATTGATAAAGAACCTTTTTTTTTGTTTATGCTTATATGGTACAGACAATAAATTTTCTCATGTTGATGTGATTAAACGTTGGAATTACGTAATCGATTGTTTGAAAAGTGAAGGTATATCTGTTGTAGGCATTTTATCTAATGGAGATTCTCGCCTTTTAGAAGCGATGCGTTTACATACTAAGTTACAAAAACAATCTCTCAAATTAGTAGATCGGCCTATACCTTATTTTTGCTCAGATGATATTATTGATACCTTTTTTACTATTCAAGATATAATTCATGTAGGAGCAAAACTTAGAACTCGTTTGCTTAAGGCGTCTATTATTTTACCATGTAGAAAATATTTAATATCAGCGAATTATTTACAGAGTCTATTATATAATATTTCAAAAGAGAAACATTTTTTAAATTCAAAGGATCTATGTTTAAAAGATAAAATGAACTACGCATAATTTCAAAAAATTAGTAACAAAAAAGTAATAGATATACTAATTAACAAAATAATAGGTAGCAATGGGACCGTTCTTCATTTGAAAATAATTAATTTATCTACTGAAGCATTTTTAAATAAATCTTACGATCTTTTAACACGAATATACAATGCATGGTTTTGCTCTTTCGTCCTAAGACTTTGGCAAATATGGTTGAAAAAATGTAATTATTCAATAACTAATAATTTTCTATCTCTTAATGCTTATATTTGTATCGAAATTAACGCTCATATATTAATCAAAGTTATCTTAAAATTAAAAGACGACAACTGTTCACATTTTTTTTACCATGGTTGTTTTCTAGTCAACCTTGTGCAAGTTTTTTTCTACGGCTAAGGTCCATGAGAACTACATACTCTACTGTTGTAAATTCAAGTTTGTTAGAGAGTATGCATCGTATTCAACGCATACAATTACAAACAGATATTTCTAGAAATTCTTTTGACTCAACGAAAGAATTTTCCTTTCCTAGATTTGATTCCTCTACAAAGACTGATGTAAAAATATTTATTTTACCTAATCGTTAAAATATTATTGTTATCCTTAATAAGGCAAAACAAAATGCTTTTTCAGAGGCTGTATCTCTCGAAATGGACGTTTCAATAAATGATTATGAAAATGTTCTAATCAATTCTAACGATATTGATGTTTGTAATGAATTAGACGACGATGAAATTTCAATTTCAACAGATAATGACGATTAAATGACTCCATCAAATAATGATATTCATAATGATATTATAATATTCATTATGAATGTGAAAGCACCGATTTAGTTAAGGATTTATCAATATTATCGAATGTAGATGGTAATTTATAATTAAAAAACTTCAATATTGACAAAACAAAAATTCATCCAAATGATGAATTTATTGTAGTAAAAGATAAAGTAGGTAACGAGTCAATAGTTAGAAAGTCATCAATCTGCTAGTTGTTAAGCCAAAACAATTATGACCTAAGTAGTGATAGACTGCAAAGAGTTAAAGACTGTGAATTAATAACATATGAAAATAGAATTGATTCAACATAAAATAGTTTTGAAAAAAAATGCGATGAAATTTATGTTTGAGATTGGTGCATATTTAGTAGTGCCGATAAAAAAGTATATTATTTAGATCATGTACTAAGCTTTGGTTACGTGACTAATGCAACAAATAAAAGTTTGGAGTACTCCAGTAATTATGCTAGAGTAAATGAAAACATCATAGAGATTGGAGCTCTATGTCATTGGAATAAACCAAAAAACATATCTAATTGTTTTTTTCTTGTACCAATGGATAGGCATGGCTATATATTAAATATATATATTTAAATATTAAAAATTATGTATGTACAATTTTAGAACCTGTAATCTCAAAAGATGGTATTGTATTAAATTTAAATATTTTTAATAAAATAAAGAACTTCTTTAAATAAATTTCATATACTATATTGGTTAATTTTTTAACTATCCAGATAATTATATAAATAAGAATTTGGGGTTTACTTATTGGACGATGAAATCAAGTTATAAATTCATAAATAAACCTCTCCAGTTGTTATTCGTAATCACTTGAAATCATTTCGATAAATTGAAATCATTTTTTTTCCATTATTCGAAAATCAACAAAATGATTACCAGTAATCTAATGAAATCACTTGTAATCTGCAATCACTTGTACCCTTTTTTTCAAGTGAATAGCTCCTCGATTACAGTCTCCATCTCACATACTAACAGCAAATTCGATCTAAATAATTTCTGTTAAAAAATTTTGCTTTAAAAATATCAGAACTTTACATAAACGTGATAAATAAAACAGAATAAAATATGAACACAATAATAGTTCAAATAATAATGGAATTGTTTCTATAAAAGAATAAGATATAAAAAAATATAATTTTGAACTTATTTAAGTAATAAAATTGATGAATTTTCATTTCCACCACTGTACAGAACTACTTTACCAACAGCATTTATAATAAGAAAATTTTAAAAATAATTTCATTTAAATACGTTTCGATAAGTATATAAATAAAATAATTGTTATTATACAAAACCCACATTAAAAATTATAAGATAAAATTTGAAACAATAATTTTTTTTTTTGAAAATTATTGTTTGAAGATGAAGATTATTTCGTAGATAAATAAAAAGAAGAGAAAAATATGACAGAATTTATGGAAAAATATTTATAATGCAATTAAATAAACTATAAGCGTTCTTATAAAATAACTATATTTAGTTTTACGTTTCATGATAGATAATATTATCAATTTTGTAAGCTTATATATAAAAGATATTAGGAAAAATTGCTGATAAATAATTTTTTTACATTGAAGTCACATTAAAAAACTTAAAATAAAATAAACACTAACTTAATGAGCTCTATGAGAAAGCATTGCGTCAAAGCACTTGGTAGCGTTTTTTTTTCTTTTACGATAAAACAAAAGCAACGACTCTGCCTTAAAACTTTTTACACATATTTGAGTTTAATAGGAGGTAGAATGTTATATGAGACGCTGTATACAAATTTATAACTTCCTTCATTAAGTACGATTAGTTAATGAAGAAAGTGCAGTAGGCACTAATTAAAAAAAATTTTGAAAATATAAATGACTGTAAATAATTATGAATAATTTAAATAACTATAAAAAAAACTGTAGATAATTGTAAATAATTATAAATAATTGTAAATAACTGCAAAGAACTGTAAATAACTGCAAAGAACTGTAAATAATAGTAATTAATGATAAATAATAGTAAATAACCGTAAATAACTATTATTTATGTCTTAATTATGACATTTTTTAACAGTTATGTACAATTATTTACTATTATTGACAGTTGTTCACAGAAATTATTTCCATATAGGCAAGTTAAAATTTGAGGATCAGCCACTGCTTTATCCCATGGTCCATATATATTTTCTTTGTATTTTTGTCTCTTTATGTACCAAAGCAAACATAAAATGTATAATAATTGAAATAGTCATAAAAAAGTATGATGAAGCGATAGATATTTCCCATAAAAAAATACAATGTAGTAAATACTAAATACTAAACCAATCAAAAAAAAATTTTGTTGTTTAATTTGGTCAATCAAAATGGTAAGAAAACAAAACATTGAGCTGCTACATTAAAAAAATTATTAATTTAATATGATTGTTAAGATTGACAGCATTTAAATTATTTGTTAAAATAATTTTTTTTGTAATAATACAAATTTAAATTATCTATAAGCTACATTTGAAAATGGGTTACCAACCACAGAATAATAGATAAAGTTAATGATATAATTGATCATAATATCATATGGCCTAAGCATAATGCAAAAATACATGTGTGCAGTAAATAAATAAATAAATATTTTTTAAAACAGAAAACTCAAATTACAATTCATTAAAATTTTTAAATTAGAGATTTTGAAAATAAAAATAATAATTTCAATATTATGAAGAAATAAAAAATTAAAACAAAAACTAAAATTTATTAAAATTTTTAAAATTGGAAATTTTGAAAATAAAAATAATTTTAATATTATGTGTTGTATTTGTATATTAATAGTTAGTATTGTAGGTTTATTAATTATACTTTATTAGTATAAAACATTATTGTTTACAAGAGTTGCGAGGACAAGTGTACCGCGAGGCGGTCGCATAAAGACTAACTAAAGGAAATGGATACACTTATATTATAAAATAGAGAGCGCTAGTGTAGGACTAGAAGGCGTGCGTTTTAAAGTTATATTACATATACAACATTCCTCTCCCGACAGTGAATTATGCGACACTATACATTTACACTTGATAGTCTATTCCATAACGTTGAGTAGGTTTCTTGTGTCTAGATGAGCGTCGTGGTTCTTGATGCTGTTCATCCTGGTGGTTTTCTGCATCAAGTCTTAAATCATCGTGTGATGCATCATGATCCTCATCTAGATGTGGCGCCGGTGGCGCAACATCAATTTCTTGATTAATTGATTGATCTTGAGGTGGTGCTATTAAAGCATTAGGCTGTTTTTCATAACCATAGAAATGAACTCTTCGATCAGATGTTTTGTCAGCGACGATAGACGAATCTGTGTTGTAAGTATCTTGACAATTTTTAATTTGATCTACATGTCTCTTGAACTTTTTTCCTTGATAGTCAACTTCGTAAAGTAAATCGCCCAAGCGTGTGACAATTTTACCTGATATCCATTTATCCATTATTGGGTTTCCTGATAGGAAATAAACAGCTTGTGAAGGGTGGAATTCTCTGAAAGTAGAATTAAATTCTGAACGTTGTTTCTCAGTGATTTTTGTATATATATCTTCTGGTTTCAATAGATCAAAACGAGTACGGGTGTTGCGTCCAAGGAAGAGCATAGCTGGAGTTTGACCAGTTGCTGAGTGAGGTGCTCTTCGATAATGCTGTAGAAATAAATTAAAATTTTTTTTAGCGTACTTGGCGTTGTTGAACTCGCAGCTAGAGCGTCCTTAACTGTCTCAACATATCTTTCCGCCTGCCCGTTGGTGGAGGAGTGATAGGGTGCTGTGCGCTTATGAAACTTAACTCCTGATGATCGCAAGAAATCCTTGAATTCTTCTGCTGTAAATTGTGGACCGTTGTCCGATACGACGGTGACAAGAACACCATAGGTACAGAAGAGCTTATCCAGAATGCTGATTGTAGCTGATGCTGTTGTAGAGTTTGTTGGTATAACTTCAAGCCATTTACTGTATGCGTCTACGATTATTAGAAGCATAGAGCCGGCGACGGGACCCGCGTAATCGATATGGATGCGTTTCCAAGGAGCTTTAGGATACTCCCAATGATGAGTTCTAAATTTTGGAGGAGCATGTGCATGCTTGGCACATTCGCTGCAGGTTCTTGCTGTGTGTTCAATATCGTTGTCGATGCCGGGCCAATATACGAAAGATCGTGTGATACCTTTCATTTTAACCGTTCCTAGATGAGCGACATGTAAGTCATTTAATATAGTTTGTTGCAGGGTTTTTGGCACAACGATTCTATGTTTATATAGAAGACAACCAGCAGTAGCAGTATATCTAGCTTCAGGAACCTTGAGTCCATGACGAACAAGATCTTTGCCTGATTCTAAAAGCTGTAGAATTTTTTTAAGGTTTTCATCCTTTCTTGTCTCGCGTGCAATATATTCTGCTCGAACTGGAAACTGGTTGATTCGATTTAATACGAATCCATCAAATTCATTATTATCTTGACTTTCCTCTCTCTTATGGGGAAAAAGTTTATTAACAGTGTCTGAAGTTCGAGGTAATGAAGCACGGGAGCAATAATCTGCATTTGCGTTATCCTTAGTTTTCTTGAAAACGACGTCAAAATCAAAATGAGCCAAATAATCTGCATAATTAGCCATTCTGCTAATGCACAGCACAGGTAATGATTTGCTTGGAGGCAGAATTTGAGTGAGTGGCTTATGATCAGTAATAAGCGTAAAATGACGTGCGAATAGATAGAAAAAGAACTTCTGAACTGCCCAAACAATGTCAAGTGCTTCTTTGTCTATTTGCCGATAACGTTGCTAGGTTTCACTCATTGTGCGGCTTGCATAGGCGATAGGTCTTTCGCGACCATCTGGTAGGCGGTGAGACAGAACTGCTCCTAGTCCGGTTTTACTCGCATCTGTAGCAAGTAAGAGCAGTAAATTAGGATCGTATGGCATCAGTACTTGAGGAGAGCAGAGGCTATTTTTAATTGATAAGTAGGCTTCTTCTCCTGCTTCTGTCCATGTAAATTTATCTTGACGTAGCATATTACGCAGTGGTCTGTCTCTTGTAGATAAATCCGAAATAAATGAATTGTAATAGACAGCTTTTCCTAAAAACAGCTGTAATTCTTCATGTGTAGATGGTTTTGGTGCGTCTCTTATAGCTTCGATGTGTTTATCCGATTTATGAATTCCGTTAGCATCGATTTTATGTCCAAGGAACTCAACAAAGCTTGTCACAAATTCACATTTTTTCGATTGAGGCGCAAGCTATTTGACTGAAGTGTATCTAATGATTTCTCAATTGTAGATAATAAATCTTGAAATGTTTTGCCAAATGCTAAGATGTCATCAAAAAATACAAAAACGTTTTTCAAGTTTTGCAGCACTTGCTCGATGCGACGCTGCCAGATTGCTGGTATGTTAGCTGCACCATAGACGGCGCGTTAGTGTGAGCGCATGACTAAATTCTTCGTCGACTGGCAAATGCATGTATGCATCGGTTAAATCGAGATGACAGAAATATTTTGCACTCTTCATTTTAATAAAAAAATGTTCTGCTTTTGGAATGGGGTGCTCATCAACAATCATATGAGGGTTTAACGTTGGCTTATAATTACCCGTTATTCGTATTTTCCTATTCTTTTTTGCAACGACATGAGTTGTAGATGCCCATTCAGATGTATCAACTTTTTCGAAAAAACCGGACGCGAGTTTGAGGTCTATTTCTTTCGCATATGCATCACGTAAAGCGAACGGGATGTCACGTGCGCGCACAAACACTGGTTTTGTTCCTGGTTTAAGTTGCACTTTGACTGGGGGGCCAACAAGCTTTCCAGCTGTTTCACTAAACACAGAATCATATTTTACAAGAATATTATTCAGCTGTTGCATTTCGTTTTCTGATATTTTGTACGAAGACGTAGTGACTGTCTTAATTTCGTTGATTTCGTCTGGGATAGAAAAAATGTTCTCCCAATCAATAGTTTTGACGAAATGCGCGATCCATTCACGACCGAAAAGACTGCCGTAGTCGTCATCGCCACCATCAACTACGTATAAATTTAGACGTGCGGTTTTTTCATTTATTCGTACGTTTACCGAAAGACATCCGATGCACTGAACATTATGATGTGTATAACTGATAAATTTTCTGTTAGGACGAGTTAATTTGTAATTTCTTTTGATAGCACGGAGTGTTTTTAAACTAATGATTCCCGTAGGTGCACCAGTATCTAGTTCCATTTTAAGTTCGACTCCGTCTATATACACTTTTAAAAAATGTTTTTCGTTAGGATTCGCGGAAGTGAGTTCGTGAATTTTTAAAAGCATTTGAATGTCATCGACACATTCAGACGGGACATTTTTGTTGGTTATTTTCCCCGTATCAGAGTCTGTTTTCGTTCCGCAAACACGTTGTATGTGCCCTTTCTTTTTACATAGATTGCATATGGCGTCCTTCAATTTACAAAATCGGCGAGCGTGATTGCCACCGCAGCCTTTACATATATGCTGGTCACCTCCTTGACTCTTTTTGTTAGTTGTGTTTGGAAATGGGCCGCGCGACTTTGAGCACTGACGTTGGCTATCGTTTTTCTTACGAGGCTGTGAATAACCTAACTTGTTTGTTGATTCACCGCTACACTGAGCCTTCGTAATGCCAACTACATTTGTTGTGATACGCGTTGCTTCGAGAGCATTTGCTATTTCATATGCTTCGGAAAATTTTTCAGGTTTCTTTGCGATTACTTCATCGCATGTGTCTCGCGATTCTAAACCGTAAAGAAATTGCTCTATAAGCATTCTATCTAAGAATTCTTTATATTCGCAGAATGCAGCGCCCTGCTTGAGACGAAGCGAGAACTTCGATATAGACTCTCCTTTTTGCTGACGAATTTCTCGGAATTTCATACTTTCGGCGTATTTATTTTTAGGCGCGTCATAATGCTTGATTAATACTTCTTGAATTTCTTTATATGTGAGATTTTCCAGAAGCTTAGGACTAGCTAAAAATTTTAGACTATTATTTAATTCGGTGCCCATGTGCACAAGTGCGTATTTTGCATGTTCTTCCTCAGCGATTTTACTGAGATGCAAAGCCCAATCAAAACGTTTAAAGTAGTCCTCTACTGTCGTTCCATCGGACGAACGAAATTCAGTAACGGAAAAAGACGGTGGTTTAGGCACCACGTTTCCTTGATTACCAGATAAAGCGCCGCTTTGTTGAACGTTTGACAATGCTGACTGGACAGGTGCGTTCATGGCTGCTGTTAGCGACCGCAAAAATTCTTCTTGAACCTCGTCTGGCATTTTTAGTTTTTGACACTTTTTCACAACTTTTTTTTTTTTTTAAACAGTCTCGCACGGATAATAATCTCACTTCTAGACACCAATGTTGTGTTTGTAAATTAACAGTTAGTATTGTAGGTTTATTAGTTATACTTTATTAATATAAAACATTATTGTTTACAAGAGTTGCGAGGACAAGTGTATCACAAGGCGGTCGCATAAAGACTAACTCAAGAAAAAGGATATACTTTTATTATAAAATAGAGAGCGCTAGTGTACGACTAGAAGGCGCGCGTTTTAAAGTTATATTACATATACAACATTATGAATAAATACAAAATATAAAAATAAACATTCAGTAACTATGAAATTTTTTTAATGATAATAATATTATTTTTTTAAATAAAACGACATTAATTTTTATTGTTCATTGAAAACTTTTGTGACGTGGTTTTCACGTCCCAATAGGAGAAAAATATTGAGATCTATTTTTATTGCGTTAGTTAATTTTTTTTTAGAGAGATCTGTGGCGCCAATAAAAAAAAATAATTATTCAATTATTAAAATAATGGAAGTGTGGGGCCTGGGACTCCAACCAAAAGCCACACAGTATAGATGAGAGAAGGTAGAGGTTTTAAGGTTAAGTTAAATGAATACACGAGAGATATGGTTAAGCGTTGTATTTGCTGAAGCCAGGGATACAGTCGGTAGTCAAGTGAGAGAGCTGACGCTCTCATGCTCACACGTTAACTCGTCTTTAGGGGGTAGGGTCGTTCATACAGTACATGATTGGTTACTCACACTCCTTCACACGTATATATCCCCACAATACTCCCCCCTTTTTTTTTTTTTATTAACAATTGCATTTACTTGCATCACAATAATGATTAATCGTACTCTGGCACTTATGTACTCTAATTCATTCCGTGCGTAACGTACTTCCATTCATTCCATGCGTAACCATATTTGTAACATTAGCTATTGACATTTTATCTGACTCCCTGGATTTACATTATGCATTTACGTTCGATATTTACATTTTACATTACATATTTGCTTTAATACCTAGGTAACTGTTTACAAAATAAAAAATTTTAATACTGCTGATTTTAAACAATAAAATTATTACGAAATATGCTGCTCGCACGTAAATGTCATTTCTCTGTACGCTTAACTACTCGTGCTTACTTGCACTTTCTACTCATTTACACACCGTGCTTAATTGCACTTATTCATACAACTGTGCTTAATGTACTTACATTGCATAACTGTACTTATAGTACTTGCTCACGCACATTACTTTGTGCTCGCTTGCACTTATGCGTTTTATATATTATTGCGTGCATGAATGCACTTATTATGCTATATATTGCATCTCAAAACTTACTGAATTTACATATCCAATTAATTTTTAACAATTTTATAACAATCTTTACATTATCTATATACTCTTATTTTATACGACGGTATTGAATTATTTTTGGAACTAAACAAGTTAATTTTTATGTTTACAATACATATTTTTAAGATTTCATACAATCAATATAACATTCTAATTTTTATCACATTTTATGCGTTTAATACGCTCAGTCTTTAAAACTATCACATTTATGCGTTTACTACGCTCAGTCTTTAAAATTATCACATTTATGCGTTTAATACGCTAAGTTTTTACAATGATTATCATACATTGTGCAACCATATGTTACTCGCGCTTAACGCGCTGAATAATAAAGAACTTGCATTATTGCCAACCATAAAAAACGTCATTTCACATTAAATATATAATAATATATAACATATGCTTGCACATCATACATTCTTGACGTAAGTCACATTTACTCTGGCATTCTCACACACATACACACTATCACTACACTGAGTTCAGTCTTATCTTCTCCTGTCTTCTGCACATCTTCAGCCTAGTACGGCCACCTGTAGGTGATGTGGAGCAGGTCCCCATCCTCAGTGATCCTTGCTCCTTTATTTTTCAAAAACCTGCGGAGATCCGCGGTGATCCTCACCTTACACTTTCTTGTAATGAAGGAGAACTCCTGTGGGTAGTTCAAGATCAACCTCTGGACGATGTCCAGGTCGAACTGCCTATTGTTCCTGTTGTTTTTACCCAAGGAGTTATGTATGGTGATCTCCTTCATCTTGTGCTCTCTCAGGGATGAGAGAGACACCTGGATCCCCACATGGTATTGCATCCTGAGCGAGTGCAGGCTAATGGTGTCCCCGAATCCTAACGGTTCCGGGGGGGTGAGGCCCAGCAAGTTGAGTGTCCCCAAAACGAAACACCTCCGGAGGATCTCAGGCAAGCTCTGGACGACGTACAAATTGCCCTCCAGGCTAAGTTCTTCTAGGTCGAAATTGTCTCGCAACTCTGGCCTGTAGACAAAAGGAAGCTCCTCCGTTGGGAACTCGCTGTATGAAAAATGAAAAACCTTTACCCTGCATTCACTGAAGAAGAACCGGTCGAGTAATCTCCATATGTGCACTTCTTTATCGATGTTGTTACAGTCGTGCACATATAACTCCCTGAGAGTGTCGTTCTTGTTCAGGAACTCAACAAGGTGTTCGATCACCAGTGCTCTACACTCGACCAGGCGCAAGACAGTCAGGCCTTTAAGCGCGTCTCCGTTGAGCTCCTTCAACCTAATCATGTTGTTGGCATAGACGCTCAAACTTTCCATCCTCTGAATTTCACCTCGAGAAGACCCGTGGCCGCTCCAAGGACGACGTTGCTCACGTTGAAGGCCTGGCTAACCCTCTCAAGCAGTTGTTGCGTCACCTTTACGCCACGGAGGTCCAAACAATCCAGATGGGGTATTGTTCCATCTGCCCTCTTCTGTTTCTCCATGATCCCACTCAGGAACTCGACGAGGTTGACCTCCAATGGTTTCTTTATGTCGATACTGGAGAAGTAAAACCCTCCAGCATCCTGCCAGGCATATCTCCATCCGCCAGCGCCACGGTATCTTTCGTTACCCGCGTCAAACTCCAGTGTGCCCAGGCGGTATCCGATCTCCCTGTGTCCCTCCAGAGCATTAATAAGACCATACTTGTCCTCGTTACTTAAATTACCTAATATATTTGCCAATATGACCGGAAAACGGAGAGTCACAATCGGCGAACCAGGCGACCCTTTCGAGTCGTTGACTATCATTTCAGCCTTATCCTCACACGCAATTTCTTGGTGTGATCTTACCCTTACATATTTGGTTCGCGTCTTGCTCCCCTCCGCGTTCCGTGTCTCATAAAAAATTCTATTCATCATCGCGCTGCCCTGGAAACTGACACATGAAGCGAACCTCCCGAAGGTGAGGATAGCCGATGCCTGGCCACCCCTGTTGCACACCTTCTTGATATCAAAATCCTTCTGACCCCTCTCCCGCAGCAATGTATCTACAGTCGTCTTCCTTGAGTTCTTGGGCAGGTTGAAAACAAAAAGCTCTTTGACTGGCTGGTCTTCGATAAATAGGGTGGGCACGCGGTATTCCACCCGTTCGTGCGCCACCATCATGTTGCGTTGGGCTGCCCTTCGTAGGGCGTTCTCGCGGGTTGTAAAATAACCCCGAAATTGCTCCTCGAACTCCTCAAAAGCAATCTCCGCCATCCTCATTTCATGCTTGAAAGCCATGTCAGTTGTTTGCGTAATACGGCGAGAGAGGTCCGTCTTGATTCTTGATACTTCTTCCATCGCTGCAGAACACAGGTACACTAACACTGAGAAAGGAAGCACACTAAAGTTTATTATAAATAAGGTCACAGTGGTGTTTCTATTAAAGTGGAACGCAGTCCAGTAGGAACGAGCCAAAGCTACCTAAATGAAAGGAAAAGAAAAGAAAAAAAAATTATTAATACACATAATAAACAACATATATACATAAAAAAACATCATAAATTAATATAATACAATCAGTGTAACATCCTTACTCATATTTCAATCATTCTTTACTTTCTCACGATACTTAAAACTATTTACAAAAGCGGGCGGAGCATGGTTCCCTACGTTAACGCTAACGTCAAACCTAACTGTTTTTTTAATAGCGGTTTCTTTACAATCTCTCTTAAGGATGCTATCAGTTCTTTTTCTCCTTTTTAAGATGTTAGGCACAAATCTTTCCTTTTTTTGCCTTTTGGAAACCGTACTTGCATCTTCAATGCTCCTGCCTTCGTCATTCTGTACACTATTGGCAGTATCCGGCTGACTGACCATTGTCAGTTGATCGTAATCTTGCTGGCCAACTTCAGCTGGGTTTGCCTCGTCTACTGGACCAATCTCGTCACAGACTTCCTCTAACCGCTCTTCGACGGCGCTCTGCGCATCTTCTGCGTTACGGTGGACTTCCACCTCAACCGACGTTTGATTGTGTACAGAGGTTTGCGAGGTGTTGTTGGTTTGTGACGATGGCGTGGGTGGTTGCTCTTCGTCTGGGGCATCTTCCTGCACTCGTTGTTCGACTGGTGTAAGCTGTTCCTCACTTTTCAGGAAGAAAGCTGGTTTTAATCTATCAGCCGTTACCACCACATTCCTGCCGTTTTTCTCGATTGTATAGTTTCTACCACCGTCATGCCCCGCTATAACCTTGTGCAGTCCCGTATATGGATGCGTAAGTGGCGGTTTAACCGCCTTCACCCTTTCGAAAACGTGGGTGCAGTGACTCAATTCTTTAAAAACAAAAGGTTTCATTGCACAGTTGTGCGTGGCAGGCACTGGCTTAATTTGCCTTATGTAATCTTTGAATTCAACAAGGAATTCGCCTGCATCATGCGCATTGATCTCACGAAATTCACAGAGATCACCTGGTACAGTCAGCGTCGTACCGTATAAAAATTCGGCTGGGCTTGCCCCCGTGTCCAGTCTTAAGCGCGTGCGCAGACCAAGCATTACGGTAGGCAAGACCCTGGTCCATTCAGCGGTCTCGGTGTGGCACATGATTGCGGCTTTAAGAACACGGTGCCATCTCTCGACAATACCGTTGGAGGCTAGATGATATGGTGTCGTCCTGACCTTCTTACATCCGATATAATTTAACAGCTATTTGAACAACTGCGCCTCAAATTGCCTTCCTTGATCGCTCGTAATAATCACCGGTGCGCCAAATCTCGCCACCCAATTATCATAAAAAGCGCGTGCAACTGTGGGAGCGGATACATCTTGCAGCGGAACTGCCTCTGGCCACCTTGAAAATCTATCTATCATTGATAGGATATATCTGTACCCTTCACATGATGGAAGTGGGCCCACGAGATCCACATGAACATGGGTGAAACGAGCATCTGGCTCGGCGAATTTCGATGGTAAAAATTAATTCTCGCGAGAGATTTTGGATTTTTGGCAATTAATACATGCCTTGCACCATGCAGCTATCTCCTGGTTCATCTTGGGCCATACATATTGCTGTCTAATCAGCTTAGCTGTTACTTTGCCCGACGGATGCGAGTTTTGATTGTGAAACAGGTTAATAATATCCTGTCTTAATTCTTTAGGGACGTAAGGGCGGAAAACCTGTACTAATTCTACGTACACGAAGGTCTTACCGGCTCCCCATTGCAGCTTTATTAATTTAAGGGGATGACTGGGGTTATCTAAAATCGCCGTTAATTCCTCATCCTCTAGCTGCTTTTCTGCTAGCTCCTCTAAAGAAAAAAACGTAGGAAATCTTACGTCCTCGATCCTTGATAAGGAATCTGCTACTGCATTATCTTGGCCAGGGAGATAGCATATTTCCGTATTAAATTCTGCTATATACGATAGCCTTCTGCCACGAATTGCTGGGCAATCTTCTACGTTCTGCGCAAGTGCCTAAATGAGCGGCTTATGATCGGTATAAATTTTAAACTCCCGACCCTCAAGATAGTATCTAAAATATTTAAGCGCTTCATAAATAGCTGACAATTCTTTATCTAAAACACAATAATTCCTTTGCGCAGGCGTGAATTTTTTAGAAAAAAATGCTAATGGTTGCCACGAGTCACCTACTAATTGCTCCAACGACGCGCCCATCGCGAAGTTCGAAGCGTCCGTTACGACTCTAACTTCTGCGTTTTCTGCTGGGAACGCTAAATAAGCTACCTCTGCTAATTCTTTTTTAGTTTTTTCGAACGCGTCTTCGGCTTCTTTTGTCCATGCTACAGGACGTTTATCTTTTTTCTTAATATCACTAATTAATGCATTTAAATGGCGTTGCGTTTCAGCTGCATGCGGTAAACATTTTCTATAAAAATTAATCATACCTAAATATCTACGCATATCATCTTTAGTCTCTGGCTTAGGGAATTCTACTATAGCTTTAACTTTACTTGGGTCCGGGCGGAATCCTTCCCCGCTTACCTGGTGTCCAAGGAATATTAACTCCGACACGCCGAACTTGCATTTATCTACGTTTAAACGTAAGTGAAACTTGGCGAGCCGTTCAAATACAATTTTAAGGTGTTCCTCGTGCTCCTCTGGCGATGAAGATGCAACGAGAATATCATCCACGAACGCGAATGCAAAGTCTAAATCTCCCAGGGC
Organism: Anastatus disparis; assembly: GCA_017163975.1. Lineage (NCBI taxonomy): Eukaryota > Metazoa > Arthropoda > Insecta > Hymenoptera > Eupelmidae > Anastatus > Anastatus disparis. The sequence goes on from JAFFSR010000310.1 coordinate 3,921,447, forward strand.
TAGATTGACATACCGCTGGAAGGTTTGAGCGGCATTTCTGAACCCGAACGTCATTACAAGATACTCAAAGAGACCGAAAGGCGTGACAATCGCAGTTTTGGGTATGTCTTCCGGAAAAATTGGTATTTGCAAGAACGCTTGTTCGAGGTCCAGAGCAGAGAATATACTTTTGTCGTGTAAGTTACTCGTAAAATCGTATAAATGCGGCAAGGGATACCTGTCAGGAACCGTAACGTTATTTAGTTTACGATAATCACCGCAAATACGCCAGCTTCCGTCCTTCTTGGGTACCATATGGATGGGTGTAGCCCACGGACTTTTCGAAGGTCTACAAATACCCTCCTCGACCCATTTCTCGAACGCCTTCTTGGCGGCTCTGAGCTTCTCTGGTGGAAGTCTACGTGGCCTTTGTGCGACGGGGGGTCCCGTTGTTTTAATGTAGTGGTATATGCCCCTATGTTTTGCTGGCAAGGGATCTTCTATACCAACTATTGAAGGATACTGGCTTAACAACTTCGCGTATTTATTACCCGGGTCAACGATCGATACTTGAACTAATGCGGCGGTTTTGTTGAATCCTTTGACGGATTCTTGCGTCTCACCATCCACCAGTCTTCTTCTCGTAAGATCTGGTAGTAGATGGTATTGTTTCAGCATATCTCCGCCTAAAATCGCGTATGGCACGTCTGCCACGATAAATGTCCACCCGAACCGTTTATTTTTAAAACCTAGGTCTGATTGCATATGGATTGTACCGTATGTGCTTATTCGCGTGTTATTAGCGGCATATAATTGGAACTTGACAGGTTGCTCGCGTTGACCTTCGCTTTTTGGAACAAGCGAAACTTCTGCGCCCGAATCAATTAAAAGTGTTTTACCCGAGACTTTATCTTTAATATGGAGACGTATTGACTCGATACCAGACGCGCACGCCTCATCTACGCGTCGGTTTGGGGGTTTAAAGACTTGATAACGTCTTCTCTCCTATTCGGACTTCTCGCGCTATTAGTCGGTCTAAAACTATTACTTCTTCTGAAATTTTTATTTTTTACGTCCGAATTTTTCCACGCACAGGGTTTTATGCATCTATAAGCCTTATTTCCGTATTTAGCATGATATTTACAAAATTTATTCGAGGATCTACTTCTATTTCTATCTTTATTATCGCGACTACGAGATCTTGTTCGTCTCTCACTAGCATAGTCGCGTTTTTTACTTAATTGATCTTGTACGACTGCTTCTATTCTCGCTATTTCTTCCGCGTTATCTTTACTTTTTTCGACCGCGTTTATCTCCTTTTTACTTTCGCGCAGATTTTTATATACTTCATCCGCGTGTCTAACGAGTGTCGCTTCATCCGCATCTGCACCGTATCCTGCCATATAATATTTAATACTAGGGATGAGGTTATGCCTCCATGCCTCAAGCACCATCTGCCGAGGGATCCGTCCTCTTGCTATATTCAGCATCTCGTTTAGGAACATCAAGGGTTTTTTATCGCCCATTTTATACCCAGCAAAAAGGATTTTAGATTCACTTTCGGCGGATCTTCCGTATTTTTCTAGTAAGTGACTTTTTAATCCTTCGTATCTTTGTCCCCGCAGCAATAATTTAGTAATCTCGGCCGCCTCATCAATTACGCTTTTATCGAGATTAGTTATCAACGCGTAAAATTTTGCGTTATCGTCCATCGGCCTAGGAAAGTTAATCTGGCTCTCGAAAATGCTAAACCACGTATCCGGGTCGTGCTGCCAAAATGGCAAGTTAACATTTCGCGTACCGTAATGGTAACTGCCCCCCCTACGCCCGGTGTAGGTATGGGAACTTCTTGATTAGTATTTGCGGCGTCGATACGCCTTTGATTATCTAGCGTCGGTATGGGGCCTACTGGTGGTACATTGCCTCCTGTCGGTATATTACCGACCGCGTTATTATTACCGACCATAGCTACTGGTTTACCTACACTCGCTTTCAATGCATCGATCTCTTCACGCATTTTTTCTACTAATTTGTCGCGTTCTTCTAGCTTCGCGAGCCAAACTTTATAATCTTCTGTATATTTATCATGTAACTGATGCATTCTCTCGCGGTGCGTTCTCTCTTGGGCTTTTACAAACTCCTCGAACCTATTTCCTATTGGTGCTTTATTTGCACCTTTTTCCGCGATGCCCCCGACAGCCTCCAGCGGACTACTTTGCGGATTTTTTAACCCTATTCTTCGACTATCTACTTGTTCTTTAAATTTATCGTAAGAATTCGGTGTCTGTTGAAGGTCTAAATTATCATTTATAACCTTATTCACCCTAGCAATTTCCGTGATATTAAACGCGCTGTCATTGTCAACTTCCATGTTAATACTCATTTGCGCGTGTTAACAATTAAAAAAGGAAAAATATACGTTAATTAAGATACGCAATGCGCTCCGAAAACGGTCTGTCTAAAATAATTGATCGGTCCAATAATAATTAACTAAATAAACAATTGCAGTACGAGCGGCAAAAATAATAATTCACGCTACACGACTTTAATAAATTAAACAATATAACAAAAATTATATACAATATGAAAAAAATAATACATAAATTATTTACAATTTGAAAACAGTTTATGACATAATAAATTAATACGACACGAATTTACATAAATTATATACAATTGAATAAATAAATAAATAAACAACGATGCACGAATAAATAAATTAATAACAACACAAATAAATAAATTATCACGACACGCTCGCATATACAACTGAATATTTATTACAATAAATAATCTAGAATACGAATAATATTATAAAATAAAATAATTCTATCCCCCGGTACAAAATTCTCGCTTTGTTTACGAGATAACTTCGGGTCTAAACGCGCCTTGTTTATGTTACTCGACTAACTACTATGCTTTTCAAAACATAAAAGGTCGCGTTCTAACGGCTTTTTGTCACCTATCAACCTTGAACGGTCACCTCGAGCTCGTTCGAATATTCTAGAATTTTCGATTTCAATATTAAAATTTACCTCGCGAATTTTCTTTGTTCTTGAAATTTTTTCGCGAATTTTCTCTCTCCTCGATACACTCACATCAATTTTTCGCATTTACTTATATTTTTCACTTGTAATATTTCGTGCGTGCAATGACTTACAATTTTTTACATTTTCTTCCCTACTTATTATTTATTAATACGTGGAAAATAGGATATTAATTGCTATTAATTTTGATATTTTAAGAATAAATATCTTGTTCGGCCAAGTAAACCCTAGTAGCTTGCACCTATAAAAGAGGCGAAAAGCCAGTAGGCACAGAACTCCAGGACGTCCTTAGCTGCGCAAGATAACATATATGCATTAATTTGCTGCTCTGATAGACTCAGATGCCCCAGAAGCACGTGCCTATAAAAGAGGCAAAAAGCCAGTAGGAAACGTACCCCAAGACTCTTTGTCGCACAACAGCATTGAATATTTAAGAAAAAAACTAAATATTTTATGCTTTCCACTTATTATATATATATGTATATATTTTATATGTGTATCAATTAAATGAGAAAAGAGAAAAAACTCTACGAACTGACCGCTAAGGTGAATTTTACTTCAACTTATTATAATATATTTTACGCTTATTTCGCGTTTACCATGCTCCGCCCGCACACGCAATACAATTTTTACGTAGAACGTGCGCGCAGTACTTATGTCGCACTTGCTTTCGGAGCTGTGTACAATTCTCTCTTATGACACCTGTACGCGACTTAATTGCACGTTACAGGATATCATATACTCTATGTATTCTAAACTTTCTGTGCACTGTACGCGACTTAAAATGCGCCTGACAGTACACAGAGTTCAAGACTATTTGCGACTTATGCAGAAGAAAAGATTGATGCTTTTCTCTGCGCCGCTAAATAGCTTCCTTTTCTTTAAAAAGAAAATAAAATAACCTCGTTTTATCACCTTTGATATTTTCAAAAGGGGCAGCGTGCTGCTTCTCTTTCTCTCTTTACCCTGCCGGTCGGTGGCGATGATGCTCGATGAGAGATGATGCCTCACGACGCGGCTTGAATCTTGCAGAACGTGTCCTGAAGACTCGGTGTCACCAATTGTGGGGCCTGGGACTCCAACCAAAAGCCACACAGTATAGATAAGAGAAGGTAGAGGTTTTAAGGTTAAGTTAAATGAATACACGAGAGATATGGTTAAGCGTTGTATTTGCTGAAGCCAGGGATACAATCGGTAGTCAAGTGAGAGAGCTGACGCTCTCATGCTCACACGTTAACTCGTCTTTAGGGGGTAGGGTCGTTCATACAGTACATGATTGGTTACTCACACTCCTTCACACGTATATATCCCCACAGAAGTAACATGGTGAACTTTATTTATTTCATGGAAAATGATGTGACGGAGCAATGATTTTGAATTCAAACACTCCCGCCTAGCTGCATCGATGACCAAGTTGTGAAAGAGAAGAAGGCGGTGGTGGTGCCATCCAAAAGAAGGAGAGAAAAGACTTAAAACAATGAATATTTTTTTTGCGTAAAAGACTTTAAGTATCAGAGAATTATTTGTGAATAGTGTTAAAAAGTTAAGAAAGAAAAGACGATTAATTAATTTAATTATGAAGCGTGTAAGAATGTGTGAGCCTAAACAGAGTTTGTAAACGCATTGTATATGAATAAGGTGTGAGAGAGAAAGACCGGCAAGCAAGCGTTGACAAGTTTGCCGGCCGGCAATTTCGAAAAGCGCGCACAGAGGAAATGTGAATGCAAAGGTTTTCAATCAAGTTTATTAATTTTGAATAACGGAATTTGTTGATTATAATTTTTACGAGTTAACGAGAATATTTTAATCATAAAAAAATGGTAATAATCTGGAGTAACAATATTTAGCGCCTGGAAAAGTAACGCAAAAGGTATAAGCCATCTAGCTGTGATTGATCCGCCGAAAAACGCCGTGAGTCGTCAAGTTCAAAGTCAACGGGCTCGGCGTCAGTCTTTATGCGAACATCGTTGAGTAAGGTCATGAGTGATGAGAGAGCGAAAGTAAATTTTTGAAAACAAAGGAAGCTTCGAAAACGAGTTTTATCGCGAGTTTACCAGTTGGAAAATTTTCTTTTTTTTTATATTTTAGAGTAGAGCCAAATAGAAATTTATTAGTGCGTATGAATATAAAAAAAATTTAGAAAGAAATAACTTTAATCTTTGAAATTTTACGGTTTCTTTCAATTAAAGTGGGATTTCTTAATTTTTCTTTGAAAAATTATTAAAGTTACTTATAATATTTGAATAAATAACATGAAACTCAATTAAACAATGGCAGCCAATCCGGTCGATACTTAATATAAATTTTATGATATTTAACATTTTAATCCTCCGTCAGTGATAAAAAATTTAGGGTCATATGCTGTAACTTGGATCACTAATGTTTAGTTTATGTTTACTCTAAAATTAAAACTACACAAAAAAAACTAATTTTCAATAGCTTCCGCACTAGAAAATTAAAAAAATAGATGGTATGGAAAATTGGATGCAAACCCATCCAGTGCTTTTCGAGATCTAAGTAACAAAATGAATACAAACATTTTTTTTAAAAACTTAAAATGATCTAAAATTGAAACTGCGCTGAGAAAATCAGTTTTCAAAAGATTCTTTTATTTTGGCGATTGAAAATAATTCCCGTGAAAGTTTTTAAGCAAATTCATCGAGTAGTTTACATAAAATATCAAAAAAATGAAAAATCTAAAATAAAAAAAATTTTTTAAATGGCTATTTTATTAAAACTACGTTAAGAAAATTAATTTTCAATAACTTCCGCAATAGTTAATCAAAAACATAAATTGTAAGGAAAATTTGAAGCAAATCCATGTGGTACTTTTCAAGATCCAAGTGGCTAAATAAATACAAACATTTTTTTCAAAAATTTCAAAATGCTCTAAAATTAAAACAACGTTAGGAAAATCAATTTTTAGAAATTTATTTTATTTCGGGGTTCGAAAATTATTTTCACGAAAATTTTTAAATAGATTCAAGTAGATAAGCTATGGGGTTTCTGGCTCACTGCATTTCTGGCTCACTGCATTACTGGCTCACTGCATTTCTAGCTCACTACATTTCTAACTCAGTGACTTTGAGAGTCAGGTGGGTTAGAAATGCAGGTGAGTCAGAAATGTCGTGAGCCAGAAATGCAGGTGAGCCAGAATGTCGTGAGCCAGAAATGTCGTGAGCCAAGAACCCCATAACGAGAAGGCGAGCTGCCGGCTGCGTGCTGTGATAAAACTGCTGCGAACGTTTCATAATTTTTATTTTTTAATATTTTTTTATATTTATTTAACTTTTATTTTTTAATACTTTTTTATATTCATTTGATTATTATAAATCAAAAATTATTTAAGCATTAAAAAAAATTTTTGACTTTGGTCGGTATTGAACCCACGACCCTTTGGACGCGAGGCAAGCACGTATACCACTACGCTACCGAGCCACCTTACTCGAGAAATTTTAAAACTTGTATAATAGGAATGTATCATAATTTTCATAAATTATTTAGACATTAATAATTATTAATTGTAAATATATATATATATATATATATATATATATATATACGTATACACTTAGAAATAAAAAATAATGATTATTACAACAAATATTAACTGTAATTTATTAGCATTATCTAAGTGCATAATATAGTTGTAAAAGTTAAAATAGCTTGAAAAAAATAATAGTGATCTACTTGATTTACACCATTCTAATGCATGAAAGTTCGCATGAGAAACTATGTCTACTTTTTTTTTAATTTAAAATAGTTTAATTTGGTTGCTTTTAGTAATTTTATATTTTAATATATTCATAAGAAAAGTAATAATATGCTTTAAAGTATAAAAAAGTTAGTTTTAATTTATTAATGTAAATTTTTAAAAATGAAGCTATGCGGAGAGCTATCAACCATATGTATGATCTCCGAAACTAAAAGAGATAGAGATCCAGAAATTAGCATGATGGTTTGTTGTATTTAATTAATTAAAAAGAAAGTATTTCATTGATTATTTCTCATATATTTCTATTCAGCATTCTTCATAATGACACTTTAAATTTTTAATGACTGTCTTGTAAAGACACACTTATACTTATATATTTCATAACTATTATAATCAATGGTTTATAAGATTGAGTAGTTTTAATGTGTTCTTAAAAATGAAAGAATAATTAAATGTTACTGCTCATTACTATTTTATAATCAAATATATTGATAGAAACAATTAAAACATCATTTTGAGTATATTAATGTATGTTTCAGAATTTTTAACTCAATCGATGAAAATCACTATTCTCCATTTTTTCATATCTCAGAAACCAAAAGAGATAGAGATTTGAAAATTGATATACATCTTTGTTATGTTTTATAAATAATATAAAAAGCTATCCCAAAACTCTAAGTTATTTGTTTCTTTATTTACTTAATGCAAAAGAATATCTTAGAATAGCCGAAAGACCCAATTTCTTATAAAAGTCATTTATCAAACTAATACATATTACATTAAAATAAGCATAAAAAGTTGAATTCTATTAATTATTCTGTTTTTTAAATACATTCATAAGAATAATAAGATGTTTTGTAGTGATGAAAAAAATTAATTTAATTTCAATTTAGTAATGTATATATTTGAAAATGTAGCTACGCAGAGAGTTATCAGCCACATGTCTTATCTCTGAAACTAAAAGAGATAGAGATTTAGAAATTGGCATGATGGTTTGTTGTACTTAATTGGTGAAAAAGAAAGGTATTCCAAACTCTAAGTACTTTACTTCTACATACTTCATGCTCTTATAAAGATACATACATTTATACTTGTATATTTCATAAATACTATAATTAATGGTTTATAAGATTAAGTAGGTGTAATATGTTCTTAAGAATGAAAGAATAATTAAATCTTACGGCTCAAAACTATTTTATATTCAAACATATTGATAGAAACAATCAAAACATCATTTTGAGTGTATTAATGTTTGTTTCAGAATTTTTAACTCAATCAATAAAAATTACTACTATTCATTCATCGTATCTCAAAAACTAAAAGGGATAGAGATCTGAAAATTGATATATAACTTTGTTATGTTTAATAATTAATAAAGAAAGTAAAAAATTGAATTTAAATGGTTTTTATAGTATATTTAATAATAAAAACTTGAATCCTATAGCATTTAACGATTTTATTCTTAAGAATATTTATTGAAATAATTGGAAATTATTGATTGGTCTCAATAAGGATTCTAAATTTTTAAAATTTATCTTGAAGAAAGAAACTATTCTTGTATTTTAGTTTCAAATAAAGCTCTAAAATTCTTCTTTCAAACTAGTAAAATATAAATATTAAAAGGGAAAAAGGAAAGGTGATATTTGAATTATGTTTGTTAAAATTAAGTTCAATCTATTTGAATAGAAATAATATAAATTACTATAATTATTTCATTGTATATGAATGATATCTTCAACAAACGCTCTGCAAGCGACAATCGGTCATTCACACGATTCACATTATCTTCTCAATATGTATTTTTAACAAATTTATTGATAGAAAATCAGACATTGTATCAAAAATCTTTCCAAATGTTTGATTTAGCAAAAGCCAGCCTCTAAGCTTCAGAACATTATTATATACACACACATTTCTTAAAATAGCAAAATAATGTGAACACTGAACAAAATCTTCAGACGGTGGTAGGTTCTTGAAAGAAGAACATTCTAATTATTCCACATTATAGATTAACTTGCTAATAATTTAAGATTAACATACGAGTTTATCTTATTATATATTTATAAATACTTATGGAATAGGAATCTTTGTAAGCATTTTGTTTTTTCGACTCCTTTGATGTAAATGTATTAAAAAGAATAGTATATAATGTTGCTTAGTTCTACATGAGAGATATTGCCTGAATTCCATAGTAATCCATGAAAATTTATCTCAAGCCAATGACTCTCGCTTTTGTTTTTTTTTTCCAAAAGATTTTTCAATGAATACGGTGGTTTAAAAAGATATACCGATAGCATAGCGTCTTCTTCAAAAGGAACGATTGCAACTTCTTCAAAAACAAACTTGTTTGAAGAAATTTGAAAGCTTGAAAATCCACCACATATTTCATCTTCGCGATAAACCTTGCTGACTGAAGCGAACCAGAGAGAAATGAATTTCGTAATCGAACATCCCTTCTTTTATACATGCGGAAGAGATTGGATTGAAGGTGGAGGTAAAAGCTCAGCAGCTTTCTCCCCTCTACGCGTGCGCGCATACCCCCCACCATTTTACTCGATTCTTTGTCTATGTATATTTCTTCTATTACGACTACATGCTAGATAATATAGCAAACGGCAGAGACAGTTGTAAGCTATTGTATACTGATAGCTTGGTATACGAAGCCAGTAAAATCCATATGTTTAAGATCACAAAACGAGACATTCATGAATTCGACACTTCTGACTACCCGCAGCCGTTCAACATTTCTCCAGCTAGCAAGAAAATTGTTAGCCTGATAAAGGACGAATGCAACGGAAACATCATATTGGAATTCGTCAGACTAAGGAGTGAGATGTACAACATTAGAATCCTGTATGAAAAGGCAATAACAAAAGCAAAAGGAGTAAAGAGTTCGGTGGTTTAGGCAACCATTACTTTTGGTGATTGTCTGGAAACTAAAGAACCTTCAGTTCGCGAGCAGCGAAACATTAGGTCTCATAATCATCAACTGTGCACTGCCAAAGAGAATAAAATCGCTCTCAATGCGCATGATAATAAGAGGTATCTTCAAGAAGAAACGACAGCTTTTATGGAGTTACTACCTTGGAAGACCACTGAATCCTGAAGTTGTACAGTTGGAAATTGAAAAGTAGGAAGCTGCTATCGAGCCGCAAGATCCTAGAGTGGGGATAGACAAGTCGCTGAGACTTGTGGTGAGGTAGTCGCTACCAAACCACCGAGACCTCAGGTAGGTGAAGTCGCTACTGCTGAGTTGGGGAGAGCAACTGCCTGAACGGCCGAGCGTTATTTAGTTTGCCACCTCAAGATAATAAATACTTAAGAGAGCTCATCAGTTAACCAACAAAGAAGCAAGCAGATGAAAAAGATTCGAGGTTTAAACATTTCTTCAATTAAGGTAAGTATAATTTTTTTCAAATAATTAAGTTTAATGATTCATTTTTTTTCAAAGTGATTGAGTAGTATTTAAATAAAGTATTAACATCGTATCAATACAGTACCAATACAGCATCAATAGAGTATCAATACAGTATTAATATAGTATCAATACAGTACCAATATAGTATTAATACTGTTTCGATATAGTATTAATACAGTATCGATACGGTATCAATACAGTATCGATACGGTATCAATACAGTATCAATACAGTATCAATACTGCATTACTATTGTTTCAATATAGTATTAATATAGTATTAATACAGTATCAATACAGTATCAATACAGCATCGATATAGTATCAAAATAGTATTAATATAGTATCAATATGGTATTAATACAGTTTCAATACAGTATCAATACAGTATCAATAGTCTTGAATAGAAAGTTTTATTAGTTTTTACTAAGAATTTTTTTATCTTCGTTACATAATAAAAATGGACATCTCTAAACTGAATGCAATCGCTAGAAGAGGATTTCTCCGAATGAAAAAATTGACTGAACTCATTAAGGATAACGAGTATATGGTCACAAAGTTAAGACAGGTGAATACTCGATATAGATCTAAGATTTTGACAGGATTGGGTTATGAAATGCAAATTTTCTAACCTAAGAAAATATTCGAAGTCATTGAAAGAGACGAAAAATTTTTAAAAGAAATGCAGTGCTGCTAATAAATTTAAACTTTTTATAGTGTACGAAGGAGGTCATACCCTCGAATTTTCTAATGCTTAGTGCGTATATGTGTGTAAATATATAATAAGTGAAAAGTGATTTATGTATAAATAAAAAAAATACAGTATTATAATAAATTTAATTTTTAACTTTAGAAAGTGTTTATTTTATTTCAAATTATTATTATACATTATTAAATACATTTTCATTTAATTCAAATTATTATTATACATTATTAAATACATTTTCCTTGAATTCAAATTAAAAAGAAAATTATGATACATAAATTCGTATTCTTTGATTAATAATTTTTCTACAAATTACACATTTTTGAACAATGGATGCGCAATGACGGCAACTACAAAGTGTCCGCAAGGTATAAATGCAGCTTCTACTTCATTATTAAGACAAATTTTACATCTATTGATATTTTCTTCAGCAGAATCATTCTGACAAGGTATATCTCGGATGAAGCGACAACAGCCATTCCACTTTTTGTGCTCTAATAATGGATTATCATCGATATTCCATCTACATATTTCTGTAGAACATTCAAAGCAACGGACTTTATCTATTTCACCAGTGTAGTGAAATCCTGCTGTAGCTAAATCTTCAGGTTTTAAAAAACTCAAAGGCCAATTTTTAAAACTTACAAGGCGGTTTTGCTGTATTCTATACATGATGTCTATTCAAGATCACGTTGAATTATTTGTAAGTTTTTTTATTCTTTATAAATTAATTATATTCCGAAAAAATATTTATTGTGCATCTGCTTTATCAATCCAACTATTGTGAGAATTGTCAAAACCAAGCCACTTTACAAATACTTCTTTTCCACGTCTTCTGAGAATCTTCTCTACAAGATAGTAATCTGGATATTTGACGCTTTGTAATTCTTGTTCATAAAAGCCACCAGCGATTGGGTGATCTTTGTAATCCTGCAAGAGGTAAGTAACTGGTTTCGTTGTGCGGACCTGGCGCACGGTAAATACTTCAGTTGACCAGTTGGGTGTGTATCCTTTCTCGAATACTTGTTTCAACTTGCTTACTCGTACTTTGTCACCAACTTTAAACTTTGGTTTCTTTTCTGTTAAATTAACATTACGCTTGTGTCTTTGAAGAACTTCTGCTTCGTTTTCAGCTCTAACATCTTTTGGTTTCATACCAATAGTCCGATGCTTCTCATCATTGTACTTGACAATCAAATTGGAAAGAATATCGATCCACTTGTAGTTACCACGTAAACTAAACTGCTTCCACATTTTGTTTTTGAGAGTGCGATTGAAGCGTTCACAAATAGACGCTTTGAGATTGCTATAAGTCGAGTAGAGATTGATTTTATATTGTTGCATGAGATTCTGGAAATTTGTATTATAAAACTCCTTGCCTCGGTCGGTGTGAAGATTCTTCAGCACTCTACCTTTTGTCAATACGGACTTCATAGCAGCAGAAACATCTATACCAGTTTTTTGTTTTACAGGAACAGCCCAGGCGTATTTTGAAAAAATATCTATAACTGTAAGCATGTATTTGTAGCCTTTGTTTTCTCGAAAATAAGGTTGCATCTCTACCAAATCAGCTTGCCAAGTCTCATCCAAACCTCGCACATCAAACTTTCGACGAGGATAATTACGACGTGCTGGCTTGTGAAGCTCTTCTACAAGTCTATGACGTTGTTCCATCGATGGTTATCGATTGACTGTTTTGCACTAACAGAGATAATGCTTCCTTTTATAGTCTCAATTTCCAACTGACTTTGTATGAATTTCTTATCTAGCTCGTCTCTATGCACCTCTACAATTTCATCTAGGTTATTGAGATCACTTCTCAAACTAGATATTGAATCTAATAATTTTTTAACTTCCAAACGTACGATACGCTGTAAAGTATCTAATTTAACAGCTTCATTGAGTTGATTAGGTGATGCGAGATTACAAAGCCTCTTATTTTCTATATCGTATTGTCCATCTTTTGTGAGTTTATAGCCAATACCCGGAGGTCCTCGACTACCCTCGCTTCGTTTGAGATTACGTCCGAATACATCGACGCTCATTTTGATAATGCATGGTATAGGTGTCTACACCTCAATATATATAGCCTCCTTCACGTAACTCTTCTATAATTGAATGTATCTCATTTGTATGACTAGGGTTTCCAGCTTCTTTTTCAGCAATGAATAATCGTAGTCTATCAACGGGTTCGTTTGGATTATCCCATTATATGTAATCCACTCTCGTATCTCTTCTTGCAATTTTATATCGAGGTAACGATCCTCCTCTTTTTTTCAATGAAAACAAAGGACTAATGATACTGTCGAATTTCTTACTTTTGTGCGTACGAATAGTCTCATCACTTCTGTAGCGGCGTTTGTGAGCACTAGTAGTTTCAAAAATCTTCTTGTAATTTTGCATATCATTATTGTTTATGTGACCTCTATCGAGATTTTTCGTAATTAACAATTCTAACAATCCTTTAGTTTTTGGATATTTTTTATCTTTTATACGAATGTTTTTATCTTCGAAAAATAGAAGTGAGTCACCAATAAAGAAACTATCACCTTCCTTGCGCACTCCATAAACTTTATCCAACTGTTTTGATTGATTTTCGTTGAGCATATGAATGTACTTATTATCAAGCAATAAATCGTTGTCTTCTTCTTTTTCTAATTCCTGCTCACTTGCAGCTGATTCAAATTCTGTATCAACTTGTCGAATGGTATCGTTTAATGAAGTATCTATAGCATCATCATCAATGGATGAAGAGGAAGGAGAAGAAGGCTGCAAAAAGGAGGAATAAGTATCATTGTTTCTTACAGGTTTTTTATTTGCTATGTCACGTATAAAATCATTATTTTTCTCAGTAGTAGCAACGAGTTTCTGAAGAGGATCAACGATTGGTTTGAATGTCTCGCCAAATGCTCTTTCAATATTCTCTTTTCCGAACTTCAGCAAGTTATATTTTCGTTTAACTGCATTGCGTGCTTGCACAAGTTGATGTAGAACATCTTTCTTTCGTCTGATGTCAGCCATGTTGACACTTCAGCATACAACGATAAATTGTTTTCTTAAGACTATGTGCGCGCTATATTTATAGCAAAACAATCGAAGCCTTTTCTATATCTACCAGAATTGATTGAACTATCTTTGTCGATCATTAAAAATCCGTATTTATCATCAGTCCAACACTTGGAGCATAATTCTTTGAATTGCGCGTAAGTCATGTCGGAATTGACGTGATCATCGTATAAGTGTCTCAAATTGACGTCATCTTGACGAAAAATCACCATCAAATTGACATTGTCTCTGATTACGTGTTTTGGAATTCGAGCATAAGATTGACAGAGATAGAAACAATCAACATCTTTGTGTCTGCCCATACAAAAGTAAGCTCTGATATTATCTTGCTTTTCACAGGCTACATCATCAAAAATCATGACAGAATTGGGAAGTGCATTATCAGGGGCTACAACAGATTCGTGCTCACTATAGGGAAAGTATTGTACACCTTCTAAAGGCTCTGGGAGGTCCTTCAAAAACTTGTACTTTGGTTGATTCAAAGACTTGGAGTACACATAATCGTTTTCAAACCTGAGACCATTAGGGTGCGTTATTAGTGCTAAGAGACTATTGGTTTTACCACAATTTGATGGATCGCAAAATACAGCTCGAATACTGTTTGGAAGTAAGTCTCCATGCCTCTTTAATTTCTTCTCATGCTCCACGATAGTGTTGAAATTTTTTATCGGTAGCTTAACGGATTGTTCTTTGAAATTCATTATGACAGCACGTCTGAAGTACGAATGCTTGACCAGCTATAAATACAAGGCTTTTATACCCAATCCCTCAGTCTTCATTTGGTCTTTGGAGTGTGATGATCGTATATAGACAGCGACGATGTGGTCGCGGTTTTGTCAACAAGCTTCTTAATAGTCTTCCAATCGAACTTCATATATCAGGATACCAATACTGTAAACCCCGTACAAGATTAGCTAAACGTTTAGCTAAAGGTGATCCAGGAATCAATCCTCTCGATAGAGCTTGTAAAGAGCACGACATTGCTTATTCACAGAATCGTGATAACGTAGAAGCCAGAAACGCTTCTGATAGAATTTTAGCAGAAAAAGCTAATTAAAGAATTTCATCAAAAGACGCTAGCTTTGGAGAAAAAGCAGCTGCATTTGCAATCAAAAACATAATGAAAGTAAAGTCTAAATTTTGAATGGGCATGAAGAAGCCTTCTACTACTTTCAATACAATAGTAAAGGCTGCATCAGAATCAATTGTTCCTACAAAATGTGCTCGAAAAGCCATTCTGTCGGCTCTAAAAGGTGCACGTAATGCTGTTAAAAAAGCAAGTGGTAAAAAGAATGTAAAAATTCCACGTACTTTACCAGTCCCAAAGAAAGTAGGAGGTTTCTTACCATTCCTCATACCAATCTTTGCAGGTTTGAGTGCTGTTGGTGGTATAGCTGGAGGTGCCGCTGGAATCGCTAAAGCGGTAAACGATTCCAAAGCTGCTAAACAACAATTGGAAGAAAATAAGAGACATAATATAAAGATGGAAGAAATAGCTCTTGGTAAAGGTCTTTACTTGAAACCATATAAAACTGGTCTTGGTCTTCATATGAAACCAAAGAATTCTTTAAAAAAAAGATCCTTAAAGTAAAATTACCTCAAAGAGCACTCACCGATGCTGATCTCATCAAGTATGCAAAAATCCTAAAAATCTCAAATTTTTGAGGAGTATTCATGAGGAATGCTATGCCTATTAGCGGACCACGCTAAAGAGAATCAGCTATTGTTAATCTCGATAATGCGGATGGACCTGGAACGCACTGGGTAGCATATCGCAAACGAGGAAACGATGTTGTGTATTTCGATAGCTTCGGTGATCTTCAACCTCCTTTGGATTTGATGACATATTTGGGAGTAGACAACATCAAGTATAATCCTGAGAGATATCAAGACTTTGATACTTTTAACTGCGGTCATCTTTGTCTAAGATTCTTGAGTAACACTCTTGATATATAAAGAAAGAAGAAATGAGTATTTGTTCATTATAGGTTCAGCAATCATGGCAGATTCATTGACTTCAAGTCTTTCAGGCACATGGTCTGTACTGGAAGAACAGTATTTTCCACCGATTGAACTCTCACCTGACAAGAATTACGTTCTCGGATTAGTTGCTTTCATGACATTCAATTCTATACCTAATATCGACATGGGTAGTAATCTATTCCACGTTGGACAGGAAGAAATTGTTTTACCGACTGGTAGTTATGAAATCGAAGATATAGAGAACTATCTCAGTAAAAAATTGACGGCAAAAAGTATATCAATCAGTATTAAACCAAACAATAATACACTTCGCAGTGAAATAAAGTGCAATCGCCCGATTGATTTTCAACCAGAACATTCGATAGGACCTTTATTAGGCTTCACAAAACGTGTTCTTCCTGCTGATGTCGTGAATCATTCAGACTTACCTGTAACAATCCTCAAGGTCAACGCTCTTCGAGTCGAGTGCAATATAGTCTCTGGTGCCTATATAAACGGTCGACGAGTGCACACGATACATGAATTCTTTTCTGCAGTCCCACCAGGATATAAGATCATTGAAGTTCCATCACAGGTGATTTACCTTCCAGTCATCGTCAAGAGCATAGATCATTTACAAGTGCGCATAGCCGATCAAGACGGGAATTTAATAAACTTTCGTGGAGAAACTATTACAGTTAGATTACATATTAAATCAGTATAAAAAATGGGCGTGGTTCATGACCATAAAAATAACAAAGGGTATATAAGTAAATCAAGATGGCATTCGAACATCAGTCGTCATCGGCAAGTCAAAGTATTAACACGGCAGAACATTTAGTTTTTGAAAAGCCAAGGCTTAAAAATAAGAGCTCCTGGTGGAAAATTACGTGCTTAATTTTTTGTTGTTTTCAAAGAAATGGAGGAAATTCTAAACATAAGGATAGGAGTAACATTGGATGAGTCAATAGCTCACTGTGAGGTGCACGCGTACCAGCCTTACACCTCGTCAAATTTCAATAATAGCGATGAGATTCGCATATCAATTCAACATCAAGATTTAAATCTTTTGCCTTCGCGGAGTTCTCTACACATAGTGGGAAAATTAACTCAACAAGATGGCACTTCTTTAGCAAGAACTAACTTACTAGGAGAGTATCAGACCTCCGGATCACGGATTTTGCTCAAACTTTGGGATAAGTTTTCAGATGTCAAAATATGAAAGGAAACAGAATTTTAGATCCCAACGCTCAATATTTCCCTAGTTACAGGCAATTAAAGAAAATCACTAAAAAAGTTACTAGATTTTTAAACGCATATAGTTCCTTAGCATTGATAGTTAGGAGCTTGAAACTTGTTTTAAATGAAAGCTGAGCTCAAATCCTTTCGAAATAGTAGTTATAGCATGTCAAAATATTATTTTTTCCCAAAGTTATAGCGTGATAAACATTGGACCTGATTTTTCTTTTTAAAACATTAATTAATAACAAAAGCTGAAATTGGGTCTAATGTTTATTACGCTATAACTTTGGGAAAAAATAATATTTTGACATGCTATAACTACTATTTCGAGAGGATTTGAGCTCAGCTTTCATTTAAAATAAGTTTCAAGCTCCTAACTATCAATGCTAAGGAACTATATGCGTTTGAAAATCTAGTAACTTTTTTAGTGATTTTCTTTAATTGCCTGTAACTAGGGAAATATTGAGCGTTGGGATCTAAAATTCTGTTTCCTTCCATATTTTGACATCTGAAAACTTATCCCAAAGTTTGAGCAAAATCCGTGATCCGGAGGTCTGATACTCTCCTAGTTAGTTAATAACGGCATTTGTCATCTATTCGAGGAAGTTCGCTATGAAATTAATGCTATACAGATCGATCGCTGTAAGAATGTGGGATTGACTACCGTTATGAAGGGTTGGGTATCACTCAATCCTAGTCAGAGTTTGATTATAGAAAATGCTGGTTGGATTGATATAACGGAAACTCGGAAGATCATTAATAACGATGGCTATTTTGATATTTTCATACCTCTCAGTATGATTTTAGGCTTTGCCGAAGATTATCGCAAAATCATAGTCAATGTTTAACATGAACTTATCCTCACGAGATCCAGGAACGATATTAACGCAGTAATACAAACAGCGAATGCTACTAATGCTTACGAAGATTTCAAAATTGATCTTTTAAGGATCGAGTGGCTTATGCCTCACATACAGTTATCCAATGAATGTAAAATTCGCATGCTCCGACAAATCGAGAAAAATAAACCTATCTCAATGAGTTTTCGTTCCTGGGAATTACACGAATATCCATTATTACCTGCATCAACGAGACATGTATGGACAGTCAAAACATCTAATCAGCTGGAGAAACCTCGTTTTATAATTCTTGGTTTCCAGACAAATCGAAAAGGACAAAAAACTGCTGATGCCAGTCAGTTTGATCACTGCAATTTGAGCAATGTAAAACTATTTCTCAATTCTCAATATTATCCTTACGGAAATATGAATCTTGATATTGTCAATAATCAGTATGCAATATTATACGATATGTACGCTAATTTCCAAAATGCATACTATGGAAAGGAGTCCGAGCCAATGCTGAAAAAATCAGATTATATCAATTACATGCCACTGATAGTCATTGATTGTTCAAAACAAAATAATTCTCTGAAGAGTGCACCTGTTGATGTTCGTCTTGAATTCGAGACCAAACAAAACTTTCCAGATGGAACTTCAGCTTATTGTCTCATCTTACATGATCGAATTATAGAATACAACGCCATAAGCGGTGATGTCAGAAAATTAGTCTAAAGGAGTGGAGATTGTCTGCGCAGTAGCCACAGCTTAACCTCAACTTAAGAGAACTCCCGAACCAGCTCGAGTCATTCATTTATTAAACTCTGCTAAGTAAACTTAAAATTCTTTATCAAAGAAATATGGATCTTGATAAATTCAACGAGGCAGCTCGTGGACACGTCCATCGTACCATTGAGAATATATTCCCCTTGAAGGAAGATTAGACTTATTATGTGAGTGAGTTTAGACCAGTTAAAAGTAAGGATAAGTTTAGATTGATGGCAGTTTTAGATCACGAATGGCGCATTTTTATTCCATCTCGCGCATGCAGAGCCTTACAGGAGAATAAGGAGTTTTACTTCAAGTTGAAAGAGGCCGTTAAAAATTACAAGTTGTTTGTAAATTATTTAGATGATGACAACGGAAAAGGTATCAAGTCCTCCTTGGCATAAGCGCTTGGAAGTTAACGGAGAGGCATACGAGTCACGGGTGCACTTCTCGGAGTAAGAGGTTCACAAGTGGCGATTCTTGATTGTACCTCACAGATGGGGGCGAAGGTTGGGGCTTCCATCACTTCCTATAAAAAGCAAACACATCGTGATTCACATTCGTTTCATCATGTGACAGACACCAAGTTGCAACACTGAAAATTCTTCAGAGTACACTCCTTTTCCTCCTCCTCATAAAAAAAATGAAGAATGCGAAAATGGTGAAGAAAGAGTTCTATGAAAAATATAAATCACAAATACCATCTAAAGATATAAAATATAAAAAGCTTTAGGTGCTTGAATGTGTTGTAGTAGAAGATACTGCGTTAAAAGCATGCGATTGACTTTGGGATTTCCCCTAAAAACCCTATATCGTTTGTAGCTCGCTTTAGCTTAGTCTCACCTCCCCTGCGTCAATCTAAGATGGGAGAAGTCACTACTGTTAAAGTGGGCAGAGTCTTAAGAGTCACTTAAGAGAGCTCATCGGTCAACCAACAAAGAAGCAAGCAGTTGTAAAAGATATCAATATAGTATCAATACGGTTTTAATATAGTATTAATAAAGTATCAATGCAGTATCAATAGAGTATTAATATAATATCAATATAGTATTAATACAGTACCCATACAGTATCAATACATTATCCATTCAGTATCAGTACAGTATCATTATAGTGTCAATACAGTATCGATATTATATCAGTACTGCTTTAATATAGTATTAATAAAGTATCAATACAGTGTTAATATAGTATCAATATAGTATTAATACAGTATTAATAAGGTATCAATACAGTATCAATATAGTATCGATACAGTATCAGTATAGTATCAATACAGTACCAATATAGTATTAATACTGTTTCGATTTAGTACTAATACAGTATCAATATAGTATCATTACAGTATTAAAATAGTATTTATACTGTTTCAATATAGTATTAATACAGTATCAATACAGAATCAATATAGTATCATGACAGTATCAAAATAGTATTAATACTGTTTCGATATAGTATTAATACAGTATCAATACAGTATCAATACAGAATCAATATAGTATCATTACAGTATCGAAATAGTATTAATACTGTTTCAATACCGAATCAATATAGTATCAATACAGTATTAATATAGCATCAATAAAGTATTAATGTAGTATTAATATAGTATCAATACAGTATCAATATAGAATCAATACAGTATCAATATAGTATTAAAACTATTTCAACATGGTATGAATAAATTATCAATGCAGTATTAACACAGTATTAATACCGAATCAATATAGTATCAATACAGTATTAATAAAGTATCAATAGAGTATTAATATAGTATCGATACATTATCAATATAGTATTAATACTATACTGAAAAAAAAATTCGGTAGGATTGCTTTCTTAAAAAATAAATGGTTTCCAAGCTTTGTTTTAAGCATGGTGTTTACCTGTTTTGGGCAATAATCTAGCCCAAACAGGGAAAGCCGCTCACTCAAAGTCACTGTAGAGCAGCATGCCCTCTGAAAAAGTTTTAATATCGCCTGCTATAGTCGGTGATGGATTATGAGGATGCTTTATATATTTATAGATATCAATATATTATGATATCTATTAGCCAACTTCAGAGTATACAATATAATCAGAGTAACAGCAGAATATATTATTCTATAGTATATACTCTAAAGTTGGCTGACTGATATCATAAAAGCATCTTCGAAATCCATCACTGGCTATAGTAAGTAACTTCCCCCAAAAGTGTCGAGCAGTTTGCCTCAACACCAAGTGGCGCGTCGGTATTGCTTTTGGGTCAGTTGCTTTTCTAGATTTTTTTCGGTGTATTTTAATATAGTATCATACAGTATTATTAGAGTACCAATAGTGCTTGAATTGAAAGTTCTAAAAGCTGAAATTACTAAAAGCAACCAATTTAAACTATTTTAAATTAAAAAAAAAAAAGCAGACAAAGTTTTTTGTTGCATGTGAATCTTTCATGCGAACTTATATGCATGCATTAGAATGGTGAAAATCAAGTAGATCACTATTATTTTTTTCAAGTTATTTTAACTTTTACAACTATATTATGCACTGAGATAATGCTAATAAATCATGGTCAATATTTGTTGTAATAATCATTATATTTAATTTCTAAGTGTATACGTATATACATATATATTGTGTTATATATATATATATATATATATATATATATATATATATATATATATATATATATATATTTACAATTAATAATTATTAATGTCTAAATAATTTATGAAAATTATGATACATTCCTATTATACAAGTTTTAAAATTTCTCGAGTAAGGTGGCTCGGTGGCGTAGTGGTATACGTGCTTGCCTCGCGTCCAAAGGGTCGTGGGTTCGATACCGACCAAAGTCAAAAATTTTTTTTAATGCTTAAATAATTTTTATTTAATCTTTTATAATAATCAAATAAATATAAAAAAGTATTAAAAAATAAAAATTATGAAACGTAAAAAGTATTAAAAAATAAAAATTATGAAACTTTCGCAGCAGCTTTATCACAGCACGCAGCCGGCCGTCGGTAGCTCGCCCTCTCGCTATGGGGTTCTTGGCTCACGACATTCTGGCTCACCTGCATTTCTGGCTCACGACATTTCTGACTCACCTGCATTTCCAACCCACCTGACTCTCAAAGTCACTGAGTTAGAAATGTAGTGAGCTAGAAATGCAGTGAGCTAGAAATGCAATGAGCCAGAAATGCAGTGAGCCAGAAACCCCATAGCTTATCTACTGATTCATCAGCTAGTTTACGCACGCACATACATTTACTAGACATCACTTTTTTCGACTCCTTGAGTCTAAATATACACAAATAAGTGAAAAAATAGGGATATAATTTTTTACCGATACAATGCTTTCTCTATGAGAAAGCAAAAATGAAATTTTTCGTTATTTCATTGGGAATAAAAAAGTATTTGAAATGGTTTATGTATCTCTCTTAGTTTTTAGTTATATTAGTTTGAACAATTGAATTGTTTATGAAAAATTTTTTACCATTACAATAGAGATCCCCCATTTATATTCGTGATCAGCAGCCAAAGATATATGTAATAAAAGCTTTGGCGGACTCATCAGGATTAGCAAGGTAATAGCGGCACACTGGGCGCCTAAACTATGACTTTTCCACAAAGTTAAGTGATCTTGAAAAATCTGCCCCACCTGTGCCTTAGTTTTTTTTTACTTTTAGCTATTTCTATAGCTTGTGCTTAGGTCTATTTTATATCGTGAAAAAACAAAACGAAAGAGTCCTGGAAAAGCAATTTAACATAGATAAAAAATCTTTTTTTTCGATGTTCATTATTTCACCATTTTAAGAAACTCAATCATCTATATATTGTAATTTGCGAAAATTTTGATATATTTTCTGTTACTTTCAAAAAATAGTATTATATCAAGTTCTTACCGAAAGTGAAAAGTTTTTAAGAAAAATATTCAATAAGGAATTTATTTCACAAATACGTTTAAAATATTTGAAAAATTCCATTACGTTTATCTTTTGACTCTCTCAACCGAGAGCCCTGAAGCTTTTTTCGTATGTTTTAGGTACCTCATTGAAAAGTCCCATATTTTCAACAATTTTAAATTTCAATCGTACGAGTTAATATGAAATGTTTCATATTTTAAATATAAAAAATACCTTGAGTTTATGAAATGGATCAGCAGATTGAGCAAGTAGAAGTTCAACAACTGAAAGATGCCCTCCAGCACAAGCTAATGATAGAGGGGTATGATCATTATTAGTAGTTTGACGGTTAACATCTGCTCGTTTGGATATTAAAAATTGGACTGTACAAAGATGACCTGCTCGGCAGGCTTTCATAAGTGGTGTTCTTCCTCCTTCTGACTCATGTTCCTAGGACATAAAAATAAAAAAAAATGTTCAAAAGTTTTGAAATCAACATTTTTCATTGATATGATCTTATAATATATTGAAAATTATTTAATTTCACAGTAAATTAGCTTAACTAGCTTTATTTACTTCGCCCGCTGATGCTCATCCGGTTCATCTTTAGACTTATAAGAATAAGCTTTTCATTCATCGGTAATTGATACTGATTGTTTTGTCATATATTTGTTTTGATTAATATTTGCTATTAAGAGTATTTAAATTCTTTGTTTTGAGTTAGTAAAATATAATTTTTTCTTATTAGTATCAATCAAACTATCAAATTTATAGCTTCAAAATATTATTATATTAGTCTTCCTGACGAAAAATACGAAGATGTGTGACTTCTTTATAATATAATTTATATAAATTTATTATTCAATGTATTACACAAACTTTATAGATATTCACGTTTCAAAATAGTTTCTTTTCAAAGTAGAATATTTTTACATTACATAAGTTAATATATAAAAAAAAAATAATTTAAATTTAAATTAAATAATTATAATTTTTGAATTTTTTCAAACTATTCATAGACCAAAGTCTTGTATTCAATATTTAATTATGGTAAGAAGTAGTTGAATTACTTAAGGGGACGCTGTATCTCTCTATCCTTTTCTAATTGAAAAATGTAAATTTTTAGGAAAACTAGTTATTATTGATAGAAATTAAGGGTTGTCCGCAACTTCTATAGTGAAAAACAATATTTTGTCTGATGAGAGCAAATTAATTTTGTTGCTTTTTTTTCAAGTAAAGTTTGACATACTTACAAAATCCTAAATTAAGCTAGAGAATACGTTATTTAAGTATGTCAAACTTTACTTAAAAAAAAAGCAATAAAATTAATTTGCTCTCATCAGACAAAATATTGTTTTTCACTATAGAAGTTGCGGACGACCCTTAATTTCTATCAATAATAACTAGTTTTCCCAAAAATTTACATTTTTTAATTAGAAAAGGATAGAGAGATCCAGCGTCCTCTTAATGTTATAAAAAGAAAAATTATGATGACATTTAGATTTGATTTTTTTCAGATCTAAACTCTGTCGTAGTACTTTACTTTTTATTTTATTAAAATTAATTTTTACTTACAACTTACACAAAGTTTGTTTTGCTTCGGTGATTATAAATAATTTCCATGAAAATTTTTAAGAGAATTCATAGAGTAATTTACATAAAATATATAAAATTTGAAAAAATTTTTAAAGTAACTATTGTATTAGAACCACGATAATTTAACCAATTTTCAATAGCTTCTGCACTAGTTAGTCAAAAGAATAGATTGTATGGAAAATTTAAAGCAAATCTATCCAGTAGCTAGTTAATCAAGAAAATAAATTATATAGGAAATTTGAAGCAAATCCATCGAGCACTTTTCCAGATCTAAGTGACTAAATAAGTACATACAACTTTTATCAAAAATTTCAAAATTCTCTAAACTTAAAACTACGTTAAAAAAATCAACTTCCAGAAGTTTATTTTATTTCGGGGTTCGAAAATTATTCTCTACAAATTTTTAAGCAGATCCATCAAATAGTTTACAAAAAATACCAAAAAAATGAAAAATCGAATTTTTTTTCTTACAAATGACTCTGAAATTAAAACTACGCTAAGAAAACCAATTCTCAATAGCTTCCTACTAACTAGGAGAGTATCAGACCTCCAGATCACGGATTTTGCTCAAACTTTGGGATAAGTTTTCAGATATCAAAATATGAAAGGAAACAGAATTTGAGATCCCAACGCTTAATATTTCCCTAGTTACAGGCAATTAAAAAAAATCACTAAAAAGTTACTAGATTTTCAAACGCATATAGTTCCTTAGCATTGATAGCTAGGAGCTTGAAAATTTTTAAATTAAAGCTGAGCTCAAATCCTTTCGAAATAGTAGTTATAGCATGTCAAAATATTATTTTTTCCCAAAGCTATAGCGTGATAAACATTGGACCTGATTTTTCTTTTTAAAACATTAATTAATAACAAAAGCTGAAATTGGGTCTAATGTTTATTACGCTATAACTTTGGGAAAAAATAATATTTTGACATGCTATAACTACTATTTCGAAAGGATTTGAGCTCAGCTTTTATTTAAAAAAGTTTCAAGCTCCTAGCTATCAATGTTAAGGAACTATATGCGTTTGAAAATCTAGTAACTTTTTTAGTGATTTTCTTTAATTGCCTGTAACTAGGGAAATATTGATCGTTGGGATCTCAAATTCTGTTTCCTTTCATATTTTGATATCTGAAAACTTATCCCAAAGTTTGAGCAAAATCCGTGATCCGGAGGTCTGATACTCTCCTAGTAAGTTAGACAAAAAAATAAATTCTATTTTAAGCAAATCCATCGAGTAGTTTTCGAGATCCAGTTGGCTTACTGAATAGACACACACGCACGCACGCACACACACACACATACACATACATTTTCTGTAAATCACTTTTTTCAACTTCCTGAGTCCAAATATACGCAAATAAGTGAAAAAATAGGAAAATAATTTTTTTACCAATACAATGCATTTTCTATGAGAAAGAAAAGAAGCAAAATCCGAAGAGTATCTATGACATTTAAATAAACATAGATTAATTTATAAAGGTCAGTTAAAAGACAAAATAGAGTTGTGGGGATGTGTATGTGTGTACCAGTATAAGTAACCAACCACGTAACATATAGACGCCCCTACTATTTGAGACGAGTTAACGTGCTGGCGTGCGAGCGTTCACTCACTCACAGGATTACGGACTGTATACCTGGTCTTAGCAAATACAACGCTCAACCATATATCTCTCGTGCACTCATTTATAACCTTAACAACCTCATACTCCTGTTTTTTTTCTTATTTATATTGTTTATTTACAAAATATTAAGATACATTGAGTTGTATGCGCAGATACATATTTTTCTTATAACAGACAACCGAAAAAAGATACACCATGCCTCTTGTTATTATTTTTATAATTTGTTAATAGTACGTCTTGTCTGTAATTAGACTAGCATAACGTTGATTTATGTATAGGTGTGTTTCGAAAATTATAGTAATTGAAAAATCAAATCTTCTGTGACTTAAAAAAAGAAAAAATAAATAAATAAAAAGGGATAGCGCCGAAGCACTTTCCGCCGCTATTTACAATATTTACGCAGGCTTTATACCTATTGAGATATTTATACAGGATTTATACTTAATATAATATGTTATTCGACGTTAATTTACTAAACTAACATTTTACCGTATGTTATGATTAAAAAAGATAATCTGTAATTGTTACAGCTGAACTCTGTTTATGCATGTTTGAATTAATTGAAATTAATATCAATTTATTTAGGTTTACTCTCAATGTGAATTTAGTTCGTCGAATATATTTTTTAGCTTACGGTTTTGTTCCATGATTTGGTTTTGTAGGTTAGCGTTATGTGTGTTCATCGTATTCAAAAGTTCTTTTTTAAAATTGTTGATAAGGCTTTCGACGCTCTCGATTATATATGTCTGTGTCGTGGCGACATCTTCAGTAGAGTTGTGAGCTACGGTGTTATGTTGTGGCTTCTGCGAGCTGGTGTGTGCGTTGTTACTTGTTGCGACGTTAGCATATGACATAGATGGAGTCGTGGTTCTATAATTCTTTGCAGAACTGTTTTTGGTGCGATTTTCTTATATATCTTGTTCTATTGATTTATCAAATTTCATGTAAGCGCAGCCACGATAATTGACTGTGTGACCTTCTTGACAGCAGTTGACACAGTATGGTGGTGATGATTTTTCTTCATTTGTTCTTCTGCACTGGTCAGGCTCGTGATCTTCCTTGCATTTGACACAGCGATACTTTAAATTACAGTTTATGCTTGCGTGTCCTACTCGTTGACATCTATGGCATTGATAGACATCTTTTTCTTAAAGGTCTCCCATCGTACTTTAAGGTTGAGGAGGTTTTTGATTGCGGTGATATTTTTTTGAATACTATTAAAGTTGAGCTAAACTAATAAATGGGTTTTTTGTGTACAACTGCACTAAATCTAAGTTTTTCAATTTCTTTTTATTTCTACATTCGATATGATTATATTGGTAAGTTCTGATTTTACTACTTGAGGCGTATATATATATATATATATATATATATATATATATATATATATATATATACACTGCCGCCGAGATAATTTTGCCCCCCTTCGTCTAAAATTGACTTATATAAAAAGTTTTATAAGTCTGGAAAAAATGGTCGTAGCCTAAAAATTCCAACGGGATTCGAAAGATTGTTGAAAATTCTTTCAAAAACTATTGGTTTGATATGAAAAAAACCATTTTTTTCGTATCTCTTATCTTTGTTTGAAAAAAAATTTTTTTTAACTTTGTTTTGACTTTGTAAAATAGTGTTCAATTTTAGTAGAAATCGTTACATTAATACAAAACCAAATAGATTTTAAAGCTTATATTTCGACGATGAAAATGCAATGTCGAACGTCTAGATTCGACCTTTTAAACCAGAGTTATAAGATTTTATATTTAAAAATAAGGTTTTTTTCGATGTATGAATATCTCTGAATTTAAGAGAAATAGAAAAATTTGTCAGAGAGAAAAAATGTTCCTTTTTGGCCAAATAATAATAATATATAATAAAAAATTCAATTCGGAAAAAATTTTTTTTTTTGCCTTTTTTACCCATGTTGTTTAAGATTTTAAAGATATCAAAATTTCATTACATTCCAACAAAAAAAAAAAAAATTTTATTATTATTTGACCAAAAAGGAACATTTTTTCTCTCTGACAAATTTTTCTATTCCTCTTAAATTCAGAGATATTCATACATCGAAAAAAACCTTATTTTTAAATATAAAATCTTATAACTCTGGTTTAAAAGGTCGAATCTAGACGTTCGACATTGCATTTTCATCGTCGAAATATACGCTTTAAAATCTATTTGGTTTTGTATTAATGTAACGATTTCTACTAAAATTGAACACTATTTTACAAAGTCAAAACAAAGTTAAAAAAAATTTCTTTTTAAACAAAGATAAGAGATACGAAAATAATAGTTTTTTTCATATCAAACCAATAGTTTTTAAAAGAATTTTCAACAATCTTTCGAACCCCGTTGGAATTTTTAGGCTACGACCATTTTTTCCAGAGTTATAAAACTTTTTAGATAAGTCAATTTTAGACGAAGGGGGGCAAAAGTATCTCGGCGACAGTGTATATATGTGTATATATATATATATATATATATACATATATATATATATATATCGTTTATTCCTTTCAAGACAAGAAGCTTGCTCTTTTTGTTTTGTGCTGTGTATGTAAAATATTGTACATCTATTTTTTTAGATGCTCTTTGAGTTTAGTTTAGGTTTCTATATCAGCTGTTATGGTTGTCAGATTTGTCAGATTCTCTTCTACGAAGTCCTTTAAATAAAACTTTTTTACATCGATTACTTGTGCAATGGCATTGATCAGTAATTTAGCTGAACTGTGTTCGCACTATATAGGCGGTGGCTTGATCCTTTTATTATTAAATTTATTATAATGATAATTGGTTGTTTGATCGTCTACTCCTGACTGAGTGCTATCTTTGTCTAGTACATTTTTTTTATAAAAAAAAAGATTAATATATAAAGGATATTGTCCTTTGTATGTTAACCTTTTTTATATGGTGATGTCGAGGGAGCCTAGCCCAGTTCCTGTTTAAGAGCAGGCCAGATTCGCTGTCTTTGTCTAATTGAGATTTTTGTTATTTACTCAAGTATTAATCGGTGCATCTGCAAATTGAAGGTTAAGCGCAATAGATATTATTATTACAAATATTTATGCACAAGAAGAAAAAAATCTATCACTTTGTTTTTGAGAAAAGTAAGTAACGCAAAAATATTATAAACATAAACTTTTACTTTGGCGTTACTTACTTTTCTCAAAAACAAAACGGTAGAATTTTTTTTTGTGCACAGATGTTCTTAATAATAATATCTATTGCGCTCAACCTTTAATTTGAAGATACACCGATTAATACTTGAGTAAATAACAAACAACTCAATTGTTACTCTGTCGGTATCAGGTTCTACTTCGGCCTGCCGTTAACACATTACATCAGGCTGGACTGTCAGACCCACCATACCGAAAACTTTGACTAGCGATGGATGTTTAGTCACTTTTGTGGCCAACAATCAGCCGATACCCAATAAGGTCGGATTTTTTAAGAGTCACGATATAAATAGCACATACATTAATTTTATTCCAAAAAAAAGATAGAGGTACCTGGCCAGGATTCGAACCCATGCTCTCCGCGTTGAAGGCGGCTATCCATTACGCCACCACGCTCTTTACACCACCGCGCTCTCTACGCCACCGCACTCTCTACTGTCTAGTACATTAAACATGTTAGATTTCATAGTATCGAGTTGTGCTTGTTGCTGTGTACCTTTAGTTGTGGTAGCCGCTTAAAAAAATTTTTTTGGAAAAATCTATATGTTGTTTTCTTCGCGTATATCCGTGCTGTCGGCGGAACTATTATTTATGTCTCCGAATAATGAGCCCGAGCCAGCGGGAGATATCGTACTATCGTTGGGTTCTCTGTCTTTGTCTTTTTGATATTCAAGATTTATATCTGATAAGTGAAATGATCTTTTTGCTAGTAAATTAGGCTGAACTGTACACTGTCTTTGCAATCCAAATTCTTTAAAAGCTTTTTTAATTTGTCTATCCACAAAATTTAATAAGAGAGTAGATTTTTTAAACAATTTGGCTGTGGGTAGCTCGACCTGTTCCGCCATGATGTTTTGCGTTGGCTGCCTTCGCTTTAAGGTTACGGGAATGGATTCTTGGCTTTCCAAAGCCATTTTTTGATGGCTAGTTTTCGCAACCTCTTTTCACTCACTAATGTTTCTGTTAATACACAGAATACTTATAATTTAACGAAAACATGACGCTGAAGTACACATTAATTGGCGTGGATACACTTTCAGATGATATTCGATAGATTTTATTAATCTTAGGGCGAAAATCTTTATGGTGTAGGACGGGCACACCGAGAGCGATGTGCACGCTATCAATTCCCTGATGTAACTCCTTCATACTCCTGTCTCCATTTATACTGTGCTGGGTTTTGGTTGGAGTCCCAAAATGCCACATTGGTGACACTGAGTTATCAAGGGCTCGTTCTCTACAAGAACTTCAAAGCCGTATCGTGAGGAATTTTTTCTCATCGAGAAGCATTACCACCAACCGGCAGGTTAAGGAGAGGAAAAGAAGCAGCACGCTTCTTTTCCTGCTTCATTAAGGAATATTCAAGGTAATAAGTTGAGGCTTATTTTATTGAAAATCTATTACGCAGTGTAGAGGAAAGCATTAATCTTTTCTTCTGCATAAGCTGCAAATAGTAATAGTTTTCTGTGATTGTTAGGCGCATGTTAAGTCGCATACAGCACACGGAAACATTAAGAGTACATAAAAATTGTAAGATACGCTGGAACGTGCAATTAAGTCGCTTACAGTGTATCATAAGAAAAACTTATACATAGCTCCCGCCAGCAAGTGCGATTATAAGTATTGCGCGCACGTCGTATGTAATAATTGTATTGCCTGCGCGAGTGGAGCATGGTAAACGAGAGAATATTTGCAAAATATATTTAATAGATAGAAATTAAGCGAAAATTGCCTTGACGGTCAGTTTGAAAAATTCTTTCTCTCTTTTCGCATAAGTGCATACATATGAAATATATGTATATATATTTAATACGTGGGAAGGGTGTGAAATATATAGTTTTTTTGTTGTCTGAACGCTGTTTTGTGCAGCAAGAGCGTCTTGGGGTTAAGTGCCTATTGGCTTTTTGCCTTTTCCTAGGCGCGAGCTTCCAGGGCAATCGAATCAATCAGAACAACGAATTATTGTATTTATATTGTCTTACGTAGCAAAGGAGGTCCTGGAGTTCTGTGCCTATTAACTTTTTGCCTTTTCCTAGGTGCGAGCTACCGGGATTTACTTAGCTGAACAAGATACTAGAGTAGTTAAGTAATAAAACGCACATGAGCACGTAGTACTTGTAAATGAGCAGAAGTAATTTCCTTCAATTTTTTTTCGGATATTTCCCACGTATTAACAAAAATAACAGATAGAGTAAGTACAATAGATTGTAAAATTGTAAAAGATTGTTGCACGCAGCAAAAGCGTATAGTCTAAAATTCGTGTAAGCGCGAAAATTAATGCAAAAGACGCCGAGGAAAGAGAAGGGTCGCGAAGTAAGAACATTTTAATTTCTAAGAAAAATTATATAGCCGAAAATTCTAGAAGATTCGAATAAATTCGAAGTGACCGTTCAAGGTTGTTAGAAGACCAAAAGCCGTTTGGACGCGATCTTTTATAATTTCAAAAACATTGTAGTTAGTCGGGTAACGTAAACAAGAAGTGTTTAGGCTCAAAGTTATCTCGTAAACAAAGTGAGAATATTTTACAAAGGAACAGAATTTATTTTTCGACCCTCAGGGCGCCAAATTCGATTTTCCATGTTTGTCAAGCGAGCGCAAAATAGTACGTTCCCGTCCTAGGACGCAAAATTACTATTTTGCGCCCGCTTGACAAGCATAGAAATCGAATTTTTCACCCTTTGGATAAAAAACAATATGTGTATCACGGGCGCAAGGGGATTTGTGGCCCTCATGCGAATGTAGCGCCCTAGCTTCACTCTGGCGCTCATTTGAACTCTGGCTCAAGATGATGGAGCTCACAATAAATAACTCTCCGGGTAGGAACAACAGGAACAATAGGCAGTTCAATATTAGCGTCATCCAGAGACTAATCCAAAACTATCAAGAAGAGTTCACCTTCACCGCAAAGAGATGTAGGGTGAGGGTGATCCCACATTTCCGCAGATTCCAGAGAAGCCGTAGAGCAAGTATTCATCAAGGGGACGACTTGCTCCAGATTAAGTACAAGCGGCTGTATGAGGCGAAGAACTGCAGAACACAGTCAAGAGACAAAAAACTCAGTGTAGTGATAGTGTATATGCGTATGAGTGTGCAAGTATGAGTGTGATTAACGTCAGTAATGTATGACGTGCAAATATATGTTATATAGTTTTTCATGGTTGGCAATAATAAACAATGGTATAATAATGAGTATTTAGCGCATTTAGCAGGAATAACATATGTTTGCACAGCATTTGAATAATTAAGTGTAAAGACTGAGCATATTAAACAAATATAAAATGTATATAGATTTTATGTAAAAGTTATTGTAAAAAGTATAAAATTGATATAATTCACATCAAGTGCATCTGAAAATGTATTCAAATATGCATGTAAATGAATTAGACATGTAAGATGTATGCATAGTTAAATTCAGATGAATGCATAAGCGCAATATTGTGTGCATAAGTGTAATTAAGCACAGAGTGATGCATATGAGTAAATAAGTACGATTAAGTACAATAAATAATGTACGTGTAAATACAAGTAAGCGTTTAGAGTTGTATATCTATAAGTGCAATTAAGCACAGTAAAGGTGCGAGCACGAATAAGTGCAATTAAGCACGGAGTGCAACAATAAATATTAATCAATAAATAAGTAGCATTTGTAGTGCGTACCATGAATATTGCAATCGTAAAATAAATCTAGTATGCAAAATGTAAAGTAATTGTATTTAGCCATGTGTAAAAATGTAAAGTGAAATCTCCAAATTTGCATTCACAATGTAAAGTATAAAATGTATGGAGTCAGATAAAAGATTAATGAAATGGCTAATTCTGTAAATATAGTTACGCACGGAATGAATAAGTGTATGCAAGTACAAGAATGCAGGATGTAAGTAACCAGAGTCGATTATTAAAATAATTGTAGTGCAATTAGGAGCAAAGAATAATATTTAAAAGAAGGGGGAGTATTGCGGAGATGTGTAAGTGTGTGCCAGTATAAGTAACCAACCACATACAGTGCTCTGCTAGAATAAATTTCAACATGGCGGGCTGAGGCTTTCCCATTAACTTCCCATAGAGAGCCAAAAGTCACAGTACAAAATCTTATGTATTTCGAAAAACCGGCTTCCCCTACCATCTTCCCGTTGAGAGCCAAGAGGTATAGACTAAAATTTGATGCGTTTCGAAAAACTGGTTCCCCCCACTATCTTTTCGTTGAGAGCTAAAGTCGTAAGAGAGAAATTTGATATGTTTCGATATCGAGTACAAAAATTGAAATAAATATTCCACATTTTCGACTATATCAATACCGATAGTGGTAGCGTCAGAGAGAAAAATTCAAAAATTTCCAAAATCAGTCAAAAAAAAGTATTAAAAGAAATACTTTTTATAATTTGATAACTGATATTAAATTAAAACAAAGGAAATTACTATTAAAAATCCTGTGAGCGCAAACACCCAAAAAGACCAAAGTGGTTGAACAAGCAAGCGCGCGTATATACGTACACGCGTTTGCATGTGTGAGTACCGCTGAGAGTACACGGCGGCTCTCCCTCTCTTTTACTAAGTTAGAAGAGTGTGAGAAAGACCGAAGAGAGCTGATGCAAGCAGTGCGAGGAGCTTGTGACTCTCGTCACTCTTGGATCAGCTCTGTCACTGGATAGACATACTTTGCTTAAGGCAGCAACGGGCGATAGGCCAACGCACTGTCTTAAGCGAGGCAGACTTGACACGTGTTAACGTGCCTTATTGTAATCGCTTACTGATAATTTTGTATGTTTTAAATTAAAAGCTTATCCAAGCAAAGAGATTCCTTATCCTATTAACCCAGTGTTAAGCCCTGAATGTTAAGGCATTTGGTCCTGAACAACAACGGGCTTTTCACTTGATACTCTAAAAAATTACTAATAATTTTTCAATAAAAATGTCTGCTATAGCTAGGCAAGGTGTCCTAGCTATAAACGACTTTAACAAAACAACAAAGACACACAAAGAGTCTGCACAAGCTAGGTATGGCGCGCTAGCTTATTAACGACTCTATTTTTATGTATGCTCTTTATAGGTTAAAATCCAGAGGAGATACTTCAACAACGGGGACGCTAAAGAATTCGCAATAGCTAGGCAAGGTGCGCTAGCTATTAACAATTCGTCCACGTTGCGGATTCCATAAAATAATTCGGGTTAATAATTGGTATTTAGTGTAATTTCGGGTTAAAATAGATAAGGGAACGTTACATTGGCACCCACTGGTTCTCAACCGTCGTTGAGAAAACCCACGCGAGAATAGAGTCGCGTATTAACACTACTATTAAATAATATAATTTTTATAAAATTACAATAGACAAAACATAAAAATGAAAAATAAAATTATAAAAAATAATAGAATAAAAATGATAAAAACTTTAAAAAATATATATATATATATATAAAATAACAAAAATTCAAGAAATTCAAAAATAAAAATGATAAAAATCAAAAAAAGGCATGAAAATGCACAAAAAATGGTAGATTAAAATACCAAATAAATAAATATATATTATAAAAGAATTTCTTTTGTCTGAAAAAAAGCAAATAAAATAGACCAAAATTTTATTAAATATTAAACTCTCGCACAAATTGTTCGTGAATGATAAAGGATATAGACTTGAAGGTCGCGCAGGAAAACAAGAGGATTAGTGTTACAATTTACACATTTGAATTTTTATAAGAATCTTTTGTTATAACTGCGCAAATCTCAAGTCTAAACGCGAATATTTAAGAAAGAAAATAATATGTAGTAACTAAAGTCAAAAGGTCGATAGCTAAATAATAGACAAAAAGGAATTCTTAGGCATAGGTTCTCAACGCGAATGAGAACAATTATTGTAATAGAATAACATACGCTCTTTAATAAAATTAAATAAAATAAATTGAATAAATATATTAAAAAATTAAAAGAGCCATAATAAAATAATTGTGAACGAAATTAAAATTTTGAAATTTCATTTTTAATAATTTAAAGTTATTAAAATTATAAATACCTTATTGAACAATTAATTTAAATAAGGAAATAGTGAAATAAAAATGGCTTAAATTTTAATTTTGTAAATATTAATTAATTTATATTGTAATTGCGAACAAAAATAAAAAATCAAGATGGCGAAAAGAAGATCAGAGATACTGATGCAAGAATTAGATAATCTTGATAAGACCATAGAGGAAGATGTTAACACAAAACAAAATGAATGGATAAAAGCTGTGTCATATGAATTGACATTGTTGTTTAATAAACAACAAGCGTTAGATGACAAAATTACAGCTAGTCCAGACAAATCTATACCCTGTTGAAAATAATGACGTCTTTCCAGTACGTCTTTGAAGACGTCTTTGAATACGTCTTTGAAGACGTCTTTGAATACGTCTTTGAAGACGTCTTTGGTCGTGTCTTAGATTGGAACAAAATAAGACGTCATTTTTTTAATGTTCCAGAAATATAGTAACCAAATGACGTCTTTTTTATAAGTAAAATAATTTCAAAGACGTATTTTTCCAATAAATACTCATAGTAAAAGACATAAATTTTCAAAAAAAAATTCTTTTTTTAAAACGAATGACGTCCTTCCTGTTGAAAATAATGACGTCTTTCTGAAACGTCTTTGAAGACGTCTTTGGTCGTGTCTTAGATTGGAACCAAAAAAGACGTCATTTTTCCAATGTTTAGAAAATTCAACAAATGACGTCTTTTTATTATTTCAAAGACGTATTTTTTTTATAAAAATGACGTCTTTTCTTACGAATTTTTATTTAAAAAATACGTCTTTGAAATTATAAAAAGACGTATTTTTATTAAAAAAAATACGTCTATGAAAATGTAAAATGACGTTATTCGTTAAATAGCTTTTCGAAACATTGGAAAAATGACATCTTTTTTGTTCCAATTTCAGACACAACTAAAAAAGTCTTTCAAAGACGTCATTTTCTCCGAATTTAGGAAAAAAACGTCATTTTTCATGAATTATGTCATTGAAAAATGACTTTACTTGATAATCATTTTCCATTTAAAGGAAAAAACAACAAAAACGAGGTTGACCTCGTAGTTTCAACTCTTCGAAAAACGAAGAACATGCGATTGAACTGAGAGCATTCTGGCCTTATATATCTGCGTCTTTGAAATTTGTATAAGGGATCGCAAAACTTGAAAATCGCCACCTAGTGACTTACAGTCGAATTGATGGTTGCGCTTAAGTCAATTTTATTTTGACTCACCAGGTGGCGATTTTCAAGTTTTGCGATCCCTTATACAAGTTTCAAAGACGCAGATATATAAGGCCAGAATGCTCTCAGTTCAATCGCATGTTCTTCGTTTTTCGAAGAGTTGAAACTACGAGGTTAACCTCGTTTTTGTTGTTTTTTCCTTTAAATGGAAAATGATTATCAAGTAAAGTCATTTTTCAATGACATAATTCATGAAAAATAACGTTTTTTTTTCCTAAATTCGTAGAAAATGACGTCTTTGAAAGACGTCTTTGGTTGTGTCTGAAATGGGAACAAAAAAGATGTCATTTTTCCAATGTTTAGAAAAGCTATTTAACAAATAACCTCATTTTACATTTTCAAAGACGTATTTTTTAAATAAAAATTCGTAAGAAAAGACGTCATTTCTATTAAAAAAAATACGTCTTTGAAATAATAAAAAGACGTCATTTGTTGAATTTTCTAAACATTGGAAAAATGACGTCTTTTTTGGTTCCAATGTAAGACGCGATCAAAGACATCTTGAAAGACGTCTTAGAAAGACGTCATTATTTTCAACAGGGAGGACGTCATTCGTTTTAAAAAAAGAATTTTTTTTTGAAAATTTAATGTCTTTTACTATGAGTATTTATTGGAAAAATACGTCTTTGAAATTATTTTACTTATAAAAAAGACGTCATTTGGTTACTATATTTCCGGAACATTAAAAAAATGACGTCTTATTTTGTTCCAATCTAAGACACGACCAAAGACGTCTTCAAAGACGTATTCAAAGACGTCTTCAAATACATCTTTCAAAGACGTACTGGAAAGACGTCATTATTTTCAACAGGGTAGTCTTTAATTTAGAAAAAACTGCAGATGCGGGAACAATAAATTTTAAAGAGCAAATAAATAAATTATCAAACAAGGTAAAAAACTTGTTAGAAGATAATATTGTAATTAAAAATATCTTAAACAAGTATAAAAAAAAAAAATGAAGATTTAGTTAATAAAAACAAATCTTTAAATGAAGAACTAATCAAATTAAAAAAAACAATAAATGACGATGAAGCCATTAAAATGGTTCGTGACAATTTAACTCAAAAAATAGACGATACTGCTCAAGAACAAGAAGTAAAAATTAATGAGTTAAGAGAAGAAATAAAAAATAATGGGATTCGAACGCAAGGTTCCGAACCTTATAATAATAAAATAAAAATTCCTTTGCCGAAATATGAAGGCACGGAGGTCTTAAATGAATTTCTTAAATGAATTTGAAAAGTACATTGCATTAAAACGACTAGAAGAGGAAGAAACCCTCGAGTTGTTGCAGACTGTACTACAAAAAGATTCTAACGAATGGTGGTACATCTATCAAGATGATGTGACCACATATCAAGGATTTAAAAATTTATTCCTTGATAGATATCGGAATGAAGATGTCCAAAGAACAACTAGAAGAAAAGTTGAATTTGGACAGTTCTATGAGAATGACAAACTAAGCCGTATGGCTTACGCTATCCAAGTATATGGGTTTGCTAAAGAGCTAAATCTTCAATACACTGAAGAAGAATTAGCCAAAAAAATTAGCAAACATTTCAGCAGAAATGTTAGGCAAGCCATGCAATTTTCTCAGAGAAAAGATAAGAACACCTTATTTAAAATCTTGTTAGATTTTGATAATGATGACAGAATTCAAGAGAAAAGAGCAGCTAATAGAAATGAATCTCATAGAAGCAATTCAAATCAACAGAAATTCTTTAAGGAAAATGATAATTTAGAGAATAAAGAAAAAGCTCTATATAATCAAAATAAGAATAAACAAAAAGCTGTAATGCGGGAAAAATTAAATGCTCCTGTCAGCAATAAAATGACAAAAAGTTATAATGATATTAATGTGTCTCAAATAGATATAGACTCAGTATCACTAGAAGAACTTCCGGAAAACTGAATAAAGTTGCACCTAAATTAAAAAATATAAGGGGTAAGGTTGGAACAAATGCTAATACCCCAAAAATAAAAAAAATTCTAAATTCAAAAATATTACCTAAAAAGGGTAAATTAATTAAAACAATCAAAAAACAAAACAGGTTAAACATACATACAAATGCAAAAAGAATAAACGTACACTTTGAAATCCCAAATGTTATTAAAGAGTACAATACAAAACATGGTTTTCTGGAAGTGTTAAACATGATTTTGAGGAGAGTACATGAAAAGATACTTTTATACATAGATGGCGAATATGCTAATCTAAAAAATCCTAAGCAAAAACTCAAATCAAATGAGTACACTCAGGTAAAAACCATTGAATCACATGAGAGCGGTAATGACTCATATTCATGTGCATTCACCTTGAATGAAAATAAAGAAAATTTATTTTACGAGGAAAATAATTATGAACTCACCAATGATGAGATTCATAAAGGTGAAATAATATCACCAAAACAAAAAATTGAACCAATAGATTTAATTTCTAAAAATAAAAAAGTATCTAGCAATGTATCTGCTCAGTTATCAACGCATAAACATGGAACGAAAACTATTAAAAAAGCACCTCTTTATTCTTCAAATGAAAGAATAGAGAAAAACTACAAGTATGGTGGCAAAAAGTTATTCGGGAATGCATTAAAATGTTATTTAACAAACAATTATAAAAAATCTAAGTTATGCAAAAATGAAGATAAAACAATATTGAATGAATCTGTAATACCCTATGCATTAATAAGAGATGCATTAAATGAAATAAAAAAAGTCATGGTCATAGTGTACCAAAATATAAATATGAAACAATTTTATTAAAAAGTCACCTCTAGAACGATAAATAATAAATTTAAAAAATTACAAAGGGGGGCAATTAAATGATGAAGAAGATAAAAATGAAAAAGAAGAAGACGTAGACGATTGAATAGAAGAATTAAGAAGAAAAACAACAAATAAGTAAAAAAATTAATTTGTATAAAATAAAAAAAAAGAAAATAAAAACTGAAAGTCTTATTAAATTAAAAATGTAATATTTGCTTTTGTTCTTAGTTTAAAATAAAAAAAAAGTAATAATTAGTTAAAACGAAATATAGAATAATAATAAATTTTGATTATTTAATTAGAAAAAAAAATATAATCTGAATAAAATAAAATAAAAAATTGAGGTTGATTACAGCGTAGATACTTATTTTAAGGTTTAGTTTCAAAGAAAAAATAATAAATACATTAATTACTTACGCAATTATAAAAATAAAGTTTAGTTAATGTGAAGACTTTACACACGAAAAAATCTTATTTTATTTCGGGGGGCAAACCTCAACACCAATATAGTTAATAAATGCGTAATTGGGTGTTTGAGCGCGCATCTTCGTTCAAGTCATGTTAGAGAAAATAAAATCGATTTTTTCCATTAATTAATCTAATCAAAATTCAAAATCTATTTTAATTTGAGGGGCAATGTGAGCGCCCGAGTATGTACGGCCCTGAAACCGTACGATACTGGAAGATGCGCGCGCAAACACCCAAAAAGACCAAAGTGGTTGAACAAGCAAGCGCGCGTATATAAGTACACGCGTTTGTATGTGTAAGTACCGCTGAGAGTACACGGCGGCTCTCCCTCTCTTTTACTAAGTTAGAAGAGTGGGAGAAAAACCGAAGAGAGCTGATGCAAGCAGTGCGAGAAGCTTGTGACTCTCGTCACTCTTGGATCAGCTCTCTCACGGGATGGTCATACTTTGCTTAAGGCAGCAACGGGCGATAGGCCAACGCATTGTCTTAAGCGAGGCAGACTTGATACGTGTTAACGTGCCTTATTGTAATCGCTTACTGATAATTTTGTATGTTTTAAATAAAGAGCTTATCCAAGCAAAGAGATTCCTTATCCTATTAACCCAGTGTTAAGCCCTGAATGTTAAGGCATTTGGTCCTTAACAACAATGGGCTTTTCACTTAATACTCTAAAAATTACTAATAATTTTTCAATAAAAATGTCTGCTAAGGTGTCCTAGCTATAAACGACTTTAACAAAACAACAAAGACACACAAAGAGTCTGCACAAGCTAGGCATGGCGTGCTAGCTTGTAACGACTCTATAAACATTAAACGACGTTAACTAAATTATAAAATAATTATTAAATAAATAATTAAAGTTAAAAAAGAGTAAAAGAGGAAGGAATGTTACAATCCAAAGTTTAAAAAAAAAAAATTGTTACTTATCATGATGAAAATCTGTTTTAATTAAAACTTTTATGATATTTCATAAGTGACTTTAGAAATACTAATTACAGGATTTTATCATAGCAAAATAAGCTTTGCTGGCGCCGATCACTTGATAAAATCGATAGATCTTTCGTTTGTTCCAACTCAATTGAGCTTACTACAGCTTATTTTAAAGCTTAAAAGTTTCACAAATAGAACGCAGTCATATAAGGCAAAGAAAAAATTGCCCATATATGATTGCAACGAACGAAACGTTAGTTTTATAAGATTTCTACTCACGCGAGACACTTACGCAAATCGATATATCTTCGTTTCTATTTAAATAAATTCGGCTTAATTCGGCTTATTTTAAAACTTACAAGTTTTATTTAAAAAATACAGCTGTAACGGCAAAAAAAAAGTTTCTATCTATGATTGCGATCAATGAAACCTTGGTTCTATAAGGTTTTTACTAATACAAAGCACTTACACGAATCAATATATCTTAGGTTCTTTTCAACTAAATTCGGCCTAATACAGCTTATTTTAAAGCTGAAAAGTTTTATTAAAAAAGTGCAGACATAAAGGCAAAAAAGTAATTTCCTATCTATGATTGCGATCAGCCAAACGTTGGTTTTATAAGATTTTTACTCATGCGGGGCACTTACGCGAATCGATATATCTTTGGTTCTAATCAATTAAATTGGGCTTAAGAGGTGGTCGGAACCAAATTGGTGACTTGCGGTATATGTCAAGTCAGCA
Organism: Anastatus disparis; assembly: GCA_017163975.1. NCBI lineage: Eukaryota > Metazoa > Arthropoda > Insecta > Hymenoptera > Eupelmidae > Anastatus > Anastatus disparis. Next base: position 3,962,608 of record JAFFSR010000310.1, read on the forward strand.
TTTTTTGCTTTACGATAGTATTTTGTATATTTTTATGGCTTCAACTATTTCAAACTATTCTTTATATACATGACTAGAGGAAATGATTATATTTTTACTATATGAATAAGTAAATAAATTATTATAAGCATTTATTACAAATATCAAACTGACTTGACATATACCGCATGCAAAAAACTGTCGTGTCGATTGTTAGGTAGGATTTTTCGCTTTATAACAATATTTTGTATACTTTTGTGGCTTTCACTATTTTAAATTATTCTTTACATACATGACTAGAGGAAATGACTATATTTTTACCATATTAATAAATGAATAAATTATTATAAGCATTTATTACAAGCACCGAACTAAGTCACCGATTTGGTTCCGACCGCCTCTTAATGTGGCTTATTTTAAAGCTTAAGAGCTTAATATTTAAAGCGCATGTATAAAGACTGAGAAAAAATTGTCCAACTTAAGTTGCAATGAACAAAAAGTTGAAAATTCTTATAAAAACAAATTCAAGTATCGGTTACTAATAGGTTCGCAACTTCTTGAAAGTTTTGCATGCTAATAAATAGTACGATTTTCAATTTTCACGATATCTATTTTTTATCACGTGTTATAAAATTTACGAGATTTTTCTTTAACTCAGTATGCTCTACGGACGCCGATTACTTGATGAAATCGATATATCTCTGGTTTTATTTAACTGAACGGGGCTTATCAGGAGGAGATCACGTATTTCTGTTCTTTTCTAATCAAAAAATTAATTTTTTGCAAAAAATGATAATTTTAGCAAAAAATAAAGAGAAAGCCACATCTCGTATCAAAAAAAGCAAAATTTTTTATTATAAGAAAAAATTAATTTTATTGCTTCGTTTTCAAGAAAACTTTGAAAAATTGAATTGTTTATCCTAAACTTTATGTCTTAAGTTTCTCAGAGTTTTCTTGTAAACGAAGCAATAAAATCAATTTGCTCATCAATAAAAATATTCCTTTTTATTATATAAGATGCGGCTTTCTCTTTATTTTTTGCTAAAATTATTAGTTTTTGTAAAAAAATCAATGCTTTAATAAGAAAAGGGAAGATATACTCGACCTTCTCTTAAGGCTCAATTTAAAGCTTACAAGTTTTATAAATAAAAAGCAGCAATAAAGGCTATGAAAAGTTAGCCCATCTTTAATTGCAATTAACAAAACGTTGTCTTTATAAAATTTTCACTCATGCGGGACACTTACGAGAATCTACATATCCCCGGTTCTATTCAATTAAATTTGGCTTCATGCGACTAATTTTAAAGCTTACAAGTTTAGTTAAGGAAACACAGCCGTAAGGACGCGAAAAAATTGTCTATTAATGATTGCAATCAACGAAAAGTCGGTTTTATAAGATTTTTACTGATGCGGAGCACTTACGCGAATCGATATATCTTCGGTTGTAATCAATAAAATAAGGCTTAACACGTTTTATTTTGAAGCTTAGGAGCTGAACATTTAAAACGCATGCATAGAGACTAAGAAAAAACTGTCTAACTATAGTTGTGATAAAGAAGAAGTTGATAAATCTTATAAAGCAAAATTCATGCATCGGTTTCTAATAGGTATGCATATCTTCTTTAACTTGAAAATAAACCTTCAAAATATTTTTAATCTAAAATTTTCCTTTTCAATAAATAGTAAGATTTTTAATTTTTACGATATCTATTTTTAATCGCGAGTTATACAATTTGGAAGATTTTCACATAGCAGAATATGCTGTACGGACACCGATTACTTGATAAAAACAATATATCGTCAGGTGGGAGGAAGAAGGTTACGATTCGAAATTGGCCACAAAAAAGTAACGATTCGGATAAAGCCACAAAAAGGTTCAGATTCGAAATTGGCCACAAAAAAGTTACGATTCGGATAAAGCCACAAAAAGGTTCATATTCGGGTTTAGCCACAAAAAGGTTACGATTCGGCTGCTTATTTTTTCCTTCGATGTTTTGGATGAGAACCGCTGTTGAAAACATGAGAGTTTGTCTTCTATATCTTAAGTACTCATAAATATTATAATTATGTTTTAATTTTTTTCATGAAGAGGCAATTTTATAAACCTATAGTTTTCAATTTAGTGAGTATAAATCATATATTGAAATATATTATTACTTTTTATAATCTTATTAAATAAAAATTAATTGATTTATTTCATGAATTAAAAATCTCATTACTTTAACGTTATCAATGTAAGAATAAGAAATTCACAAATTTTATAATTTAATAAAAATTCGCAAACAGTAGTTAAATTTACGTGAAATTGTTTATATATATATATATATATATATATATATATATATATATATATATATATATATATATAAACAATTTCACTATATTCCAATACACACACACATATATATATGTGTGTGTATTGGAAGGCTTTATATAGTGAAAATATTCATCAACAAATACAATTTAAATTATGAGTCTCTAAGTAAAAAATCAATCATTAAGAGGCGGTCGGAACCAAATCGGTGACTTAGTTCGGTGCTTGTAATAAATGCTTATAATAATTTATTTATTTATTAATATGGTGAAAATATAGTCATTTCCTCTAGTCATGTATATAAAGAATAATTTAAAATAGTTAAAGCCTCAAAAATATATAAAATATTGTTATAAAGCGAAAAATGCCACCTAACAATCGACACGACAGTTTTTTGCATGCGGTATATGTCAAGTCAGTTTGATATTTGTAATAAATGCTTATAATAATTTATTTACTGATTCATATGGTAAAAATATAGTCATTTCCTCTAGTCATCTATATAAAGAATAATTTGAAATAGTTTAAGCCATAAAAATATACAAAATATTATCGTAAAGCGAAAAATGCTGACTTGATATATACCGAAAGTCACCGATTTGGTTCCGACCGCCTCTTAAATTTGACAATAAAAACATATTAACTAGATGTTACGATTGATTATTAGCTATCGATGCTGATGAAGCGAAAGATTCACGTATCCTCATGGAAAAATATTTAATTCCTGCCAAATACCATAAATTCTATAAAAATTTATTACGTTGAAATATATATATGATTATTAATTTAATAAATATATTTATATTTATATAAAAAATACTGTTAAGAATTGTTCATTTTGTTGGCATTGCCTCACAGTGTCAATCAATTTTAAAATAATTTTTAATAATTTTATGTCACTTTTTAATAAGTATGTTTAAATCATTTTTATAATATTTTCATGAAATATTTTAAAAGTAAATTTTGTTTTCTTTAACAATTATTTTTAAATTAATTCAGTAAATAATTTAAAACAATTTTTACAGTATTCTTTTAAATTCATCAAAAAAGCGAAGATAACATTATTATAGAAGGAATTTTACAATTGATTGCTTTTTTATGGAAAATATGAAAAAATAATTCTAATATTTATGAGTGCTTAGATATCGGAGATAAATTCTTATGTTTTCAACAGCGGTTCTCATCCAAAACATCGGAGGAAAAAATAAGCAGCCGAATCGTAACCTTTTTGTGGCTAAACCCGAATCTGAACCTTTTGTAGCTTTATCCGAATCGTAACTTTTTTGTGGCCAATTTCGAATCTGAACCTTTTTGTGGCTTTATCCGAATCGTTACTTTTTTGTGGCCAATTTCGAATCGTAACCTTCTTCCTCCCACCTGACGATATCTTCGGTTCTATTCAACTAAATTGGGCTTAAGATGTCTCATTTTAAAGCTCACAAGTGTTATAAGAAAACGCACCTATGAAGACTAAGGAAAACTTGTGCACCTACGATTGCGATTAACGAATCGTTGTTTTTATAAAATTTTCACTCATGCGGGACACTTATGAAAATCTATATATTTTCGGTCTTATTCAACCGAATTCGGTTTTATATGACTTATTTCAATGCTTACAAGTTTAGTTAAAGAAACACAGCCGTAAGGGCGTGAAAAAATTGTCTATTAATGATTGCAATCAACGAAAAGTCGGTTTTATAAGATTTTTACTGATGCGGAGCACTTACGCGAATCGATATATCTTCGGTTGTAATCAATAAAATAAGGCTTGACACGTTTTATTTTGAAGCTTAGAAGCTAAATATTTAAAACGCTTGCATGGAGACTAAGAAAAAACTGTCTAACTATAGTTGCGATAAAGAAGAAGTTGATAAATCTTATAAAGCAAAATTCATGCATCGGTTTCGGTACTATTCAACTGAATTCGGTTTTATACGACTTATTTCAATGCTTACAAGTTTAATTAAAAAACTACAGCCACACTGAAAGAACTTTCTGTATGCTGTATGCCAAAGCGTGAGGGCGCAGTATACTACAAGTTTACGGGGGACGGAAAAACAAACGTTGGCGTTTTAAAAGCCAACTGATATCGGCCAGCCGTTTGTGCGCAACTCATAAGTAACTTTTGGCATTCAAAATGCCAACATATGTATTGCTGTTCTCCGCTGAGTATGAGTGGACTATATACCTCCCCTCTTGGTTGGCAGTTCGCTAAGACATCTATCCGTGAATCTATCTATCTATGCATAAAGGAAAATAAAAAATTTACGGTCTATGATTGCGATCAGTAAAACGTTGGTTTTATAAGAATTTTCAACTTTTTGTTCATCGCAACTTAAGTTAGACAATTTTTTCTCAGTCTGTATGCATGCGCTTTAAATATTAAGCTCTTAATCTTTAAAATATGCCGTATTAAGCCCAATTTAATTGATTAGAAGCGGCAATATATCAATTCGCGTAAGTGCCCCGCATAAGTAAAAATTTTATTAAAAAAATGATTCGTTAATCCCAATTGTACAGTCCAAACACAAAAGAGGAATGATTGGAAATAAAAAGTAAAAAAGTATAGTTCCTCACTTGCAAAAGAGTAAATTAAAGATTTTATCACTAGTAAAGGTAAATTTGATGAGTTTATAGTTTATAAAGATAAATTTAGCCAATTTACTCTTTTGCTAAAAGTAAGAACACATGTATTTTACTTTATGAAAATGAAATGATTCTAAAAGGTCAATATTAAATTTATCTTTATAAATTAGAAAGTCATAAAAATTTACATCTACTAGTGATAAACTTTTCAATTTACTCTTTTATTATAAGTAAAAAAAACTATACTTTTTTACTTTTTATTACCAATTTTCACTCTTTTGAGTTGAGAGTGCGCAAACTATTCTCAGTATTTATAGCTACATTTTATTTATAAAAATTGTAAGGTTTAAAAAAAGCCTTAGTGAGCCCAATTTACTTAAATAAAACCAAAGATAGATCGATTTCATGAAATGAACGGCGTCCGTGGAACTTATTTTGTTATAAAAAAATCTCGTAAATGTTATAACTCGCGATAAAAAATAGATATCGTAATAATTGCAAACAAAACTATTTATTTAAAGGGGAACTAGAATTAAAGTATTATTGCGGCTTCATTTCAGGTTTAAGAAGGTGCGAACCTATTAGACTAATACATGAATTTGGTTTTATATGATTTTCTAACTTTTTATTCATCGCAATTATAGTTGGTCAATTTTTTCTTAGTCTATATGACTGCATTTTAACTATGAAGCTCTTAAGCTTAAAATTAAGCCATATCAAGCTCAATTAAATAGATGAAAACCGGAGATATATCGATACGCGAAAGTGCCCCGTACAAGTAAAAATCTTATAAAACCAACGTTTCGTTAATTGCAATCATAGATAGGCAATTTTTTCTTTGTCTTTATAACTGAGTTTTTTTTTAATACAGTTAGTTTTTTGAATACAGTATCAAGCCCAACTTGATTGATTAGAACCGTTGATATATCAATTCGCATAAGTGCCCCGCATGAAAAGAAATCTTACAAAACCAACGTTTCGTTGATCGCAATCATAGATAGAAATGTTTTTCTTTGCCTTTATAGCTGCATTTTTTTAACGAAACTTGTAAGCTTTAATATAAACCGTATTAAGCCGAATTTAGTTGAATAGGACTAGAGATATATTGATTTTATTATATAATCAGCGTCCGTAGAGCATACTGAGTTAAAGAAAAATCTGATAAATTCTATAACACGTAATAAAAAAAAAGATATCGTGAAAATTAAAAATCGTACTATTTACTAGCATGCAAAACGTTCAAGAAGATGCGAACCTATTAGTAACTGATACTTGAATTTGGTTTTTATAAGAATTTTCAACTTTTTGTTCATTGCAACTCAAGTTAGACAATTTTTTCTTAGTCTGTATGAATGCATTTCGAATATTGAGCACTTAAGCTTTAAATTGAGCCGTATCGAGCCCAACTTGATTGATTAAAACCAGAGATATATCGATTCGCGTAAATGCTCCGTATTAGTAAAAACCTTATAAAACTAAGGTTTTGTTGATCGCAATCATAGATAAAAACGTTTTTTTTTGCCTTTATAGCTGCATTTTTTTAATAAATCTCGTAAGCTTTAATATAAGCCGTATTAAGCCGAATTTAGTTGAATAGAACGGAATAATTAATGCATCGATTCGCGTGAGTGTCTTGCGTGAGTAGAAATCTTATGAAACCAACGTTTCGTTCATTGCAATCATATATGGGCCATTTTTTCTTTGTCTTTATGGCTGCGTTTCATTTGTGAAACTTGTAAGCTTCAAAATAAGCTGTATTAAGCCCAATCAAGTTGGAATAAACATGAGATCTATCGATTTTGTCAAGTGAACGAGGCCAGTAGAGCTTATTTTTTTATGATAGAGTCCTGTAATTAGTATTTCCAAAGTTACTATTGAAATATTGTAAAAGTTTTAATTCGAACAGATTTTTATCATAATTAGTAACAAATTTTTTTTTTTTTTAACTTCTTAGGATTTTTTATAGTAAATTTTCTACAGTATTATAAACAATTAAATTATTTATAACTAAAAATTGAGTGCTGGTTGAGCTTGGTAACAATGAAATTTGAATTCCATTTATAAAAAACTATTCAAACTTTCATAGTTTTTAATGAGACTTCAAACTCAATATTCTTGTGTTGTAATCGTCCGGAGTAAATAGTATTATTATTAATAACATTTATAGCTTATTAAAAATTTATTGGTCTCAATTTATCAATAAGTCCCAATTACTAATAATCAATTTTTTTGGTTTTAATTATAAAAATAATTTCAGTAATAATAGCATAAATACTGAATAATCGCTTTTTCTAGTTATTTTAATGCTTATTTTCATAAAACAGTAAATTCTATAAAACAATGCAACGATCAATCGCGTTAAAAACGCTGGATGCAATTTCATAAATGTATAAGATTGATTGATTGATAGTTGATTTTTATTGGCCATCAGCTTCTAGGCTATTTCGGCCATTCCACAATTTCAGTCCATCGATGATCCTCAGGAATCCCTCGATGATTTTTATTTTCACATCTATTTCATCTAAATTTTTCCAGTATCACTTTATCATTCATTTTCATCGCCCAGTGGGGCTTTTTTAAACATCTTTATCGCCCAGTGGGACTTTTTACAACACACTAATTTAGCCCCAAGAGGCTTTCTAAAAGCGTTTTCGTGGTCTCCGTGTTCTATTTCCTGGAGAAAAATCAGAAAAAAATTTTTCGATATTTTCTCGAGGAATCGAAACCTGGTCCACAAGAGCGCGAGCCAAGAGCCTTAGCCCCTGCGCTACCGCCGCTCCTTATATAGGGATATATCTGGAACTTTTTAATTTTGAGAAATTGTCTTCACAACAATTGAAAAGTCTATAATACAAGTTTCTGGAGTGGCACACACTTCAATAAGGGCTTAAATTACTCGTTTCTGTGAGTAGAATATGTAATTAAATTTTGGTATCGATTGAACAATCGTTGTTCACGGTACATAATTTTATACGTCAAAAATGATACTTTTTTCATATTTTTCTACGTGTGTTTCTTGAGCTATAAAAAAAGTAACGTACTTTCGATCATTCTCAAATTTTCTGATTATAATGAATATGGTAAAAAGAACAGTTTAAGCCTACCCTGGTACATGTGCCTCTCTTTAGGAAGCTGTTAGACTATTTTTAATGTAAGTGTAATTTTTAGGTGAAATTGATTTTCAAAGTGATTTTGAAAGTTCAACATCTCTTCTTTACTGTACAATTGGTAGCTAATCGATTTTTTAAAATTTAATTGTTTAAAATAGCGATATAAAAAAAACCGTTTTTTTGCTAGTTAACTTTTGATTTGCAATTAAACTATTTGTCGTAAATGAATGAGGGTAGGTTCGTTGGATAGGTGATATTTTTCCTCAAATTTTGAGAGGTTGAACAACTCTATAAGTGCTCTAGGAGCCAAAATAAATTTTTTTTTACAATTGAGAGTTTTTTTTCTACGGTCAATCAAGAGCTTTTTTATTAATTAATTTGTTAATAAAAATAATTTCCTATAGTAATAGAATTTTGGCTCATTCAATGTATTAATGTGTGACAACCTTGGGGATCAGGAGGTCGCACTAAATTTATAAAAATATATAAGCTGTAATTAATTAAGTAACAAAAAAAAGAGAAACTTTATTTAAGAATTTTGTGCAGTAATTGTACGCTCGCTCAAAATGGACGCCAGCCGCGTATAGCGTACGCGACGCCGCTTGCACTAATTAAATAACTATTAGCACGACGAAAAGCAAATATTACAAAAAAAACAAGAAGCTAAAAGGGACACGAGCAATAAACACACAAAAAATAACGAATTAGAAAAGCACGAAGGGAATATATGCAATAGAACGCGCACGCGATCGCCCGGCACACACGTCGTAAAAGACAGAAAGAAATAATATTATTTTAATTAGCAATCGTGGTATTATTTTAATTCACAACAAAAGAAATAGAATAGTAAATCTATCTATTTTTGCTCACTCAAGCTCACGATATTCGCACACACAAAAAATACTAATACGCAATATCGCAAGTCGCTCACGAGTCGTAATGGCTCTATATCGGACGCCGGCGACAGAAGGAATAATAATGGTATTCCTTCTTGTCTCTGCTCGGCTTCGTTTCTCTTGCTGTACGCTGCACGCGCCGCAAGAGAGAGACAAACGATCCTTAACGGACCCAAGCTCAGCTACTCGAGTCAAGCTGCTCGCTAGCTATATCAGTGCACATTATACGTGCTTTATAAATTCGCACGTGTATGCCAACGATTTTGGGTTATAGTTTCAACTATTTGATTTGCGTGGTCTGCTTTCCGTCTTGCCCGTAGTTAGATGCTCCCTTCTGTCGGCTATATGCGCCACAAATATACATAAAAGTAATATGGCCAATCTGCCATGTTACAAATGTTCCTGATGATCTCCCCTACCAAAATTCGTTCGGAAACCCTGGGTTACAATTTTTTTGATTGAAAATCTAATTTGACTGGCCTATGTAGATGAAATGTATTTTTCATAATATCGAAAAACGAAAAAATATATAGGTGCTTATTTTCAGAGTGAAATCGAATAATAAATTTTCAAATGATTTGAAGAGGCAGATGCTATCAGCCTGCGTAAAATGAAATTGATCCATATATGGATTCCGTTTATCTTTGCTTCAAAGCAAAAATTTATATACGGTCTAGTTCAGATGCTAAAGCTCAACATTCAAAAGGATTGATGAAAACTACTTGCCGGTATTTTTGTCTTTTTTTCTCTTACGTGCTTTCTAATACAAGCACTTTTTACTAATACTGACTGTGTGCGACGTTCCACCTACACACATACTTACAAATACTTATGAGTTTGATATATACAAGAAGTAGCTTGCTTCGCCACTTTGTTATCACAAACTTGAAACAGAAGAGAAAAAGAACAAAAAAAACCTTTGATATGAAATATTTATCTTTCATGAGCCAACGCATCATCCAAAATGCTTGGCTTCATCAAGATAGGAAGAGAGAACTTCTTTACTTTATCTATATCACTCTTATTTGTTTTGAGCTTATGCGTTTTTAGTGCATAACTACTTGCGTCCAGCAAATGCTATCCAAAAATATTTATTTGATGGAAAAGTACAAGAGACTTTTTTCACTGTGTCTTTAGTTCAAAATATAAGATTCTGGAATCAATATAAGATATTTTAATTTTTTTAAATCTAACCTGTTATTACCGATCTTTAGAAATCTTCAATTTTTAAAAACCTAAACTCTGGAGAAAAAAATTTTATTTATGAAAATCGTAAGGAACTTTTGAATTCAGAAGTTTAATTTGAACAAGTTTAACCGTACAATATCCATAATCATCGACTTCTGAAATCCTGATAAAAAATGGTATATTCAATTAGTATAAAATATGCGCAATTTTAATAATTTTTTCTTGCTCCCCTTAAAAGTATGAACTTCATGGCTTGTTGACGATACTAAAAGTTCTTCTTTTGTGAAGCGCACGCTTGTCGTTAGCCGTACAAAAAAAATTATATATACATATATATATATATATATATATATATATATATATATATTATATAGTTGTAAGATAAATTTTTACGACCAAGCTGCTCCTTTTCTCTTCTTTTTCTCTTCCCTTTACCGTATTTTAATCCTCATTTTTTCACGTTTTTTTTACATTATTTAACATTATTTTTTTCTTTTCTTTTTCTCTTCCTCTTTTCTTCATTTTCTGCTCGTCATCTCTTCATTTCCTCCTCTCTCACTCCTCCTTAAAAAATCCTCAACTTTTTTCCGTTATTTCTACGTTATTTTATGTAATTTTAACTACTCCTCAAGTAATCCATCAGGAATCCTCAAATTTTTCCCTGTTTTTTTAACATTATTTTACGTTATTTTACGTTGTTTTAGCTCTTCCTTAGCTCATCCTCCTTATTCCTCAAATAATATGTAGAGACGATTAATTAAGTAACATATTAACTTATATCAGGACATTTAATTAAATCGTGACTAACATTTTCAATAAATTTAAAAAACTATTACCTGTTCATTTACTAATAAACTTTTATAGATAAATGCTATTGTCTCAGCTAATGAAGTTGGAAGGTAATCATATAGAATTTAATTAGAATAAAAATTCAATTTATTTTGAAACATTCAATAATTTCTTTAATGAAAAACAATTAATTAATGAACTATTTACGTTTCATATATATATATATATATATATATATATGGAAAAGAGGGAAAAGAAAACAAATTTCTTAGGTATGAAAAAGAGTATGCATTAAATAAAACTATTGATTAGAATTTAGCTATTATTTTTTTAAACGAATGCTACCTTGTCAATAAGAATAAAAATTCAATTTGAATTCAAATATAGAATAATTTTATTGATAATAAACAATTCGTTTATGACGTATTAACTTAAATCATAACTCTTAATTAGGTCTAGACTAATATTTTCAGTAAAATGAATAAAAATAATATCAGTTCATGTATTAAAAAAAATATCATCAGTTCATTTATTAATTAACTTTTGTAGATAAATGCTATTGCTTAAGCTACTGAAGCTAAAGGGTAATCATATAGATTTCAATTAGAATAAAAATTCAATTTATATTCGAATATTGAATGATTTTTTTTAATAAACAATTCAGTAATGCATGAATGACTTGCATATTTTAATTTATAATATTCATCCCTTGCGATGTAATATATTTTTCATCCTATCTCTATTTTATTCTTAATAGAAAAAAAATAAGTTTTCAATAAAAAAATAAATATAATCATATATTTATTTATTTGTAATAATATTCTATTCATATAGCAAAGGATAATCCTCACAATACACAAAATTGTGGTATCGAGGGTGGCTCATTGGTGGTCTCCAGTGGACTGGACTGCTTAGCGGCTAATGTTCGACAGGAGGATTATGTTTGTGCTGTCCTCGGTACCATATTTTCGGATTTGATGCAGTCACACATTTTGTCGGTTGTGTGTTTAACATCGTCTGAATCTAGAAGCGGCGTGATCAGGGACGGTCCGGGGGGTGCTCACTCGCTGCTAGTCAGACTCTCCGAGGCCAGTCTGGTTCAAAAAATATTAAATGAAAAAAGAAAAATCACTAGTTTCTCAACGGCAGACATTGATCTTTCTCGTTTTGCCAGTCTGTCTGTCATAAAAAATCATTATAAGGTTTTTATTAATGAATACCTTCAAAAAGATACATATAAAAATTTCAAAGATCTCAAGAATTATGCTAAGGTTAAAGGTATTAAATTTATTTGGCATAGAAGTGGCAGATTTCTGGCAAGACGGGCGAGAGGGGAGAGAGCATACACATTTGCTACTAAAGATGATATAGATCAAAAATTTTATTGCTGACAAATCGTGTGTGATTAGTGGATGTTTAAATAAGGTTGACAATGTTGTTAAGATAGCTCCCAATGATGAATGTCCTGTTATTAAAAGTAAGTTAAATAATAATGAACTCTCTCCCCAACGACTAAGCCAGATCACCTCGGTGAGTCGAAAAGGGAGAAGGGGTGCACTGCGAGCGGGCTTTTTGAATGTGACTTCTTTGAGGGCTCACATTGGACAGTTGCGTGAGCTCCTATATGACGACCATTCTTATGATCTGTTTGGAGTGGCTGAGACCTGGCTGGGTCCGACTGTCTCGGATGACGTCATTCAGGTTAAAGGGTATAAAATTTTTAGACAGGATAGAAACCTTCATGGAGGAGGGGTTGCTCTTTACGTCAAAAATAGTTTGAAATGTGAAATATTAGCTTTTTCGAATACCACAACTATAAATGCCAGTGGCAAGCCTGAAGTGCCTGAATACATTTTTTGTTCTGTTAAAGCAGGCAACTCTGAATCTGTGTTGGTTTCCGTCATTTACCGTCCTCCTGTCATTTCCTTTACAAAAGATTCGGATCTAATTGATAAATTAGTAAGTTTGACTCCTGATTTTTCTTTTAAGATTATAATGGGAGATCTGAATGCCGATCTCCTGCGAGAAAGCAGTGATGCGAAGTTTCTTAGTAAACTGTCCGCTGAGCTTTCGCTTCAGTTGGTCCAGCACGGTGCTACGCATATAACTCCATCGTCGCGCACATGGATTGACCTGATTTTTGTAGATGACAATGACACCATACTGGACGCACGTAACGTACCTGCGAACTTTCATAGTCGGCACAATTTAATTGAAGTTTCTATAGCCTACAATGCTAGCAGTTTAGTGCAAGATCCAATTAAGTATCGAAATTATATAAATATTAGTGGAAAATTATTATTGGAGAAATTGGCCGGCTGTGATTGGTCCAAATTGATCACTGATATAGTGGATCTTGAGTCTGCACTTGACTGCATTTGTGATAATCTTACTGCTGCTATTGAAGACTTAGCACCAGTGAAAATATTTAAATGTACGAAAAAGAAGCCACCATGGATGGATGGAGAGTTGTCACAGATGCAGCGCAGGAGGGATGCCACATATAGGCGATACAAACGGACAAACGACAATAAATATTTTTCAGAATTTTTAATTTTACGTAAGACGTTGGATGAGCAGATTGAGCGTGCAAGAAGTGAATATTATCATAACAGACTGTTCAAGGCTCTTGCGGGTGGTAATGTCCGGAAGGAGTTGAGAGAGCTGGGACTCTTATCCGGACCTCAAGGGGATCTGAATGGATTTGCTCCAGATGAGCTTAATGCGCACTTTGCTGGAATGTCGGTTTCGCCACATGATGATGGTGAGGAACGTAAGAAGTTTCTTTCTGAATGCAGCGAAAATGGTTTCGCTTTTAAATCAATTAATATTAACGATGTTATTCTTGCAGTTTCTCACTTCTCATCGCAGGCTCGTGGGGAGGACGGCATTCCGCAAAGTGTGATACTTGAAGCATTACTATTTATTGGTGAACATCTTGTGACTCTGTTCAATTCTTCTTTTGCGCGGGGGGTTTTCCCTGGCCTTTGGAAGCAGGCACGTATTGTGCCATTAAAGAAGTGCTCTGCACCCAAATCGCCTAAAGACTTCAGGCCTATTGCTATTTTATGTTTTCTTTCAAAGGTACTTGAGAAGATCGCCCATGACCAGTTGCAAGAGTACATTACTGCTAATAAAATACTTGACCCAATGCAGACTGCCTTCAAAAAGCACAACACGACACAAACAGCTATTCTTAAATTAACTGATGACATAAGATCGGGTCTAGACAAAAAACTCGTCACGTTACTTTTACTTTTTGACTTCAGTAAGGCATTCGACACGATCTCTCCCTTCAAGTTACTTACTAGGCTTAGATCGATGGGGCTTTCCAGGGCGGCTCTCTTGTGGATTAACTCCTATATATCATAGGGAAGGAAACAAATGGTTTCCACGCATTTAAACGAGGAATCGAGTTGGCTGACAACCAACCTTGGAGTTCCGCAGGGTTCAGTACTGGGGCCTCTGTTGTTTTGCCTTTACATTAATGACGTACGTGACGCTCTTGACTCTAGTTGCGTCGAGCACCTACTCTATGCAGACGATCTGCAAATTTACACGCAGGTACCTTGCGAGAATGTGGAAGAGGGTATTCTCACTCTACAGAGGGCGGCCAAAGCAGTATCGGAGTGGGCTGCTGGTGTCTCTCTCACTTTGAATTCTAATAAAACCAAGGCAATCGTCTTTGGCAATAGTCGTTTTATAAATTCTTTTTATGCTGATAGGTCACGTACGATTGATCTTGAGGGAGGCATTAGTATACCTTTCTCTGACTCCGTGACGAGTCTTGGTGTTGTGCTTGATCCTAAACTTTCATGGGTACCGCACGTTGATATGATTACAAAAAAGTTTAATAGAGTTTTGTATGCCCTGCAGTTTTTCCGTCGGTACACCACGGAGACTCTGCGTAAACAGCTAGCAACCGCCCTGCTGTTTCCACATCTTGACTATTGTTCGGTAGTTCTGCTCGATGCTTCTCAGGAGTTGAGAAGACGAATACAGAGATTACAAAATTCATGTGTGAGATATGTAATGGGTTTGAGAATGGGTGATCATGTCTCTTCTTATGGAACCGTGTTGGGTTGGCTGCACACTGATTCGAGGAGACAGTATTTTTTGGCTGTGCTTATGTACAAAATCGTGCGCATGAATACTCCGGAGCATCTAGTGAGTCTCTTCACTAGACGTGTACCTAGGGCGGCTACTAGGGGAGAGACTAAGGATCTTGCGGTGCCCTTTATGCGCACTGAGACTGGAAGGAATTCCTTCCAAGTTCAAGGTGCGCATTTTTGGAACTGGAGAGATGGAAGATGTTGAGATTAAACATCTTCCATCTCTCAGCAGGTTCAAAGCAGCGGTGAGAGGGTACTTGCTCGACCTAGATTAATATTTTTTTACTATATATTTATGTTAATTTATTTAATTTATTTTTGTAACGTCCTGTATATAGGTTTAAGGTGCAAGTGTATTTATTGTATGAGTGTTGGCTGAATGGTTGATGAGTGAGAATTTTTATTTGATTTTATTTTTGACTGCGTTTCATGCTATTGCGTACGCTTGTTATTTTTATTTTATTATGTATTAAATTTAATTTTTTTTAAATTTTAATACTATGACTGATAGATATTGTAAGACTGATTTTTATTTATATTTATATGATTATTTTTATTTATATTGCGTGTATTTTATGATTACTTTGTGATATCACTTTTATTTATTTTTGTTTGTGACTTACTTATTCAGTATTATTAGGTTTAGTGACTGACTGTGATATTAATTGTGCAATATTTACATTTATACTTTTTTATAGCATTTTGTGCAATATATATTGTTTTTGTATTTACAAATTGTATTACACGTTTTTGTACTTTTATACAAATAAAATAATATCTATCTATCTATCTATCTATATATTTATTTGAATATATCTTATAGTTACTAATCTATGATATTAGGTATCATTTATATGTCACATCGTGTACCAATATGCAATGATGTGATGGTGAGGAATTGTCTTTATTATTATTAATATCAATCTTTTAACAATATATTTTAGTATTTGTTTACACTTAAATGATTTAAATGTTTTTAAAGTTATTTATTAATAGAAGTATTAAGATTTCTATTTCAATTGAAATTTAATTAGAGTAAAATTATTAATATTGAATATGGTAGATTACTGGATTAACTGATAGAAGAAACTTGTTTTTAATATTTTACGAGCTTACTTTACCTCGCCCCTAACGTCGCTTAGTTAAATTTCCATATATTATATGAATATGTATAAATAAGCCAATTTGAAAGTCAAAAAAATTGCCTGAATTTATAAATTTGTATATTGCAGTTCTGTTTAAAATTTAGTTTTTATATGCTTGAAAAAAAGAATTAGTTTAAGTTCCAATATGCATAAAAATGGTTTAAATACAAATAATATCATCATGATGAATTAAAAATTTGTTTTACTGAATTCCATTTAAATTAATGAAAAAATATGATAGGAATTCATTCCTTTTAATCATGTGTTTCAGACGGAGGGACGGAAATAAAGAAGCGGAGACGTAGGAACGGAGACGGAGAGACATAAACAAAGGGACGGAGATAGAGAGACAAAAAGATAGTGTATATGTATGAGGGTAAGTGTGTGTGTGTGTGTGTGTGTGTGTGTGTGTGAGTGTGTGTGTGTGTCTGTGTGTGTGTGAGAGTGTGTGTGTGTGTGTGAGTGTGTGTGTGTGTGTGTGTGTGAGTGTGTGTGTGTGTGTAAGTGAGTGTGAGTGTGAGTGTGTGTGTGTGTGTGTGTGTGTGTGTGTGAGTGTGTGTGTGTGTAAGTGAGTGTGAGTGTGAGTGTGTGTGTGTGTGTGTGTGTGTGTGTGTGTGTGTGTGTGTGTGTGTGTGTGTGTGTGTGTGTCTGTGTGTGTGTGTAATGAGTGTGAGTGTGAGTGTGAGTGTGTGTGTGTGTGTGTGTGTGTGTGTGTGTGTGTGTGTGTGTGTGTGTGTGCATGTGAATGTGCGTATATGCATGTGTATATATGTATATATGTAGGTGTGTGAGTATATTTTTAAGAAACCGGACATTTGAGGAGTCAACAGTGTTACCGTACATGGGGAATCACATGTTAAATTTCAGAATCCTCAAAGTTCCGTAAAACTTTGAGGATTTTTGAAATAGAAAATATTAACGTGAAAAAAGTGGGATAACAATAGTGTTGGATATGGCGCAGGGCGCTCAGTATCTTAAAGGTTGAATTTCACGTAGCCGTGAAATTGTATATCCCCACTCTTCTTTAACGTCAGTCCCAGTCAACTGTCTATCGGCTCGTCTCTGGTCGTTTCTCGTCAGTCAGAGTGCGCACCTTCATTCGTACAGTTCAGCGTTTTGATGTTTTCTCTAATAAAAAGCTTTTCTTTGTTTCTATAATAACTACTTAAGAAAGTGTATTATATTTTCATTTATTTAAATTAGATCAGTAAACTAGAATTATTTGTTTTGTAAATTGATGGGTTACTCATATATATAATAAACTTCTCAATAAGGTGTTTTATTAAATTTGTGTTTTATTTAGAAAATTACCCAAATAAATCTGTGATCATTCAACAGGTTATGTGCCCGGCCCGCTTCCACTACGCATAAGAGTGATTTTCTAAATCAAATTTTTATTCTTAATCTCCTTATTTTATATATATTTAAAAGCATTTATATATTGTGCTTAATAAGTGTGTGACTAAGAAAAATGTCTCAGAATGGAGAAAGGAGTAATGATAAGAAAATGGAGGAGAAAGGTAAGAAGTGTACATCTACACATATAAATTAGATCGGGAAAATAAAGCATTTTTTAAAAGAGTAAATCGACGGGAAGTGAATACGAAGTGAATAAATTCAAATTAGATTAATACTAGTTACATTCATGCGCGCGAAGCGCGCAACAAATTTATACTCCAGGGTCAACTATGGATATAATAACATCTATAAACATGATAAGTAATTTTAATAAACGAAATTATTTTAGTAGCAATTTTATTGTTTTTAAAAAAATGATGAGTGGTCATCTATCAAAAATTAATTTTAAATAAAAACTAAAATTATGAACCTTAAAATCAAACAGTACGAAGTGCCTTTAATATGTCATCAAAAAATAAAAAAATTAAATTAAAAGAAATTTTTAATATAATTTTTTACATACATAATTTTCAATATTTATATTAGTTTTTTGGCATGTAGGATATAAGATCAAACTCTAGATACCGTAGCATACAACTGACCATGATCAAAAACTTCTCTTCATCAATCAATAATTATATTATTCTTTTAAGCAGCTAACAACAGCTAAAATTTTTTTTAAGCAACTGAATAAACTAATAGCAGTATCTGTTTCAATTTTTCTTTATTTACAACATATAAGTAATATGAAACATAATAGAGACAAATCTGCGTTGGTTACACACTGTAAAAATTCTAGCCATAGCTTTGATACAAACATAGGAACCTCAAACATATTAGACATTGAATGCAACTATCAAAAAAGATTGCTATCAGAAATGATACATATTAAAAAATATGAAAATTGCAATTATACACGACACTGAAAAATTAAACAACTTATATAATAAATACATAGTTGAATTATTAAAAAGAAATTAATTTTTTTGATAAAACGGTTTCAAGAATAAATTATTTACAATAAAACGCAATAATTGTTAAATTAGATTAAATATAATTAAATCAAATTCATTCATGTGAGTCAAAATCTTGAATCAAATACCAAGTACATAAAAGAAAACACTTGCTAGTCACTTTGTACATACGTAACTCACCTAAATTACCTATGTTAAAGATTTGTATAACCAAAGAAGATAGACGCTTATAGAAGGATTCTTCTGGGTTACATTTTTCGTCCGAAAGCCTGGGTAACACTTCAACATTGTTTGTATATCTATACATATGAAAAATGTGCTATATATATGATATATATATATATAGATATAAAAATACATGGGATTTGATGGCGTCCCCAAGTAGCTGGGTAACAGAATCAACTCATTTTTGGCAGAAATTTCCCATTTAAGAGTACGCTTCTATCAGCGTCTATATTCGTTGGAATAACTTATACTTGAAGCGTATAGCTGCAAAAGTAGTTATCTCCAAAAAATATTTTTCAAGAAATAACATTTTCTGCTGTACTTATACTTAAAAGTCAGTGTATTTTGCAATACACCATATTTTTTTCATTTCATAAAAAAAGACTATACCTATATTTTGGTCCCATATGATTTTTTCATGATAAATTTTAATGTTCTGTATACGAAAATGCAATAAAAATGAATTCGGAAAAAATGGAGATAGTCACCTTTGCAGCTACACGCTTCACTTCATAATGTCACGTAGATCATGACGACGCATATTAGATTGCGAAAATTTTTATTATTAATAGAAATATCTATTATTATATATTTTTATAAAACAAAAATAGTTATGTAATACCACATGTTTAATACTTGTAAGTTTCATTTTTTATTTTTATTGTTACGCCTAAAATGTATTGTTTTAGGTGATGTTTTTTTAATGTATTGTTGATGAATTTAGAAATTTTTAATCATTAAGAAACTGTTATCGGTTGTTATTAAATTTTATGTTTTAGCACCTGAAGTGGCCTCTCTAAAAATAGAGGAGAAAAGTTGTTTTTTCTCTTATAGAAATAAAGAAAAATTGAAACAGCTGCTGCTATTAGTTTATTCACAGTTAGAAATATCAAAGACAAAGTCTGTTAAAACCAGTTAATAGACAAAAATGTGTGTTACTTTAACAAACAAAATGTCTTTAAAGGATTTAACAAACAAATGTCTGTTAAAATTTTACTTATAAATTACAGACATTGTCTGCCAATGTACTAAAACTTTTTTTGGTCTTGTTTTCCGTACACATACATACACGTTTTATATATAGTTTTATTTTTTTAAATTCACGTTTAAATTAATAAATGTACAAGAACTCAAGAAATATTAGAAAGAACGTTTTTTATTATATCTTATACAATATTATATTCGTTTATAATATGATATTCGTTGTCT
This sequence comes from Anastatus disparis, assembly GCA_017163975.1. Taxonomy (NCBI): domain Eukaryota; kingdom Metazoa; phylum Arthropoda; class Insecta; order Hymenoptera; family Eupelmidae; genus Anastatus; species Anastatus disparis. Next base: position 3,982,533 of record JAFFSR010000310.1, read on the forward strand.
AATAGCTTTCGTGGCATTTACAATGATATAATTTTAATAATTATTAACAATTTTTATAAACAAATTATAATAATACGTTTTTTCGAAAAAAAAAAAAAAATTATGATATTTTTTAGGTCATTTTGAGTAAAAAAGGTTCTCATGAACATATTGCTAAAATGAACTGAATCGGCAAAAAAAATCGCAGTTTGAAAAAACGCGATTTTTCAAAACTTTGACAGCCTATAGCTCAGCTTCTACTGATTTCATTTTAACTCACAATAGCTTAAATTGTTTGTTAAAATATAAACTTAAAGATTACAGTGGTTAGCGACCGTATTTATAAAAAATCGCGTTTTTTCAAACTTTGCAATTTGTTTTCTGCCGATTCAGTGCATTTTAGACATATGTTCATGAGAACCTTTTTTACTCAAAATGAACTAAAAAAATATGATAAAATTTTTTTTTTAATTGCATTTTTATAATTTGTTTATGAAAATTGTTAATAATTATTAAATGCGCCATTTTCAGACATTCTACCCAAAAAATTCGGATTCAGCAGGTCAAAAATACATAAAAAAAACCTGGGTAGAATTGAGGACCTCGATCGACCAAGACTTATGTAGTTTGCCCCTGGACTATCTGTTTTAATCGTTTGTTACGGACATTTTCAGAATCAACTGACATAAAGTCTGTTAAATCGTCACATCCTTGTTTGTTACTTCAACAGACAATTAAGTAACAGAAAATAAAAGTTAACAGACTACACAATTGTTTTTAACCGTGTTCAGTTCCTTAAAACAATAATTATATTATCAAACGTTTCTCCACGTAATTTATTAATCGTCATAGCAAAAGATAATTCACATGAAAATTACGTTCTTTTAAATGTAAAAGGAATATTCATTTTCACAATATAATCTACTACGGTTTGGAAAAATATTATCTTATACCACCCGTCAAAATTTTACATTTTAATAAATGATTAGAAAATTCTAAAATTTGCAATCTCGCACTATTGCATGAACCTTTATTAATACTTATATTTCTTATAAGCATTACAATAAATTTTTCTCTTAAATTTAATTTACTGGAAGGATTAAAAGAATTTAAATATTCTAGAAGAAACATTTAATCTGATTCATTAATGATTTTCATCACTATCAATTTCCGAGTTTTAAAATAATGTATGAAAATAATATAAATTTTGCAATAAAGAATCAAAAAGTTTTTCACAAAAAAAAAACATTTTATTTTTTACTTGCATTAAATTTTGTTTCAACTCATTCATATAAAATTGTTTTCACTAATTATTATATGCGTCACATCTTTAGTTTGGATAGCATTAAATTAAATTAAATATTGCAGTAAATTAAATTTTTAAATACTATTATTGGTTATAAGAGTTTAAAAATCCCTCATTATTTAAAATTACAAAAGCATCTTTTTCATCTTTATATATTTAATGACTATTAAATAAATGACTTTACTTAGCTACTTCATAACCGCATTATAGGTAATAATAAATATATCTATTACATTTATTTGAACTTAAGCATTTACAAAAATGCTGCCAAGTGCTTTGGTGTAATGCTTTCTCATAGAGCTCATTGTGTTAGAGTATTTTGATTTCATTTTGCTTTCTCAAAGAAAAATTATTGTATCGGTGAAAAAATTTTTTCTATTTTTTCGTTAATTTGTACATATTTAGACTCCGGGAGTCGAAAAAAGTGGTTTCAAATAAAAATTTTTTCAAAATTTTCAAAATGCTCTAAAATTGAAACTGCGCTAAGAAAATTAGTTTTAAAAAATTTTTTTCTTCCGACAATAGCGGATAACTTGCATGCGAATTTTGGGGCAAATCTATAGAGTAATTCACGTAAAATAAAAGAAAAATGAATTTTTTTTTTTTAATTTTACAAAATTATCTAAAATTAAAACTTCTAAAATGAATAAATGAAGAGTCTCGATATGCACATAATTTATATGAACTTCTAAATAAATGTTAATTAAATAAAAAACATTCTAATGTTCGAGCCCCACCCATCAGTTTTCAGAAGTTTTTCTTTTGGTAGTCTCAAATAATTTCCAAGCAAATTTTAGAGCAAATCCATCGAGTACTTAAAGTAAAATACAAAAAAAAATTAAAAATTAGAATTGAAAAAAAATGTTTTGAATTGTTCTAAAATTAAAACTATGCCAAGAAAACCAGTTTTCAATAGCTTCCGTACCAGTTAGACAAAAATATAAATTGTATGCAAAATTTGAAGGAAATCTGTCGAGTACTTTTCGAGATCTAATTGACGTAATACAAAAAAAAATTAAAAATTAGAATTGAAAAAAAATGTTTTGAATTGTTCTAAAATTAAAACTATGCCAAGAAAACCAGTTTTCAATAGCTTCCGTACCAGTTAGACAAAAAAATAAATTGTATGCAAAATTTGAAGGAAATCTGTCGAGTACTTTTCGAGATCTAATTGACGTAATGAGTACATACACACACACACATACATACAGACATTTTCTGCCCTACAAAAAAAAAATCAGGTGAGAGATCATTACATGAGATTTTGGCATGATAAATCACCTAAGAAATCAGGTGATTTCTCGCCTGATTTTTTTTAACAGGGTGGAAACCACTTTTTTCCACGAGTCTGAATATGTACAAATTAATAAAAAAATAGAACAAATTTTTTTATTGATACAATGTTTTCTTTATGAGAAAGTAGAAGTGTATTAAAATATATTTATAACTCATAAATCTTAAGACATGATACACATACAACATTATTCCATTTTAAATAGTGTTATTAAATAAACAAAATCAAGTTTTTAACTAATCAAAAGGATTTTAAGCATCAGATAAGGGTTTTTAAAACTATTCATGGATCAAACTTTTTTATTTAATGTATATTTAAGCTAAAAAGAAGTTTTATTAGTTAATATTATAATAACAAAAAATTATCAATTACATTTAAATCTGATTTTTTTTCAGACTGAAACTCAGGTCTGATAGCTCACATAACTACAGTTGAGTAGAAAGTGCATAGGCGCCCAAGTTATTTCAGCTTATGTCTGTATATTATAAAATAACCCATCTGTATAAGTAAAGTAATCAGTTAAATATATTATATTAAATATTAATTCATTTTATATTATAAAATATAACACATCTATATTAGTAAATATTCAAATTTTTATTGAAAATATAGTCATATGGCTTGTTTGTCAACTGTAATGCAAATTTTATATATACAAATATATAAAAAGGATGCTTACTATAGTTATAATTTTATCAGCATGTTAATTATTTTTAAGCTTTATTCATTAAAACATAAATTGTTTTTCCATTTTTTAATTTCATGTATTAATATTTAGTTAAATAGTAATGTATATAATAAAATAACTCACTCGTATAAGCAAACTATTCAGTTAAATACATTATATTAAATATTAATTCATCGTATATCATAAAATAGCACACTTATATAAAATGAATAAGTAAATTATTCAAATTTTCATTAAAAATAGACATATAGCTTGTTCGTCAACTGTAACACAAATTTTATGTTAATCTATAACAAAGCTGCCTATCGTAGTCATACTTTTATCAGTGTTCAAATTATTTTCAAACTACATTTACTGAAAACACACATTTTATACTTCTATTTATTTATGTATTAATATTTAATATAATAAGTTTAACTAAATAGTATTGTATATTATGAAATAGCACACTCGTATAAGTAGATTCTTTAAATTTTCATTAAAAATAGATATACAGTTTGTTCGTCAATTGTATCATCCATTGTTATCAGTAAATTTTGATCTTGATTCATTCTAACCTTATTTTTTTTATTAAAATGTGCACAAATTTATCTTTAAAACATTACTTAAATATATTACTTTTTTTTGGTACTTTGATGATTTTTAATCTGAGTAATAGAAATATAAAATAATAAAACTTTCATAACGTCAAACCTTCATAACCTCAAACCTTCATTAATTGCTGTTACTATACTTATTTTTAAATGAAAAACAATTAAAAATATATACATATTGTACCTGCATTAAGCAATACTTATGCAATAAAGGAATAAATTACTTATCTGAATTGTTATATTATTTGATGTCTTTACAATTTTACTGGAATTTTTAAATAAAAGGTAGTCACCTTGCTTGTGCTCATGGTTATATATTTTATCATTGTATGATCGAAAAATTAGCTTTTTAACAATAAAAGATAATTAACCTAATAATAATCAGTTTATGAAACCCTTTGAGAACTGAGTACAAAAAAAATTGAGCTTTATTGAAATTAATGGTTGGTTGGAGGTTTATTTATGAGGGTAAATCAAATAAAGTACTTAAATATTTAACAAATATTTTTATTGTGATAAATAAGTAACAAAATATTAAATATTGAACAGGGTGAAGCACAATATGAAATTCCCCATAAAGCAGTGTAATATATGTAGATGTGGCTGTATGTATATAAGTGTATATGTGTGTGTGTATGTTTCTGGTAGATAACTTTGCTGTGTCTGCTACCGCGTGCTGCCGCATAAGCGCACTGCACGCCTCAACAAAAAACCAAAAATAATGGACTCTTATCACCGAGAGATATTATCTCGCTTCTCCATTAGACCCACTGGTCTATCCGTCCGGACGTTATGATGCACTAGAGCAGTGCTGTACTGATGCCGAAACAATCCGCGTTATCGCTAAATTGTCACGACCGAATCTCCCCTGAGATGATGTCTCACACTAAACAAATCTTGCACACAATCACTTACTACGCGGTTCGCGAAGGGCGGCTGGCCAACCGTTAGACTAATAGATGTTCTCGTATGGAAAGGCACGAGATTACTGCCTTGAGAACCGTCCAGAGACGTGAACTCCGACTCTCTCCCCACTCCCGGCGCACGAAAAGAGAAAAACGACGCGAGCGCCGACTGGACACGCGAGAGAGAGAAAAAGAAAAAAAATAAAAATTAATAGCGCGCCAAAACATGAAAAGCGCGCGAAAGGAATTTTGGAGTTTCAACGTAACACACTCCCCCGGCTGCGAATAAGAAGTGAGCTGAATCATTCCTGTGTCGTGATGTCTATATATAAATTTTACCATGAACAATTTGACTATGCCTCAATTGGTAGGGGACAAACAGATGTGAGATTTCTCATGAAAATGCCTCTAGATGTCTTAACCTTGATAACTCGTTTGATTCCATCCCTCCCCGGACATACCTCGACTATCACACCCAATTCCCAGACCATGCTGGGTTTGTCCTTATCGATGAGGATAACGACAGACCCTTCTTTAACATCTTCACTTTCGCCATTATACCATTTCTGTCTCTTCTGAAGTTCACTCAAGTATTCGAGTTGCCATCGCTTCCAAAAATGTTGTCGAACCTGAGTGATGTATCTCCAGGATGAAAGACGGTTTTCGGGGACAGAAAGGAGATTATCTTCTGGTAGTGCCGTGAGTTTACGACCAACTACAATATCAGCTGGAGTCAAAGCAATGGGATCGTTAGGATCTGTGGAAATAGAACAAATGGGTCTCGAGTTAAGGATAGCTTCGATTTCTATAGATAATGTATTCAATTCTTCAAAACTTAACAACTTTGTACCTATTACGCGCTTAAGATGGTGTTTAAACGACTTAACTGCTGCCTCCCATATACCACCAAAGTGAGGAGATGCAGGTGGGTTAAAATGCCAACGAATATTTCTTTTGCTAGAAAAAGTCTCAACTTCAGTCTGAAATTGATTTGAACCAAACAGATGGTATAACTCTCGAAGCTCATTTTTTGCACCTACAAAATTCAACCCGTTATCCGAATACATGTGATACGGAATTCCCCGACGACCTATGAAACGTCTTAACGCTCCTAAAAAACCTGCCGTAGTCAATTCACTCACTATCTCTATGTGAACGAATTTAGTCACAAAACAAATGAATACACATCCGTAAACCTTTACACTATTGCGATTTCTAAATCGTTTTTCCTTAATGTACATTGGGCCAAAGTAATCGACTCCTGTGTGTTCAAAGGGATTTGCCACTCGTACTCGGGGAGTGGGCAAATTTGCCATCTTGTATTGTATGGGAGTGGGACGATGCCTAATACACCTAACACATTTTCGTACGATCTTCCGAACTTGATTTTTGCCATCTAGAAGCCAGAAACGATGGCGGATCGTGAAGAGTGTGCTTTGAATACCTGCATGATACGCAAATTCGTGTGTTTCTCGAATAATGAGATCAGTCACGTGATGATAAGACGGCAAGAGAATTGGAAATTTCTGATCTACCAATAAATCAGCGTTTTTCAAACGCCCACCTACACGAATCAAACCATGATCATCTAAAAATGGATCAAGTGAAGCTATTTTAGGACTCTTTATTTTGTTTGTTTTGGACAAGGCTTTTATCTCCGCGTTAAATTGTTCTCTCTGGATCATGCGCAAAATACTTCGTTCGGCTTCAAGTTTTTCGTCTACGTCGATTTTACCCCAGAATAAATTAGAAGGTCGCCAGCGTAAACAATAAGCAACTGAGTGGATTAAAGTCTTGTATGATGAAAAATCCTTAAATGAGATACATCCAGTGGTTGTAAGATGTACGTTTCTTTTCAAACCTGGAAGATTAGAAGTAGTAGGAAGATCGATTTTGGGCCAGAAGCTTTCATCTTTATTGAGCCATGAAGGATCGGAAAACCACATTTGATTATGACGGAACTCCGTGGGAAATTGTCCACGTGATAGTGCATCAGCTGGATTGTCTTTCGTTCTGACATGTCTCCACTCTACATTTGCTACTGAATTTTGAATCTCTCGAACGCGATTCGATTCAAAAACGTTTAAGACCTGCGGTGATTTTTTAAGCCATTGTAAAACTATAGTGGAATCCGACCAAAACACGAGGCGCGCATCTGAATGATTTAGCGCGGAACATGCTTCCTTGTACAATCGAGCAAGAGTCAAGGCGCCACATAACTCTAGGCGCGGAATCGTAATTTCTTTGATTGGAGCGACTCGAGATTTTGAACAAGCAAGACGCACAAGTATTTTTCCAGAAAAATCGACCGAACGAACATAAAGACAAGCGCCATATCCATTTTTGCTCGCATCACAAAATCCATGCATCTCCACAATTTTTGGATTCTCGAGAAGTAGTTGTCGAGGAATAACTACCTCTGGCATAGCATTAAGCTGGTTTATAAAAGCGGACCACCTTGAACTTATCGCTTGCGAAACTGAATCATCCCATCCTACCCGTAATCGCCAACAATCCTGCATAATGACCTTAGCACTGAAGACAATCGGACCAAGCAAGCCTAAAGGATCGAAGATTTTAGCGACTTCAGAAAGAATTATTCGCTTAGTAAATCTAATTCCAAGATCGATTTTTTTTGCAGTATGGATGAATTTATCGAGCTTTGAATTCCATGCAACACCGAGTGTTTTCGAAACGGCATCCTCAATTGTTATCATCTCAGAGCTGAATACCTTCTCATCTATATTATCTAGTGCGTGCCGATGATTGGAGGCCCATTGACGAATGTTAAATCGACCACATTTTAATAACTCAATAACCTGATCGCGAATCTCTAAGACTTCGTCCAATGATTCGGCTCCCGTGAGCAAATCGTCAACATAAAGATCGCGTTTCAGAATTTCACTTGCTCGGGGGAATTTGTGCGCTTCGTCAGTTGCAAGCTGATGCAGCGTGCGAATCGCAAGAAAAGGAGCCGAAGATACTCCGAATGTTACGGTATGTAAACTAAAAACGCGTATATTACCTTCATGGTACCAAAAAATACGTTGATATTTGTGATCATCGGGATGGACACGTATTTGACGATACATCTTTTCGATGTCTGCGGTCAAAACATATTTATGTGTGCGAAACCTGAGCAAATGCTCAAAAAGTTTGTTTTGAATAGTAGGACCTACCATCAACGCATTGTTTAGTGATATACCATTGCTAGTTTTGGACAATGCGTCAAAGACTACACGAACCTTAGTAGTTGCGCTGGAGGTCTTTGTTACAGCATGGTGCGGTATGTAATACCCAGAAGAAGATTCATTTGAAACTAGAGACATATGACCTAAATCAATGTATTCTTGCATGATCTTATAATATTCCGTCTTGAGCTGTGGGTGTGCATCTAATTTTCTTTGTAAGGAATGAAATCTGCGAAGAGTTTGCGCACGAGAGTCTCCTAATTCTTCGTTGTCGCTGCGAAAAGGTAGACGCACCACATATCGGCCATCCGCTTCACGCTTAACGTGTCTAGCATAATGCTGTTCACACAAGCGGTCTTCAGAAGACACGATTGCGCTCATACCTACCTCTTCTATAGCCCAAAATCGTTCTATTTGCCTACTCAAATTAATCAAATGGCAAGAAACTAACCGTGATTTACTATTACTTTCGAGATCACCAACAACTACCCAACCTAGTTTAGTTTTTTGCAAAAACAAATCTGAGTCATCACGAGTTAATTTGATTTGACCAGACTGAAGTAATGATACAGTGGTACCGGCACTGATCAAAATGTCTACAGGTCTCGGGATATGGAAGTTTGGGTCAGCTAGAGATAAGTTAGATGGAATATCGATGTGTGCACGTGGAAAAATTTCACTTGGCTCAAAATCAGTGATTTTTTCAATGACTAAGCAATAAAGTGATTTCTCAAAATCACTTACAGTGGACTGTATACAAATTTTTATTCTGCCTCTTGCTGTCGTACTTAATTCGTTTACTGCACCGACCTGAGTCGAGCACGATTCAATAGGTAGTCTGAGCTTACTTGCAAGTTCAGTAGTAATCAAGTGAGTCGTTGCGCAGGTATCGAGAAGAGCTCGTGCCTCAACAAATCTATTTTTTACATCTCTAATGCGAATGATGGTGCTCATCATCAAAGATGGTCGCACCTCAGAAGACATTTTTAAAACGCTTGACAATAGTCATGGAGTCGGTTGAGAGTTTGCATTTCTCGCACCTGCTTGAGCATTGCCGTTTGTTGACGGTATTGTGGATGTGCCTCTAAGATAAGTTGAGTGTAGTAGGGAATGATGAGATCGACCGCAATGTTTGCAATGAGAAAGGCTGCATTTACCAGGATGTTTTTTTAGACAATTATGACACAAACCCTTAGCTTTAACTATTTCCCACCGCTGACTTGCTATTGGAAGTTTAAGTAATTTTTGCCTTTCAATGAAAGTCGAATTTCCTGTAGTACCATTAAATTGCGAAGCTTCTGAAACCATCATATTCTCTACCTGTGTTGCGACTGTATAAAAGTCGTTCTGAATCTCCTCTAATAAAGATACTCCTGCGTTTGTTGGATCTAACAAGACTAATTCATCATGCGAATCCTCATATGCATGTAATAATGTGGTTAAACGTGTCAAACGCAATTTAGCGGTAACCGCGTTTACCGAAGGTTCTGCAAGAAAGGCTGTCAGTGCGGTTAATTGGGTCTGAAGAGCAGTGCGCTTTTGCGCTATGAAATTGATACGTTGATCTTTAGTTGAAGGAGCCATTTTCACGAATTTTTAATAGAACGAAGTCCCAAGAAAGATAAATCGATCGTAGTCAACCATAAATTTATGAAGTAAGATGTATCCCAATAGAGATAAAGTCAGAACTCAAACTCACTTTAATTAAAGGGGAAAAAAATGACAGAAGAACAATAGAAGAAAATAAGCCAATAAAATCCGGCTAACAAGTAATAAAAACAATATTCGAAAAAGAAGAAGGTAAATCCAATAATCAGACCAAGCTAAACTGAAACACAAGAATTGAGTTTAGCTTTAAGTCGATTTCAAAGTAAGTGGTATTAAATCTACTAGTTGTAGATCTACTAAAAGAAGATCAATTTTCATGTAAGCTACACTTAAAAGTGTTAACTCAAATAAATTAACGAAATGATTATGAAAGGATCATGTAGATATAGACAATGTGTCAGTTGGTGATCGAAGAGAAGCGGAATTTCATATAGTTAACAAAAAAAAATAACATGTGAAATTACTTATCTTTCCCTGATAAAAATGCTCCTCTGCTTGACTTGTTGTATGACAGTTGACGATGTCCGGAAACGATGTCCGTTGGATCGCAAATATAAATTTTCTGTGTTAAAGTGTTCTGAATGATCTGTTTTGTTTCGGCTTTGCATGTAGAGTGAATGAATTAATCAATTGTGCTTCACCTCACAGGAGGCACCAAAATGTATGATCGAAAAATTAGCTTTTTAACAATAAAAGATAATTAACCTAATAATAATCAGTTTATGAAACCCTTTGAGAACTGAGTACAAAAAAAATTGAGCTTTATTGAAATTAATGGTTGGTTGGAGGTTTATTTATGAGGGTAAATCAAATAAAGTACTTAAATATTTAACAAATATTTTTATTGTGATAAATAAGTAACAAAATATTAAATATTGAACAGGGTGAAGCACAATATGAAATTCCCCATAAAGCAGTGTAATATATGTAGATGTGGCTGTATGTATATAAGTGTATATGTGTGTGTGTATGTTTCTGGTAGATAACTTTGCTGTGTCTGCTACCGCGTGCTGCCGCATAAGCGCACTGCACGCCTCAACAAAAAACCAAAAATAATGGACTCTTATCACCGAGAGATATTATCTCGCTTCTCCATTAGACCCACTGGTCTATCCGTCCGGACGTTATGATGCACTAGAGCAGTGCTGTACTGATGCCGAAACAATCCGCGTTATCGCTAAATTGTCACGACCGAATCTCCCCTGAGATGATGTCTCACACTAAACAAATCTTGCACACAATCACTTACTACGCGGTTCGCGAAGGGCGGCTGGCCAACCGTTAGACTAATAGATGTTCTCGTATGGAAAGGCACGAGATTACTGCCTTGAGAACCGTCCAGAGACGTGAACTCCGACTCTCTCCCCACTCCCGGCGCACGAAAAGAGAAAAACGACGCGAGCGCCGACTGGACACGCGAGAGAGAGAAAAAGAAAAAAAAATAAAAATTAATAGCGCGCCAAAACATGAAAAGCGCGCGAAAGGAATTTTGGAGTTTCAACGTAACAATCATTAAACTATACATTGGTTATATACATAAATAATATTGCTTGGTTTAAAATAAAATATTCTTATTCTATTTTAATTGAGTTACTTCTATTATATTTAAAAAAACAATGCCTAGAAATTAATTTTTATTTATTTAAAAAATCTAAACTCTTTGAAATTTAATTTTTGGCGCCTATTCTATATCGACCAATCAGGATTCGATCTTTGGATGCTTCAACATGGCGGCTCATCATTTTTTTAAGAAGGATAAAAGAAATATTTTTGTTATTATGAGTAAATTGACGGGATCGCGAGTGGAATTATATTTATGAAAAAATTCTCTTTATCAAGTGATAAAAGAAAGAGATAAATTTAATAGAAATATCTTTTCTAACAAAAGCGTAAACCGTTTTTCAAATTTTTCTTGAGCATAGAATTCGTGGAAACTTCGCGCCGTTATGAAGAAGCTCAAGCGCTGCTGCGAACAAACGCGCGCGTGGGCCCACGAAAGCGACAGAATATTAAGAATGGATGCGCGCGCACAATCGTGAAAAATAGGGGCGACACGTCTTTGAAATGTATGGGGGAGAGAGAGAGAGAGAGAGAGAGAGAGAGAGAGAGAGAGAGAGAGAGAGAGAGAGAGAGAGAGAGAGAGAGAGAGAGAGAGAGAGAGAGAGAGAGAGAGAGAGAGAGAGAGAGAGAGAGAGAGAGAGAGAGAGAGAGAGAGAGAGAGAGAGAGAGAGAGAGAGATTGATTGATTGATTCATAATTTATTCGGATCATGGGGTTCAACCCCGTATGACCCATAAGTAATACATAAATGTTTAATATAATTACAAGTTGTTAAAAAATTGAGTTACAAACTAAGGAGTAAGTATAACAGGAAAAATGTATATTGATTTCTCTAAAATATAAACAAAAATGTAGTTCCTAATTGTAAAAATCATTTGCTTATGACTATAAATTTGACCTTGTACTCATCAACTTGCACGATTTACGAAGAGACAACCAATAGAAGTCAGCTAATAGGAAATTTAGCAGTAGAATGAACTTTACCAGAGAATCTGGCAAAGCACATTCGTCAACTCCCAGATGTACCCAGCCATTCAGAGCGTTCGTCAAGCAGGAATTTGTTGAACAATTTTGACTTAATTAGTTGAGTTTGACCCGTTTCGAAGCTGGTGATGATTTCAGAATTATTGTTGATAAAACTTGAAGCCGAGTAAACAAATGAATTAAGCATTGCTGCTGTCCTCACAACAGGGCAGATAAGTAGTCTCATTTGCAGTCTATTCGATGATCTAACAACCGCGTCAATATTCACACGCATAAATTTTGTAGCTAAGTAAGTTGGCTTTTGATATGAAATAATCGTGTGAGCCAGTACCGATTTAAAATAGAGCCGCCTGTTACTTACTGACAACCAACCCAGCTGAAGACGATGCGGAGTTACTCTATCCTGCCAGCCTATGTTACCAAATACAAAACGAACACAAGCATTCAAGGCACGATGGAGCTTGATATTTAGAATCTGTGGCAGGTCATCGTAGACTACACAGCAGTAATCAAATATTGGAAAGATGAGAGCTTCCACCAAATCCTTTCTGATTTGTCTAGAAAGCGCGTGTCTGTGGAATTTCAGAGACTGAAGTGTACCAAAAATACGTCCCACAACTGAATTCACTTGCTTACTCCAGTTTAAAGTACTGGTCAACCAGACCCCCAAGTTCTTAATAGTGTTCGTATAAGGCACCACTTTATTATCGACATAGATAGAGGGGCATGAAGACAGATCGATTCTCGAAATATATTGCTCACTACCAATGAACATCGCTTGCATTTTTGAGGGATTTAGGGTGAGCTCGTTTTCTCTCGCCCATTTGACAACAGCTGCCACCTCGTGATTTAAAAAGTCAATCTCACTATGTAGATTGGACGGCAAAAATGAGTGATAGACTTGAAGATCATCGGCAAACAAGATATGTGTTGACCTTGTTAAGACAAGAGGTAAGTCGTTTATAAAGATAGAGAAGAGTAACGGTCCTAAGACACTGCCCTGTGGTACGCCTGCTGTACAGGTGACCCACTCCCCACACGACCCTCAAGGTCAGGTATTGAGTAGATTTCTCTTGCTAAGGTACGATGCGAACCATCGTATTACTGAGTCGGAGCAGTTGAAACGACGAAGTTTATAGAGCAGGCGCAGGTGTGGAACAGTGTCGAAAGCTTTGGAGAAATCAAAGAGCAGTAGAGCAGTGACCATCCTCCTGTCAATCGCCATACGAGAGTCCTCAATAAGTTTCAGAAGAGCAGTCTGAGTACTATTGGATTTTCTAAAGCCTGTTTGCAAATTATCTAACAAAGAATTAGATTCAATGAAGAAACTAAACTGAGAATGAACTACTCTTTCCAGAATCTTAGAAACTTCAGAGAGCTTGGCAATAGGTCGGGTTTGCGAGGAGAATCCATCTTATTAGTCTTGGCCAAAGGTAGGAGATAGGCTCTTTTCCAATCACTCGGAAAAACACCAGTAGACAGAGAAACATTAATAATTGATGTTAAGTGACTAATAGTAGATTCACTCGTCAATTTGAGCATATGCGCCGTGATACTATCAGGCCCAAATGTTTTAGAAGTGCCAAAATGAACAAGTGACTCAACAAGAGGACAGTCGACAGGCGAAAAATCAAAGGTAGGTAAGTCAGTGCGCAGTGGCACTGCAAGCACCCTTCCTATCTCATTAGAAGTTATAGCTGAAGACCGTGAAGAGATAGAGGTATAATGAGTGAGAAGCACTCTAGAGGAGAAAAATTGAAGCGGTGACGGAAGTATTTTGACGGCAAGACCAATCTTATGCAAGGTGTTCCAGCGGTTAGAAGAATTACCCCCGCTGCCAACCGATCAGCAATGTGTTTGTTTTTTGCAGTGTCAAGCGCATTTGAGATTTCACTTCTGAGTCTTTTATACCGTGAAATATCTTGGGTAGAACCAGAGCGAACAGCACGCCTATATGCTTTATCTCGTTCTCTCATTTTATATCTAATGTCAGAATTGACCCATGGTTTTTTCTTTAATTCCAGTTTTCGCGTTTTGATAGGCGCACATTTATCGAAAGACGACACAAGAACAGAAGACAAATTATGAACTAAAGTATCAACAGATAAAGAAGATAGACAAGATCCTGGAGAATCAACACAGCTCTCGCGTGAAAAGTTAGAAAGAGAAAGAGCTATCGAGTTATTTAACGTTTGAAGGTTTATATTGGAAAAATTGCGAAAATGAATTAACTTGGATGCAACTTGTGGTATAGCCGCCTTAAAAACAATAGAAATTAAATCATGACCTGCTATGAAAGGTGCAATTGATTTACTATAAGAAACCAACGAGTTTTCATCATTCAATATAAAAAGGTCGATCCAAGTGTGAGATATGTAATCAGTTGTGAGAGAATGGTGCGTAGGATCGGAAGGAACTATATAAAGAGCAAGTGATTCGATAGTTGAGCGAAAAGTGTCGGTACTGTAATTTCTAGCCAGAAGATTTATGTTAAAATCACCCGTGATGACAATGTTTTTGTAGGTTGGCAGAATTTCAGCTAGTGAGTTGAAAAAATCCTCAGGAAAAAGACCTTTCGGTCTAAGATACACAACCGCAAAAATCAGTTTTTCTGCACCTAGCGAGATTTCTGCAATTATATACTCAGCGGTATTATCGAATACAGGATTAGATTGGAACAGTGTACAGACTTTAAGAAAATCACGTGCATAAAAACCAACTCCGCCGCCGATTTTACCAACTCTATCTAACCTATAGAAATTGTAATGATCAATTGAGATAAGTGATGAATCGTCACGCTCGGTTAAAAAGTTTCCGTAACTGCAAAGATATCAGTCTGCTTTGAGGTAACATAATGCTCAATGAGAGAAAAGTGGGTTTTAAGGCGGTTTACATTTACATGAGAGATTAAAATATTTTGAAAAAATTCAGCATCATTTTTGGCTGAGAAATAACAGGTGAAAATGGATTTAAAGTTAAACTGTGTATGCTAGACGGGTTGTTATTTAAAAGATTTGATGATGAGAGAGAGGTTAAAAAGAAGAAGAAATAGTGTCGTTCACACGAGAGCCAAGTAGCCCCTATTTTTTATTTTTGTTGGGCACAAGATCATTCAATTGTGCCTCATTTAATATAGGAATGAGACCCGCTTCCTTTGACGGGCGCATGCAAACCGTTAAGTTTCGAACTATAGGTCGTAGGTAGTTTAGCTCCTTATAAACCGCATTAGCTTTAATCAAGAGCTCAAACACCGGCTTAGGCCATATAGGTCGTGCAAAGATTTTGTTTGAGCCTCTGATTCCAAAAAGCTTGGAGACAGGAAGATCACGCAGGTTGCTTGATTTAGCAATTATCATGTCTCTGATGGCATCCGACGAGAATCTACCCACAACAGCACGCACATCAGACTTCGGAGCTGGACCCGCCTCGTCGACATCCATCGGAATTGCAGGGAGCCACTCTCGAGTTTCTAACAACGACGAGCAGGCCTGCTCTAAACCAATGGCTTTTAGAATAGTATTTATAATGTCCTTGTCACTTTTGGAGACAGCCAATGGTATGCCCGTGAATAAAACCTCATAGGTGTCAAGTAGGAGAGAAGTTGGAGATAAAGAAGACCCTACACAAGAGGCTATATGCTGGTCTAAGCGGTCAGACAGCAAGTCTTGACGTTTCTCTATGTCAACGAGAGCTTGCTTCAAATCTCCAATATCAGTTCGAAGAGAAGACATTTCACCGACAAGTTGAGAAGTCATCTGAAGCAGCATATCAGTCTTCTCCATCTGTTGAGCAAACTTTTTGTCGTTGTCAGCCTTAAAATTCACCAGCCATTCCTCATTAGACATATTTGCGGTATTAGATGTAGAAATTGCCTGAGGTCTAATTTGTAAAGAAATATCGTCTGTGCCCAATAGCTGAGAACGAGAGGAGGGGCCAGTTTCAAATGACCGCCCAACGCAGAATGACTATCAGTAGAGGAGTGGGAGGAGCTTGACTCTGAACGACAGCGTCGCCTAAGTGATGGCTCAAATTGATGGAGCGGGGAGACTGCGCCTCTTTTTGAGAGCCTTGATTGGACTCTGATGAGTTTAATGGTTGCGACGAGACGTGAAATATACTGTCAGTGGATGAGGCGCGTGGACTACTCCCCGTAGAATTGTTTCTGACAATCTTACGTTTTGTGCAACAGGCAAAAGAATTATTAAGACCAAACCACGCCTTATCACAGCAGTGAAGATGGTAAATTGATGAACAGTTTTTGCATAGACGCGAGGTATCAGTGCGAAGAATAGTTGATTCGCAAAATGCACAACTTACCATGCTCGACGAACGCAACAATATGACACGACACTACAAGAGAGTCACCTCCCAGTCTGTACTCTAAGTAATCTTACAAATAGATAGTACTTACATATAGTAAAAGAGAGTAGATCAACAGTCGACAAGGTAGAAATTGCCAATCATATGATAAAGTTTCCTGGGCTTGTATATCTGAAAATGCCACCAGAAGCGAGACTTGAAGAAACTAACCTCCAAATTGTAGATATTCTCTAACCTCAAAATGAGCACGGGCAAAGTTTATAGCTTGATTGTATTTTGCAGAGCTCAACAACAATATTGATAATTAGATCAGTCTGTGCTCTGCAAAGTGCGCTTGCAGTTTCCTGAAACAAAACGCCCGCAGGCAATGAATGCAGAGTACAAAGTCTAGATAAAACAAGAGCTACAGAGAGAAGATGTTTCTATACTCACTTAGAGAGAGAGAGAGAGAGAGAGAGAGAGAGAGAGAGAGAGAGAGAGAGAGAGAGAGAGAGAGAGAGAGAGAGAGAGAGAGAGAGAGAGAGAGAGAGAGAGAGAGAGAGAGAGAGAGAGAGAGAGAGAGAGAGAGAGAGAGAGAGAGAGAGAGAGAGAGAGAGAGAGAGAGAGAGAGAGAGAGAGAGAGAGAGAGAGAGAGAGAGAGAGAGAGAGAGAGAGAGAGAGAGAGAGAGAGAGAGAGAGAGAGAGAGAGAGAGAGAGAGAGAGAGAGAGAGAGAGAGAGAGAGAGAGAGAGAGAGAGAGAGAGAGAGAGAGAGAGAGAGAGAGAGAGAGAGAGAGAGAGAGAGAGAGAGAGAGAGAGAGAGAGAGAGAGAGAACATGTGCGCGTATAGAAGGGTTTAGATTATATCGGAAAGCATAGCAGCGCTTGACAGCGTACTGTCGTAAAGACATTGCGTTAATATGACTTAGCGTGGAGCAGACCTGTTTTCTTACGGTCTCAATAAATAAAATTTGAAAACTAAAATAAGTACGAGTACTCGTAAATTAAAAGTTTGTTAAATTTGATAGTAGAATTCGATTTGTTTAAATAAACTATTAGTAAATTAGATTAAATTGAAATGATTAATTAGAATTATTAAAATTAGATAATGGAATTTTGATTTGCTTAAATTAACTAGAAATGAATAAAATGTTTAAATTGAACTAATTAATTAGAATTGAAAAGTTAAAATTAGAAAGGTTAAAAATTAGAATTACTTGAAAGATAAATAGTTCTTACAAATGAACTCAAATTAAATTTTATTTTGAAATAATATTAACGGTTTACGCACAATAAATCAAATGTAGAAAAGAGAGGAATTTCATGAAAAATTTACATTCCAGTTCAAAAGGATTTCACACTTTTGATAAGGACAATGGATGTCAATTTCGAATTGTCTGAGGAATACCCGGATACGAATTTTTACATCACGGCAACGTCGACAATGGTCATTTCGAGTGGGCCAGGATATAAAGTCTTTGCGTATTCTCAAAGTACACTAATACTAGCAGAGGAAGCCGCCCTAACATGTATGCTTGAATTTTATGACCCTATTGGCGTGCTTCTTGTTTACCATACCCGGGTTCCTAAAAAGAAAGAATTAGATAAGAAAGAATATTAAGAAAAGCGAGTTGCAAACTCAAAAGGAGAGATAGACGAGATAAAAAAGAAAACGGTAGGACTCTGGGAGGGGAATTCCAGGCTCAAGGAAACCGTGCAGAAACAAGAAGAAAAGTCAAAAGACTACATAAACAAATGGGTCGATGGAATTGTGTCTGACTTTGTAAAGCACAAGCACAAGACCGCAAATATAACGTCAGAAGCAGAACAACAATTTAGATCAATTAGATAAAAGTATTCGACGGATGGTTCAATCGGAATTTGACCGGAAAATTTGATAATGCTTTTAATAGCAGAAATATAATTTTGAACGCGCCTCTAAGTACTTGTACGGGTTCGTTTGGTAAAGGAGAGTATAAATTGACTAGTACAATGAAATTATACTCATCTTTGGATCATTTAACCGGCGAATTGGGAGCATTAGACTTATTGTATGTTGTGGATTCGACTGTGAAACTAAAGCGTGATCTAGACGAAGAAAAGGAACTAAACGAAAGAATGAACTGAGGGTTCGAGATATTGTGGTGTATGGAGTTGACGCGAATTGTCGGACAGGGTTGCTGCAAATAATGGATCCAACGGAATTGTTAAGTAAAATGAAAGAAATTAGAACAAGGGAAGCAAATTTAACTACTATAATGGTTGAACAAAAATTTTATTTAATTAGATATCAACCTTATAAAGAAAAAGCAGCAATATTCTGGGATCGTTTTGAAGCATTAATTAGATTGCATGACGACATTCCAGGTGCAATCAAGATAAACGATGCAGATAAAAGAGATTTGTTCTATAATACGATCAGTGATAATGTACCTCAAATGCAACAGACTAACTTTTCGCATTAACATAATACGAGAAAGGATTTTGATTACGAACAAATGAAAAATTATATTTTACAGTTAGATGCGATGAAACTGGTGGACAAAAGGAGATAAGTTTCCAGGACAAGAAAAGAAGAAGCTGCTGCCACGCACACAACTCAAAAGGACCGGTGCTTTAAATGTGGTGTCCTAGGGCATCATGCTTACGAGTGCCGCAACGAGGGCATGATATGCTACAAATGTAGAAGGTGCGAAGGACACACCGCAGCCAATCGCCCTTACAATAAAGATAAGCCAGATGGATGAGACGATAAAAGGTATGATAGTAGAATATTTAAACGAAATATATATAATTTATAGTAATCATAATTATAAAAACTTTAGTAGATTAAACAATAAACGTGAAAGTAATAAAAAATCAGACGATTTTGATGAGAAGCGACGTAAGTTGGATCAAGGCAGGACAGACTATCATGGTGAAAATGGAGGTCAGCTGATTTGGGAGTATCACAGCATATGTCAAACTCGCAATTAATTTAAAAAAAAAACATTAAATACAGAACAACGATCAGAAATTAGATGTGCAAATGAAAATAAATCCGCGAATCAGAGGGAGTTGGTGATATAGAATTAATATTAATAGACGGAAAGAAAATAAAATTAGAAAATGTAATATGTGCAGAAATTTTAGCTGAAAATTTGTCGTCGTTAAGGAAGTTTATAGATCAAGGACTTAGCATTTACTTAGAGTCAGAAAATAGAAATGTTAGATCCACGTTCCAATAAAATATTTTTATCAGAAATTTATAACAAACTTTTCTGGATTATTGAATTCCAACTTAACGATAAAGCTAACAATAAGACGGACAACTCTGCAAATATAATCACTTATATAGCAAATAATAAATATAAATACTTAACTAGAAGTGTTACTAAGAAACTAGAAAACAGAGGGAGAGAGATACCAGCTGATGACGAAGGAGATATATTTCAAACTACTGATGCCAATAAAACAACTAGTGATAGGAAAATTACTACGGAAATAATATCAGAAGAGAAAGACTCAGGTAAATTAGATGAGAATGCAGATAACTATCATGAAAAAGGCAATCTAGCCAATCTCTGACATATTAGACTAGGTCATGCTTCACTGGAGTATCTCAAAGAAGTTCAAAAATAAAATCCAAATCTGAAGGAGTTTAAAGGAATTCAATTCGATAAGGAAATATTAAACTGTAAAGTTTGTCATTTTTTAGGGTTCAAAAGTCCAAAAGGCTATCCAAAAGGCTATCGCTTTAAAGTAGTGTTTGTTAATGATTTTTCTAGATTAGCTATGGTATATCCAATTAGAAGTGGGTCTGAAGCGGAAGAGTGTCTGGATTCATTCATCATCGGCACGAGAGGCTTAATTGGAAGTGACGCAAAATTTTGCTATTTAAGATACGATCAAGGAACGGAATTCACCGGAGGTAGCACCACAGATATTTTGAAATTGGAGTGGAATCACAGCTAGCTAGTCCTGACGCTCCTCAACACAATGGGTGGCGGAGGGCTTTGGTCGGGATATTCTAGGAAAAGTTGTAGCTCTTATTTTTGATTCAGAAACCTCAGAAAGTATGTGAGATCTAGTTTTGCAAACATGTACGCGCGCACACCTCACAAGACTAATGATATGGTTGCTCCTTTAACAAAACTTAATCCAGAAGCTAAAATCAACTTGGTACGGTTAAAACGATTTAGATGCGCTGCTTAAATTAAAATCCAAAGGAAAACGGGTCCAAAATTTAGTCCACTAGAAAAACGAGTTCTTCTTATTTGTTATACGGACACAGGATACATCTTTATTGATCCCAAAGAAAGAAAGTATCATTAAAGTCGAGATGTGAAGTTTGATGAGTCAAAAGTATTTAGAGACATTCATGCTAAAAATGAATTAACAGAATGGCCTAGTCCATCAGAAATCAAACAAGAAACTTGGTTTACACAGTAAAATAAAAATGAGAATGGACAAGAAAAACAAGCAGAAATAGAGGGAGAACAAAAACGAAAAAGAGGCAGGCCAAGAAAAGGAAAATTAGAGGAAGAAATTCATCATGTTTTTCAAGCACATCTACATCGTGATCCAGCTTCATACAGAGAAGCAATGGCCTCATTTGACAAAGAAAATTAAAATGAAGGAGTTAAAGCAGAATTAAACTCTATGAACAAAAACAATGTCTGAAAAATAGTAAAAACACCGACTTCAACTGATGGTAAAAGAGGCAGCATTGTAGATTTTAGATAGGTTTTTCAACGTAAAATAGAATTGAGTGGTGAAATTAAATACAAAGCACGATTAGTGATTCGAGGATTCAAGGATAAAAATTTCTACGATTTAAGTGAAACATATGCACCAGTTTCAAGAATGCAAATAATTAGAGCATTTCTTGCTATTATAAATAAATATGACCTAGATGTGTGTCAACTTAACGTGAAAACTGCATTCTTGAATGGCACTATTGATGAGGAAATTTACATGGAAATACCGGATGGAGAAATAGTCACAAATGAGGTGGAAGAACAAAAGTTTGTTAAATAGAAAAAGCCCTATATTGACTTAAGATTAGTCCAAGGAGATGGAACGAGCGCTTTGTTCAGACAGCAAACAAAATTGGATTAACAACGCATGAAATTAAACCATGTTTATTTACTTGGACGGATAATGTTAAGTTCTTAATATTATTATTATATGTAAATGACATGCTTATAGTTAACAATGATGTAAGAAAATTAGAAGAGATAAAGTTAAAATTGATGCGAGAATTTGAAATGAAGGATCTAGGTGAGCCAAGGAATTTTTAGGAATTAAATTAGAACGAGATAAGTGAAACAAAACTCCAACATTAACTCTTGAAGAGTGTATTGCTGATTTGCTGAGGAGATTAGGTTTTTCAGGGATCGGACCACAACGAACACTTATGGTTGCTAACCGAATCTCAAATAGAATTAGAAGAGAGAGAGAAGAAAGTCCAGATGAAGGGTCAGATCGGCTGACTATGGAAAGTGTACCATATCGTCAAGCAGTAGATTCTCTGTTGTGCCTGGCAAATGCAGTCCCAGTCAACTGTCTATCGGCTCGTCTCTGGTCGTTTCTCGTCAGTCAGAGTGCGCATCTTCATTCGTACAGTTCAGCGTTTTGATATTTTCTCTAATAAAAAGCTTTTCTTTGTTTCTATAATAACTACTTAAGAAAGTGTATTATATTTTCATTTATTTAAATTAGATCAGTGAACTAGAATTATTTGTTCTGTAAATTGACGGGTTACTCATATATATAATAAACTTCTCAATAAGGTGTTTTATTAAATTTGTGTTTTATTTAGAAAATCACCAAAAATAAATCTGTTATTATTCAACAAATAGAAACTGCCACACTCCCACCGAGTGTGTGGGATACTAAAACATGGACGGTACTATCAAAGCGGTTATTTTTAGATTAGGCAACGTCGCAATCTTCAAAAGTCCGTAGCGATATATATATATATATATATATATATATATATATATATATTTGGTGAATTATCAAAAAATCGGCTGATTTCTGTTCTTTACCAAAACTTTCAAATAGAATAATGTTTGACAGGACTGAAAAATTATTTTAAAGTTACCTTATATTTTCTTGTGATAGATAACGGGATAAGATTATTAATGAAGTACCCTATTTGTTGGCCAAACAATTGTGAACTATTAAAAAACGTAACTCCGTTAGCTTTCACGCGTTAAATCACAACAGTATTATTACATATCATCCTCGAATCATATTAAAAGCTCATTTTACTCCACTCAGAAGTGTTTGTTTTTCTTTAATAAAAAAGTATATTCACTTGTTCATACCCCTTTTTACATTCATCATTAAGAATTAATAATTAAATCAATTCCACCCCGAAAAAATCACATTCATAAGGTGTTCATAAGTACTTAAGTTCAAATTTCATCTTCATTAAAGTATTATTCAAATTGAATATAATGCATAATGATACAATACATCAATTCTTTTCAATCGTCATCATTTAATATTTCTTGTATAATCAGCCGATTTTTTGAGAATTCACCATAATATATATATATATATATATATATATATATATATATATATATATATATATATGTATATGGGACGTTTCACGTCAACTCACCTAACAAAAAAATAGAATTCGTCGAAAATCTGTGAAAATGTTCTATTAAATACCCAAAATATACAAAAAAAATGTTAGAGGTCCAGGTCAAAGGGGTCAGGATTTAAACGTGATGGAATTTTTCGAATTTTCCAAATTTTTTGCAAAATAAATATTTTAATGAATTTTTTCCTCAAAAACTATCAATTTTTTGTTAAAACCTAATAGAATACTTTTTCTTGGAAATTAGATGTAAATTCACCTGAATTTTTGCAAATTATAATATACTGATTTTTATGCTTACTTGATCGATTTAAACATACTATTTAGTATATCTAAAAATCGAGCAGGTTAAATTGGCTTTTTAAAGTCTTATTTTTTTTGTTTTTTTATGAGGAAAAAATATACGAAGCCTCCAGTTATGCAGCCTTCTCAAAGTTACTTAATTGTGCAAAAATTTCTAAAAACACCAATATAAGTTAATATACCTCCACCACTTTAATTCTATATTATGTTAGAAAAGGATGATAAATACTATTTAATTTACTTGATTCTAACATTAAATTTACATTATTTTTATTCTGAAAAATGTGAATGTTCTCAAAACTCTCCCTTTTAAATTTATTCTTAATATTATTTTCTAAAATTTCAACATTCACAAAATCAAAAGAATGAACGGAATTCAAACAATGTTGCTTCAAACCTGACACAACATTTGGACTTCTCAAACTATATTTATGTTCATAAATTCGTTTCTTTAAATATCTACTTGTCTGTCCAATATAATATTTATTACAATCATTACAATTGATCTTGTAAACGACTCCCGATTTTTCGACATAAGTATTGTTTTTATTTTAAAGTTAATCTAAACTTAAATAAAAAATGATAATTGTCTGCAAAGTTATTCTCGTTAATTTTTGTATAAACTAATATTTGGTAAATCTGTGATATTTCAACGACAAACTTTGTACACTCGTTTATCTTCCTGAAAAACTGATTTCCACAATATTTCAGTTCATTAGACTAAAAATTGCATATACTAAGCGTGTTTCAATTTTTCGCAATTTTTTTCAATTCTTTTTACTTTTTCTTTATTTTTTGTCTAGGAACAAAATTAAAAATGTCTGAAAAATATTTCAATACATGTACAATACGGAGCGTCAAAAAAATTAGTCCATAAAATTTACCGCAAAAAAAAAAAAATTTTTTTATTTAAATAAGAAAAAATTAGATTTTTTATATATGCGGCAAAAATAATTGTTTTTATAACACTCGGGGCGTAAAATGACCATTTTACGCGCCTCGTGTTATAAAATAGTATATGCACCGCATGCGCAATGTACTTTCGCACTCGTCCTGAAAGTACATTTTACGCACTTGGTGCATAAGGTACTATTATGCATTATTGAATCATCATTTTATCCCTGCAGTTTTCTCGAAATAATATTTTCGACGCAGTTATAAGAATAAATCATTTTTTGTGGTGAATGATTTACTACAATTGTTTTCGATAGCAGCGACGATATAACATCGCAATACGAGAACGTCAATTATTTTTATTTCATAAAATACTTCACAATATTCTTTTTTTGTTCATTTTATTGACTCTTTGTATATCGGTTTACAAATAAAATGCCTGATTACACAAGAAGCGAAATTGTAGATATCCAAACAATTTTGAAAGAATGCAGAATAAATTATCGTACAGCTGCACGATTATATCAGGAGCGGTTCCTCGATAGAAAACATAATCCAGACCGTAGAACAATTCGTAGAATTGAACAGCGTGAACGGGAGACACCACCAAAAGCGAGACAACGTCGAAGAACTATGACGATCGAGAGAAATGACCCTTGAGTCCTGGTAGTACTTGCTTTGGTTGATTTAAACCTTCACATTTTAATTAGAAAGATTGCTGTACAATTTGGGATTCCAAGAGAAACTGTAAGAAGAATTTTAAAACTGCATCGGTTCCATCCATACCACATAACTTTTCATCAAGAGTCAATGGAACATGATTTTCAGAGAAAGCTACGATTTTGTGAATGTGCACGGGAAAAATTGCAAAACGATCCACAATTTTTTCATTACGTCATTTTTTCGGACAAAACAACCTTTCATAACACAGGTTAACTTAACCGACACAATTGTCACTATTATTGTATTTACAATCCTCATTGGCGTATGTCAATCGATCACCAAAATAGGTGGAGTCTCACGGTTCAGTGTAGTATCGTTAATGGTTAACTAATTGGATTCTATTTTCTTGATGGGGCTGTTAATGGTAATAATTATTTTGATTTTCTGACTAATGAATTACCATATCTATTGAAGATTGTTGATCTTGAAACAAGAGATCTCATTCAACATGATGGGGCACCTGCGCACAAAAGTAACATAATTCAGAATTTTGTAAATCAAACATACCACAATAAGTAGATAGGTATGGGTCGTGGTGACAAACATGTTGAATGGCCCGCCCAATCTCCTGATCTCACGAGCCCTGATTTCTATCTATGAGGATTTAAAAAAAATACTGTGCATGAAGAAGCTTCGACTACTAGAGGAAATATGATTCAACGAATCATTAATGTTTGCCAAAATATACCAAAGTATGTGCTTTTATCTACTGTCCGAAGCTTTCAAAGAAGAGTCAAACTATGCATTAATAATAATAGATATTTTTTAACATTAAATTAGATAAAAGAAAAATTGGTAACGTTATTATTAACTGGGCCAAGAGACTCTCGGTCTTTCCTAATCCAGCTAGACTAAAATTCTTGCCTTAATCGGCCGGAATCCTCCCAGTCTTACCTTAACCAGCTGGGCTAAGATTCTTGCTTGAATCGGCCAGAATCCTTCTGGTCTTGGCTTCATCAGTTGGGTCAATATTCCCATATTGAAAAATCTTCTTGAACCATGCTAACCAACATGATCATGGTTAAGGACATACTGGGACGTAAAATTTTCCACTTTTTTCATTTCCGGAATTAAAGTTGGGGGTTCTTATTTGAAAAAATTAACTTGATCCATGCTGAATATGATGATCATGGTCATGGTCATGGCCACTAAAAGATAACCCCTCCCAAATCTTACAACTTTTGTCTAGAAAGTTTTTCTCAGAAATGCTTTCTATTTGAAATATTTGGGTGGAGCATTTAAAAACGGTCACCCTGTATATATATATATATATTTATATCGCTACAGAATTTGAGGATTGCGACGTTGCCAAATCTAAAAATAACCGCTTCGATAGTACCGTCCTTGTTTTAGTATCCCGCACATATGGCGAGTGTGTGGCAGTTTCTATTGTTATCTCACTCTTTTTTCCCGCCAATATTTTCTATTTCAAAAGCCTCAAAGTTCCACGGAACTTAGAAGATTTTGAAATTTAACATGCGATTCCCTATGTACAGCAACACTGTTGACTCCTCAAAAGTCCGGTTTCTTAAATATATATATATATATATGTATATATATATATATATATATGTTTATGTACTCGTAGGTTGTATTCGTGTCAGTATGTTAAGAGCATGCTAAATTTGTATTGGCATCGCATATGTCTCAGACGCGCTCCTCAACTCTTTACAAGATTTATATGTCTTCCTGAGACATATTGAGACTCAATATGTCTCAGGAGAAATCAATATGGCATCTTCGATCCTACTATGTTTCATTTAATATGTTAAAGAGCAATCATATTGAACGTAGGTTAGTGAAAAAAAATGACTCGCGCTTCGACAGCAGCTATACTCATTACAAAATGTCAATCTTAAAAACAAAAGAAAAATCAATAGAACTAGAATTAAATTTTAAAAGTATTAAAAAAAAGATCAATATTTTCAACTAATAAATTATAGTTCTTCATACGGCCTACTACGATAATAAAATCATCTACGTCCTTTGGCCGCATATTCAGGTGGAATCTGAATACGGCCAAAGGACATATATGACTAATATATATATATATATATATATATATATATATATATAATATAAAGAGTGTTTTTTGAATAGATTTAAGTTTTTTTTTGTGAACATGATCTTGGGTAAACCAGTTGCAACGTCCATATTTAGCTCCCACATATACAGCACGATACATTTACATTTTGATTGGAAAATGAAAAGCAGGAGAAGAATGATAACCATTTATTAATACTCTGACACACTAAACCTCGATGTAGATAACACCAGTTATTTTAAGTTCCCCTCTCTTTCATCTAGCTTGTATATTTTTGCGTTTTTTTATTTCTTTTTGTTCTTCATATTGAACGAAAGTATACGGGTCTACCCTGTATTTTCGTGTCAGCGCTGCCATTTGAGGTACGCATTCGGAAAAATATCCTTTCCGCCAAGTGTACGTTTAATTTTAGCTTTTGATCAAGCTGAACTTCCCTTTAACTTCAATTATTTTTTGTATGTTCCAAAATGATTGTTTGTCTATTCCTGCTATTTCTTTTTCTATTTTCTATTTGATGCGTGTCTCTTGGTTCACCGCACTTCAAAAAATTGAAACTTTAACGGAGTCGCGTCCGTATAATTTGACTGGCGCCCTAGTAATATCATAGTGTTGTAATTTTTTGGCATAAATTGTGTAAACTTAATTATACCTACATTCTTTATATTTTTCACACAGTTAGATAGCTTGATTGGTTTATATTCCCCCAATCTGAAACCTAATTAAATTAGTGCGGCCACCTGATCCCCATGATCGTTACAATATATACAGTACTGCTCAGGAATTTGTGAAAATTTTTTTTTTGGGAGACTGAAATTCAAATCGTGATATCTCAGAAACGCTTTGCTGAATTTAAAAAATCTGGACAGTGTTTTAAGGATCAGACAAAATAATATATTTATATGGGTTGTAGAATAAAAAAAGGTGCTTAAAAAAAGGTAGTCCGCGACCAGTAGAGTAGAAGGATATGAAAAGAGAGAGAGAGAGAGAATTGGGCTGAGCGCGAAGTAAGTAAGTGGTGCTCCTGTCGAATCTAACGTTGGATTGTTGGAGCTATCGACAGTACACGGAGAAAGTTTTGCCTCAATAAAGATGATGCGCGTCGCACTAAAAAAAGTGATGCCTTTTGCACCGTGAATCACGAATAATGCTTCGCATTTCATAATTCATGCATCACTTTTTGTAGTGCATAAGCGCCGAAACACAATGCGCGAGGAGGCGGCGCACTGTATTTCGTCGCCTACGGTGGCGCCGCATCGAAAAACTTGATGCATGTTCGATATTTATCGTGCATGCGAGCCACTTTGTGGAGCATTTTAAAAACGCACTATCTTTTATGATGTGAAACTTTCTCGGTGTAATAATACATTGTTTTATTTACTAGAAATTAAGTTGTGCCTGAATAGTAGTTACAAAAATACAGCTACGAGAAAGGTTTGATTAACTTTTTTGCGCTGTAAGCTTCTCACGTACGTAAGTAGTTATTTGTTGTATTAATAAGATGCTTAACTTTCAATGATGCAAAGTTAAGCTCTTTATTATTATCTTTGATATGATGGAAAATTAAATTTCGTTTCTCTTCTCTAGATCTAAGAAACGAAGAATGAATATTCTTCTTAGTTTTTAGGCAAAAACTAATACGTTTAATGTAAAGAAAAAACCATTTATTTAACTTTCATTTTTTAAGTTATCTATTGATATAAAACATTTAAATTATCGTTTCCATATAACAAACAAAATTTACTTGATTTATTTAAAGGAACTTCCTTTTCTTTTTGAAAAGGCTCATTCGTTCATTTATAATACTGTTGATGGTTTTATTATAATATCTTTTTAACCCTCCAGAAGCAAACCTTGAAAAAAAGTTAAAAACCATTTTTTATGGTATTTTTGCCTTTTTTTTACACATCTTTTAGTAACGTTTTGATTTTTTCCATCGAATTGGAAATATACTACCCTAATTTCTGACAAGAAACTCAACGTAAACTATAGCGAAATTCCTAACCTCAAAAAACTTGTTTTTGCAAGATAATTCTTATCATTTAATGATCGTTAATTACGTCATTTTAAAATACGCAAGATGATTCGCTTGGTAATTCATATTCTTTTTTTGTGATTGCGTATTTTAAGTTTCATTAGATTATAAAAAGCAAAATAAAGAATCTATAAGATCAAACCTACTTCGCAAACCTGATTTTAATAGTTGATTCATTGTTTCATGGAATTTAAAATATTGAACACGATTTAGTTAGCTACGATTTTACTATTTCATAATAAATAGATATTTTCATACTTATCATTGCTAAAGAAAACTATTCTTTATCTCAAAAAATTCATAATTCTATTACTTTTGAATATTGATTAATTGTTCATAAGATAAACAGATAGAAAATAATGTGATTAAATAAAAAGTGTCCTTGTTAGTAATATTATAATTTTCACATAATATCAAAACGACTAGAAATAATTTTGATGAAATGGATATTTTAATCATTAATTGAGAGCTAGGTAAAATTTATATTTTATTAGAAAAATCATAAATATTTATTTCTGAACATGAAGTTAACAAAATTTAGTCTTATTCGCTATCTTCTTCTATGACTTGCTCATATTTTTTAGTCAGAAATATATTATTTTAAATTTCAGCTAGTCTTACAATTTTCGAGAGATATCTAGCATGTGAGAGGTATTAAATAATTGCTTTTATATGCGAGCAACATCCTACTATTCGCAGTCCATTAGCACAGTCACAGTAATATCCAATTATTCTTGAAGTTCCAATTGATTCAGATTTGTACTTGATGTAGCATTTGTATATTTCCCTACTTAGATGACGATATTTCACTTAAAACTGGATGACATTAGAATTTTTCTGTACATACATAAGATCAATATTACCATCTGCGTCAATAAGCTCAACTAAATACAAAACATCTTGGAACAATTGATAGCTTCCAGTCAAAAGAATTTTCAAGTCTTTAATTAAAATTTCTGGAAAATCTAACAACTCATAGCTGGATATTCTCATCAACCTGATTTTCTGACAAGACTAGCGTTTGGCAATGACTTCTTCGGCAAGTTTATTGACATCCTTTGTCGATGCAGACATGCTTGCTATAACCTCATCTACCATATCGATGTCATGGTTTAGTCTTTTCCCAAACATGTTGTTCAAACCACAAGCAATTCTACAATACAGTTCTACTTTTGGAAGCAGTTTATTATCAGGTCATGTTTGAATCTGAAATATATTCATATTTTAGATTCAAACATGATTTATAAAACATAATTTATCATGAAATCATATAAAAAGATTAAATAAACATTTCAGAGCCGGTGAAATAATTAAAAGAAACTGCAGTAAAAATACTTTATTAAACAATTGTTAAATACCAGGTTTTGTATCATGATGACAAAATTATTTAGTTTTTTTGACATAATTGATTAACATAAAAAAATAGATAGATTTAGACAGACCCGGATTGATTTATACTATAGTGTAAATAATTTTATTAGAAAGTTGTGGAAGACTTGCATGATAACAGAAATCAAAGTTTTTATTAATTATTTAATAATAAATATTCTATTAAAATTAAGTCATGCTGACTTTCAATTTAGAGAATCGTATAGTTTGTTAAATCTTAATTTCAGCTGATTATAAAAATATTAACAAGTAACGTAACAGAGTAGATTTTCCTTTGTAATTTGCAGAATATTATTTATAAACTATTCAATAAAAAAACTATATATTACAGTTATAGCTTATATTTCAAAAAAAAAAATTGAAAGGAATTGAAAGTAATCCTTTTATGTATATATATATTTATGTTTTAGAACCTACTTCTCACAGTTTTGTTAAAACCTATTGCATAACATATTTTCCGTAAAATAAAATATCACACTTAAGAATGGATTTTGTATGTTAAAATTCTTATAACCGCATAGATTGTACAGAAACATGAAGTATAATTTTTCTAAAGAATATTACGTTTAAAAGGAATTGCATAATATACATTATGCATTTAATATATTCATTAACAAAAATAAAAAAGTTAAGAGGAGGTCACGTATCTCTGTCCTTTTCTAATCAAAGAATTGAGTTTTTTACAGAAACTAATAACTTTAGCAAAAAATGAAGAAAAAGTCGCATCTCGTAATAAAAAAAGCAATATTTTCTTTGATAAGAAAAAATTAATTTTATTGCTTCGTTTTCAAGAAAACCTTGAAAAACTTAAATCATAGAGGTTAGGGTGGACATTTTGGTTTTTCAAGGTTTTCTTGAGAACGAAGCAATGAAATTAATTTTTTCTTATTAAAGAAAATATTGCTTTTTTTGATACAAGATGCGGCTTTCTCTTTATTTTTTGATAAAGTTATTAGTTTTTGTAAAAAAATCATTTCTTTGATTAGAAAAGGACAGAGATACGTGACCTCCTCTTAATGATATTGTGAGCGCCCAAGTAAGTACGGCCCGTGAAACCGTACTATACTCGAAGATGCGCGCACAAACACCAAAAAAGACCAAAGTGGTTGAGCAAACAAACGCGTGTGTACGTATATATGATCTTGCATGTGTAAGTGCACGGTTCTTTGTCCCACAATTCTACTTTAGTAAAGGAGTGGGAGGGATACCAAAGAGAGCTGAGGCAAGTAGTAGGCGGAGCTCGTGATTCTCATCACTCTTGGATCTGCTCTCTTGCCGTTAGGACGTGTAATTACTCGAAGCACAGCTGGCGATTGGCCTACCTCGTGCTTCTAGCAAACCAATCCGTTGCTACTTAAATTCAATAGCATTGTTTAAGTACAATCATTTTTTAATATTTCATTCCATTTAAATAAAGAGCACATCCAAGAAAAAACATTCCTATCCTAATAATCCTGTGTTAAGCCCCGAATGTTAAAGCATTTGGTCCTTAACAACAACGGGCTTTTCACATTAAAAAATTACTAACATAAAACATATAAAGAGTCCTCAATAGCTAGGCAAGGCGATCTAGCTATTAACGACTTTTCAAACACAGAAACTAATAGAAAAAATATAAAGAATCCACGTTAGCTAGGCATGGCGACCTAGCTAACAACAATCCTATGAATTGAATAGCTCATGAAATAACGAATTCATGCTCTAAGATAGTAAATTAATAAACAAAAATAGTTGTTTAATCGGTTAGAGGGTTAGGAACACTACATTGGCGCCCAACGTATGAAAACCTGTAATAAATGGATAGTTTGTGTTATATTAAATTAAAATTAAAATGGATCCAAGAAAAAATAATCTGAAAAAATGAGTCTAAATTATTTTAACAGACTGTTCATAGAAATAAATAATATTACCGAATCAGTTCGAAAAAAATATAGATCTCATTTACATTAAAAATAATAAATTTTAAAATATAAAATTTTTAAACAAAAATAAAATGAAAAACAGAATTATAAAAAATAATAAAATCAAGAAAATTACAAAAAAAAGAGCATGAAAATACATAAAAAAGGTATATTAAATACTAAAAGTACTAATAAAAAATTCTGTAAAAAGAATTTCTTTTGTTCTAAAGAAAAACAAAATAAATGGTCGACCACAAAATTTTATTTGACGTAAGAATTTATTAAGTTATTCGTAAATGAGAAAGACAATATATTCAATGTACACAATAAAATTCTTATAGAATCTTTTGTTATAGCCCTGCAAAACTCAAATCTAAAACGCGAATATTTAAGATAGAGTACAAAACATCTTATTTAAAGTCAGAAGGTCGATAGCTGACAAATAGGCATAAGAAATTCTTTAGCATAGGTTTTCAACGTACTTGAGAAACAAACATTACAATAAAATATTATACACTCTAAAATAAAATAAAAATAGTAAGGGCTGATTCCATTTCAAATCGAACAGTCAGTATACACTCAAGTCACCAATTACTGCGCTAATGGAGTATGTTATTCTACCCTAAAAATAAGGGTATACGTATTTTTTTATTTTGCTGAAATATCAAAATTGCATCAGATATGCACTTTTGAAAATTGCATACAAAAACTAAATGTTAAAACTGAAAATGTTGAGAATAACTTTAGAGGGCTATTGTTTTACCAATTTTCAATGAATTTTGGTAAACTTTATTTTGTTTTATTATGTTTTAAGCCCTCTTTAATTCAGTGCAAGAAATTTCAAAAAAGACTAAAAAATGACTAAGATATGTGCATTTTACCAAAAAATGCACTTTTTATGCACATGCATTTTTCTCGAAAAACCCATTTTTTTTTGTTGAAATTTTTTGTGCTCATAGAGGACCAAATTACCTATCTAATGGTACTTGGTTGATCCCGTACTTATTTGTTTGAAGCGAGAGAAAAAATTCACAAATTTTATTATTGAAAAATTTTTGTATATACGTTCGAAAGTCTTAAGCAATGTTCATTCCAACGCTGTCGCATGCTTCGCTCATTATTTGTTTACCTTTGTATGTATGTATATATCATCAATAGTGATATATATATATAAAAATTCGTAATATAAAAATAAATATTAAAAAATGGAAAATAATAATTCGATTCGTGTATATCTATATTATGTATGTTTCGATGTACAGACAATAGGAGGCTCATTCGCGGACAAATACCTCGCGTAACCAGAACAGCATATTAGAATTGTTATATACAAGCTAGTTATTCTTACGTCTGCTTTGAAAGGTACTTTTCGGACTTGTGAAAAAGTAAACAAAACTCTGCAATGACGATGTCCGAAATTCACTCTTCTACAAGAATTCGATGTCCCGATTTTTTTCAAATGCATAAGAAGGTAGTTTATGAAAGCAGAAATTTACGTTTTAGACCGTTGGAAGATTTGGCCATTAATTTGGCACAGCTTTATCCAGATTTAAAGATACTGCCCTCTACTGATGTATGCAAAAATTGCCATGAACGCATATCAAAAATGATTTTAAGTGATCTTGAATCTACATCTGAAAATGAAATCACTGAACTTTTTAGCGGGAAACATGATTATTTTATCCCCAAGACACCCGAACGAATACAGGAATTAAACGAGAGTATTAATGCAATTTTACCTCAATGCGTCTCGCCGCTAAAAAGAAAAACTGCAAGACCTAAAAATTTAACAGAAAATTACGTATCTAAAAAGAAATATCTTTAATTTCAGCTTTTTCTGCTACTGTCGGAAGTAAATTAGAAGATGCGTATTTCATTTCAGTTGAATCAATAGAATCGGACGAAAGTTCGACTGAAAACTATTGGAACGAATTTGTAGAAAATTTTAAATCGGCTTTAGAAAAATGTTTTTCTGTTTCGGAGAAAATAAAACTTCTAACTCTTCTACCTTCAAAATAAAGCAAAATAAAAATTTGCTCACTATTCCCGAATATAAGCGAGTATATGATAAATAAATCAAAAAATCTCGTGCAAAATAAAGGAGTTTATTCGGAGCCAGATTCATATACTGGTCATTCTATTGATGAAAATACAAAAAATATCGCTATGGAATATTTTTTAAATGATGATTTTAATTGTAGTAGACAATGTCCAAATAAATCTGATGTTGTTACTGTTAAAGTTAATAATACAAAAACTAAAAAAGTTAAACGGTTTCTTACTCGAAGCTTAAAAGAAACATATAGTCAATTAAGACAAGAAAATCCAAACTTACAAATAGGAAAATCGAAATTCTATAGTCTAAGACCAAGTTTCGTCTTAACAAGCCCTGTGAAGGAAACTTGTCTTTGTGTACATTGCGAAAATTTTGAACTGTTTCTTACAAGTTTAATTCGTTTTAGAGGCGATAATAATTCTGAATTAGATTTAATTCGTTCAGAAATAAGTAACGCAATGTTGTGTTCTGAACCATCTGATTCGTGTTTCTTGCAAGAATGGAATTATTGCCCCGGTATTAAGGGTATCACATTAAAATTGTTAAAACTGAAAGAAAATTGTGAAGATGAAATTACGTTTGCTTTGTGGGATAATGGTAATCTTATCAAACAAACAGTAAGCTTATCAGTTTTTAAAGAAAAATTTTCAATCTGCGCACTAAAAGCAAGTACTCACGTATACATAAAAAATATTCAACGTGAAGCTATAAAAAAAGAAAAAGAAGAAGGTAAAGCTGATCCTACTAAGTTAATTATCCACGTTGATTTTGCAGAAAATTGGCCTGTAATAAATAATAAAGCGGTTCAGGGAAATCATTGGGTAAATAACCAAATTTCTATTTTTACTGCAGTCTGTTACCAAGGAGAGATAACGCAAACCTTTGCGATCGTTAGTGACGACAAAAAGCATGATACTGCATATGCGCTATTAGCAATAAATAAAATTATCGATCTTATGAAAAATGATTTAGTTACATAAGTCACTATTATATCAGATGGAGCTGCAAGCCAATTTAAAAATCGTTTTTAGCTGCATGAATTCAAACATTTTTCTTATCAAATGAAATGGTTATTTTCTGCGACTGGTCATGGGAAAGGAGCCGTTAATACAAAATGCTGACGATTTTATAAATTGGGTTCAAAAGTACACCAGTGCAATCAAAATCATATTATCACCAATAAATGAGATTGAAAAATTTAGAAAAGAAAAAAATATTGAATGGAGTACAGTTCCTAAATATAATGGGATTCGAAAAAGTCATATGTCGTTAAAACAACTTGGGGAATTGAAATCGCATATATTTGTTGGCAGAACAGCTATACATGCACTGACTAAAGTGAAAGACAAGAAAAAAAAAGTCAAACGTCGTAAGGCTACACTTAGAACTAAAAATAATAAGTGCAAAAATAAAAAAAAAGTAATTATTTATAATTATATTTTTGACGCATCCCAACAGTGAGAGGCAAGGGGAACTCACTTTAAAAAAGCACCGCGAAGGGAACAGAAACCTTCCACGTCCACGTCGTTGTTCCTGGGTAATGCTAAAAGAAGGATAGTGTTTAAATCTACATTGCTTAAAATTTCCGAACGTATATACAAAAATTTTTCACCAATAAAATTTGTGAATTTTTTTTCTCGCTTCAAACAAATAAGTACGGGATCAACCAAGTTCCATTAGATAGGTAATTTGGTCCTCTATGAGCACAAAAAATTTCAGCAGAAAAAAATGGGTTTTTCGAGAAAAATGCATGTGCATAAAAAGTGCATTTATTGATAAAATGCACATATCTTAGTCATTTTTTAGTCTTTTTTGAAATTTCTTTCACTGAATTAAAGAGGGCTTAAAACATAATAAAACAAAATGAGGTTTACCAGAATTCATTGAAAATTGGTAAAATGATAGCCCTCTAAAGTTATTCTCAACATTTTCAGTTTTAACATTTAGTTTTTGTATGCAATTTTCAAAAGTGCATATCTGATGCAATTTTGATATTTCAGCAAAATAAAAAAATACGTATACCCTTATTTTTAGGGTAGAATAACATACTCCATTAGCGCAGTAATTGGTGACTTGAGTGTATACTGACTGTTCGATTTGAAATGGAATCAGCCTAAGAGAAAATAAATTAAATTAATAATATAGTAAAAAAATAATTTATTAAAATAAAACGAATAAAGTGAAAACGAGATTGAAGTTTGAATGTTTCTTTTTCACTATTAAATATTGATTTAATTAAATGCAATATTTCTATAAGAAGTATTTCAATTAAAAAAGTCATTAGAAACGAAAGATATTTTAGATTTTAATGTCGTCAGCAAATTTAAATTGTGATTGCAAACAAAAATTAAATTCAAAATGGCGGAAAAACGAAAATCAAACGTTCTAATGAAGAAGCAAGAATGGTAAAATTTAAATCAAACTGTAGAAGAAGAAGTAAACGCAAAACATAGCGAATAGATGAGAGCCGTGTTACACGAATTAACATTGTATGAAGCGATTCAGAGAAATCTATCAAATTAAATGTAGATAAATCTGTAGACCCAAAAACAATAAATCTCAAAGAACAATTAAATGAATTGTCTAACAAAATAAAAAGTTTATTAGAGGATAACATAACAATAAAAAATCTTTTAAACAAATACAAAAAAGAAAGCGCAGATTTAACAAGTAAAAATGCAGTGTTGGACGATGAACTAGAGTTTAAAAAAAAAGAATAGAAGATGATGAAGCCGTCAAAATGGTTCAGAAAAATTTAACACGAAGAATCGATGAAACGGTTCAAGAAGATGTAAAAATGAATGATTTAAAAGAAAAATTAAAAAACAATGAGACTCGAACGCAAGGTTCTGAGTCCTACAGTAATAAAATTAAAATCCCACTTCCTAAGTATGAAGGTACAGAGGTCGAAAGACCAATGAAATTTTAAAACGAATTGGAAAAATACATCGCATTAAAAAGATTAGAAGAGGAAGAAACCCTTGAGTTATTGCATACAGTTCTGCAAAAAGATGCTAACAAATAGTGGTACGTCTATCAAGATGATGTATTCACATACCAGGGTTTTTACCCTTACAGTCGCAGGAGCCGATATATCGGCTACCTAATTTTCTTTTTTTTTACCTCAATATTTTTGCAATATCATGCTTGATTCTAGGATATTTTGTATTTTCAGATACACATAGCCTTACTATTTATTATGCTGATGATATTTTATAAATTTATAACTATTAATTATTATTATAAACAAATACATAAGAAAAAAGTAAATTGAATTGCATGACTGAAAGGGTTAAAGAGTTATTCCTGGACAGATATTGGAATAAGGATATCCAAAGAACGTTTAAAAGAAAAGTGGAATTTGGTCAGTTTTATGAGAATGGAAAATTAAGTCGTATGACTCATGCCACTCAAGTCTACGGTTTAGCTAAAGAATTAAATCTTCAGTATACTGAAGAAGAACTAGCTGAAAAAGTTGGCAAACATTTTAGCAGAAACGTTAGGCAGGCCATGCGATTCTCACAGAAAAAAGATAAGAATACGTTGTTCAAAATCTTATCAGATTTCGATACTGATGACAAGATTCAAGAAAAAAGAGCATCAAAAAGAAATGAAGCTCATAGAAGTAACACAAATAAACAAAATTCTTTAATGAAAATGATAATATAGAGAATAAAGAAAAAGCTTCATATAATCCAAGCATAAACGCACGATGGTCCTCGAATAATTTTGACCGTGATGTTTTTGCACCTCAAATTTTTCTTTTGGATATGATTCTAGACACATTTAAGATCAAATTCCAACAAAAACCAAAATCAAAGGATGAACACTTTTTTATTTATTCAAATTTTATTTTTTATAACAATTTTCTTATTCATAATTTATGAGCTCAATTTCTAGAATGCCGTTTTCGAATGGAGTTATAAATTATTTATACATTTTAAGCAAATATTATTGTAAATATATTCAGAAAAATTTGAATCCATGTAACAATGTAAGCGTAACGTTAAAATTAAAATTTTTTTTTGTAAAACATAGTTGTAAAACCTATGAGTGATGATACGTTTTTTAAACTGTTTAAAGACGTCATTTAAAGAAATCGTAATTAGGAAATACTGTGTATTAATATTCTATAAGAACACTGCTCGTATTTTT
Source organism: Anastatus disparis (assembly GCA_017163975.1). Taxonomy (NCBI): domain Eukaryota; kingdom Metazoa; phylum Arthropoda; class Insecta; order Hymenoptera; family Eupelmidae; genus Anastatus; species Anastatus disparis. The sequence continues at coordinate 4,021,033 of JAFFSR010000310.1, forward strand.
TATATTTTAGTAACATCAAAAGTACAATTTCCATGTTTGGATTCAAAGCTTTCACGGTGAATGTTAGTTATTGTTAGAAGGTTCTTTCGAATTTCGACCGTGTAAGTTGTGGTTTAGGATATCAACCGTTGTAATGTTCATAAAACGTAGATATCTTAAACCATAACTTACACGGTCGGAATCCGAAAAAAAAACTTCTAACAATGTTTACTTTTACTATATAAAAAGATTGTATTGAATAAATCGAGGCCTAGGTTTTTACAGCGAACAGGCTATGAAGGCGGTTCATTTTGATTTCACTTCAACATTGGCTAATACAAAGTATCGTAAAATAATTCTCATTATGCAGATAAATTTTCAAGAGCAGTCTGCGAATATAATAATTCACTGTACATTACTTTAGTAAAAACTATGTATATGTTATCTTATCTGTACATATATATACGTCTGCAAAATTGGAATTATTTTATGATACTTTGTACTATCCCATGCTGCTGGAAAATCATAATGGACCGCTTCCATAGCCTGTTTGCTGTAAAAACCTGGGCCTTGATTTTCTTGAATACAATCTTTTACATGGAAATTGTACTTTTGGTGTTACTGAAATACGAAAAATACGTGCAGTGTTCTTATAGAATATTAATACACAGTATTTTCTAATTAAAATTACTTTCAATGCCGTCTTTAAATAATTTAAAAACATATCATAGTCTTTATCACTATAATGTTTTACAAAAAAATCTTAATTTTAACGTTATGCTTACATTGTTACATGACTAGATTTTCCTAAATATATTTACAATAATATTTGCTTAAAATATGTAAATAATTTGAAACATGAGACTTTTTGAATTAAAAAATAAGCGGACACCGGGCGCGAACCCCGCTCCTCGAGATCTCCAGGCACGAGCTCTATTCACCGAGCCAATGCCGCACTGCTATATACAAGTTAAAATCCTACTTATAAGGCTCTTCGCCGGTATAGTAGGTATCTATGTACAAATATAACATGTGGATGGAAAATCCACCATGTTACAAATTCATAATTCTATTCGAAAACGACATTCTAGAAATCAAGCTCATAAATTATCAATAAAAAAATTTTTTTATAAAAAGTAAATATAAAAAAAAAATAAAACTTGAATAAATATAAAAGTGCTCATTCTTCGATTTTAGTTTTTGTTGGAATTCGATCCTAAATATGCCTAGAATCATATCCAGAATAAAAATCTGAGGTGCAAAAACTTCATGGTCAAATTTACTCGAGGACTACCGTGAACGAAATTAATGAATAAAAACAAACAAAAAGCTCCTGTCAACAATAAAATGACAAAAGTAAGTTATAATGATATTAATGTGTCTCAAATAGATATAGTCTTATTATCACTAGAAGAACCTCAGGAAAACTGAATAAAGTAGCACTTAATTTAAATAGTATAAGGGGTGAGAATGCAACTCATAAGAAAAATCCAAAAAGACAAAAAATTCAAAATTCAAAAGTATTTCATGTTGCAAACTTAGAAAGGCTTTAAAAAATTTAAAATACTACCTAAAAAAGGTAAATCAATTAAAGCAATAAATAAGGAATTAAAAAGAAATAAAAAACAAAAAACGTTAAATATACATATAAATGCAAATAAGATAAACGTACATTTTAAAATTCCAAAGGTTATTAAAAAGTACAATATATAACATGGTTTTCTGAAAATATTAAATGTGATCTTAAGGACATTGCACGAAAAGATACTATTGGCTATAGATGGCGAATATGCCAATCTAAAAAATCCAGAGCAAAAACTCAAATTAAATGAGTATACTCAGGTTAAAACCATTGAATCACATGAGAGCGATAGTGACTCATATTCATGTGCATTCACCTCGAATGAAAATAAAGAAAATTTATTTCATAAGGAAAATCATTATGAACTCACCAATGATGAGATTTATGAAAAAATTTTAAAAAGTGAAAATGTGTCACCAAAACAAGAAATTGAACCAACAGATTCAATTTCTAAACATAAAATAGTATCTTGCAATGTATCTGATCAAGTATTATCATGTAAACATGGAAAGAAAATTATCTAATTAAGGCACGTCTTTATTCTTCAAATGAAAGAATAAAGTATAAGTATGGTGGCAAAAACTCATTCGAAAATGCATTACAATGTAATTTAACAAACAATGATAAAAAATCTAAGTTGTGCAAAAATGGAATAAGAAATACAAGATTTAAAGCTATAATGCCCTATGCATTAATAAGAGATGCGTTAAATGAAATTGAAAAAAGTTATGGCCATAGTGGACCAAAAAATAAATAAAAACTAATCTCATTGAAAAGTTCACCTTGAGAACAACAAATTATAAATTTAAAAAACTACAAAGGGGGGGCAATAGCACGAAGAAAAGACAAACAAAAGAAAAATCAAAAATAAAGAAAAAGAAGAAGAATTTATTGAAGAATTTTAATCAACAAGAGGTCCAGGAAAAATTAAAATATATAATTCAGGGTGGAAGTTAGTACAGCATAATGAATTAGAAAAAGGAGTAACCACGTGCAGAGAAGATATAGAAGAGGAAGAAGAAATAGAGATATAGGTAAAAAATAGTGAAAAAAGAATAGTGCTAAAGAACAAAAGAAAAATAAAAACTAAAAAACAATAAAATATACGAAGTAAAAGAGTTATTAGTATATTGAAAATAAAACAAAAAATATTTTCTTGAATTAAACAAAAAAGAGTAAGAATAATAATAAGGAACTTAAAAAAGGAAAAGATTTTTTTCGCGTGTGAGTTGATAAAGATAAAAATAAAAAATTAATCTTTTAATTACAATAAAAAACATATTAGTTTAAATTTAAATCAAAACAGAATAAAAAAATGTGAAATATAACAGTGTCTTTTGTGAAAATAAAAAATATAATGAAGATATAGTACAAAATAAATAAAAATAAAAGAAAAAATCTCATTTCGTAATAAATTTTTAATTTAAAACAAACGAAAAAAAACTGTTCATCCCTATGTCGTTTAAAGTAAAAATGAAAAAACTTTTAGTTCAATTAGATACAAAATATTTTTTTTTTAATAAGAAAAGTTTTCGTTTATATTAAAAATAAAGTAAAAAAATGAAATAAGAAAATGTTTAAGTCAATAATAAAAAGAAAAAGTATTTTTAGTGTAGATTAAAAAAAAACAATTAATTTTTTGTTTAAAAAAGAAGAAAAAAGAAAAATATTTATTTAATAAAAAAGTTAAGTTTTTTAATTGAATTAAATTTCAAATACCACAAAAGAAAAAATAGTATATAATTTAAAAGACAAAAAGACAAAGAAAAATTTTTATGTTGTTTAGTTTATTAAGTAAAAAGAAGAATAAATGAATAAATTTGTTACTTTGCGCGAAACCGAAAAAATCTTATTTTATTTTGAGGGGCAAACCTCAACACCAATATAGTTAATAAGTGCATAATTGGGTGTTTGAGCGCGCATCTTCGTTTAAATCGCGTAAGTAAAAATAAAATAGATTTTTTCATTAATCCTTTTTGATTTGAATTCAAAATCAATTTCATTTTGGGGGGCATCGTGAGCGCCCAAGTAAGTACGGCCCTAAACCATACTATACTCGAAGATGCGCGCGCAAACACCAAAAAAGACCAAAGTGGTTGAACCTTAGAGCGTATATACCTGGAGGGAGCATGCAAAGCCAAAAAGTGTAAAAAATAAAAGAGGGAGTGAGGTAGCTTAGGGTGAAGTGCTTTCTCTCTCGCGCGGATGAGCGCCAAGTATGAGATAGCCACGCTGGGAGGAAGCAACATCTAATGAGAATCCGCGTGAGAGAGAAAACACTTTATCCTAAGCTACCTTTCTCTCTCTTTTTTTCTTTACACTTTTTGGCTTTGCATGCTCCCTCCAGGTATATATGCTCTAAGGGTTGAACAAACAAAAGCACGTGTACGTGCATATGCTCTTGCATGTGTAAGTGCATGGGTCTCTGTCCCACTCTTCTACTTTAGTAGAGGAGAGGGAAGGATACCAAAGAGAGCTGAGGCAAGTAGTAGGCGGAGCTCGTGATTCTCATCACTCTTGGATCTGCTCTCTTACCGTGAGAACATGTAGTTGCTCGAAGCACAGCTGGCGATTAGCCTACCACGTGCTTCTAGCAAACCAGTCCATTGCTACTTAAATTCAATAGCATTGTTTAAGTACAATTATTTTGTAATATTTCATTTCATTTAAATAAAGAGCACATCCAAGAAAAAACATTTTTTTCCTAATAATCCTATGTTAAGCCCCGAATTTTAAGACATTTGGTCCTTAACAACAACGGACTTTTTACCTTAACATTAAAGTTACTAACATTAAACATATAAAGAGTCCTCAATAGCTAGGCAAGGCGACCTAGCTATTAACGACTTTTCAAACACAGAAACTAATAGAAAAAATATGAAGAATCCGTCTTAGCTAGACATGGCGACCTAGCTACCAACGATTCTATGAATTTAATAGCTCGTTAAATAACGAATTCATGCTCTAGGATAATAAATTAATAAATAAAAATAGTTGTTTAATCGGTTAGAAGGTTAGGAACGTTACAATATGAAAATAGATCATTTTTTGAAGATATTAATTTATTATTGAAAAAAACAATGTGTTTAAAATATTTATATGAAATATTTATAACTAAATACTTCAAAAAATATTGTTATTAATGAGAGCAATATTCAAACAATATTAAGTAAATAAAACCTAATTTTCGGACAGTAAATATGTTTAGATTTATACATTTCTTCTGTGTATTTCTATGAATTATGTTTTATAAACATAAAATTTTATGTTCAAACTAATAAAAACATGTGAATTGACTAACCAAAATAAAATAAATATTTGAAAATCCAAATCAATCTTTCAATAATAATCAAAAGTGTTAATGGTTCATTAATGTAAAAGATAACAATTTTGTTATATTATCCTTTGAAATCTTCGAGTTTTACAATATCAAGCAGTTGAAATTTTTATGATAAAATACTGCAAATTAATAAAATGTCTAAAGGCCCACTTTTTAATTTATTTTAAATTGAAGTCATCATATTTATAAAAAATAAAGTTACTTAAATAAATAGATTATGTGAATATGTATTATTAAACTACCCTAAGTTTGATTTAACTAACCTCAGTTGAATAATTATTTTAATTTCTTGCGAATTTTTTATAAATTTATTGAAAAATCACTGCGTTTTAAATAACTTGTTAGTATACGCGTAAACAGTTCCGTGAACTGGGTACCCGTCTTTCGAAATAGATAATCAATTTTGGATGCTCAAATAATTTTAGCATTATTTTATTTTAGAAATTATTGATTTTATATTTGTTTTAAATACATCAATCAATTGCGCGTCATTTGTACTTTTAGATGATACTATTAATAGTTCGGGCAGTAAAATAATACTTACTTTATTAATAATTTAATTGTTCCATAATGACTAACAAAAGCTCGAATTTATAATCATAACTCAAGTTAGATTATTACTTGAGTATCGGTTGCCTTTTTTCTTATCGTAAGAACGACAAAGTCAGACTGTGGTTCTAAGTTCTAATTTATTAATATAACTCAAATAACGATTGTATCATCTTTTTTTTCTCATCATAAGAATAAAGTTTGATTAACAATCGTTCCTTAAGTAGAGTCTATGTCATTTAGTACCTCTGATACACTAGATACCCCTCAAAAATTGTGAGATTAGCTAAAATTTTAAATGATATATTTCTGACTGAAAAATATAAGCTAGTCGTAGAAGAAGACAGCGACAAAGGCTGAATTTTGTTAATTTTATGTTCAGAAATAAATATTTATGATTTTTCTAATAAAATACCCACACAGCATGAAAGGTTGCTGTAAGGTTTCAATAATGATAATTTCATTACTGAAACCTTGCAGCAACCGTTCATGCTGTGTGGGTATAAATTGTACCTCACTCTAAATTAACGATAAAAATTTTTATTTCATTAAAATTATTCCTAGTTGTTTTGATATTATGTGAAAATTATAGTATTACTAACAAGGACAATTTTTATTGAATCACATTATTTTCTATCAGTTTTAACATTTCATGAACAATTAATCAATATTCAAAAGTAATAGAATCATGAACTTTTTGAGATAAAGAATAGTTTTCTTTAGCATTAATAAGTATGAAAACATCTATGAAAAAAACATATGAAATAGTAAAATCGTAGCTAACTAAATCGTGTTTAATATTTTAAAATCCATGAAACACCGAATCAATGATTAAAATCAGGTTTGCGAAGTAAATGTAATCTCATAAATTCTTTATTTCGCTTTTCATAATCTAATGAAACTTGAAATATGCAATTACAAAAATACCAAAAAAGTGATTTTAAACTTTTTTAGGTTAGAACCACCACTCGAAAAAATATGGAAATATCATGTAATTAGAAAATCTGTCAATTTAGACCAAATAATTTAATTATTTCGATAACTCAAAAATTAGCACTATTTTACGATAATTTTAAGTTTTTAAAGTCGATTTTGAGGTTATGTTTATGTACTATACCATCAAAAAATAATTTTTATAGATACTTTATTAAAAAACGAAAATTTCGCTGTTTGGTACGTTACCGTAGTCCTACTAGAACTCAAGAAATAATAAAAAAAAATTTTAATTTGAAAAATACGTTTTTTGAGGTTATGTCAGTAGGGTGATTGTATTTCGGGGTCAAAAAAATCTTAAAAATCCTATTTTTCTATCTCCTTTCAAATCCTATTGGTCAAATAAACAAATGCCGTCAAAGGCATTTCTCATATGCTTAACCGTCTAGAGCCTTTTGTTAAAATTTTGAATTTGGATGAACAACGAAAATTTCAGGCATAAATTGTATTGACCTCCAATTAAATTACTCTTTCTAATATATAAATTCTATAGCTTTTTAAAACTCATAATATAAAATTGTATATATAATACACGTGTATATATATATATATATATATATATATATATATATATATATATATATATATATGGGTCATTCTAATACTTTTTTAAAATAGTGGGCGCAGGGGGTCACGGATTTTTTTCAAATTTAAATATGTTGTTGCACTATTAAAATTAGGAACTCATGCCCAATTTCAGCCGTATAAACCTTTTTTTCGATGAGTTATAACCTTTTTAAGGTAAAAAAATGGGCATTTTTGGACTGTTTTTTACTCATTTTCAAAATTTGGCCAATATTCGAGTTTTCGACATATTCCAATTCACCAGACGGCATTTCTTAGCTTATAATAAGAGCTTTAAAAATTGAGTTGCTAAGTTAAATTTCATTAATCAGAAGCCAGTCTACATAACTTTGAACACAAAATGAAATTTTGCTATTTTGTGTACCTTTAAATGGTTGTAGCGTGTTTTTCTCTTAACTTTTGACAATTCTGCAGGATGGGTTCGATTCCTCTAAAAAATTACATCATTTTTTTTTGTGGTAAGTTTAATTTAGTTGAAAATTGACCGAGATACAGGACTTTAAAGTTTCAAAAAATCGCAAAAATCGCTTTTTTGCTCATTTTCAAGACACTGAAATCATACCTGAGGAAAAATATTTTCTTTTGAAAGTTTCAGAATTTTTAGTTTAAAGCATCAGTAAAACAATGTACAATGTTGCGAAGTGGAGTCGAGACTCTATCCGTGTTAGTTACACACCTTCAATATTCTTTTTTTTTAAGTTTTTTAATGCTGAAACCGCACCAAGCTCCCTCATTGAAGACACTGTAATTATGAATCAACATTCTGTATACATTTTATAATAAATATATGTCATAGTACTATGCCAGACCTTCAATTTAAGCCCTGAGAATAGCTCCTTAATACTCTGAAGCCAAGGACTGGGCCGTTTTAATAATTTTTAAAAATTAAGGTGTAAAATTCGTTAACTGAAAAAAATACTGACAATACTGAAAAAAGTATTAAATATCACCCTTGTTTGCAGACTACGGATAAACCCTATTTTCACGCAAATATTATTTTTATCAAATCTGTGAAAGCAAATTTTACGTATTTTATATTTTTTTAAATATCAATTTAAATTGAAAATTCAGAATCTATTCAAATTTTAAATGATAAACCTCGTTGTTTTGCTACTTTTTAATTTTTTAATTTATAAAACGACTTAAGTGTCTTAAAATGTTTTTTCACTAGTAGCTTCATTTATCCGTTGATTGAAAAAAAAGATCTTTTACTCACTAGAAATACATTTCATGATTTTAATTATATTTTACATATTCGGTATCAAATATATAAAAGCAAATTTTATTTATTTTACATTTTTTTAAAATATTTTTTTGAATTGAAATTTTTTTATTTTTTTAAATATGTCAGCACCCTATTGAAAATAATGACGTCTTTGGACGTGTCTTAGATTGGAACAAAAAAAGACGTCATTTTTCCAATGTTTAGAAAAGCTATTTAACAAATAACGTCTTTTTATTATTTCAAATACGTATTTTTTTTATAAAAATGACGTCTTTTGCTACAAATTTTTATAAAAATGACGTCTTTTCCTACGAATTTTCATAAAAAAATATGTTTTTAAAATTATGAAAAGACGTCTTTTGTTAAATAAATTTTCTAAAAATTGGAAAAATGACGTCTTTTTTTTCCAATCCAAGACACGACCAAAGACGTCTTCAAAGACGTCTCATAAAGACGTCATGATTTTCAACATGGGCAGATTTCTTGCAATACCTCAGATACCTTACACAATGAATAGATGTTAAAATATTATCTGAGATCTTCAGTTAAGTGCTGTATTGTTAAAGAATTAATTTGGGTGCCTAAGTTCACGGAATTTCTAACCTCGAAGCCTTTGTAATTTAAAAGAATTGCTAAAATATTTGGAATTAATCTCATATATTTTCACGCGGGATGGCACCCATTTTTTTCGCTTATCCATTAACCCAAAAATACAAAAACCCATTTTCATTGGCGGAACGACCTTTTCCCCGTAATAATTTTGTGCAAAGATTTGAGATTTCGTGAGATTTCGCATAATAATTTTGCGCAAAAATTTAAAATATTATAATATTTTGCCGCAAGATGCACTTTGATTTAAAGTACTATTTCAACGTTCAACATTTTATTAAAAAGTATAAATTACAAAAACTATGTTTGAAAATTTTGTGTTACCGATAGAGACAATCCGAATGAAATATCCTTTATAGTTACGCATGCGCAAAAAATATCATATTTAGGGTGAAATCAGATGTAGCGGAAATCAGGCTACGGAACGTCATAGAACGTCAATTCCTTATCCTTGTATTCCGTCAAATTTTTTCCCTACTTATTGACATACACCGAGATACTTTTGCACCATAAAAGATAGTACGTTTTAGAAACGCACTACAAGGTGGCGCGCATGCACAATATTTTTGGAATATGCAAGATAAATATCGATGCGGCGCCACCTTGCGCTGTGTTTTACGATTAATGCACCAAAAAAAGTGATGCATGCATTATAAAATGTAAGGCAATACATATGATTTACGTAGCAGAAGGCATCATTTTTTCTAGTGAGGGCGCGCATCAAGTTTATTGAGGCAAAAGTCTCTCCGTGTAGAGCGGAATTAAGCTGAAAAACTTTTCAAAATAATACTGTGTCCGTGAATTTTAAATTACCAACAAAAATGTTAAAAAAGCTGGAAATAATCACTCAACATTATTCTAATGAGATTCTTTTCTTGTATAAATAAAATATAATTTGTTCTCATAACCAAATATTTTAATTAAAAACATAATTTTTTAATTATAATATTGCTAATTAACGTCACAGAACTTCTATTCCGCTTCATGTAAATATAGGGAAAAAATTTGACGGAATACAAGGATACTGAATTGATGCTCTATGACGTTCGGTAGTCTATTTTCCGCTCCATCTGATTTCACCCCAAAAAAAATTGAATTCTCTTACGTTGAAGACAATATTTTTGTATAAAACAATTGCACTTTTATTATCTGAAAGGCGCAAAGATTTACATCGTTTTGAGATGAAAAGATAAGTGAAAAATGGTAAAAACAAAGTTTACTAGAAATAAATACTTAAAACCATTACTATTGAAAAGAAGAACAAGGTTTATTAGATTGTATTATAACTGTTCAATAGTAATAGTTTTAAGTATTTACTATTTTTATGAAAATTGAAAGCCCGTCTCAGTTACTGCTCTACATTTTTATAATTTAAAATAAAATAAAATTTTTACATATAGTCTAAGAAATCTATTTAATGATTAATTTTAATGTAAATATATTTTTTAATGTAAATATATTTTTTAAAGTCAATAAATTTTTTTAGAAATAAATCAGAAGTTTTTCTATAAATTCTTAAAATGTAGAGCAGTAACTACAATGATTCTAACAATGGTAAACTTTTATACAGTTGAAGCAAGCGACTGGAAGATTATCACACCTCAGGGTCACAGATTTTAAATTTTATGATTTTAAACCACTTCGATAAATTTTTGTAACACCTATTTTTGTTATATTATGATTCCATTCACTAAAAGTGATTAATATACATATTATTAATGGTAAATATTATAAAATAATAAATTTTATTACAATTAGTGACATACGGAAGATGCTAGTATGATAAATGTTCGTATTAATAAAATATTTCTTCGAACTGCTTCATGTTCCATCAAACTTGAACCAAAAAAAAATGTTTCAAAAAAATAATACTCATTAATTTGAATCATCAGTGCCCATAAATATTTTCAAAATGTAATCCAGTTCTTACTTCAATTACATTTTTGTTCATATGAATCAACATTTACTATATCAGTAAAATTGAAAAAAGAATCAATAAATTTTTCATAAAAAGCTGAAAAGATTGTTATTTACAAATCAATTTATTTAATTTTGATATTCTATCCAGTACATGCAACCTGAAAGAAACATTCTGTAAAGAAATTAAACTTTAACATCAAACATTAAATTAGATTAGTTGATTTTTTTGTAATAATCTTTTTAGCTTTTTATGTAAAAAATATTGATTTTTTAAAAAAATTTTTCAGGCATCAAACATTCAACTGTACTAGGAGCTGAAGTAGGATTACATCTGGATATATTTGTGGACATTGATAATTCACATTCATAAGCATTACCTATTCGGAACCCTTTTTGTACAAGTTTGATGAGACATAGAGAAGTTTAAAGAAATATCTTATTGATATGAAAATTTATTATGTTCACATGTTTCGTGTTTTATTAATTATAATAAAATTTATCATTTTTTAATATTTACCAATAATAATATGTATATTAATAACTTTTAGTAAGTGTAATCATAATATAACAAAAATGAATGTCACAAGGATTTATAAAAATTTATCATAGGATATTTAACTACGCTGGAGTGGTTTAAAATCATAAAAATCAAAATATTGGATATTTATTGATCAATTGAGTCAGCGTTAGACCTATGTGATTGTAGATTATATCTATTTGTGATATAATAAAATATATCTCACAATTTTAGCAAAATCTGTGACCTGGAGGTGTGATACTCTTTTGGTGAGTATGTATACTATTATGAGTTGACATAAGTATTGACTTCAAAAATAATTTTTGACTCTAGAAATACATATTTCAAACTACTTCTCTAATGTAAAAGAAGTTTTAAATATAATAATTAATTACTTTATTAACAATTTATCTTGAATTTAAATATGACAATGGAGAGATGACTTGGCATTTGCACTCTCTAAACATCCTTAACATCTTTTATTTGGATTACACGCTTAAAATAGTTAAATAACACATACATATTTTATTGATGAAATCAACAAGCTCCTAATTTTGTTGAAAAGCAAATTGGCGAATAAATAATGAAATTTAAAAATCTATGTTCTTTATAGATGTCCTGTTACATTGGAAAACTTCTTGAATGCCAAAACGACTGTGATACTAATCTCAATACATCAATTAAAATATCAGATATTAAAGAGTGTGATTTGCAGCTTCTTAGCTTTAGAATCAAAGGTTTTCATTCAAATATGAGGAGAGTATTTGTTATGCACATCATTCAAGATTTCTTAAATTTTACTCCACTTATTATAAGCGTTGTTGTAATCCGTTTGACAAACATCAGAAAATTGAAAAAGCCAACCTTACTACTTTGTCTCTGGATCAATGTCTAAATTTAAAATTCTTAAATAATAGTAAGCTGATTCCTGGACAAAAGCTTTGTCATCAGTGTAAAACATTAGTAAATAAAAATGTGACGGAAAATAATCAATGTTGTGATCCATTCAAACATCACAGGTCTCCCGTTCTTACAAGTCTGATAGTTATCGATGAAAAAATATGTCAAGATTATTTAGTAGGTTTCTCTTTTCAACTGCAGTGTGGTAGAAAACTTTGCACACCATGTTTCTACAAAATTGAATCCAGCGTATCAGATTTCAAAAAGAGCAGTCAACCAATGTCTCAGAATTCTACAGTATCTGACAAATCAGTTGCTGAAGAGAGTCCGATCGCTTCAACATGAATTCTATTAGATTCACAAGGATCGAGTTATCACAGTATAAGTCAAAAACAGCAGCAGTTGAATAGTATGTTTGAAAGTCTAGGCTTATCGCCACTGATTAGAGAAAAATGTAATGATGAAAAATTGAAAAAAAAAAGCAATGAATAGTATACAAAATGTTATTGAATTGTTTACTTCATCAATAACCGAAGTTTTCAATATTCCAATGCCATCTGTGAACTATGTACAAGCTGAAACGGACTCAGTTTCATTAAGAAGTATAATTCAAAACCTGCAATCACGATACAATCAAGAAACAACGATAAGTGTAAAAATTAATTTATTAACTTTATTACCAGAATATTGGAGCTATGAAAATGTATGACAGTATTTTCAATGTTCACGTTATATGTGGAGTACATCATTGCGAATAAGAGAAAGTATAGGTAAGAACTTATATGAAACATTTCTATTAACATGCTTACTATTTTTTATATCTGGTGTTTCATAATGTATATTGATCTTAGGTATACTTGGTAAACCTTTAAAAAGGAAGACATACTCTGTTATCCCTAATGCAGTGAAACAATCAATAATTGAATATTATTACGAAAATAGCAGAATGTGCAGTGGTGTTAAGAAGGGGCCGAACTATCTGTCTTTGTCTAATAGCGTTTTTTATCATTTATGTAAACACTATCCGGTATAACAAGAAAAAAATAGCAGCCCCCGCTAGATATTATTATAATAAGTAAATTTTGTAATAACAACCAAATTTTTTCACTGCGTAGTTTTTGAATAATTAGAGACCTACCAAAAAAAGATAGGTTATATTCTAGATTGCTAGTAGGTCTCTAATTAGTCAAAAACTATGCGGTAAAAAATTTGGTTGTTATTACAAAATTTACTAATTATACTAATATCTAGCGGGGGCTGCTATTTTTTTCTTGTTGTACCGGATAGTGTTTACATAAATGATGAAAAACGCTATTAGACAAAGACAGATAGTTCGGCCCCTTCTTAAAGAGTATATAAAAGTTAAAGCTCCAGGTACCGAGTCTATTACTCTGCAAAAGATGCTTATTTTGCATGACTTAAAAGTCTTGTACCATGAGTGGAAAAAAACGATGAATTTTAACAGTTATCCATCATTTGCTTATTTTGCATCACTTAGGCCAAAAGAGTGTGTCTTTGCAGGAAGCCCTGGTACACATACTATATATGTATGTCCCTTTCACCAGAATTTTAAATTAAAGTTAATTGCAATGCAGTGCGAATTTAAGACAAATGTTATAACCTCTCACAACCTTAATCCTGAAAAAAGATAGCACAAAGTGCTCATGTAAAAGGAAAAGGATAAAGAGGAAAGGTTCTTTTTAAGCTAGACCCGTTTTTAGTGTAGACGCCATGCTACAACTAGTCCGGGGTCTCTATGCTTATATGTTTGTACTAATAAATGCCTCTTATAAGCCACGAGACTCTAACTTTGTTTGTTAAGATTTAACTACTTATTAATGGCCAATAGCACTACATATAAATAAATTTCGATAAGTAACACGTGATTTGAATTTAAGTACTTAAACGTACATTTACCAAGAGGCACTTAATTGAAAATAATATTTGATCAAATTCTTACTAATCGTAAGATAAAATAATGTTAATTAAGATTTTACACACTTAATAAACTCACAAAAGAAATATGCGTGAATTTATTCTTTAATCAATTTTACTAAATTAAGCTTTGATTTTTACTTTAAATAATGTTTCGTTATTGCTGCTACCGGTACGGGGCTGGTGTTTATCCAGCCCCTCGCGGACCTGCAGAATAACCGAAAATAAGAATAATAGCCACAAGTATTTATTTTGAGATAAACTTTATTGAAGAGAGCTGGCCAAAGAGTGCCGTACAAAGATTCGGCTTCGATCTGCTTAAGCGTCGATCAAGCCGCCGCGGCCGCAATCCTCTCCTACTACTAAGTAGAAGGGATACATTTACATATCTTACATTATACTATTACAGGTGCGCTTGGATGTGTGCTTGCGTACGTCACTTTATAGGCGTGTATCGGCGCACATATAAGCGCGTACATATATTCTTATTAATATCCATCTCGCGCGCTGATATACTTTCTAATTGCTACGTCGCGCTGACGCACAAGATAGAGATAGGCTTTTAACGCGATGATTCGAATTCAAGAAAGAATAAGATTATTGCTAATTATCTTTTATTTTATTCTTTTTTCTTACTTATTCTCTCTCAAATTCTCTTTCAATTCTTTATATTATAAATATAATATAAGTGAGGTCACAATGTACTAATAGATAAAACAGTCTGTGCAGTAGATAGTTAGGTTTGTATGTTCAGAGAATGTAGTAGGTGCTCTACAAATACAAGAAAAGAAGAAATTCGACAGTTGCTAATTGAAAACTCCAAAATGACCACTAATACTGAAAATATTAATTATATTAATTGGATACAAGTCAAGACTTCTGAAAATGGCTCATCCAATAAAACGGTATTAGAAAATTTGAATGTACCTTAAAATACATTTTTCCAAGAATTGTCTGATGATTTATGGAATCTCACTAAGCATCACTTTATCTCTGAAAACCGAAAAAATTTCTTAAGTGAATCTAAAAAAGAGTTGGATTTAGAAACTGTTATTATAATCATGGATTTCGCAGAGAGATATCCTTTTCTTGCACAGGATTCGCCTCAAGGATTCTATTTTAATAATACTACAGCAGCAGTTCATCCAATCGTAATGTATTATAAAGATCCAGAGAATCAAGAAGTTAAAGTTCAAAGTTTTTGCGTGATATCAGACACTTCAAAAGAAACAGCCAGTACAGTTAACGTTTTTCTGGAACAAGCATTAAATGAGATAAAAAAAAGATTTTCCTTTTATTAAGAAAATTGTGTATTTTTCTGATGGGAGTCCAACTCAATATAAAAACAAGTAAGTAGAAGTTGATTTGTTTAGAAAATGAATGTTTCGATTTGATGTACTGTTTAAATATTTGAATATATTGTATAAATATTGAACTTAGAAACCATTTGATAAACATGGCCCACCACGAGGATAATTTTGGACTCAAAGTGACATCATACAATTTTTTTTCCACTAGTCATGGGAAGAACGCGTGTGATGGTATAGGGGCTCTAGCTAAAAGGGCGACTCGTAGAGCCTCTATTCAACGAGCCTTGACTGACTACATTATGGATTCTGAACAAACGTTTAATTTTTTGAATGAAAATGTAAAGCAAATAAGGTATATTCATGCATAGTTTTATTTATTCACACATATTCATAAAATATAAAATATTTTATTACTGTTATTTCAAATTTTTTAGATTCTTTCATGTTGATGAAATGGACGTGAAAACAAGAGATAGAAAACTGAAAATGCGTTACGAAAGTACAAAAACTATTCCCAACACGCGTCAACATCATTGTTTTATTCCATTAAATAAAACAACGATGGAAATGAAACTTTATTCGAATGATAATCATTACCGTCAATTTATGTTGAATATAAAGATTTTAATTTAAATAAATATTTTTAAAAAATGTAAAATAAATGAAATTTGCTTTCATATATTTGATACCGAATATGTAAAATATAATTAAAATCATGAAATGTATTTCTAGTAAGTAAAAGATCTTTTTTTTCAATCAACGGATAAATAAAGCTACTGGTGAAAAAACATTTTAAGACATTTAAGTCGTTTTATAAATTAAAAAATTGAAAAGTAGCAAAACAACGACGTTTATCATTTAAAATTTGAATAGATTCTGAATTTTCAATTTAAATTGATATTTAAAAAAATATGAAATACGTAAGATTTGCTTTCACAGATTTGATAAAAATAATATTTGCGTGAAAATAGGGTTTATCCGTAGTCTGCAAACAAGGGTGATATTTAATATTTTTTTCAGTATTGTCTGGATTCCTTGCTAAAAAATACATAATAAATCGTTATTCTACCTTTCTTAGAATATTTGTAATTTTTGGAAGTTTTTTCAGAAAAAAGCTAATAAAATACCAGTTAACGAATTTTACACCTTAATTTTTAAAAATTATTAAAACGGCCCAATCCTTGGTTTCAGAGTATTAAGGAGCTATTCTCAGGGCTTAAATTGAAGGTCTGGCATAGTTATTTATTATAAAATGTATACAGAATGTTGATTCATAATTACAGTGTCTTCAATGAGGGAGCTTGGTGCAGTTTCAGCATTAAAAAACTTTAAAAAAAAGAATATTGAAGGTGTGTAACTAACACGGATAGAGTCTCGACTCCACTTCGCAACATTGTACATTGTTTTACTGATGCTTTAAACTAAAAATTCTGAAACTTTCAAAAGAAAATATTTTTCCTCAGGTATGATTTCAGTGTCTTGAAAATGAGCAAAAAAGCGATTTTTGCGATTTTTTGAAACTTTAAAGTCCTGTATCTTGGTCAATTTTCAACTAAATTAAACTTACCACAAAAAAAAATGATGTAATTTTTTAGAGAAATCGAACCCATCCTGCAGAATTGTCAAAAGTTAAGAGAAAAACACGCTACAACTATTTAAAGGTACACAAAATAGCAAAATTTCATTTTGTGTTCAAAGTTATGTAGACTGGCTTCTGATTAATGAAATTTAACTTAGCAACTCAATTTTTAAAGCTCTTATTATAAGCTAAGAAATGCCGTCTGGTGAATTGGAATATGTCGAAAACTCGAATATTGGCCGAATTTTGAAAATGAGTAAAAAACAGTCCAAAAATGCCTATTTTTTACCTTAAAAAGGTCATAACTCATCGAAAAAAGGTTTATACGGCTGAAATTGGGCATGAGTTCCTAATTTTAATAGTGCAACAACATATTTAAATTTGAAAAAAATCCGTGACCCCCCTGCGCCCACTATTTTAAAAAAGTATTAGAATGACCCATATATATATATATATATATATATATATATATATATATATATATATATATATATATTTGTCTTTACAGATATAACAGTAAATAAAGTACTACATAAACAATATACGCACGTGACTACGAAAATAAAAGTTAAATTATTTAATTGTAATTATTAAATTTCCACATGTGTTATATTATATTTGTTAAAAGAATCGCAAGTTACATTTAGTATTGTTACAATTCAGAAGTGACACTCACAAGGAGAGGTTCCCACGCCCGGGAAACGGATTTAGTTGAAACTGCAGTCATGATTTTTTGATGAAAAAAATGAGCCCGTGTTTTTTCTTTTCGTCAAATAGGCCTCATAGAAAAAAATATTGACATTTTTTAGAAAATATAGTAAAAATGAGCCTTTATAACAACTTGAATAGCGAAACAACTAACACTCTTACAAAAAAAATCAAATGCTTTGATTTAAACCTTATTGCATTAAAAATGCTTTAGTGATTCAAAAGTTACAATTAGAATATGCTCATGAAATATGTAATTGAAATATGCTAATGAAATAGCGTAAAAATCTGATAATATTTTATATGCTATAAAAATTAACAAGTAAGTAATAATTTTCAATAAAGCATAACTTTTGAACTACTGAAGCTTTTTTAATGTAACAGAGCTTAAATTGAAGCATTTGATTTGCACTTTATTTTATTTATCATGTATTTTTTTTTTTTGAGAGTCCTAGTTATTTTGATATTCAAGTTCTCATAAATGCTCCTTTTGACTATATTTTCGAAAAAATGTCTATATCTTTGTCTAGGGGGCCTATTCGACGAAAAAAAACACAGGTTCATTTTTTTTCATTAAGAAATCATGTTTTGCAGTTTCAGCCAAATCTGTTTCCCAGAAGTGGGGACCTCTCCTTGTCAGTTTGGTTACACTTTACTAGTGATGCTTGTATGATGACACTTTACGAGTGACGCTTGTACGGTGACGCTTTAACAGAGACGCTTTATGAGTGACGCTTGCATGGTTACGCTTGTATGGTTACGCTTTCCGGTGACGATTGCACGGTGACGCTTTATGACCGTGCAAGCGTCACGCTTTACGGTGACGCTTGCACGGTGACACTTTGTGAGTGACACTCTACGGTGATGCTTTATGAGTTACGCTTTACGGTAACGCTTGACGATTGACGCTTCGAATACTTATGCGTCACCAATACTACTTGTATGTAGATACTTGTAACAAGTAAGAATAGACTTAAGGAATGTTAATCATATTACGTATCCACTTATTTAAGAACATATACGTATAAAAATATATGCATATCAAGGTTTTTTTCATTTTTGACAAAGGTAAGTTCTGAGACAAGAGACTGGTTTCGTACAAAAATTAAATAATTTTTATTATGTTAAGAACTCGTCGACCAAAGCAGGTTCGGTCGTGACGAATGACATCCCTTGTGCAAAACAAGTAACTTTCTCACTCAAAGTTCTAAATTTTTTGAAGCGTAAAATTTTGAAACTTCTAAATATCCTGTACATACACAAAAATTATACGTGGAATCGAAATTCATTTTATTTTTTATAAATAAATATTTAATTGACATCAAAATATAAGTAATTTTAATATAATTTTTGTACTGCTGTACATATAGTAAATGTAGGTTTATAATATTATTATTCATTTTAATTAATCATTTTTCATAAATAACACTTAAAAATATTTAATACCAATATAAACAACCATAATTTCCGTGATAGAGAGACTATAAAAGGATATACTTTCATAAAATTAAATAAAATCAAATAACATAGATAGAATGACAACTGAACGAGAAATAATCCAAATACAAGATATGATGCAGATCGCACTAGAAGATCAGCAGCGTTTGAAGCATAATTACAAGCCGACAGGAGTTCATAAATTCTTGAATATTTGAACACTTCACACGTAGGCCAGTCAAAATAGGCTATTGTTCTGCCAAAATTAGTAACTGGCAACGACCTATGCGATCATTTAAAAAATAGTCCTTAGATGTTTACTTATATAATTTAGACTAGCAACTATGATTTATTAATTAGTTATTAACAAATTAGTGCAAAAAAACGTGTTTTAGTTTTTTGTTAATAAAACAAAAACTATTTGACGAATCATTATGATGTCGATAGGAAAGTTGTAGAGAATTAAATTATCAACAAAACGAGAGGTCAAACGACCCGATCGGTTCACTAGAACCGAAGAAAATTTGGAAAAACCGGAAAAATTTTCATTTTTTTTTTAAATTCATAACTCTGTTGTTTATGAATATCAAGAGCTGAAATTTGGCACAGAAGTAGATAATTATATTTCCTTTTAACATGCCAAAGGCAGATACTATCGGATAATTAGTTTCTGCGCAATTGCAATTTTATTTTTCGGTATTCTTCCCTTCTTTATATTACCGATTGAGAACATTGAACATACATTTTTAAAACGGTTTTGAAAACTAAAAACAATATACTATTAAACGTATATTCTAAGTTTTCAATAAAATTGTGTAAAAAGGGTGAAATATGCACTCGAACATCGACTTAAACGGTCGAGCGCGCTGTACACAGCAAAAAGTGGGGATGAAGGAGAAACGATATATATAGATATATCGGCGCGCGGTGTGAAACGTTCGATTTTTTAACTGGCTTGTTTTTGGCGATTAATGCACTTATGTTAAAGTGTTTTTTTTTAATTAGGGTATTTTTTACCGAGGAATCTGATTTCTTATTCAGATTTCACGAATAATGAAATCTAAAGGTATTTTACAGATCTCGGAGTTTTTTAAAACTCACGATGCATTGGCTTTTCTAGCTACTAGCGTAACCATTCAAGCCGCTGCAGTACATATACCATATTTTAATGGGACCAATCCACCACTAAAAGATTTTAAACAGGATATTAAAAATGGGAGGCAGTTAATACCCCCAGCTCAAAAGAGGTTACTTTTACGATCAATAATATCCGAATTAAAAGGAAAGGCTAGGCATTCAATATTAGGACATACGTTCAATACAATAGATGAACTTAAGGATCATTTAAAGGGTAAATTTGCCCCTAGCAGGTTATATGACTATTACATTCAAGCTTTAGCTAACGCATGGATGGGACAAAATGTGCGTGAGTATCACGGGCGCCTAACTTATTTGGTAAATTTGGCTCAAGCCTAAGTAAGAGAAAATTCAGTTAAAGAAGAACGGGGAATAAATCAAACCCTGCAACTACAAATTCTAGCCCTTGAAGCTTTTCTAAGAGGATTACCAGATGAATGGAGAACGGCTGTTATTATTGCAAATCCAAAAACGCTTGACGAAGCTCTCAAGTTTGCTAAAAATTCAGAAAAATATTTAAATACATCTAATAATGGCCGCCCTCAGATAAGAATGATCCAAACAGATAGACGATGCGAGGAAAGTGCCCAAATTTGTAACCAGGAACGAATGGGAGATATTTAATCGTAATATTTCTTATTATTACGATCATAACGATATTGTTTTCCCACATACTACAATCGAAGGAGGTCGTATCATTGCCCCTCCACAGCTAAGCTATAAACAAAAGGTATAAAAAACCAATACAGGACCCAATACACCTATAAGTATCTTAAAGAACCCACGATCACAGTCATCTACAAGCAACAATAAACTATCCCAACCACAAAATTCTTATTATCAATACCATTGATTTCCTATACATCCTCCTACATTCTACCCACTTATGTATTATAATTTTTATAACCCTTATACATATAATCCAATGAATCTTGGCTTCACATCGACATATGTCAAATTATAAACAATTTGAACCTCAGAATTCACTAAACTTACCGTTACCTAATCAACAACGACCTTATTACTAAGCACGCAACAACGACTTTCACAAAACTAATAATAACTTTAGACCGACCTCTTTTAGACCCCACGAAAATATGAATACCACTCCTTTAAACTACAAGGGTGCTCGCCGAGCAGACGCACCAAAGAACAATACTCAAACGCCGCGTTCAGCACAGATTCACCTTGTCAGAGCGGAAAAATCTGTTGCGCAAGAACTTGAGTAACTCGCCCCACAGTACAATTAAATGTTCTCTACCTTAACCATTACATTAGATACGGTAGGCACTGAGGAAATGGAAATAGTCGGTATCACACACATTTCACGTGCTACCGTCGACATCACCTCTTACACACGAAGCTATATTAGGCTCACCTTATTTTGAAGATGAGTTAACTAGAGTCTGTTGCAAACTTCGAGCCTTTGTTTTAGCTAGAAAACTGATAGACTTCATACCATTTTTAGAAAGAAAAACCCCAACTTTCGATGAAGAACGTGAATGAATTTTTAATTAAGAAAAGAACACGATAATAAAAAGCAACGAAAGCCAAACTCCTAAGGCTGAAAAATTAAGAAAACCAAAATCTAAGAGTGAACAGAAAATTTTAATGCCTCATAACAACTACCATATATATCTTTCGAAAACAAAACACCTAATAAAACTAGCAAGAAAACGAATCCTGATGGTAAGAAAATTGGTTGTAATATTTTACATCGTTTATCACCGTGCAGTAAGGTAGCTTTAAAGATACCTACTACCAAACAATCAGTTGATGGACAAGCTTATTTACCCAGAGTGAATACAGCACCTGGAGTTTTTTTTAGGGGAAGCTGTAGTAAGAAATAGAAGAAGGGCCTGCTTCGTAATGGTGATTGCCTTTCAAGAAGACGAAGTTGAGATTGAAATGCCTCTACAAGACTCAGTACCTTTCGAACTTCATGAATCATAAGAAGTTTTTGATACAGAAGAAGAGATCGATCACAACCTCAAACAAGGCAGAATAGAATATATAATGAACAGAATGGCACGTGATCATCACTCAAAAAAAGAATTAGAACCAATAAAGGAAATTATTAAAACCTTTCTACATTTATTTTATCTACCTGGAAATATAATATCACGGATAGTCATACTTATATACGACACCGAATAAATACTGAGGACGAAATACCCGTCTATATAAAACCTTATGGATACTTACCAGCTTTACACAAAGAAGTGCGCAAACAAGTAAATATATTTTTACAAGATGGTTCGATATAAAACTCAAACTCACTGTATAACTCTTCTTTATGGATAGTCCCTAAAAAACCTGATTCACAGGGAAATAAACGCTACAGGCTAGTAATAGATTATCGAAAATTGAATGAAAAGACTATTCCAGATGCATACCCACTTACTAATATTAACGAGATATTAGAACAACCAGGTGGAGCAAAATATTTCTCTGTCTTTGATTTGGCTAATGGCATTCACCAAGTTCAAGTTTGTCCAAAAGTCGCAAAAAAGACCGTTTACTACTCCCTACGGCCACTGCAAGTTCACAGTTATGCCGTTCGGATTATCTAACGCGCCACCTACCTTCCAAAGGCTTCTTGATCAAGTAATTTTAGGAATGCAAGAAATAGAAATTTCCGGTTATTTAAACGATATCATTGCTCACGCAAAAGATTAGAACGAATACAAGAAAAATATTAAAGGTATTCAATGGATTATCAAATGCAGGGCTTAGGCTAAGAATTGATAAATGTGAATTTTGAAAGTCAGAAGTCACCTATTTAGGTCATAAAATAGGAAGCTATGGAATCAAACCTGATGCAGGAAAAATAAATGCAGTGAAGAATTTCCCTAAATCTAAAACCATAATTAATGTACAATAATTCCTTGGATTGGCAGGATTTATTCAAGATTTTGCATTAAAATCAAAAGGTTCAAACACGTTATTAAAGTAGGAAAATAAATTTGAATGAACCGAAGGACAACAGAAATGCTTCGAGTCGAAGGGTGACCAAATGTGGCGATTTCGTGCCAAATTAGCGATTTTTTATGATTCTTGGCGCTTTGATTTTTAGATTTGGCGCGTGGCGCTTGTTTGGCGATTTGATTTTCAGTTGCATTTTTTTGGCGATTTTTAACTGAGATCGACAATATTGAAAATTTTTATTTTACACGAAATACCAAACTCGATACTAGCGCTAATATAGAGCTGCAATAGGAAAAACATCGTGATATCAATGTATAGAACGTTCAACTATACTGACTATATGTAGTCGTATACAAATTCTAGTTCTGCATTCGATATATTATGTAATGGAAAAACCGTTAATTAAATTACAATCACATTTAATGGTTTCTAAAATAATTAATAAAATGAAATGTAATTAAATAGTTTTTGTGCAGGTAATATTCTGATGACGTTAGTTATTTTCAATTTTGTCTTGAATCATGTATCTATCTATATTATAAAAGATTTTCGCCGCTGCCGCTGTCAGCCTCTCGAGATCCCTGATCCCTCCTTTTCATTGATAATTTTTAGCTAATTTTTGTTGATTTATCTATATTATAAAAGATTCTCGCCGCTGCCGCTGTCAGCCTTTCGA
This sequence comes from Anastatus disparis, assembly GCA_017163975.1. NCBI lineage: Eukaryota > Metazoa > Arthropoda > Insecta > Hymenoptera > Eupelmidae > Anastatus > Anastatus disparis. The sequence continues at coordinate 4,044,942 of JAFFSR010000310.1, forward strand.
AATCCCCCATTCCCCGCTTAATCCATCCTTTTTACTGATAATTTTTAGCTAATTTTAAGTGATTTATTGTGAATTTTAGTTAAATATTTGATCCGTTATCTTAATTTCAATAAATGAAGCGGATAAAATGATATTTTAGATAACTTATTGCTAAATTTATTTTCAAAAATTAATTAAATAGAAACCAACCCCGCCAACTCTCGCATCACATGAAAAAATTAAAAAAACTCTTTGTATTTGAATCGATTTTTAATTAATATTAAATCTTTTGTTTTTTAAATTAATTTATTTATAACCTATAGAAATTAAATCTTTTGTTTCTTATATAAATGGAAGTAATGGAAAAACATTATTATACAATATTTTAATACACTACTTTTTAAGTAAAAATAAAAAAATTTTAGCAATGGCTTGGATAGGTATTGCATCTATTTTATTACCTGGTGGTACAACGAGTCATAAAGTTTTCAAATTACCATTAGATTTAAAAATACAGAAAATTTGAATGTCAAATTAGATTCGGATAAAAAAAAATTAGAGAATGTTATTTTATGGGATGAATCTTCTATGGTTCCAAAAAAAGCATTAGAACTTGTTGATAAACTTATTCGAAATATTTGTAGATTGGAAAATTACTTTTTTGGAAATAAAAAACTTATTCTAAGAGGTAATTATATGCAAACACTTCCAATCATTGAATATGGAACAAAACAAATAATTATAAATAAAACTTTAAAATTTTCAGAATTTTGGAAAAATTTTAAAATATTTAAATTAACAAAAAATATGAGAAATAATGATGTTAATTATGCAAATTTTTTATTAAAAATTGGAAGTGGTTTAATTACATCATTGAAAATTCCTGAAAATTGGAAAACAAAAGATATATGTACAAAAATATATGGTAATAATATAGATTTAAAAGAAGATTTATCTGATACAATTATACTTTCATCACATAATGAAGACATATATAATATCAATGATAAAATTTTAAATAAAATTAACTCAAATGCAGTAGAATATTATAGTACTGATTACGCGAAACATAAAGGTATTGATCGAACTTAAATAGATGTTGAATTAAAGTTTCCAATTAAATATTTAAATTCATTACGATTTCCAGGGTTTCCAGTACATAAATTAATTCTTAAAAAAATGCGATTGTAATGTTAATAAGAAATTTGAGTGTGAGTGACGGACTATGTAATGGTACTCGGTTGAAAATTATTGATTTATTTAAATTCAATATAAAAGCTGAAATTATTACTGATAATAAAAAAGGTTCAATTATATTTATACCAAGAATAATTTTAGATACAAGTGAACAAACAGCGTTACCATTTATATTATACCGTAGGCAATTTCCAATTTGTTTAGCATTTGCAATGACCATTAATAAAACTCAAGGCCATAGTTTTGAAAACGTAGGAATATATTTAAATAAACCTTTATTTCCACATGGTCAATTATATGTGGCATTATCAAGAGTAAAAAATAGTAAAAAAATTTTTATACAAAATGAAAATGGAAATGTTATAAAAAATATTGTACGGGAAGAAGTATTATAAAAAAATATTAAAAAATTATTTAAAAATCATTATTTAATAGTTAATTTTTCAATATTATAATAAATACATGAAAAAAAATAAATGTTTGCATTTTAAATTTATATACTAATAAAAATTTATAAAAGTCACTAAAAATGTTTTAATTATTTATAATATACAATTTACAATAGATACAAAAAGGGGGGTTGACGAGCGTAGCGAGCAGGGGGTACTCCTCCTAGTATATATTAAAAATAATGATCTGATGACATTTAACCTATTTAAGGTTATAAAATTATTTATGAATTTCTTTTCGTAATTTTAATAAAAAAAGAAAAATTGAGTTATTAAATGCTAAAGATTACGAAATAAAAATTTAATTAACAAACTATATCATGAATAGAATCGATTCATGTATTAAATTTTAATTTATTACTAGCTAAATTTACCTCGCTCCTAACGTCGCTCGGTTGAATTTTCATATATTATATTATTATGTATAAATTAGCCATTTTAAAATGAAAAAGAATTGAACTTATGAATTTCGATATTGAAGTTTCGTACTAAATTAAAATTTTATATTTTTATAAAAAAAGGATTAATTAAAGTTACAATTATTTTACTAAATTGCATTTGAATCTATGAAAAAATATGATAGGAATTCATGGACTTCCGGCCGGCCGGCGTAGAGGTGAGCACGCGGGCATATAGCAGATAAAAAAAGTTGAAATAAATCTAGATAAAGGCGAAGAATAAATATAAGAAATAAAGCTTAAAGAAAGTGAGATAGTTAAGAAACAGTGTAAGTGTTATCTAAAGAAAGAATAGAAAAGAAGATTGGGAAAAGATCAATTAAAAAAAGTGAAACAGTTTGGAGGTTAGAAAAAATAAATATGGCGGACAAAGACAGCGAAGACAGTGAAATCGACGAAAAAAAGGAGGAGAAAAAAAGGAGAGGCAGGCCACGAAAAGAAGAAAATGGAAAAGTAATAAACTCGGCAATGGAAACATTTTTAGAAACGGAAAAATTGGCTAAGAATGGAAAGAGTAACAAATGGAAAGTAATTCATTCGCCGGTAAAAACGAATAGAGAAAGTATATGGCCGGAAGGATTGAATAGCAAACAAGAAGACGCAAGTTTAAACAAAGATAGCTATACACAGACGGAAACAGGTACGGACTCGAGTACGGTAATAAACCAAACCGAAAAGACGCAAGCAACAAGGATAGCAATAGAACTAAGGGAACTTAACGGCAAGATAAAGAATATGGAGGCGAACATAGAAAGTTTAGAAAAAGAAACATTAGCTAATACAGTTAGTGAAATGAAAGAACAGATAAAGGAAGAGAGATTAGCATGCAAAACGGAAATGGAAAAGTTAAAAGAGGAGATAAATTCTTTGAAAAATGATGTAAAAAATTTCTTAAAAAATAAAGAAAAAATAAGCGAAAGAAAAAGTGCAGGGGACGGCGAAGATATAGAAACAAGCAACAGAGACATACTACAAGAATCGGAGGGAGAAGGAGAGGGAACATCGGCGAGCGGGATGATAAACGACAGCAACGACAACATCGTGAATGCAAGAAACGAACCGACATCGGCAGAGGGTGATTTGTACTATAGTAGAGACTACTTAAGCTATAAGCCGGACGCGATAAGTGAGTGTGAACTAATGTATGAATTAAAAGAAAGAAAGGACAGGAAAAAAAGAACATGATAAGGGGCATAAGAGCGGCGGGGAAGGGTTTAAAGGAAGAGATTAAAAATATAATAAAAAATAAATTAGATTTAGCGGTATATATAAAAAATATAAGAGCAATAGGCGGAGGGCTAGTGGAGTTAGAATCTATGGAAAACAAAGTCGAATTAATGAAAAAGAAAGGGTTGCTAAAAACACAAATATATGGGTAGAAGATGATTTAACTGATAGGGAAAGAAAGGTTATGAACTGGCTTAAAATGATAGCAGACGAAGAGAAAAAATACAATATAGAATGTAGGTTAGGTTACATGAAAATAAGAGTGAGAGAGGAATGATATGAATGGAGCGAGAGAGAAGGAAGACTTATAGAAATGGAAACGTATCAGCCCTTTCGAGTATAGAAAAAGAACCGAAATAGGGGGGGAGGGAAAATACATTAAATGCATAACGTGGAACATAGCAGGTGGGAATAAGATGTTTAGATTAGAACAATTTTTGAGGGAATTTGATATTATCTTAATACAAGAAACGTGGGTTGAAAAGAGTAAAGAAAAAGAATTTATGGGGAGGTTAAGCAATGAGTATGTATGGTCAACTAAAGCGGCAAGCAGAAAAAAAAACAAAGGGGAGAGTGAGCGGCGGGGTTTTGGTAGGCATAAAGAAGCATATTCAATTCGAATACATTTTAGAATGGGGCTTCGGGATATATGTAAAAGACATTAATGTAAATAAAAAAAATGAAAGATTAAATGTGATGGTAGTTTATAACAATAGCAAAAATATAAAACTGTATTAGATGAAATAAGAAAAATGATAGAAACAAGTATAAAAATGGACGAAAAAGTTATTATAGTGGGCGATTTAAATGCTAGAATAGGGCTAGAACAGACTGGGTTAGATGGAATAATTTTAGAAAAAAGGAAATCAAAGGACAAAATCTTAAACAGAGAGGGAAGGAAACTAATAGAGTTATGCGACGAATTAGGTTGTTTAATAAAAAATGAAGCAACAAAAGGAGACTGGGAGGGAAATTTGACTTTTGTAGGGGAAAGAGGGCGTCAGTACTAGACTTAATAATTGAATCGGATAACAACACGAAAAGCATAATAAGTGAAATGAAAGTTATACCTAAAATTGAATCGGATCATTTGCCAGTCAGTTTTAAAATTGAAGTAGATATAGAAGGGGGGAAGAGAATAATAGAAATCTAAAATATAGGAAACCAGAATATAAATTAAAGTGGGACAAAAATAAAGAGGACGAATACAAGAACGCGATGGAAAAGAAAGAAATAAAAATTTAGAGGGAAGGGAATAATTGGCAAAACAGGTGGGAAGTACTATATAATCAAATATGGGAGGCAGCACATGAAGTAGGTTTAGTAAAAAAAGTAGGAGGAGCGGCTAAGGTAGGATCAATTGATACACTAAAAGAGGTTAGAACACAAAAGAATAAAACATGGGGGGCATTGAAAAAATGGTTAGACACAGGAAAAGACTCGGACAAAAAAACCCTGACCGAAGAAAAAAGAAAATTAAGAAAAATTAGATGGGAAATATTAGAAGAAAAAAGAAAAAAGAAATGGCAAGAAGTCCATCAAAGTCGAGGCATGAGAGAATTTTGGGAAGCAATAAATAAATTCAAGCCAAAGGAAAGAAAAAAAGGAAAATATATAGAAAAACGGGTATGGCTAGACCATTTTAAAAATTTACTGGGATACAAAAATACAAACTTAAATGATAACAGCAAGGATAATTACAAAGAAACAGAAGAAGCAGAAGCAGAAGAAGTAGAAAGAGTAGAAGTTGAAGAAGAAATGGATATAGGAATGGAAATTAGTTGGGTGGAAGTAGCTAAAGCATTAAAAAAATGAAAAATAACAAAGCAGCAGGTGCGGATGGGTTGGTGGTAGAATTCCTTAAAGGATTAACGTTAAATTGGCAAGTTGAGTTGACGGATATACTAAACAGTATAATGGAAAGCGGGAAACTAACGAAAGGATGGGAGAAGGCCAAGATATATCCTATTTTTAAATCAGGGGAGATAGATGATGTGAAAAATTATAGAGGGGTGTCACTACTAAATGCGGGGTACAAACTACTTACAAATATAATAGCAGAGAGGTTAAAAAATTGGTTAGAATTAAACGATCTGATTAAAGAGTCACAGGCAGGATTTAGGGGTAAGAGAGGGACGAGGGATCACATATTTGTGCTAAATAGCCTTATTGGTAATAAATTAAAAAATAAAAAAGAAAAGTTGTACATAGCGTGGATTGATTTTAAACAAGCATTCGATAGGGTAAATAGGAAAATTTTATGGGAAAAAGTAGAAAAACTAGGAGTCAAGGGAAAGGTATTGAAAATAATAAAAGGAATATATGAAAAAACTTTAAATGAAGTAATCACGGAAGAAGGGACAACAGAAAGCTTTGAAACAAATAGAGGCGTAAGACAAGGCTGCCCATTAAGCCCATCCTTGTTCAACATACATATAGAGGACGTGGAAGATAGATGGGAAAAGAAAATGAAGGAGGGACGGTGATAGGGAATAAAAAAGTATATTGTCTAAAATTTGCAGACGATATCGCTGCAATAGCAGACACAAAAGAAGGAATACAAAGCATGTTAGATGATCTAGAAAAAATTTTGTAGAGAGAACGACATGGAAGTAAATACGAAGAAAACAAAAATAATGATTTTTAGAAATGGCGGAAGAAGAAAAAAAGATGAAAAATTTATATATAAGAAAGAAAAATTGGAAGTGGTAAAAGAGTATAAATACTTAGGTTTCTGGTTCACAGAAAATAACTCGTATAACACTCACGCAAAAAGGTGTGCAAAAAAAGGACAAAGGGGTATAAATATGATATGGGGTATGTGGAAAAGGGCGAAACTGGGAAAATTAAGCGAAAGAATATATTTATTGGAAACGATTGTTAAAACGGCATGTTTATATGGGGCGGAAATATGGGGACGGGAAAAAAAGGAAGCAATAGTATATACAAAGTAGGTATTTAAAAATGGCAATGGGACTAAATGAGAATACACCTGGGTACATATGGAGAATGGAGTCGGGAAAAAATGGAGTTGAAATAGAGGCAATTAAAAAGGCAGCAAAATACATTGTAGGGATTATCAACATGGATAAAGAGAGATGGCCAAGAATATGCCTTAGGGAGGAATTAAGGGGATTAAAAAATGGAAATGCAACTAGATGGGGAAAAGGATTGGATAAAACTCTAAAGGCAGCGGGGATAGGGGAAAAAATAAATTGACAGTTTTCTAAAGAAGAGGCTAAAGGAATTAAAGAAAAGTGGGAAAACGTAGTAAAAATAAAGGTAGAACAAGAAATCCAACAGGATTGGAATAGAATAGATAGGTCAAAGTACTGCGAGGACTACAAGGAAAGGAAAAAAATATGGGGTAGAGAAAACTACTGGGAAAATGGGAAATATGAAGGACACATAAGGGAGCAATGGTCAAGGTTAAGGTGTGGAAACATAGGGAGAAGCGAAAATAAAGGTTTCCGAGACACTAAATGCAGACTGTGTGGAATAGAACAAGAAACTCTAGAACACATATGGATTTGCAAAGTAGGCAAAAATGAAATAAAAAAAGAATGGGTAGAAGGTATAGAAAAATGGAAACTGACTGGTAAGGAATCGGAATTAACTTATAGGTTAAAAGAGTTGCTCCAAGGTAACTCAGTAAAGGCAATGTGCAAATACAGTAGGGAATTCGAAAAAATTGCAAGGGAAAGAGAATTAGCACAGAAAAGGGTAAAAGAACAACAATATTGTGACATATAGCTAGAAATTAAAATGTAAATAAAGCGAGTAGAAAATAATAAAGTGAAAAACTAGAAAGCGTTAGTGGGTATAAATAAAGGTCAAATATTGTAGACTAAAAAGCGATAAGCACGGGATTGTCGAGTGACGGTGATATGTAAAAACATGTAAAATATGTATACATGGAAAATAAATAAATAATTATTATATGATAGGAATTCATTCACAAACCATGAAATAATCGAAAACAGTACCTGACATTTACTAGAACTAATAACTACACTCAGAAAGAAAAGTATTGTTAAAATAGTTAATAAATCCAGTATATCTAATTTATGTACTAAGGTATTTTTAAAAAAAAGTGACAATATATAGGTAATATATTAGTATAAGATAATTTAGTTCCGTAGTACGGGAAAATTCGGTACTATACCAAATAATTTTTGGAATAAGACGCGTTGAAAGATGTACTAATATAGATTGTCTTAATTTATGTACTGAGTATCAATGAAAAAACAACTGGTAATGTTTTTTTGACTACTGACTCAAGTTAGCACATTTTCTTAGGTATTTTCCTTTCTCTGTGTGCGCAATTGCAAATTTAAGATTAAGGTTGAAACTAGATAATCTTTAGTATGCACAAGATTGAGATTTGTCCATAAGGTTCGAAATCATGAACGTGATTTCAGTATTGAGTATAACTTGGAATTGAAGTATCTTTACTTAGGTATCAGCAGATATTTTGTTGGGTGGGATAATGGGTGTGAAATGAGTAGAAAATGGATGTTATTAAATAAAAGGGTAGAAAATAAAAGTTCTATAGATAAGATACGGAGGGTCAACGACTAAATTTTTATAAAAAACTTTATTATATAAAAAGGTCTGTATCTCTTTATATTATAAAAGGTTTTCGCTACCGTTATTGACGCTACCGCAGTGTATAACAATCAATTGTGGCCTCAGCTAGCTATAACATAACTGAAATTTAGCTGAAATTTAGTTGAAATAGAAGCTACAAGTTAGCTAGAAGTTGGGTAAAAAATAGCTGAAAGTTGTATAAAAGTTAGCTAAAAGTAAGTTAAAACTAAGTAGAAGTAGGATAAATTCACCTGAAAATTAGCTGAATTTATTCATGAAGTCAGTTTAACTAAACAAAATTTAGATAAAAATTGACAAAACGTCAGTCAAAAATTATATACCAAATCGTATTATCATGCCATTCGCAAATATATTTAGATTAGAACAATTTTAATAAAAGAATTTTGTCTTTGTTACTGAAAGAATATGTGCTTCATAAAATAATCAATTTAAATTATTACTATTACTACTATTATATTAAAGTGAAGAATTATGACTTTCTTACGTAAATATCTTTTGCATTATTGTCACATAGATACATACACATACACACGTGCACCTTTAACATACAGATACACACGTTCGCCTTTAACATACACATACACACATACACATACACACAGATACACATACGGAATATCCGTCACTCCGTCTACGTCTCTCCAACTTCATGTCTGCGTCTCCGTTTCTCCGTCTTTCTGTCTCCGTATATCCGTCTCTTCATCGCCGTCTTTATCTCCGTCTCTCTGCCACCGTCACTCCATCTCCACTTCTCCGTCTCTCCGTAATTACAATTATATACACTAAAAAGACATGGGCGCTCTCCCCGCCACACTGGTATGTCTATAGCGGCGCTCCGTTTTTCAATCCGCTACGGAGCAATACCGGCACTCGAGCAGCGCCGGTTTGAGCAGCGCGTAGTAAGCCGTATGTGCGGTACTATATATGCATATGCCGTTCGTAAGCGCGCTGCTATAGTTTCGGCGTTGGTTTGAATTGTACGTAAACTGTATGCACGGCAGTTTGCTAATTTTTTATGAGCGCACTGCGAAGATAAAATAAATTTGAATACACACGCATATATATATATAACTAATTCTTTATTTTTTATACATAGAAAATTGTTCGTAAAATCTATAGGAATTTGTTATTATTGAAAAACAAAAATTAATTTCGTATTTTAAATAAATATTAGAGAATAGCATATGATAACTTTGGTTGGAGTAACAAAATCATTATTTACATAAAAAATATAAAATGTTTTTTTGTAAAGACTTACGGAAAAAATTAACCAGTATTCTTTTCTTTTTGGCAATAAAGAAAAAGTGTGTTATTAATACTTTGAATCTTCATCAAAATTTTAATTGACTGAGCCGTTAAAATAGTATAATATTTTCCTTATTTTCTATGATATTGTAATTCTAAATACTATGTTTTCAAGAAGGTGCTTACCTTCTAAAATGAAAAATCACAACAAAAAGAAAGAAAATTACATACTTTTATATAAAAAATTTTTTTACATTTCGCTATTTCGTTGTTTGCAAAAAAATGATGTATAAGTACTTTTTTATTTAAAAAATGGAATAAATCAAAGATTGTAAAACTAGAGTACCAATTAGTCAAAAAATGTCAATTTAAAAAAAAATTTTTACGCTTTCAATATTTGAAATTCTTATTTTTAATCGACATATGATCAATATAATTTATAAATCTAAAATTATTATTACTTTCTTTGTTTGATATTTTTTTTTGCGTAAGTCATTATTTTCAAGCAGTCATTTAGTACACATATTTTTTAAGTTTAAGTTTTTGTGCTAAAAATACTGTAATACATTTTGATTATTTTAACATTGAAAATTGTAAACATTGCATTCATAAAAAAGAATTAAAAAAATGTGTTGTGATTTATAATTAAGCTATATAAAAGATAGCTTTAATTTTTTAAGCATCAGATACTAAAGGTAGCATGGAATCATTAATATATGAATAAATAAATAAAATTATAATCAATAAGATCACATAAACATGATAAAATTAGAAATAAAAACAGTTAACATGTTCGCATAAGCATTATATTTTCAAATTTTTTATTAATATAAAATCATTATATTTTTGATAATCTCATGACTTTGATATTTCTTAAAAAAATCTTCCATTGTTTTCAATACTAAATAAACACTCTAAATAATTCACATACACTAAATCTCTCTATACTATAATAGATTTTCGCTGCTGCCGCTGTCAGTCTCTCAACTTCCTACCTTAACTCTTCCTTTTTACTGATACATTGAGCTAAATTATGGTAAATTTTACCTAATTTATCGTAAATTTCAGCTGATTTATTGTGAATATTAGCTGAAAATTTCATTTTTTAGCTAATTTTAGCTGATTTATTGAGAATTTTAGCTGAAAAATTAATATTTTAGCTAAGTTTAGCTAATTTATTGAGAATTATAGCTAATTTATATTAATTTTAGCTAAAATTTTAATTTTTTACTTAAAATCTGATAAATCAGGTCAATTTGATTTCAATTATTATAAGATTTATTTTTCTTTTTATATTATAAAAGATTTTAGAAATTTACAAATAAGAAAATATTTGTTTATGCCAGATAAATGAAATAAGAATTGAGCTTTTAGAAGTTGGGAGGTGATTCTCGGAGCATAATGCGAAATAAAGATCGGTTAGAGATGGTGACCATAACAGCTATTAATGTGCGCTGTATAAATAAATATTTATATAATGTTATATTCTATATTATGTGTGCATTATTAATTATTGAAATATAAAAAATGTATAAATGTATATAAGTACATAAATGTAAAATTATTACAAGGGATTATATACATTATGAAATCTATGTATTAAATTCAAAAGGGGGGTTGGTGAGCAAAGCGAGCAGGAGGTATATATTATAAAAAGATTTCGCCGCCGCTGCTGTTGCTGTCACTGCCGCTGTGTATAAGAATTCGATTTGTCTTTGGTTAGCTAGAATTTAGCTAGAATCTAGCTAAAATTAAGCTTAAAGTTAGCTGAAAATTAGCCAAAAGTTACCTAAAAGTTGACTAAAAATTAGCTAAAATTTATGTTAATTTTAAGCAATTTTAGGTAAATTTTGGTTTGATTTCAGCTGAATTTCAGCTGCATTTTAGATCTATTTATATTATATTCTCTCTATACTATTGAAAGTATATCGCCGCTGTCATCGCTGTCATCGTCAGAAATGTGTCCCTCATTTTTGGACTTACATTACAGCATTGAATTTTGAATCTTTTTACTACTAGACTGACATTTGATAAAACATTTATAAATCAATTACTGACTTTATTCTTTATTTAATATTATAATAAAACATATACACGTAGCCCTCATAACACACAACATTTAATTATTAATTCTGGCCTGGTATAAAGCTAGGACTTCACAGATGATTAGATTCATTGAAAGATCATTAAAGATTCACCTCAAGAAAACTTTTGAATAATTAATATTATTTAGTATTTCAAATAAAAGTTACATAAAAAAATTGCAAATTCTTAAATTTTTTTAAAGTTATAAAAGCAAAATGGGGTTGGCGCACTTGAGCGCAGGGGGCTTGCCCCCTAGTGGTGTTTTAAAACTCTTTATTATAATCGAGAAACGCTTTTTATAATCACTGCATATGTATACAAATACTTGTTAACCGGTATACATTTACGTATACTTCGAGAGGCCATGAATATATAACTGATATAGACGCATAGATCCGCACTGCAAGAGGGCGTTTGCGGCACGCTCAAGGCGCACATCGGCGCCGCTACGGCTCCGCTTTCACTAACTATACGGAATGTAAGTTTTGGCGTAAATACAGTCAGGTGCAGTCTTTTTGTCTAATATTATTTTATTATAGGAAATATTAGTCTAGACCTAATTAAGAGTCATGATTCAAGTTACAACGTCATTAACTAATTGTTTATTATTAATAAAATTATCCTATATTTGAATTTAAATTGAATTTTTATTTTAATTGACAAGGTAGCATTTGTTTAAAAAAATAATAGCTAAATTCTAATCAATAGTTTTATGTAATGCATACTCTTTTTCATACCAAAGAAATTTGTCTTATCTTCTTTTCCCTTCTTTTCATGTATATAGATAAAACGTACATAGTTCATTAATGGTTTTTCATTAAAAAAATTATTGAATGTTTCAAAATAAATTGAATTTTTATTCTAATTAAATTCTATATGATTACCCTTTAGCGTCAGTAGCTTAGACAATAGCATTTATCTATAAAAGCTTATTAGTAAATGAATAGGTAATAGTTTTTTTAATATAATGAAAATGTTAGTCACGATTTAATTAAATGTCCTGATATAAGTTAATATGTTACTTAATTAATCGTCTCTACATATGATTTGAAGAATAAGGAAGATGAGCTAAGGAAGAGCTAAAACAGCGTAAAATAATATCAGAGATAAGAGCAGGTTGATGTTGAGAGACTGCGGATTTTATCAAAAGAACAGTGAAGTTAGTGTATACGTTATCCAAGAGATGGCGCTATCAGCGTTAAAAAAAAATATGATCCCTCTTGCAGTATGTAATTGCGCCAAAAAAGAATAAGGTTATGTTGCAATTAAAAATAAAACCAATTGCAATGCAATTGTGCACAATATAGTGCACTCAAAACAACACTCAATAACACAAGCAGGCCCACAGCAACTTTCTCAGGCAGCAGCAGAGTCCACAGCAGTGTCAGAGATAAAAGCAGGTTGATGTTGAGAGACTGCACTTTCACAGTAAGAAACCGTCCAGAGTCCAATATGCAATTGCAAAAATGCAAATGAATGAGGCCAACACTCTCGGACTCCAAGTAGGACGATTCCCTGCAAAAAATTCCACTCCGCAAAGTGAAAAAATGCTGTTTAAATAAGTTTCAAGAGGAGCGAAAAAAAAATACGTATAGCGCTACTTACGGCAAGAGAGAGAGAGAGAGAGAGAGAGAGAGAGAGAGAGAGAGAGAGAGAGAGAGAGAGAGAGAGAGAGAGAGAGAGAGAGAGAGAGAGAGAGAGAGAGAGAGAGAGAGAGAGAGAGAGAGAGAGAGAGAGAGAGAGAGAGAGAGAGAGAGAGAGAGAGAGAGAGAGAGAGAGAGAGAGAGAGAGAGAGAGATTCTCTATCAGATAAGAAAAAGTTTTTTCAAATCGGTGAAGAAATGATGGAGGTATAAGGTAACAGACATAAAAAAAAAAATTCAGTTGAATTGAGAATCTCCTTCTTTTTGAAGTCGGTTAATTAGTAAATGAAAATGTTTCTTTTATTACGGGATTTCACGCAAAATCAATGACTACACAGAGAAAATAGTTTTTTTTAACTTCAAAAAAGGTGTTTTTGAATAGAAGAAATGCGGTGCAAGAAAATGAATTTTTTTGAGTCGGACAAAAATCATTTTCGAATTAATGAAATATTTTTCAAACTAAAAAAAACACTTGGAATATTCTTCAAGAAAATATTATATTTCGAAAAAAAATATTTGATTCTATAAAAATATCTTATTAACTTCAAGAAATTAGTTACTTCAGAAATAATGTTAAAAATCAGTATTTTTCCTTAAAACAATGCTATAATATTTTTTTAATACAAAAATTTAAGATTTATTTAAAATGATTTTTATATATAAATGAGAGAAAATTCTTACATCAAATAATTTTTTAATCCCAAGACATTATTTTTAAATTAAACGAATTAGTTCATGACTTCGATAAATTTATCTCTTTTCCACAATAGAATCTTTGTTGTTGCAAAAAAGCGGTGTAATTGATTACATTTCTTTACATTAAAAAGAGGATTTCGAATAGAAAAAAATGATTGTCGGAATTAAGAGAATATAACTGAAAAACTCTTAAAATTTTCTTATTTCAATCAAGTAATTATTATTTTGGTTTAAAATGTACCTTTTAGTAAAAAAATTTTTCATGACAATTATTTATAAACATAATGACAAAAAATAAATTTTAATGAAAATAAACATTAAGAGCATATCTAGTATATAGTCGTATATCTCTCTCCTTTTCTAATCAAAGAATTAATTTTTTTGCAAAAACTAATAATTGTAGCAAAAAATAAGAAGATTAGATATTGTTTTATTTAAGATAGTCCCATTTTGCATCATAAAAAGCAATATTCTCTTTAATGAGGAAAAATTATTTTCATCGATCCTATTCGAAGAAAACCTTGAAAAACTTAAAAAATACAGGTTAGAATGGACAATTTAGTTTTTAAAAGTTTTCTTAAAATAAAAGCGATAAAAATCATTTTTCCTCATAAAAGAAAATATTGCTTTTTATTATACAAGATGGAGCTTTCTTCTTATTTTTTGCTACAATTATTAAGTTTTGCAGAAAAATGAATTTTTCGGTTAGAGAAAGATAGAGATATAGGACTTGCTCTCAACTGTTCTAAGAAAATATTTCTTTAAATAAAAAAATAATTCTTTTAACCCTTTCATTCATGCAATTCAATTCACTTTTTCGTATGTATTTGTTTATAATAATAATTAATAGTTATAAATTTATAAAATATCATCAGCATTATAAATAGTAAGGCTATGTGTATCTGAAAATACAAAAAATCCAAGAATCAAGCATGATATTGCAAAAATATTGGGGTAAAAAAAAAGAAAATTAGGTAGCCGATATATCGGCTCCTGTGACTGTAAGGGTTAATCAAAAGAGTTTCAGTAATTAAAAACAAATTGAAATTTATATTGCAGAAAAAGAACTTGAATTTGTTGAAATATTTATTTGAACTAATATTTTAAATCTACTTGTAACGAATTATTTCTATACTTGAAAGTGATGTTTCATGTTTTCAGAATAATATATTTTTCTACAAAAAATATTTGTTGGGCTTGAAAAATTCAGATATATTTTCAAAGAAATATATTTATTCAATGAATAGTTACTTTCATTTGGTACGAAGAAATTAACCAATACAAAATATTTGTTAGATGCATAAGAATATTTTATTGAAGAAAAAAAATTTTATTCGAATTATTTAACTTAATTTTTATTTTGACATTACGTGATATAAATTTGAAATAAAATTAATAATATTCAGATGTGAGATATTGTTAAGTTTAAGAAATATCTTATGTATGTTGAGAAATATTTTATTGATATTTAAAAATTTTATTTTTACTGACCGAATAAATAATATTGATACAAAAAAAATTTCACCGATAGCCAGAAAGAATATATTCAATACAATAAAATTTTTTCGTTACTAAGAAATTTTTTTTCAGTGTACCTATTAGATCAAGTAACGGTTGTATCATCTGTCTTTTATTCTTATCACGGATAGATAAAGACAGAATTAGGTTAAAGTAACAACCGCTACTTGAGTTAGGTCTATGAATAGGAGCCTAAGATCGTCTATGATAATAAAAATTTATATGGTTGGAATATATGTTCAAAATAGATAACAAATATTATTTTATTGCTTGAGAAATAATAAATTAATAAGAAAAAATTTTTATTTCTTATTCATTTTTTAGTCTATTTTCAATTATAACAAATTTTATTAAAAATAGAGCAATTTATTTTAACATATTTTAACAATGAAAATAATACTTTTGATTTATTTAGAAATAACACTTCTAATTATATTTAGATAATGAAAATAATTTTAATTTATAAAATTCATAGTAAAGGATTAAATATTTTTATCTTACCTGCAAGAGACAAAATGTTGGCTCTCCAATATTCGCCTTTGAGACTCGAAGGATTACAGTAAAGTTGACAGTGGTGATTTTTAACAAAGTGAAATCCGTTATCAAAGTCCTCACAATCGTCTTGCACAAAAAACTCAAGGGTATCTTTTTCGTACTTTTATAATACATCAGCTTTGTTCCAAATGCTTCTCAGGACTGCGCAAGATGTATTCACAAAATTTATCAAGCGTTAGATAGCTCTAAAGAAGCTTTTTAAATGGTCGATACAGCTTATCTATAAATGAACCCCCAGTATGTGCAGTAGATTTTCGGATACAAAAATATACTGAGCATTACTGGTGCACAACTTCGAGAAGCGTGTGGAACACAGCCTTTTGTATGTGAACGTAATTTCGTAAGCAAGACAATGAAAAGTCTGTGCACGCATTCATACGATGTAATACATATATATTACAAATGAATTATATGTATATTACAAATGTATTTATATATATATATATATATATATATATATATATATATATATATATATATATATTATATCTAATAAATAATATCTTACTTAGAAAATATATCTGAATTTTCCAAGTCCAAAAAATAAGTTTTTGTAGAATATATTATTTTGAAAACATGAAACATCACTTTTAAGCATAGAAATAATTCGTTACAAGTAAATTTGAAATATTAGTTCAAATAAATGTTTCAACAAATTCAAGTTCTTTTTCTGCAATATAAATTTCAATTTTTCTTTAATTACTTAAACTTTTTATTTAAAGAATTATTTTTTTATTCAGAGAAATATTTCTTCAAAACAGTTGAATGTTAATTTTAATTAAAATTTATTTTTTGTGATCATGTTTATAAATAATTATTGTCAAAAATTTTTTTTTCCTGAAATGTACCTTTTTAATCAAAATAATAATTACTTTATTAAAACAAGAAAATTTTTTAAGTTTTTCAGTTATAGATTTTTGATTCTGACAATTATTTTTTGTCAATTCGAAATCCTCTTTTTAATATAAAGAAATGTAATCAATTACACCACTTTTTTGCACCAACAAACATTCTATTGTTGAAAAGAGATAGGTTTATCGAAGTCATGAACTAGTTTGTTTGATTTAAAAATGTCTTTGGATTAAAAAATTATTTGATGTAAGAATTTTTTTTCATTTATATATAAAAATCATTTAAAATAAATCTTAAATTTTTGTATTCAAAAAATATTATAGCACTGTTTTTAGGAAAGTTTTACTGATTTTTAACATTATTTCTGAGGTAACTAATTTCTTCAAGTTAATAAGGTATTTTTCATAATCAAATTAATGAAGTTAAAAATAAAATTTCATTTCTTTAATATTAAGAGACAAAGATATGCGCCCTGATCTAGGATAAATTTAGAACAAACGTGCCTGTTTTCTTTTAATATCTTACAAATAATACATGACTTTGATTAACAATTATTAATTATTTTATTACTTAAGGGGAATCCTCATATCGACATAGAGTTCTACCTTATCTACATTGAAATTATGTATTTTAATAAAAATTTAACTATTCATGACTGAAATTCGTAGAAGAGCCACATTCTTAACATGCCAAAGAATTTATTTCAACGTAAAAAGACAATATAAGGGTAAAAATAAAGGCAAAAACTGCTTAATACAATTAACTTTTCAATGTAGTTATGAATAATCGTATTATGCAGTTTTTGTTTTCATTTTCACTTTTATTCTGTCTTTTAACGTTGCAATAAATTCTTTAGAATGTTAAGAATGTGCCTCTTCTATAAATTTTAGTCAAAAATAGTTAAATTTTTATTACAATGCATAATTTAAATGTAGATAAGGTAGATCTCTGTGTCGGTATGAGGACATCCCTTAATAATGTCAATTTATTTTTGTCTTTTATGCTATAATATTGAAGAAATCAATAATTTTTAAAAAAATTATATCTTTTTATTACTATTTAGTTTTTAAATAACACTAATTTAAAAATTTATTTTATGACACAATATATAAAAAAGTTAAGATTTAGATTAGAACAGGACAAAAATAAATGATCTATTATAAAACAAAATTTTTAAGGGTTTGCTTTAGACCTACCTTAATAATCAAATAGTACCTTATGCACCAAGTACATTGCGCACGCGGTGCATATACTATTTTATAATACGAGGGGCGTAAAATAGTCATTTTATGCCCCGAGTGTTATAAAATAATTTTAAAATAAATTTCTTTTTTTTTCATATAAAAAAATATCAGAATTGTTTGTAATTCCTAGCGAAATAAAAAAAAACATTATTTGAAAAGTTCGAAATGATTTCAAACAGTGTTTAATAGTTTTGAATTTTTTATTTTTGGAAGTTATAAATTATTTTAAATACTCAAAATAATATAAACAATTTTGAATTAAGGGGATGTAAAATACCGACATTACAGTTTTCCAAGTTATTGGTTCTTAATCAAAGATTTTTAAAAATATCTCTATATTACAGTCTTCTATTTCTACTAATAAAGAGCCTAATATAGAGATATTTCTGAAAATTTTTGAATAAAGATAAAATATTTGGAAAACTGTAATATCGGTAACTATGTAGAAATCATATACCCTATTACATCCCCTTAATATAAACTATTTCTTACTAAGTTAACCAGCTTTGAACAGTTTTAAACAGTTTTAAACACTTTTTAACAGTTTTACACAGTTTTAAACACTTTTAAACAGTTTTGAAAAGTTCGAAATGATTTCAAACAGTGTTTCATAATTTTGTGTTTGTGAAAATTTTCTTATATATATATTGTAATGGTTATTTTGCCCGTTACAAAAAAGAAATATAGCTATTAATCTAATATCAAATTTTGCTAAGTCTATAAATCTTATTAAAAGTAGAGTTGCCACCAACTCGTTAGAAAATAATCATATATCTATATTGCGCAGCAAACTCAATGTGCTAGTCAGTCAAAAGTATATTGACTTGCGACGCGGCTTTATACTATATACTCGTCGCTGAGCGTCTCTCTCTCTCTCTCTTACCTGATCGAGAGACGCGATGCCGGTAGCACAGCTTTCCTTATTTTTACACAAAAATATATATATATATATTCTATGATATTAAAATAAGGACCGTGGAGGCGTTGGGGTAAGCAAATTGATTCAGGTCTTTAGGTTAATGTGAATTTATTAAATAAGTAAGAAAGTAATACAATAAAATAGATTTAGATAAAAAGTAAGAACAAAGTTTATTAAAGATAATTCTAAGGGGGGAACGCGACGCGAACTAAATTACGTTGAGATATTGTAACGAACGCGCGCACTCTCTGTGTTAAGATTTCTTCGAGGAAAGGAATCTCAACCAAATAGATATAACAAGATGAACTTACGAATACGCGTAGAAGCTTCTATGATAACCAAAATACATACGCTGAGATATATCCCGCCGTTGGCCAACAAAAGACGCGAAGCGCTGCAACCTGGTCGCTGAGGCTCGTAGGAGACAGCCGATATATGCCGGACACTTGAGAATGTCGATTTCTCCGGGAAACTCTCCAATCGAAGCAAGAACTTTCTTATGTCCGTCGTCTCCTCCGAATGCCGTAGGCGATCTCTCTTAACGCTTTTATAATCTATTACAAAACACAAGGTAAGCAATCACTAGGATGCGTACTCTTCGAACGCAAGAAAATGTCTGCCGCGCCGACGCTTCCTTTTTTCTCGCTCGTTTAGCTGACTCTTACCATACTAACCTACGACGGTACTCATGACAGCACGCCGAGCGGTTTTAAGTCCTAGAGCGCGCTGGATTCGAACGTGGTAATAGGAATACCGTGACAATATATATATTAAAATTTATATAATATATACGAGAAAATGTTCACTTTAGTTTTAAATTATTCTGTATAGTTCAAAATTGTTTAAAAATGTTTAAAACTATTTATAACTGTTCTAAATTTTACACTTAAAAACTATTTTGATCAGTTTCAAACAGTCTTAAACAGTTTTAAACAGTTTTAAATGATTTTAAACTATTTCAAACAGTAATGCACATTTTATATTTTTACTAGGGATTGGAGATATCTTCTTCTTCTCTATTTTATTGACAGTGGGTCTCTTTGTCGCTGTGGACTGAGACCCGTGATTTCACTTTACTCATATAAATTTTATTGCCCAGGGGGACTTTTTAATTGGTTTTTCCTGGTCTCTTAGTTCTATTTTATAGAGAAAAATTCAGAAAAATTTTTCGGAAATTTCCCTGGGGATTAAAATTTGATCCACTACAGCATGAGCCGAAAGCCTCAGCCCCTGCGCTTCCACCACTTCTACTTATGAGTATGAAATTATTTTAAATGAATGATAAGCGGAAGCGTGTAAAGAACAAGCCGAGAAAAATAATCCCTACTAAAAATATTATATGAGCTCTGATGTGAGATCTCATATGAAATCGCCTATGAAATCTCATATATATTGAATTTTGAAAATCAAATAAATATATGTGAGATCTCATATCAGATCGCACATATATTTATTTTATTTTGAAAATTCAACGAATATATATTCGATTTCATATGCGATCTCATAGGCGATTTCATATGACATCTCATATGTGATCTCGTGTGCGATCTTATATGAGATCTCATATTTTTTATTCAATTTAAAAAATTTTAAAAAGATATTTATTATTTTCTTATTTTGTTCTACATTAGTACAATCATTTTAGTTAAAATATAAAATCCTTTAGAGCTGTTATTTTCTTATGAACTTAGATCGCAAATTAGATATCATTGTTGGCAAACCTAATCTTAAAATACTATAAATTGAAAATTTGTATATAACTTTTTAAGTATAAGATTTTGGTAGATTTCTTTAGTTGTCCGCACTAAAGTTGATTCCAACTAATTTTTTATTGAAATGAAAAAATCCGATCAAATGCACCAATCACTTAAAAACTTGGATCAGAAATATTATTAGAAGGGGAAAGCTTCACTATGCCCTTAATGTATTTAATTACACTAATATTATAAATACGTATTCGAACACTATAACATCATCATATGAGATAAATTGAATGGAGCCATAAGACCCAATGCATCTTGCCCGGGGTCTGTAGTTCTTATTTTGGCCATTTTTTAAAATTTGCATTGTATTTCATGGCATCATTTTCCAATTAAGAGCAGGTCGAGTATATCTGTCCTTTTCTAATCTAAGAATTGATTTTTTTACAAAAACTAATAATTTTAGCAAAAATCCCATCTCGTATCAGAATATGCAAAATTTTCTTTCATAAGAAAGAATCGATTTATTTCTTTATTTTCAAGAAAACTTTGGAAAACTCAAAACTTAAAGGTTAGGGTAAATAATTTGCTTTTTCAATGTTTTCTTGAAAACGAAGCAATAAAATTATTTCTTACTTATCATAGATTACTTTCTGTATCGCACTAAAGAAAAATACACATGTTTACATCAGCTCTATCACGCGCTGAATTTTTCGCTTCACAACAATATCTTAGACTTTTCAAACAAGATTAGCATCGATAATTATTCTACATGTATATGGCAAGAGTTATTGACAAAATTAGAAGTATATTAATGTCTTAATAAATTGCATATCTGTGTATAAAAAATATTTCATAATCTTCTCTCATCTGCAGCGCCACCAAGCGGTAAATGGTTCCGACCTCCTCTTAAAGATCAGCTTTCGACTAACTTTACTGATCGAAAATAGCTAAAAAAGATATTTAGTTTTTATTTATTTTTTTTTGCTTGTTCTTTGAATTTTAACAAATTTACACGCTTCCGCTTCTCATTTATTAAAATGAATAGATATTTACAAGTGAAAGAAATTCTGATATATGTTTTGATTAAAAATAAACGAAATTACTTCTTTTGTTACTTTCGATCAGTAAAAAATGTCTAAGACCTCGTCTGAAACTGACCTTTAACATAACAAACAGTATAATAATAAAATATGTGTATTACCTTACTTTTAAGGTTTAGACTTACATCACCTACAAATATAATTCTTATTATAAGAACTATGTGAATAGTCTGTATGAATATAATTATATATTATGGTTTAAAATTGTATTCAAGCACGCTTTTAAAATTTTTCAGATTACGTTAGATTCACGACTGAATTAGGAAAACAAGCAATAAGATTGCGATAATACTCTAAAATAAAAGTAAAATCAATAATTCTTAAGAGGAGGTCACGTATCTCTGTCCTTTTCTAATCAAATAATTAATTTTTAGCTAAAAATAATAACTTTAGCAAAAAATAAAGAGAAAGCCGCATCTCGTATAAGGAGAAGCAAAATTTTCTTTAATAAGAAAAAATTCATTTTATTGCTTCGATTTCAAGAAAACCTTGAAAAACCAAATTGTTTACCCTAACCTCTGTGTTTTAAGTTTTTCAAAGTTTTCTTGGAAACGAAGCGATGAAATTAATTTTTTCTCATCAATGAAGATATTGCTTTTTTCGATACAAAATGCGGCTTTCTCTTAATTTTTTGCTAAAATTATTAATTTTTGTAATAAAATTAATTCTTTGATTAGAAAAAGACAGATATACTCGACCTCCTCTTAAGTTATAAAAACCTATATTATTTAAATCTGTATGATATGTAAAAATAATTCATCAGTATGATAAAAAAGAGATATTAAGTACTAAGTCACTGTCAGTTCATTGAAGGTAGTTAGTCATGAGTCAAACTTTCTGAAGTGGGCCACTAAAAATCGAGTAGTTGAATTTAATATAATTTTTCACAGATAATTGAAGGTTTATATGTCAAAATCAATGTCTTAAAATATTTTTGGAAAATTTCAATTTTTGAAATATTTATAAACAAATGAATTTTTTTTCGCTATTTTGATAAAATAGTGATTTCTCAGCAACTATTCGATAAAAATTAACGAAATTTGGTTTACATATGTATTAATACTAATAGAATAATATACTAAAAACTTTTTTTATAAAAACCGAAAATTATTTTTAAAAAAACCATTTTGCAATAAGCTATTGAAAATTTATTCAACTTCTCCTAAGGCTAGGAAATTTTTTCAGGGGGGATTTGATTTTTAAAGCATAAAACTAAAAATACGTGGAAGAAAATTTTAGTGCACTTAATTAGAAAAATAATTATGCATTTTTAAATATTGGAGTATGAGCGCAGACTGACTGGTTTTTGGCTTGTAAAATGAAAACTACTAAGAGAATTACTATGGTGTCAATAGAAAATTTGTAGAAAATTAAATTATCAAGAAAATGAGAGGTCAAGCGATCTGATCGGTTTATTAGAACCGAAAAAAATTTGGAAAAACGGGAGAATTTTTCGTTTTGTTCAAAAATTCATAACTTTGTTATTTATGAAGATTAAGAGCTGAAATTTGGCATCGAAGTAAATAATTATATCTTCTTTTAACGGTCCGAAGGCAGATCCTATCGGATTATTAGTTTCTGCGCATTTGCCATTTTAATTTTTTTTACGCTTTTTTTTGTCAGGTTGTTATTAATTTTTAAAATCGTTGTACATACTTTTCCAAAACGGTTTTGAAAACTAGAAATAAAATACTATTAAACATAATTTTAAGTTTTTATTAAAATAGTGTAAAAAATTAAAAAAATTAAACGCTTCACGGCACGCGCCTGTATATCTATATTGCTTCCCCGTACATCCCCACTTTTTACTGTCCGTCGCATGCTCGGCCGTTTACATTGATGTTATATAGTGCATATTTCATAATAAAAACTTGGAATAATGTTTAATGGTATTTTATTTCTAGTTTTCAAAACCGCTTTTGAAAAGTATGTACAACGATTTTAAACAGTAATAACCTGGCAAAAAAAGCGTAAAAAAATTAAAATTGCAAATGCGCAGAAACTAATAATCCGATAGTATCTGCCTTCAGACCATTAAAAGAAGATATAATTATTTACTTCGATGCCAAATTTCAGCTCTTAATCTTCATAAATAACAAAGTTATGAATTTTTGAACAAAACGAAAAATTCTCCCGTTTTTCCAAATTTTTTTCGGTTCTAATAAACCGATCAGATCGCTTGACCTCTCATTTTCTTGATAATTTAATTTTCTACAAATTTTCTATTGACACCATAGTAATTCTCTTAGTAGTTTTCATTTTGCAAGCCAAAAACCAGTCAGTCTGCGCTCATACTCCAATATTTAAAAATGCATAATTATTTTTCTAATTAAGTGCACTAAAATTTTCTTCCACGTATTTTTAGTTTTATGCTTTAAAAATCAAATCCCCCCTGAAAAAATTTCCTAGCCTTAGGAGAAGTTGAATAAATTTTCAATAGCTTATTGCAAAATGGTTTTTTTAAAAATAATTTTCGGTTTTTATAAAAAAAGTTTTTAGTATATTATTCTATTAGTATTAATACATATGTAAACCAAATTTCGTTAATTTTTATCGAATAGTTGCTGAGAAATCACTATTTTATCAAAATAGCGAAAAAAAATTCATTTGTTTATAAATATTTCAAAAATTGAAATTTTCCAAAAATATTTTAAGACATTGATTTTGACATATAAACCTTCAATTATCTGTGAAAAATTATATTAAATTCAACTACTCGATTTTTAGTGGCCCACTTCAGAAAGTTTGACTCCATAATGTTCTAAGACATAAATAAAGCTGCAACTGTTTTTACGGCGACATGCAAATTGTTTAACAATTGGTAAGACGTGTTATGCCGTAAATCTAAACCAGATGCAGCGTGCGTCATAGAACGACACTACATATTGATTAGAAAAACTGTCATTAATCAGTGAAATGACCCCGAGCCTCGTATACATGATTTCGTCTGTGATATGCAAAAAGTAACTGAATTTGTAAATACACAAATTCTGTACAAACCTTTGTAATACGAACGGCATCGCTCCAGACCTCACTGAAAAATGATGGCCTTCTCGAGTGTGAAAGGCAATATGCGTAATTGTAGTGACTAGTATCTTAATTATTACTTGTTAATATGGTTTAAATCTTCGTTAAAAATTTGTTTGTTTTTATTATTATTATTTAATCGCCAGGAATAATTATGCTCAAATATAGTTTAAAACCATAATCTATAATAGCATGCTTTAGACTACGATTGTTTCTTAGATGTAGAGGGTCTAATTACCGTGAAAATCATTTAATCGTATTAATAAAATATATAAGAATTAATTAAATTCTAGACCAAATTTTAGATTTGATGTCGTTGGCATTAATCACAGCTATAAGTGTAAGAAAAAATAAAATTTTTTTGCACATGAGATCTCATGTGAGATCGGGTATCGGGAAAAGTTAATTTTTTCGCACGAGATCTCATGTGAGATCGGGTATCAGGAAGACTTAATTTTTTTTTTTGCACACAAAATTTCATGTGAGATCTCAAGTCATTTTTTTCAGTAGGCATTTCCTCTTTTACAACTCTGTTCGTATTATAACATTATTTTATATGAATATGAGAAGATATACATATATATATACATATATATTTTGTATCAACGAAAAATTAATTGCATATATAAAAACGTGCCACAACGTTATTTTAAAAGTTTTTGAGCGTTTCAAATTCTTAAAATAAAATTTTTTTTATCTGTGACGTAGTTGTTACGATTTGATGAAGTTATGGAAAATTTTAAAATGTTAGCTATTGTCTCCTGTTGACATATATTTTTTCTATAGTGTTTTTATGCGTGTGCACGTGTATGTACGTGTTTGTACGTATTTGTACGTGTATGTACAGATGTGTACGTGTTTGTGCGTGTGTGTACGTGTTTGTATGTGTGTGCACATGTTTGTAAGTGCTTGTACGTGCGTGTACGTGTATGTACGTGTTTGTAAGTGTTTGTACGTGTTTGTTCGTGTTTGTACGTATTTGTACGTGTATGTATGTGTTTGTACGTGTTTACGCTTCCAGTAAATGACAACTAGTTTAATTAGTCATTAATTACGTACAGAGTTGTAAATAAGGAAACAGTTTTCCATTTGAAATGGTCAAGTGATTGAGAATACTGGCACCAGTTACCACTTACAGAGCAAGTAACTGGTAAACAGTCTGATCAGTAACCAGTTAAAGTGCAAGTAACTGGCAAATAGTCCGACCATTTACCCGTTGCCCACCTGGTAATAGCTTGTGTTGGTCTACAACAACCGTTGGATTTTCGTTAAACAAGCATTAGTGATGGTTATCGTTAATAACTGACATGTAAATTGGGGTTAGTAAAATATAGGATTGCAAAAGTTTCCAGTTACTTACCCAGTAAGTAGTAACTGGTTCGGTCATTTACCAGTAACTAAGTAGGTAACTTGAAAATGGCCGGATCAGTTTTCAGTTGCCGTGTAAGTAACTGCAAACATTTGAAACCCTGATTACCGTTAACGAATTGGTGCCTACCAATGTTGTGTTAAAAATTACAATATACTAACCGTAACGGAAAAAAATGAAAGCAACTGGTAATATCTGTAAATAACTGGAGATAACTAAGAATAACTGGAAGCAACTGTTATAAACTGTTTAGTTCGAGACAGGAATGCCAGTTATTTTCAGCTGTTCCCAGTTATTTTTAGTTATTTCCAGCTATTTCCAGTTTAGTTGAAAAATCATTTTAAAAATTAGAATTTTAATAACTTTAAAAATCAGAGGTTTATAACTGCAAATAACTGTAAATAGCTGTAAATAAGTGGGAATAACTGAAAATAATTACAAGTAACTATAAATAATTGTAAATAACTAGAAATAATTGTAAATAATTATTGTTAATAGTTCTGATTCTTAAAATTATTTTTCAACGCTACTGTAAATTACTGTCAATAGCTGGAAATAACTGGGAAATAACTGGCATTTCTGTCTGAAATTGAACAGTTTATGACAGATATTTTTAGTCATTTCCAGTTATTCACAGATTCGATTTTCACTAGAATAAAAGTTAATATCTTTGACCCAAGTGCAAGCAGCTTGAAAATTTTATCAAATAAATCTTCTATACGAGCCGGGTAGGATATTAAAAAACATTAAATTATGTTATTTTCAGAATATGAAACATATGTAAATTCAAAATAATAATTCAAAATTCAACAATTTTATTGTTAAAATGTCAATTTTTTGCCACAAAAAATTTCATTAAAATTATCGAAATTACGCCAGTGATAGAAAATCAACTTGTCTTTGCATTTGATGTATTTTCTTAAAAAAAAAAAAAAAGTTGTTCCAGTTTTCAAGAATTTTCCTAAAGCTAAACTATTTTTCTAATAAAGTAAACTTCGTCTATAATCTCAAATATTTGGGAGACTATAAGAGATATCTGAAAAAATAGTTTAAATAAAATAATGTCACATCTCAATCATAATATATAAATATAAGAAATAAATTTCTAAAAAAATGTGTTTATAGATTTTAAAACTCGGCTTTTTCAGCGTTTGAACCATAAAATTATGTGAAAGCGTGTTGAAAATCTCTATATCACCTTGGGAGTTAGTACTCAAGGTAAATTTCATATGTTCTCGAAAAATTTAAACACCCCTGATAAAAGCTCCAATTTTGAAAAGCTTAATAATGAAATTCTTATAATACTGAGTATGGTGCATTTGAACTTGTGTTTAACCCAGTTGAGAATGAAGACGTCATTTTGTAATGAAAATACTCTCGCCGTCGTACTTTTGTCTGTCCTTATCTAAAATTGACTTTACCAAAATGTCATAATTTTAAAATGATTTATCGTAGTTTACAAATTTCAACTATATTCGAAAGAGTAGGTTAAAATTTTTTCAAAATAATACTAGTTAGCAGTTACTGGGTGAGTAACTGATAAATGGTCCGACCAGTTCCCAGTTACAGAGCAAGTAACTCGTAAATGTTCTGATCAGTTCCCAGTTACAGAGCAAGTAACTGGTAAATGGTCTGACTATTTTCAGTTACTTACCCAGTAACTGCTAACTGGTCCAACTATTTTCAGTTAGTCCTTCCAGTAACTACCAACTGATCTGACCATTTACCAGTTACTCACCCAGTAACTAATAAATGGTCAGACCATTTCAAGTTACTAATCTAGTAACTACTAACTGGTCCGACCATTTCAAGTTACTCATGTAGTAACAGCCAACTGGTCCGACTATTTACCAGTTACTCACCCAGTAACTGGTAAATGGTCCGACCATTTACCAGTTGTTTACTCGGTTACTGGAAACATTCACAACCCTGCTTCAGAAGGAAAATGATACCCATACCATTAAAAGATCATTCGATTTTGCCTTCGTTCTTGAAAAATGGAGAACTTCTATTATTAAAGCAGAGTCTAAAACAGATCCATATAATGACAACCCGAAACTGCTAGTAGAAATAGACAATGTAGATGAATGCAAACCAGCCGAATCCATGGCCTCAAATTATCTACCAACAAAACCGTAATTGCTCGCTAATTAATCAACTCGTCATATTCTTCTCCAGAAGATGAAATGTCAAACCCCCGTTTCCAATTAACCATGAGGAAATCACTGGTACTGGAGGAATGCTATGAAGATATAACAAAAGAACTGGAATCAACTACCTTCAAACCAGGGAAAATGAAAAAAATTTCGAGAAGAATTCAGGCCTGAATTAAAACCTAGAAAAAAATCAAATGTAAATATTATGATAAATATATTTTATTATGATATTAAGCTAGCAGGGTTTTTTCACATTAAATATATACACAGAATATAAGATTTTGGTCCATGAGTAATTTAAAAACATCTGGTATAATGCTTCAAATTCTCTTCTCAAATCGGACCCTTAATTTTAATTATTTTAATCTTTGCCGTAGGATTTTGAATCAGAAACAACCTTTATCCAATTTCTCCTAGCGAGGAAATGATTGTTTTTTATGTCTTTACAAATGTACTGTCTTAGTTTCCTGAAAAAAAAAATTTAGAACATTAGTTATGAAAAAAGTTGAAAATATAAGAAAAAGTAGGTATTTATGTTAATTTTACATACGTAACACTCACTTGCACTTATCTTATCAAAATTTTAGCTCAGTACATTTGTGGAGATACATGGTAAATTCTTCAAAAATTGGCCGATTACACAAAAAATTTTTAATGATGACGATTGAAAAGAATTGATAATTTATATCCCTATGCATTATATTTAACTTGAATAATACTTTAAGGAAGATCTGAATCTGAACTTAGGTACTTATGAATATCCTTCAATGAGTACCTTAGTTAATGGCATCGTCAAGTTAAAGGAGTTTACTATCTGGGGGGGGGGGTGGAATTGATCCAATTATCAATACTTAATAATGAATGTAAAATGGGTATAAACAAGTAAATATACTTTTTTATTGAAGCAGAACGAACATTTTTGAGTAGAATAAAATAAACTTTTAATATGGTTCAAGGATGATATGAAAGAAATGATTTTGTGATTCAACGCGTGGGAGCTAATGGAGTTACGTTTTCTAATATTTTACGATTCTTCCTTCAACTAAAAGAGTACCTCATTAATAATTTTATCGTGTTTACTATCAGAAGGAAGTATAAGATAACTTGAAAAAAAATTTTTAGTCCTGTCACGCATTATTATACGTGAAAGTTTTAGAAAAGAACAGAAATCGGCCGAAATTTCGAGAATTCGTCGTATAATTCAAAGATCTCTGGAAAATTTTGAGATAAATGACTTTAAAGTTTTATTAAACTTTCATCTAAAAAATTATACAGATATGTGATTAATAACTTATCCAAATAGATTAGCTTAAGTATACTTATATTTTAATTATTTTTTTCAAGTTTTAATTTAGCCAATATTATGATTTTGAACATTATATCTTTAATTGAAAATATATTTTAAAAATTACAATATTTTAATATTAATAGAAATTTTTTTTATATTTAAAATAGTTGTTTTAATAAAGCATTAAAAAATAAAAAAATAATTCAATAAGAAAATGTTATAAGAAAATATACTAAAATAGTATATTACGATACATGTGACTTAAGTGGCCCATTATTGCACGATGTGAAGTTATCGCCCGAGCGTAGCGAGGGCGATAATCACGTCGTGCAATGGGCCATTTAAGTCTCAAGTATCGTATACTATTTTATAGTATACGATTTTGAACATTATATGTTTAATTGAAAATATATTTTAAAAATTACAATATTTTAATATTAATAGAAATTTTTTTTATATTTAAAATAGTTGTTTTAATAAAGCATTAGAAAATAAAAAAATAATTCAATAAGAAAATGTTATAAGAAAATATACTAAAATAGTATATTACGATACATGTGACTTAAGTGGCCCATTATTGCACGATGTGAAGTTATCGCCCGAGCGTAGTGAGGGCGATAATCACGTCGTGCAATGGGCCATTTAAGTCTCAAGCATCGTATACTATTTTATAGCACAAGTGTCATAAATCCGCCGCATTACATGAGTACTCTTAAAAATCAATAATTAACAAAAACTATGCATTCCACGAATGATAATTCGTAAAATAAAAACGAAAATTGTAAAGAGAAAACACTAGACATTCCGTGAATTATAAATCGAGAAAAGAAAGCAAAAACTATAAATAAAAAAAATTTTAACATTTCATGAATGATAAATCAAAACAGAACAAAATAAAACTGTAATCTCAAATATTTATTTAAATCGTATAATAATGATAATACAATGATACTACCTCTTCGTTTCATATGTTACACTGGCATTAACTTTTGTTTTACTCGTATCTCACGTTCTTATTATTGTTATTTAATTTAAAAAGTGTACCGGCACATTGGTGGGGTTACGGAAGTGCACCTCAGCCGATCGGCGAAGTTAAGCAGCATTGGGCGCGGTTATTACTTGGATGGGTGACCGCTGCCTATGTAACTTCGTCGATCGATTAGGTGTTTTTTCTTCATCAACAATGTGTGTATAGGTAAGAGATAAATGTTTTCGGTGTTTAAGGTGGCTCAAGCGCTTGGTGCCGTATCAAGCGGGGCCCTGTCTGCGACATCAAAATGTTTTTATTGATAGAGCTATTATAACTAATTAAATAGTATTATTGATTATTTCTTAAGATAAGAAAACAATTTTGAGTAATCAAAAGTAATAAAAAAAAAAAAAATTTTTTTGTTTTGTTTCTCATTACACGTTTTACTTTGGTACGTCCCTGCTGTTTTGTTGATTACGAGCACTCTGAACGCACGTTAGCTTTACGTATGGCGTTTATATCTGACGCGCATGCGCAGAAGCTGCCATTATGTGTAGTAAATTCTATTTTGCATTCTTTTAGATTTATTTTCTCTTATATTTTTTCGTCAAGTCCTGATTTTCTTTTACAAATGTCATCTCCGTGAAATGAACTATAGGTATATAATTTTTTTTTTCATTGTATTTTTTTACGATAGAGTAAAATCGGATTTACGATTCAGTCCAATAAGAGCACGTACATTTATTATCATTTTTATAATAACTTTTTCTCAAAAAATAGTTCGTCAACCCATATTTTTCAAAATATAGATCGAAAGATTAGAGTTTAAAGAATATTTTTATGAAAATTTTAGGAGTTGAAATCATTTTAGAAAAAAACGCTTGAGCCACCTTAAACCAACGGAATGTGCCATAAACACCGAAAACAATTTTCATTACTGGGTGATGTTAGAGCAGATTTCGGCCTGAGGTAGAGATCTGATATAAAGGTCTGCTCGGAAGACTCGCAATTGTCAATACCCACAAATTTCTCATGAAAATTAATAGTAGCTCATTATTGTATAGCACGAAGTTTGCCGAACATAGTGTGCAATAATAGGCTACTTAATTCACAGGCAACTGTGTGTCTAAATGCGGATTTAGGAAACAGTGTGCTATAAAATTATTAAATATAATATAATGTTATTAAAACTTTATTAGTAATTTATTAAAAATTAAAAAATTGTATAACTACTTGAATTGAAAAATGTTGTGCAGGTCCAACATTCAAAAAAGTCATTTATGTTTAGTAGGTTATAAACAAGCTGAGCTGTATAGTCTTTTGAAAAAACAGACAACACTGAACAAATATTTATGATAACCTACTGAGAACAGCTGATTTCACATGCCATAACTTTTGATGGCAGATTCAACAAGGAAAAATGTTTGAAAACATTCTTCTTTATGCAATTCACAAGCATTGAAGTCATTTTTTTTATTGGATACATCAATAACTTTCCCAGATTTATTTCTGATTAAACTGAAAAACTTGTAAAGAGATGAATATCTTTGTTCTCTCCATGTTCTATCACCAGACAAAGTCATCTCAATAAAAAGTTGTCAAAGCAGCCAAACCATGACTAAGGATTCGAACTTCTAAAACACTTCTTCTGTTAAGGGCACAAACACCTTTTCCACCTGCAAGTAAAAAAGTTATGTATTAATTAGATTTAACTTAATTCTTCAAAGATGAAAATTGTATTTAAAAGTAGACTAAAACACTTTTATTCTGAGCCTTTATAAGCTCATATTGATGTAGCCATAGTCCCATAATCATTCGATCAATTCTTGTTCTTATAATTGCTCTCCCGTAAGGTTTAAGCTGAACCGCTAAATGAAAATGACTTTTCCAAACATATTTAGTTTTAGTATTCTTGACATTCCCGCGTAAATAAAGAAATTCCTAAAACAAAAAAAAATTTTTACTCATCAACAAAAAATATCAATCTATTTAATTAATTTTAATATTTTTACCTTATTTTTTTATTTTTTAATAACTTCTAATCATTTGATTTCGAAATCCTTTATTCACGCG
This sequence comes from Anastatus disparis, assembly GCA_017163975.1. NCBI lineage: Eukaryota > Metazoa > Arthropoda > Insecta > Hymenoptera > Eupelmidae > Anastatus > Anastatus disparis. The sequence continues at coordinate 4,077,306 of JAFFSR010000310.1, forward strand.
AGAATGATGCTAATACTGAAGTTAAATCAGTTTGAAAAAGTCAGATCCATCCAGCGGTTCAGCTTAAATCTTACGGGGCAGCACCTAAAATTTTAAAAATTCAATATTTGAGAAAAACAGCTTTAAAGTTTTTAATTTTTATATCTTAAAATTATCAATGCCATACTTATCTTTCATAAAATAATTCTTTCCTGGTATTTCATATTTATATTAGCTAACGATATGAAAAAGAGACACCAGACAAGAGAACCTTGTTATCGACTGGATAAAGATGAAATGCGAAAAGATATAAGTTATTAAAATAATCAAGAATAATAATCTTTCTTATTATAAGATATTTTGTCAGTACTCACCCTTATTCATCAATGGAACTCTGTTAGTTATTTGTTACTCTGATGGTTGTAAGAATTACTCGTACTAACCTTGAATCAGCTGGAAACTAAGAAATAATATTCAATATGGAGTAATCATTTTATATTTTATTTTATAATTCAAATTCAAAATTAAGAAATAAAATTTAGATTTAAAATTTATATTTTAATTAAATGGCTGATTCCATTTCAAATCGAACAGTCAGTATACACTCAAGTCACCAATTACTGCGCTAATGGAGTATGTTATTCTACCCTAAAAATAAGGGTATACGTATTTTTTTATTTTGCTGAAATATCAAAATTGCATCAGATATGCACTTTTGAAAATTGCATACAAAAACTAAATGTTAAAACTGAAAATGTTGAGAATAACTTTAGAGGGCTATCATTTTACCAATTTTCAATGAATTCTGGTAAACCTCATTTTGTTTTATTATGTTTTAAGCCCTCTTTAATTCAGTGCAAGAAATTTTAAAAACGACTAAAAAATGACTAAGATATATGCATTTTACCAAAAAATGCACTTTTTATGCACATGCATTTCACCAAAAAATGCACTTTTTATGCACATGCATTTTTCTCGAAAAACCCATTTTTTTTTTTGCTGAAATTTTTTGTGCTCATGGAGGACCAAATTACCTATCTGATGGTACTTGGTTGATCCCGTACTTATTTGTTTGAAGCGAGAAAAAAAATTCACAAATTTTATTGGTGAAAAATTTTTGTATATACGTTCGGAAATTTTAAGCAATGTAGATTTAAACACTATCCTTCTTTTAGCATTACCCAGGAACAACAACGTGGACGTAGAAGGTTTCTGTTCCCTTCGGGGTGCTTTTTTAAAGTGAGTTCCCCTTGCCTCTCACTGTTGGGATGCGTCAAAAATATAATTATAAATAATTACTTTTTTTTATTTTTGCACTTATTATTTTTAGTTCTAAGTGTAGCCTTACGACGTTTGACTTTTTTTCTTGTCTTTCACTTTAGTCAGTGCATGTATAGCTGTTTTGCCAACAAATATATGCGATTTCAATTCCCCAAGTTGTTTTAACGACATATGACTTTTTTGAATCCCATTATATTTAGGAACTGTACTCCATTCAATATTTTTTTCTTTTCTAAATTTTTCAATCTCATTTATTGGTAATAATATGATTTTGATTGCACTGGTGTACTTTTGAACCCAATTTATAAAATCGTCAGCATTTTGTATCGATTCTTCATGAACTCTTTTTAAGTTATGTGAAGTAGCATAATGCTTTAGAAGCCCACCTATTCCATCAACGGCTCCTTTCCCATGACCAGTCGCAGAAAATAACCATTTCATTTGATAAGAAAAATGTTTGAATTCATGTAGCTGAAAACAATTTTTGAATTGGCTTGCAGCTCCATCTGATATAATAGTGACTTTAGTAACTAAATCATTTTTCATAAGATCGATAATTTTATTTATTGCTAATAGCGCATATGCAGTATCATGCTTTTTGTCGTCACTAACGATCGCAAAGGTTTGCGTTATCTCTCCTTGGTAACAGACTGCAGTAAAAATAGAAATTTGGTTATTTACCCAATGATTTCCCTGAACCGCTTTATTATTTATTACAGACCAATTTTCTGCAAAATCAACGTGGATAATTAACTTAGTAGGATCAGCTTTACCTTCTTCTTTTTCTTTTTTTATAGATGCACGTTGAATATTTTTTATGTATACGTGAGTACTTGCTTTTAGTGCGCAGATTGAAAATTTTTCTTTAAAAACTGATAAGCTTACTGTTTGTTTGATAATATTACCATTATCCCACAAAGCAAACGTAATTTCATCTTCACAATTTTCTTTCAGTTTTAACAATTTTAATGTGATACCCTCAATACCGGGGCAATAATTGCATTCTTGCAAGAAACACGAATCAGATGGTTCAGAACACAACATTGCGTTAGTTATTTCTGAACGAATTAAGTCTAATTCAGAATTATTATCGCCTCTAAAACGAATTAAACTTGTAAGAAACAGTTCAAAATTTTCGCAATGTACACAAAGACAAGTTTCCTTCACAGGGCTTGTTAAGACGAAACTTGGTCTTAGTCTATAGAATTTCGATTTTCCTATTTGTAAGTTTGGATTTTCTTGTCTTAATTGACTATATGTTTCTTTTAAGCTTCGAGTAAGAAACCGTTTAACTTTTTTAGTTTTTGTATTATTAACTTCAACAGTAACATCAGATTTATTTGGACTTTGTCTACTACAATTAAAATCATCATTTAAAAAATATTCCATAGCGATATTTTTTGTATTTTCATCAATAGGATGACCAGTATATGAATCTGGCTCCGAATAAACTCCTTTATTTTTTACGAGATTTCTTGATTTATTTATCATATACTCGCTTATATTCGGGAATAGTGAGCAAATTTTTATTTTGCTCAATTTTGAAGGTAGTAGAGTTAGAAGTTTTATTTTCTCCAAAACAGAAGAACATTTTTCTAAAGCCGATTTAAAATTTTCTACAAATTCGTTCCAATAGTTTTCAGTCGAACTTTTGTCCGATTCTATTGATTCAACTGAAATGCCATACGCATCTTCTAATTTACTTCCGACAGTAGCAAAAAAAGCTGAAATTAAAGATTTTTTCTTTTTAGATACGTAATTTTCTGTTAAATTTTTAGGTATTGCAGTTTTTCTTTTTAGCGGCGAGACGCATTGAGGTAAAATTGTGTTAAAAGGCGGTCAAAACCAAATCGGTGACTTAGTTCGGTGCTTGTAATAAATGCTTATAATAATTTATTCATTTATTAATATGGTAAAAGTATAGTCATTTCCTCTAGTCATGTATATAAAGAATTATTTAAAATAGTTAAAGCCACAAAAATATACAAAATATTGTCATAAAGCGAAAAATGCCACCTAACAATCGACACGACAGTTTTTTGCATGCGGTATACGTCAAGTCAGTTTGATATTTGTAATAAATGCTTATAATAATTTATTTACTTATTCATATGGTAAAAATATAGTCATTTCCTCTAGTCATGTATATAAAGAATAATTTCAAATAGTTTAAGCCATAAAAATATAAAAAATATTATCGTAAAGCGAAAAATGCTGACTTGATATATACCGCAAGTCACCGATTTGGTTCTGACCGCCTCTTAATACTCTCGTTTAATTACTGTATTCGTTCGGGTGTCTTGGGGATAAAATCATCATGTTTTCCGCTAAAAAGTTTAGTGATTTCATTTTCAGATGTAGATTCAAGATCACTTAAAATCATTTTTGATATGCGTTCATGACAATTTTTGCATACATTAGTAGAGGGCAGTATCTTTAAATCTGGATAAAGTTGTGCCAAATTAATGGCCAAATCTTCCAACGGTCTAAAACGTAAATTTCTGCTTTAATAAACTAACTTCTTATGCATTTGAAAAAAATCGGGACATCGAATTCTTGTAGAAGAGTGAATTTCGGACATCGTAATTGCAGAGTTTTGTTTACTTTTTCACAAGTCCGAAAAGTACCTTTCAAAGCAGACGTAAAAATAACTAGCTTGTATATAACAATTTTAATATGCTATTTTGGTTACGCGAGGTATTTGTCCGCGAATGAGCCTCCTATTGTCTGTACATCAAAACATACATAATATAGATATACACGAATAGAATTATTATTTTCCATTTTTTAATATTTATTTTTATATTACGATTTTTTATATATATATATATATATATATATATATATATATATATATCACTATTGATGATATATACATACAAACAAAGGTAAACAAATAATGAGCGGAGCATGCGATAGCGTTGGAATGAACATTGCTTAAGACTTTCGAACGTATATACAAAAATTTTTCACCAATAAAATTTGTGAATTTTTTTTCTCGCTTCAAACAAATAAGTACGGGATTAACCAAGTACCATTAGATAGGTAATTTGGTCCTCTATGAGCAAAAAAAATTTCAGCAAAAAAAAATGGGTTTTTCGAGAAAAATGCATGTGCATAAAAAGTGCATTTTTTGGTAAAATGCACATATCTTAGTCATTTTTTAGTCTTTTTTGAAACTTCTTGCACTGAATTAAAGAGGGTTTAAAACATAATAAAAAAAATAAGGTTTACCAAAATTCATTGAAAATTGGTAAAACGATAGCCCTCTAAAGCTATTCTCAACATTTTCAGTTTTAACATTTAGTTTTTGTATGCAGTTTTCAAAAGTGCATATCTGATGCAATTTTGATATTTCAGCAAAATAAAAAAATACGTATACCCTTATTTTTAGGGTAGAATAACATACTCCATTAACGCAGTAATTGGTGACTTGAGTGTATACTGACTGTTCGATTTGAAATGGAATCAGCCTAACATTAAAATTTATAAATAGAATTTATACCCAAATATGTAATAATAATTAGAATTATAGACTTACATGAATTTAATATGCATCCGGTGCATGAAAATCCACCACAGTTATTCCTTCTTTTCTATTCAGAGTATGTGCTTCTTTCGAATGAGACTTAGTTGATCACTCTATATTAAATCATCTTTTATCATTCGAAGTCCTGACCCATTCGACAGATACATTTCCAAGTTAAATGTCAAATTTTTCCATCATCTTGAGAAAGTTACATCAAGATCAGCATTATTTGGGGAAATCGAATCAAGTTATCTCTTCACTAAGTTGAGCATTTATTACATTGAACGCTGACTGTGCAACTGGCTTTGGCAAATCCATTATAACACAAAAAGTAGATAAGCCAGCAAGTCTATGGCCTAATGCACGAACAGCCAGAACACTACGTCTATTCACTTCACATGCATTATTCATAACACCTACTCTCTTGCTAGAGTTTGTAGATGCTAATTCACCACAAGAATTAAAAATCACATCAATTTTAAATCCTAGTCTTTGGAAAAAAGATTCAATAAATTGTATTTAATTATGGCACACATTACAGCACATAATTTATTCAAACTCAGGAAATAGAATATTGATATCAACAATTCTATTTTTTGCCCTGGAACTTAAAAATTCTGTTCTTTTTAGTTCAGAAAAAGAAGTAGAGAGTCTACATCTCTTAGCTTCAGGAAATTTTTTTTCACTCCTATCAAGAAATTTTCTTGGCCTGTTTTTAGATCTTCCTGTAGATCATTTTCTATCTTGATGTTGGTTAACAAATCTGCCTCTTGTATTCATTTGATTATTTGACATTTTTGAGGTTAGTAATCTTAATGTCAATTCAAGCTTTTAACGCTTTAAATACACTTTTTATTTAAATAAACGTAGAATTTCAGGCGCATGTAAAAAAAGTACGAAATAACTCGCGAACGTGTAATTTATTAAAAATTAATAATTTAATGTAAATTAAACCACAAAATCTACTAATTATTTTTTAAATGCACTTTAAATAAACAAACTAACTGCAAACTGACCATACAATCAGCTGAGACTGACTGTAATGTCGCCAAATAGATAAAAAATTACATGAATAACTATGTGCCACTCGTTTCCTTACAAAATCAAAACGGAATAAAATATCAATGTAAAACTTTTTAGAGCTGAAATCAAGATAAACATTTTGTTAAAATTAAAAAATAAACTCTTTTTTTTTAATTAAACCTAAAAAAATGATTTATGAATTATTTAATCAAGCAATAAAAAAATAATTTCTTATAGTGTTTTAATAAGATTAGCTAAAAATTCGAGAAAAATCTCAAAATAGCAAAATTAAAAAAAAATCAATTGAAAGTTTATCCTACTAATTTCTTCATAAAAACGAAACTAAATGAGATAAGGTAAAAAAAACTTTTTGGAACTTATTCTACAGTAAATTTTCTATGAAAAAAAGCAAAAAAACCCAAATTAGATGGTGGGACTGGAAAAAAAGTGTTTTATGCCCTTAACATCGTAAGCACTTGATATTTTACCTATTTTCTGACACGAGTCAATAAAAATTACTTTATGACAAGAAGTACAATAACAGTTGTTTTGAATCCAAGGTCTGAAGTATCTCTACATCACCATTACAATCTCGACACACTAAAAACTGTTGTAATTGAAGAAAAAAATAGAGATATCAATTATTCTATTTTTTTACTTTACTTGCATAAATATTGTTTTTTTTTATTTTACTACTGATCTAGATTTTAAATTTGCTCTACAAACAGATCTTGATGCTTCCTGGAAGTCTGTTTCTTAAATCTGGTATTGGTTTTTCTTTTGGCATTTCCCCAAATCAATTGTCAATGTTTATTGAATGTTTATTAAGTATATATATATATATATATATATATATATATATATATATATATATATATATATATACTATATTTTTGAAAATAAATTAACTATAATTCACAACACTATTTATTACTTAAAGTATTTCACTACACAAATTATAAAATTATTAATTAGATAATTAGAAAAAAACTAAAAAATAATTTATTTAATTGATGAACTTATCAAAATTAATGAAATATTTTAATAACTGTCATTTGTAAAAATAAAAATATTAAAAATAAAAAAAAAACTCTTTAATGTACTACGTTTTTATAATGAACCAAAAAGTATAAAATAATGTGTAATAAAATGAAAAATGAATAATGATTTGAAATAAAAAAAACGTGGGGCGCATGTTTATTATTATGTATTGTATGCGCCCCACGTTTTTTTTATTTCAAATCATTATTCATTTTTCATTTTATTACACATTATTTTATACTTTTTGGTTCATTATAAAACGTAGTACATTAAAAAGTTTTTTTTTATTTTTAATATTATTTTATACTTTTAGTTCAATTAAAAACGTGGTAGATTGAAAATTTTTTTTTATTTAAATATTATCTTATACATTTTGGTATTATTATTATTATTATTATTATTATTATTATTATTATTATTATTATTATTATTATTATTATTATTATTATTATTATTATTATTATTAATATTATTTATCGTGTTGTCCAACAGTGCATATTATATAGCATATATATTGTTGTCAAGGGACTAAAACGTGTTTCATCTATTTTTTTTAGAGAACACGTAATCGCATGGTGAGTTTCCCGCCATTTTGACGATAATGACGCCATTAGAAATTCAACCAAGATTTATTGTTTTATGCATTGTTAGACCATAAAATGAATAAAATACAGTCTCCAATTCTATATGTATAATAGAAAATGCTGTAATTTATGTCTAATTGCAATATATGACAAGTTAAAGAATTTTAAAAATTTTCGAAAATGGTTAGACACTAATGTTAAAAGTATATCTATATATAAAATCTTCAAATCTTCAATTTTGCCAATATCTCCGTTTATAATTAAATATATTAATATATTTTTCGGTGGGAATATATATTTTTAATTATATTATCCAACAATGCGTGCAAAAATATAATATTGAATATATTAATATATCAAAAAAGGATTTTTAAAATTTTCTAAGATGTTTAGACACTAATGTTAAAAGTGTATCTATATATAAAATCTTCAAATCTTTAATTTTGCCAACATCTCCGTATATGATCGAATATATTAATATATTGTTCGGTAAATATATATATTTTTTTTTTATAATATTGCATTGTCATCCAGTTCTGAGCTATATTTAAAATTTCAAGTCTCTAGCTCATCGGGAAGTTAGTTTACAATCGGTTGCAAAATTTGTACCGAACAGACAGACAGACAGACACCAAAGCGAGTTAATAAAAACGTAGTAACGTAGTAAAAAAGAAATTCACTCAAGAACTTTTAAAAAAATTGGAAGGTTTCAGATGAACAGTAGATAACTAGATTATGCGGTAGGTAGCTACTTTGTCGACGTTTTTGATCTGATTGAGTTTTTAAAGGAATATTTTTAAAATTTTGGCGCAAAATGTAAAACTTATAATTAAAAAATAATTCAAATTATTGATAGCAATAATAAAAAAAAACAATATATTTAACATTAATAAATGAAAAAAATAATATATTCAATATGAATAAATCATTAAAATTTTTATATTTTATAACAAAATTAAATAAATAGATATTTATAATTTCAATTAATTAGTTGAAATTTTTAATTTTATAATTTTTAAATAACTATCTTTTTAAAAAATTGTAATATTAGGTATAAAGGTCAAATACGGAAAATTTTTTATTTTTCGAAAAAATGTTTTATTTGTTTTTTTGCCTATATCTCTTTATCTAAATTAGATATTTGAAAACTGCAAACGGAAGATAAAACTACGGTTAATATATTATAAAAATAGCAAATTCTTATCTCAGAAACCTTAACGAAGAACACGAAGGGAATGGAGAAACAGAACCTAAGCAATGCAAAGACTCTAGTGACAGTAGGACGATGGATTGGGAAGACGGACAAGGAAGAACATTTCCTGATAAACGATTATTTTAAAATAATGAGTCTCTTTTTTTAATACAACATACATATTAAAAATAAAATTTTTAAAACTTTTGCAAAAATATTTTATAGAAAATTATGTACCAAAAATATCACATGATTCTTGAAGCCTTTTGAATATTATATTTCTCTTTTGAATATTATATTAATCTTTCTTTAAACTTATTATTTAATATTTGAAATGCTGCAGCAAGGTTGTACTGAAACCTCGCAGCAAAATTTTATTGTAACCTTGTAGCAACCTTTTGTGAAATGTTTTCTCGAAACATTATTGCAAGGTTGCAGCAAAGTTTCTTTGTAATGTTTCAATACAAGATTGCTGCATATTGGAGCAAGATTTTAGTGTCAATATTATTTGAAATGCTGCTGCAAGGTGGCAGTGAAACCTTGCAGCATTATTTTATTGTAACCTTGCATTGCATCTTTCACTGTAACGTTACATACTGTTAAGTCACCTCTTCAGGTCTAAAAAATATACATTTGTAAGAACGTGTATAGAATAAAAGTCAATATATAACAATTTGATTAATTGTGAACAACAATTAAGTGTTACCTTAAGATCAAGTCAACATTAAAATTACAATTTTGGAGCATTGATTATTAATTAAAATAAACAGTCTTAGAAATATGGACTACAGCACAAATCTACAGCAAAGCAAGAGCAGTACAAAACACTCTTAACGACCAGAACATACTTCATACATAGATAAAATGTAACCTCAAATTGATGTATGAAACCAAGGAGAATTATAAGTGATGATATTATACATGTAAATCAGACAAATTATCAATTAATAGAAAAATTCTCACTTTATAAAAGTTCATTTGCTGTACATTAGAAAAATCAACAGAGTAGCAACAAAATATCGTAAAGCAAACGCAATACAATGTTGTTGTCAAAGTTGCAAGTAAATATATCGAAGAGTACCCGGCGTATACACAGTTCAGATATGTCTGGAGTTGAGAAAAAAAAATATGAGGTAGAGCGCTGACATCACATGGTTAATACATGGTTAGTACGATACGATTATAACTAGATAATATATATTTGAATGTATAACATTGAAATTATGTATTTATCTGAAAATAGAGTATATGCCACTGTATGTTTTACTTAATTGATAAGTATCAGACTGTTAATAGAACTCGCATTACAATTGATGTATATGGCCTCAGCGATCCGACGTTTTTTAAAGTTCTTTTCAACATCCAATATTTTAATACTTTCCCAATTGAAATTATGATCAGGATTATCAATAATGTGACAAGTTACTACCGAATTTGTATTTTTTGTTATTAATGTGTTCTTTAAGACGATCTTTTAAATGCCTTTTTGATTCCCCTGTGTATGAACTAGAACATTTATTACAGTCAAACAGATATATCGAATGTGTTGTATCAAGTTTTTTAAGTTTATCTTTGCCCAAAGAAATAATGTTATGGATAGTGTTGTTGATACTAGGAATAGCATCAACATTATATTTATTAAGCAGATATTTGAATTTACTAAAAATTATATTGTTTATATATGGTACAGCAATGAATATTATGAGTATTGTCAAGAAGTGTGAGGTCTGTTTGTGTGGGACGTTGATGGTATGTGAGGCGTTTGTTTATATATTTATTGAAAAAAGAATGTGAGTAACTATTTTTAATTAAAAGTTGATTAATTTTAAAAAGATTTTCTTTATGAAATTGTGGATGTGCTAATAGTATGGCTCTACACTGAAAGAACTTTTCGTATGCTGTATGCCAAAGCGTGAGGGCGCAGTATACTACAAGTTTACGGGAGACAGAAAAACAAATGTTGGCATTTTAAAAGCCAACCGATATCAGCCAGCCGTGCGCGTGCAACTCATAAGTAACTTTTGGCATTCAAAACGCCAACATATGTATTACTGTTCGCCGCTGAGTATGAGCGGACTGTATACCTCCCCTCTTGGTTGGCAGTTCGCTAAGACATCTATCCGTGTATCTGTCAAATTGTAGACCGTATTAATTTTCAAATTAGTAGGATGGTTGGAGTAGTAATTTAAAAATCTGCCAGAATTAGAAGGTTTGTTGTGCCAATTATAAAGTAGATTATTATCAGCAATATTGAAATTAATATCTAAAAAGGGTAAGCCATGTTCATTTTTTATTTTATGTGTGAATCGGAGTCTCTCATGATAGTTCTTGAAGGTATGTAGGATAGTATTTATTGAAGTTTTGGGGAAACAAAGAAAAGTGTCATCTACATATCTATAGTAGAATAAACATGTTATATTATGCTCATTTTTGAGAGAATTAAGACATGTCTCTTCCAAATCAGTCATGACAATATCTGCAAAAAGGAGAGATATAGGTAAACCCATGGGCGTATCATATATCTGTTTATAATATTTATTATTAAAAGTGAAAAATGTATTTTCAAAAAGTAATTTGGTTATATGAACAATATCATTAAATGGAATTATGGATCTTTGTTATATACTGTTACTACTCCTTTCTAGACTCTCCATAACAAGGTCATAAGGAATATTTGTATATAATGCAGTAACATCAAGAGATGATGGAGTGGAGTCATCAGGTATAGTCTAGTCGCCAGAGGGGTCACCGCGGCCTTTCTAATTTAGATGGGAACACTAAGATTTTTTTAATGGCTTTTGACTCACTGAACACGAATATCGATAATGTTTTACGATCTGACAGTCGAGTAATTTGTTATAAATAATTTAAATGTTTAAGGCGTCGTATATTTTGAATTAAAAATGATGGGAAAATGTGACTAGGTAAGTTTTGTTCCTTAATACCTAACAAACAAATCGATTCTTTATTTATCTCGATAAAGTTAATAGAACCGGAGATATTGTTAATTAAGTGCAAAAAGTCGGCGCAACCCTACTGAAAAAAATCTTGTGGTAACCACATGACATACTATATGGTTTTCACATGGTTACCACATGATTACCACATGTTTACCACATGGTTACCACATATTATTTTGACGGGGTGATCATGTGGTAACCATGTGGTAACCATGTGGTGACCATGTGAAAACCATGTGAGTAAGAAAAAAATAGTTAAAAAAAATATATGCAAAATTTATTATTTCACGTAATAAATACTCACCTGCTGTCAAAATCAGCAAACTAAAGAAAATTTTTATGAAAATATAAATATTATTGATTATTATATAATTAAATTTAATATAAATAATTTTATATAATTAAATTTATTTGCGTTTTTCATTGCAACCACAAAAACATCTCTGTTCATTGAATAGAATAGAACGTGAGAAAGCAGGTCGAATGATTGTCGTTTTAGACAAAATTAAACTGTTTATAAGCTCTAAAGTCTTTTATTCTTTTCGTGCGCGTTCGCTTGCCATAAGAAAGTCAATAGGTAGAAAGCGGAGCATCCCCCTAACGGTTAATCACCAGTACTATTATATACATGTGTATATTCATATTCAATAACTAACCACTAGGGGGCTACCACTCTTTTATGTATTGACTTTCTTATGGCAAGCGAACGCGCACGAAAAGAATAAAAGACTTTAGAGCTTATAAACAGTTTAATTTTGTCTAAAACGACGATCATTCGGCCTGCTTTCTCACGTTTTTCTATTCAATGAACAGAGATATTTTTGTGGTTGCAATGAAAAACGCAAATAAATTTAATTATATAAAAATATTTATATTAAATTTAATTATATAATAATCAATAATATTTATATTTTCATAAAAATTTTCTTTAGTTTGCTGATTTTGACAGCAGGTGAGTATTTATTACGTGAAATAATAAATTTTGCATATTTTTTTTAACTATTTTTTTCTTACTCACATGGTTTTCACATGGTCACCACATGGTTACCACATGGTTACCACATGATCACCCCGTCAAAATAATATGTGGTAACCATGTGGTAAACATGTGGTAATCATGTGGTAACCATGTGAAAACCATATAGTATGTCATGTGGTTACCACAAGATTTTTTTCAGTAGGGAACGTCGAGGCACCCGGACAAATTCAACTATAACTCAGCTTCTAATGAATATTTTTCATTGACTGAGGTCTTATTTTAAAGGTCAAAGTGTATCCTACATTTATATGTGATAAAAAACCATTTTTATCGATAAAGAAACAAGCAAGAACCGAAAAATGTCGATATTTTTGCTGCTTTTTTGTTAGTCTATTTGTTTATAAGAGTATAAAATAATGTTCCGGGTCAAAAACTTACTTAAAAATTACACGTAACGACGGGGTTTTACTTCTAGATTAATACCTGTTTTGATTTTAAAAAAAATATTAAATACAATTGAAGTTATCGACGTTATAACGATCGCTCGCGCCGCGGCAATGCATTGGTGCGCGGCATCCGCCGAGCAGCCGTCATCGATGGCAATGAAAAGCACCTCTCGGAGATTGCTTTTACCCGTTCTAAATTGTCATACACTTATTTTGAGAGTGAATTGTCGACAAGTTAGTAACTTTTTTAATTATCAGCACATTTGTTTTTGAAATAGTCTATAAAACGTCTAATAATAAATACAATTATATAATCCACGATTAATCGTAATATTTACAAATTTGGATTAATAAAGCAGCAATCTAACTTGTTCTGACTTTGTTCGATTTTGTTGAAGAAGATGGAAATTTGAAAATACAAAAATGTACAACTCTGCTACCTCCGACTGATGAATTATTGCCGCTTTGCAATTGTAAAGTTTGCAGCACAAAAGCATGCCCTTGTAATAAAAAAGGTTTAAAATGTTGTTCATTCTGTGCGTGCATGAAAAATAAGTCTTGTAAAAATCCAACAAACAATGAAAAAAACATTAAAATATTATTTAAGAGGAGGTCACGTGTCTCTGTCCTTTTCTAATCAAAGAATTGAATTTTTTTACAGCAACTAATAACTTTAGCAAAAAATGAAGAGAAAGCCGCATCTCGTAATAAAAAAGGCAATATTTTCTTTGATAAGAAAGAATTAATTTTATTGCTTCGTTTTCAAGAAAATCTTGAAAAACTTAAATCATAGAGGTTAGGGTGGACAATTTGGTTTTTCAAGGTTTTCTTAAGAACGAAGCAATAAAATTAATTTTTTCTTATCAAGGAAAATATTGCTTTTTTTGATACAAGATGCGGCTTTCTCTTCATTTTTTGATAAAGTTATTAGTTTTTGTAAAAAAATCATTTCTTTGATTAGAAAAGGACAGAGATACGTGACCTCCTCTTAAGTATACAAATGTCTATGTAAATACTTATTAAAAAAGGAAAATTTTGAATTTATAATTGAAAGATAGATTTTACGGTATAATAATCTCATTGCTTTAGTGAAGACGTCCGTCACAGTGCGGCATGTACATTATTGTAGTAAAAATGTTATTTCTGTTTATATCTTTTAATAAATCAAATTATTCGATTGATACGTAAATTAAATAAAAGTTTTTCTCCGTGAATACTATCAAAACCCGTGTAACGATCATATAAATTAAAATTTTATAAACACATTTGAAAAAACAATGTGCTGATAATTAACAAAGTTACTAACTTGTCGACAATTCACTCTCAAAATAAGTGTATAACAATTTAGAATGGGTAAAAGTAATCTCCGAGAGATGCGTTTCTTAGCCATCGATGACGGCTGCTCGGCGGATGCCGCGCACCAATGCATTGCCGCGGCGCGAGCGATCGTTATAACGTCGATAACTTCAATTGTATTTAATATTTTTTTTTAAATCAAAACAGGTATTAATCTAGAAGTAAAACCCCGTCGTTACGTGTAATTTTTAAGTAAGTTTTTGACCCGGAACATTATTTTATACTCTTATAAACAAATAGACTAACAAAAAAGCAGCAAAAATATCGACATTTTTCGGTTCTTGCTTGTTTCTTTATCGATAAAAATGGTTTTTTATCACATATAAATGTGGGATACACTTTGACCTTTAAAATAAGACCTCAGTCGATGAAAAATATTCATTAGAAGCTGAGTTATAGTTGAATTTGTCCGGGCGCCTCGACGTTGCGCCGACTTTTTGCACTTAATTAACAATATCTCCGGTTCTATTAACTTTATCGAGATAAATAAAGAATCGATTTGTTTGTTAGGTATTAAGGAACAAAACTTACCTAGTCACATTTTCCCATCATTTTTAATTCAAAATATACGACGCCTTAAACATTTAAATTATTTATAACAAATTACTCGACTGTCAGATCGTAAAAGACTATCGATATTCGTGTTTAGCAAGTCAAAATACATAAAAAAAATCTTAGTGTTCCCATCTAAATTAGAAAGGCCGCGGTGACCCCTCTGGCGACTAGACTAGTATTGTAATATTCTGAATTTTTTTGGTTAACTGAAAACTCTTTTTTATAGATGATTTAGGAGGGTCAATGGTGTATTTAAGGTCATTGTATAAAATCTTGGCCAAAAAATGTATAGAAGAATTAAACGTGGAGATAATAGGACGAAACGGAATATTAGGTTTGTGTATTTTGGGCAAGCCATAACACCTTGGAAGATTTGTATTTGTACAAGTTAGTTTATTATTATGATATTTTTTCTGAAGACAACCCTTCGAATTTAAGTCTTTAAGAACTTTAAAAACAATTTCTCTCATATTTTTGAGCGGACAACAATTAAGTGGACAGTATGTGTCTTGATCAGACAACAAAGTCTCAATTTTTTCAATATTTGTAGTTTTATAAGTGCACACAGTAACATTACTCTTATCAGAGTTCAAAAAAATTATATCACTATTTTCTTTACAAAATTCAATAGTTTTTTTTATATTTGATATTAAAAAATTTTTGTTCATATGACAAATGAGATGATTTATAAAATGAATCTTTAATAATATCAACCACTGAATATCTAATTTTTTCTTTTGATTCATTAGCAATCTTAAGATCAACTGAACTATATTTCAGATTATTAACTATATCTACAATATCTTTTTGATTGACTTTAGTTTTAACCTTATAAAATTTACTACGCAATGAAACAACATCTTTAACATAATTAGGGATGTTGATAGAAACAAGGCTGACCAGAAAATCACTATTTTAAAAATTTTTGAATGAATTTAATTTTTAGTTTCCCTTCTAAGATAGAATTAGAATTGTTAATATATTTATGTAAGAAAGTGACTGTATTCTGACTACTTATACATCGTTTGATCAAAGAATTATAATAATCTATTTTACCAGACAAAAATCTAAAATATTGAAACGGCTCATATCAATTCTATTTAGAATTATTAAATTGAATATGAATGTTTCATAAATAAATGAACATTATTTAAGACACAGAATGATTTTCTGTAATAATAAGTCTAAATTACGTTAAAGGTATAAGTAGGACTTCATAGTTACCTACTGAGGCCGATAACGAAGATAAGTCAAAATGTATATATACAGAGATAGTAAAATGAATATAGAAATGGAATGTTCTATTTCTGTTAATGAAAAAGTATTATCAATATTTGATTATTAATAATAAAATATATTAGATATAATTTTTTAAAATAATTGTTTATACATAAATAGAACATCCAATTTCTATAATATGTATAAGTTAAAATTTGAAGATAGGAATTAAAATATAAAAAATTAGCTTTTCTAGATGATAAATAATAAAATAGATTATTAAAAATAGTTTTTTGAAATGTAAAGGAAATAGAATGTTTCTTTTGCAAATATATTTATCATAATTAAAGGTTTCTTTTGCAACTATATTAAATGAATTTTATCGAACATTCTATTTCCTAATGTATAATTCTTTAGTGAGAAATAGAACTTCATAGAAGGTTTATGAAATAATATAAAAGAGCGTGAATTCATCCAAGCTCTCTCATTCTCTCTTAGATGTTCGATCATGTAACATCTAAGATGTATTTTATCGGATTCTTGATCTGACTCTCGGCACGAGAGCATGTAGAAATTAGACTAATTTAACGTTCTCATTTCATTTGTAAATTTTATAAAAAGATATATTTTATTAAATAAAGTAAAAATAATTAAAATATATAAAATGATTTTAAATTTATTAATTTAAACTTATTTTCAGATAATAACAATCAAAAAACATCTTATCGTGAAAGTACATATTATCGCACATTCAATGGTAAAGCATCCAGTGAATGTCGTCGATTATTGTACCAACATAAATTGCATCTAAAATAAGGATATAATATCGCACTTCCAATAGTAAAGCATCTAATGGAAGTCGTCGATTATATAGACTTTCATAATAATTAAAATATCAATTATCGCATCTCTAATAGTAAAGCATCTAGAAGAGATCGTCGATTCTGGTGTTTTAATTCAGCCTGCTGTATGGATTATGTGACTAATGCATGTCAAGAACTTATAAACGTAACTTTAATCTACATTTTGGTAATTTATTATTAAAATTACCTGGCGACCGTGCATCCAGCAAAACGCGCCCGTTACAATATATATGTATATCGTCAATCTCAAGATTTAAGATCTCGTGTTTAATACTTATTATTAATTTTTTATGTGCATAATAACAGTTTTGACTATATAAGTTGAGATTTTCAATGTTTTTCACTTGGAATGATATATGTTTTGGGAAAACTTTATGAAACTTGCATCTCATTATTGCTCTACATTCCATTAAATTAGTATGGTGTTGAATCAACTTTTTACATGTTCTTACAGTGTTCCATCCATAATTAGTGTGAATATCGTCAAAACATTCCCTAAGATTGTAGAAATCAGATGTTGAAACCATTTCTTCCGCCATAGTGACAATGTATAAATTGAATTGAAAACCTGGTAGTTATTTTTTATTAAAAGGATTAAGTGGTAGTCCTGGTTATTTATTGACACAATAGATTTCTTTTTATGTGTCTTTATTCATATGACAACGTTTCGTGGACTATTCAGTCACATTTTCGGGTCTAAAAAATTTTAAGAGATATTTAAGAGATTGTTTAAGAAACAAACAAACTCTACTTCGATACCCAAATTACCTAATATTTTCTCCTTCAAGCCTGCCAACGTGCAAATATTCATTATATTCATAACCAATACGCAATCCATAAAAATTTGCAACCCACTGATAACTACTGATCCTACATCTCATTGGGAGAAATTGGAATCTACAGACGAACTGACATGTTGAGAATACATGGTCAATGCATAACATACAACAAAGATGTAACATTATACGGTATAAGCATTATCGAAATAAATATGACCTACTATTGATATTTGTAATACGCAGGAAGACGAAAAAGTCTTTGGGCCTAGCGACCCCACGAACCCGAGCCTAATACGCGCAGGGATACAGAGATGTCTTTATGCTTAGCGACCCTTCATACCCAAGCTGAGTGAATGGTAAGTTGTAGGAATGGAAGGAAGTCTGTAAAATTATATGTGCTAACGCAGGGGGACTAAAAAGTCCTTGGGCCTAGCGAACCCACGTACCTGAGCTGAATGAATGGTAAAATGTAAGAATGCAAGAAAGTTTGTAAAGTTATGTGTGATAACGCATGGGGACTAAAAAGTCCTGAGGCTTAGCGAACCCACGTACCCAAGCTGAGTGAATGGTAAGCTGTAAGAATAGAAAAATGCGCGAAATATGATGTGTGTTGATTCAGGGAGACTGAAAAGTCCTTGAGCTCAGCGACCCCACGTACTTGAGCTACGAGCGAAAAAAGGAAAGTGAGTGGAAAAGGATGAAAGGATGCATGCATGGATGGACGTATGAATGGTCAGAGCCTGGTGCTTAGACGGACGGACGAAACGGATAACTATGGACGAGATCCGCAACGTGAAGTAATGCTAACGAAGTCCCACGTTACGGATGAGTACGGTGGAAGTTACGCATCCTCGTCCGTGTAACGAGAACATTTTTTTGTTCTCGTTCCGCGGCCAGGGTGAAGGGGGTTTAACCGTCTAGTAGACTTGCATTCGCCTTCCGTAGTAGACAGGGACCGTTCGTGGATGCTTGGAGGGCGAATGCAAGTCTACTAGACTTTTTTCTGCCTCTAAGCTGCCGCAGCATCAGGAACCCGTCACACTAGTGATATACACTGCGGCTGAAGAGATTCGGTCATAGCCTATGCCACTGGAGGTCTGTTAGCCATTTTGTCCGTTTTTCGATCACAAAAAAAAAGTTATTATAACACCCTTTTTACAATACCTAATATCCTAGAATCCAAAATGACTAAAATAGAGAAATAGGCACAAGACAACAGTGTTATTTCACTGAAGGAAATCGAATTAAAATTTAGAGAAATAGCCAGTCATCACCACGAACGCAATCGAACATACATATACATTGTGGCCCATTTTACTACCAACTTAACCATCAGAACTATCGTCATTTTCCTTGTCTGTAAATGCAAACCTCTGAATGGCAAAAGACGATTTAAACATTACCGGAAGAAACAAACTGTCAATCCTCAAGAACGATCGAACCCTCAAACAGAGCCTAATGTTGACACCACCTATGTTGCCCTACAGCCCGCTCAACGAATCCCCTCTAACCACCGAACCTTAGTAATATCCACCTTACATAATCCAACTAAAAACGACCCCGACGAAACAAATTACAAAATGTGAGACCTAGAACGATACTTTTCGGTAAGCTCCCTTGACGCAGAGCTATCCCCAAAGTATAACTTACGCCTAAAATAAATCAATCTTTCCGTGGAACCGATTGTATCTCTTATCAAACCGCTTTCTTGCTTTATTAGGAAATGATAATTGAAAAATTTTTTTTTCCTTTTTTAAGATTTTTCTTTGTGAAAATAACTTAATCGTTACAAAAGATTATATATGGGTGATTCTCAAAATAGGGGAAAATTTATGTCCTATCCTTTATTATATTTTAATATTTTAATTTTATTTACATTAAGAAGTTAATGTATACATCTGTCCTTAATTGCCGTACAATTTTCATTGATAATAAAAGTTATTAAACTAGACTAAACAAGAAAAATGTATTAAAATTGTAAACTCTAAAACTGTCCTCTATTAAAAATATAATACTATCATCAGCATTTAGTTAAATTTGCACTGCGAATATAGCTTTATCTTTACGTTAATACGAAACTACTAAATAGTTTTTAATATTTTGTCCCATAAATATATTACATTGTTCAAATATTTGTCTATTGTTTTTTTTTTATTAATAAAGGCCAAATTAGCCTTTATTATTGAGAATCACTCACATATAGGTTTATATTCATGCATATAAATAAATAAATAAATAAATAAATAAATAAATAAATAAATAAATAAATATATATATATATATATATATATATATATATATATATATATATATATATATATATATATATATATATATACATATGGGACATTTCACACCAACTGGAAGAGAAAAAAATAAAAATCGCTGAAACTCTGAGAATATATTCTAGATTGAAGGATCTACATTGAAAGTATCAAGAGCTATAAATCCTGAATTTTGAACTTTTCTTGAAATAAATTTTCGATCATGTAAGTCAGAGGCATCAATAAGGAGTTATGACACTTTAAAATATATATTTTCATGTATGATTTTTTTGGATTTTTGGAAAACTTATTTTCTTAGCACAGTTTTAATTTAAGAGAATTTTGAAAATTTTTTTTAAAATGTTTATTTTTTATTTTTTTTATATTACACAAAAACCATTCGTTAGATTTGCTCTAAAATCATTATGCAAATTATTCGTTATTGCCTTAATAAAACCAGCTTTGGAAAACTCATTTCTTCAGCGCAGTTTTGATTTTAGAGCATTTAGAAAATTTTTGAAAAAATGTTTATTTTTCATTTTTTTTTATATTACACAAAAACCATTCGTTAGATTTGCTCTAAAATCATTATGCGAATTATTCGTTATTGCCTCAATAAAACCAGCTTTGGAAAACTTATTTTCTTAGCGCGGTTATAATTTTAGAGCATTTTGAAGATTTTGAAAAAAATTTATTTTAAATTTTTCATTTTTTTTGGATCTTACGTAAACTACTCTAAGAATTTGCTTAAAAATGTGTATAGAAATTATTTGATACTGTTAAAATAATAAAAACATTTGAGAATTGATTTGTATGCAAGTTATTTGCTACTGTCTGAAGTAAACAAGTTTTGGAAAACTAATTTTCTCACTGCAGTTTTAATTTAAGAGAATTTTGAAAATTTTCATACAAATTTTTATTTTTTATTTATCTTTTTTCTTAGCGTGATTACGATTAGAAATTTCGTTGTCATCGTTCTTTTGAAGAACAAATTTATAAATAAATATTAATGTTAGACAATTTTTTTATATTAAAATCACATTTAAATAAATATAAAAAAATTAATAAAACTAAAAGAACTCTATGAGAAAGCATTCCGCTAAAGCACTTGGCAGCATTTTTTTTCTGGGAGAGGGAAAGACGCATAATCTCCTGTTGCCGGGCGCTTCAGGGATTGCCACAGTAAGATCGACAGGAAGTGGAAAGGCGAACAGTGGGAAGATAAAGGAAAGTAACTGGGTCAAACCAAAGAAGATGCTTATAGAAGGATTCTTCTGGGTTAAATTTTTTGCCCGAAACGCTGGGTAACACTTCAACATTGTTTGTATATCTATACATATGAAAAATTTGATATATATAGATATAAAAATACATGGGATCTAGTGGCGCCCTCAGTAGCTGGGTAACTCATTTTTGGCAGAAATTTCCCATTTAAGAGTACGCTTCTATAAGCGTCTATATTCGTTGGTTAAACGTATTCGCTTTTGCTAGGGAGTACCTGGGCTTTATTGTACTCAAGCAACTCATTAACAACAATGATTACAATAATAAAATAATAATGAATAGTTGATCAAAACTAAACCTACGTCTCCATATTACAAGTAATCTAACTTAACCTTAAATAAAAATGTAATTTACAAAAGTAATTAGATTTTATTTGATCCCGGCCACTTGACGACTATTGACTAATTGAATTTGGAATTAAATAAATGATTGTCATCAATTATTTTTAATCTGATAAATAAAAGATTTGTTTGATTTATAACGGCCTGGCCTAATTTGCGTCGGTGGCTTCTACCTGCAACAGTGTGCTAAAGAAAGAGGCAAAAGATTAATGACTGAATAATTATAATATCAATAGGTACACGGCAGCTAATATCAATAGTCAATGATACGATAGTAATGGGTGGACGACACCGTAACTATCTAATTACTAATCTCAATGGGCGCGGTGGACGGAGCCCTTAATCAATATAAAGATAATGGGTGGGCAACACTCTTAAATCATTCAGCGCAATTAAATTAAATTATTCAGCGCAACGGGGAAAATTGCGGCGGCCAAAGGCTGCGTGTGTATGTTCTAGGTAACATAGATTTACGCCTATATGCTCATTTAACTTACCTCTAATACCGCCTGCATATGCACTTTAGTGTACACCTGTATGCTCACTTGGTCTATCCTCGTGTGCAAGAGAGAGAAGCTCTGCCTTTGATTGCGATGTGCCACAAGCCAAGACACTCTGCTACTATCTGTCTCACACTCTCTTAGCCTTGTGTGCTCACTTGGTCTATCCTCGTGTGCAAGAGAGAGAAGCTCTGCCTTTGATTGTGATTCGCCACAAGCCAAGACACTCTGCTACTATCTGTCTCACACTCTCTTAGCCTTGTATGCTCACTTGGTCTATTCTCGTGTGCAAGAGAGAGAAGCTCTGCCTTTGATTGTGATTCGCCACAAGCCAAGACACTCTGCTACTATCTGTCTCACACTCTCTTAGCCTTGTGTGCTCACTTACGTAAACAGAGGGGACATCATAGTCTACACAACTTGGTTTCGGTTGCTTTTGGCTCTATATATACCTGCTGCCAAGCACAAAACTACCGTTCCGTAGTAGCTTAGTTTCTAGGCAAGAGATTTGAATTGCACGAGAATACATACTCGTCGCATATATATATATATATATATTACCTTACTGAGTGTCATTCCGGCGACACAGGCCTCTTCTGCATACACTCCGCACCGGCATCGTACCACAGCATCAGAACGGTTAACCCTTTCAGTCACAGGAGCCACTATAGTAGCACCCTTTCTCATTTTCTTTTTTTTATTGTTCAATTTGCACTTTAAGTTTAATCTTTACTCTTTTTGCATTTTCATATAAATGAGTGTTCATTTTATAAGTATCATATGATATATTTTGAATATATGATTGTAAATAAATCTAAAAAATTAATGTATGATAGAAAATACGTGTTTTTGCAAAAATAATTCGTGACTGAAAGGGTTAATCTCCCGTAGACATCCCGAGCAGGTACCAATAATGCTGACCGTGCAGCCCTGCTTTAATAAGTCTAAAGGATCTCCCTCAGGCTCCGCGGAACACTGCCGATCCAGGTGTCCCCTCATCCTTTCCTTCGTGTCATCCATCCTTTTCCCTATCCACCCGGTGGCAGATAAGCCAACGTTATGTTTCCCTTTCCTCTTGGAAGGTTAAGCAACATCTACAACCCCAACTTGGGCCACCAAGTTTTTTCCATTTATTCCAGTACTGTCCCCAGAAGCAGTCAAGCCTTCCAGAATTACTATGGACCTCTGGATAGACGCTTGCAAATAAGAAGGCCCTGGAATAATTGAGACCGGCGACGACACAGGTTTTGTAACCGTAAATAAGGAATATTATCCTCCTCAAGGATCTTTTTCTCGTTCTCGTTCTCGTCCTAAGATGAGATAACCGTCGAATCACCAACCTGAACTACAGCATCACTTCTGCCACAACTTTATTGCACAGTTTGCACCCCCAAGTTACATCTGAGTAGCACAGTTTGCACCCCCACGTTACAATTTCGTTTCACAGTTTTTACTCCCATGCAATTAACACTAGGTTCAGCTTAAATCCCTACTTGTGAACTAGATACTGGCATAGGTTGTCTGTGATATAGTCTACGAATAATATCCAATGAACTATCCAAAATATCGTCCATTTCAGACATTACAAAATTGAACAAAATCCTATAAAAAGCAAAAAAAAACAGAAAAAAATTTGTTATTGCTATATTACGATTAAATCATTTAATTGTTCTGATTAAATTTCAATTGATTTAATAAAATTTTCTTCTTTTTTCCAGTGTAGGCTATTACATCGTAAAATAACTTAGTTTGGGTAGACACTTATTTCTTCACGGTTTTTTTGAGTCTAATTTTATTATCATTTCTTCAAAATATTAAATTCAATAAGATCTTAATCATCTACTAATAATATAAATTATTAATAATAACATAAATCAGCTGCAAAATATACTTTAATTCACTCAAACAAATGTACGTAATAAATTTATAATACAAATAAATTCAAATACCGTTAACTTAATTAATATAAATTTAACTAATACAATGCAATAACGTCTAAAATCAATTTATTTTTCAAGTTTTTCTTTTTGGGGACTTATATATACCAACAAAAATAAATTTTATGATATTTAGCTCTTACGCGAGAAATTGTTACACTTAAAAGTGACGACCGTTCGGTTACACGATGCAGGTGACACTTTAAGCGGTTACACGTAAAAGTGACACCTGTTACCTTCGCGATACTCACGTCTCACCACTTTTAACCAATATATTCATAAATATTTTGGTAATCTTTCAACAATATTACGAATTAAAATTTCACAAAATATTACACAAATATGACATAAATTATTTCAAATCAATCCTCTAGGCGACTTAATAATTTAGAAGCACATCAAATCAATATACCGGTTCACATTCAGAATTCTGCAATGAAATATTTTAGAAACATTTCAAGAATATTCCGAGTTATGTGGACGCCCTTGAGAATTTTTTTTATAGATTTTATTAAGCCAAATAATTAATTTCGGGTCTAATAATACTATATAAATTAATTTATATTGTTTTTGAATTTAATTTCCTCTATTTGTCCACTTATAGGGACATCCTGTCCACGAATAAAAATATTGTTTTTTTAACGTATTTAAGAGAAAAAAAAAATATATATATATATATATATATATATATATATATATATATATATATATATATATATATTAGTAGGTGTCTCTACATTGCTGAACATTTTGTAACCTAATAATTCTAAATAAATCGTAAGGACTCTGTATATGGCTATTGCGACAATCTTGCTTGCGAATTGATATTAAACGATTATATATTAATAGGTTCGACTTAATAAAATCACTTAAGTAATAAATAATCGACGTTGTAGTAGATTAAATAATAACAAAAATAATGAATATTAAAACAAATATTTATTTATTTAGCTATTTCAAACTTATAAAACTCATTTAAAGTAAAATTTGTGCAGTTACCGGCCTCATTTACCCTACGTAAAAATTAACTAAATAAAAATTGCCTAATCTAATATATTTTTCAAAAAAAATTTTTTTTAAATATAACTCACCAAATTATTTGTTACAATTTTTTATGTTATTCACTAATAATCTTAAAACTGCAACAGTATTAAATTATTACAACGAAACACACTTATTCACTATAAAATTCACAAGAGAAAATAATATGAAATTGTTAAGTCAAACCACATCAATTCATTAACAAATGATATTTAGTTATTGTCCCCTACACAATTTTTCCTTTCCTTTTATTTAATACAAAAACAAAAATCTACTAAAACTCTAATAGCGCAACAACCGTAGTGCTTGCATGTGAAAACATAACCAAAATTTGTAGTAACACACAATTGCACTAATTAAATTAGTCTTGATAAAGGAAGAAATCGCGACGAGCGCAGCACTTCCCAACAAACCAAATTATCGGTAACAACGTGCCCACATTAATTAATTACACAAATAAAAGGTTTCACTACATTTTCTTTTTCTTCTTCCTTCTTTCTTACTTTTTCCTCCCCCTCTTTTCTCTTTACAAAAATTATTTCTTTAAATTTTTTTTACAACTTTGAATGTTTTTGTATCAAAACTCTTGAACAATAATATTAAGTACAACTAGATCTACATTATTTTTCTCTCTTTCTCTTTTCCTCTCATCAACTTGTGCCATTAATTTTAAATATTTGATGTTATTAAATTTCCAATAAAATAAGAATGTGAATATATATGTATAGGTACACATGCATGCGTATATGGGCTTTAAACATAAAAAAGAAAATAACCAACTAAACATTACAAATATAATGTATTTTTTTTTCTCTCAAAATTAAAAGATAACCATTATAATATCATCATCAATTCGAAATAACGAATTAACAACCCACACAATATTTCATAATTTAAAATTAATTAATCTTTCCTACATCAGCAAATTCCATTAAGGTCAAAAACTGCAACTCTTTTCATCCTTTTTTTACATGCTAACACAAATCACTTACCCAGAAAAACTTGAATATATAATGTTACTAACGATCAAGGTTCATTTCGTCTAAAACCATTGACACTATAACTCCTTCCTAAAACACTAACAACAAAAAAACGCTGCCAAGTGCTTTGGAGGAATGCTGTCTCATAGAGCTCTTTGAGTTTCACTAATTTTTTTATATTTATTTAAATGTGATTTTAATATTAAAAAATTGTCTAAAATTAATATTTATTCATATTGTACTTTATAAATTTCGAACATATATGCTAGCTGTTTGCTTTTTCAACATTTATAATTTATTTTAAATCATCAAGTAATACAAAAAATATGTTCTTTTGAGAAAATTATATAATGTAGCAATAAAAAGAATGATGACAACAAAATTTCTAGTCTTTATAAAATGCAATCATATTTATATATAAATACAGTTCATGTTGACGGCTCTATAAAAAAAACTACTCTATGAATAGCAATTTTCAATAGCTTACCGTCTACTTATACAAAAACATAGATAGTATGCGAAATTTAAAGCAAATCCATCGAGTAATTTTCGAGATCTAATTGGCTGAATAAATAACATTTTCTTTTCAAAATTTTAAAAATGCTCTAAAATTAAAACTACCCTATGAAAATCAATTTTTGAAAATTTCCCTTCTTTCGGCAGTTGTAAATGATTTCTCTGCAAATTTTAGAACAAATCTATCGAGTACTTTACGTAAAATAAAAAAAATAAGAAATAAAAAATCGAAATTTTTTTTTTAAATCTTTAAAATTTTCTAAAATTGTAACCACGCTAAGGAAATTAGTTTTCGAAAGCTAATTTTTTTCAGACAATATCGAATTGACTGTACAAAAATTTTGGATAAAATTTATAGTATGGTTTACACAAAATAGAAGATAGATGAAAAATAAAAATTTTTTTTTAATTTTCAAAATGCTCTAAAATTAAAACTGCTCTGAGAAAATATATTTTCCAAAGCTTTTTTTTTCAGACAGTACCGAATAACTTATATTTAAATTTTGCAGCAAATCTATCAGATGGTTTTCGTAAAATAGAAAAAAATTAAAAATAAAAATTTTTTACAAAATTTTAAAAATACCCTAAAATTAAAAGTGCACTAAGAAAATCAGTTTTCAAAAGTTTTTCTACTTTTGGCAGTCGAAATTAAGTTCCATGCAAATTTTCAAACAAATTCTTCGAGTAGTTTACGTAAAATACAAAAAAAATGAAAAATCGAAAGTTTTTTAAAATTCTTAAAATAACTTTAAAAAAAAACTACGCTAAGAAAACCAATTCTCAATAGCTTCCGCACCAGTAGATCTAAAAATTGAATTGTATGGAAAATTTGAAGTAAATCCATCGAGTAGTTTTTAAGATTTTATTGGCCTAATAAATAGAAACATTTTTTTCAAAAATTTTAAAATGCTCTAAAATTAAAACTAAGCTAAGGAAATCAGTTTTTTAAAATTTATTTTATTTGGGCAATCACAAATAATTTCCGTGCAAATTTTGAAGCAAATTCATCGAGTAGTAAACGAAAAAAAAACAAAAAAAATGAAAAATCAAAATTTTTTTTTTTTTAAACAACTTTAAAATGAAAACTACGCTAGAAGAACCAATTATCAATAGCTTCCCAGCAAGTTAGTCAAAAAACTAAATTTCATGCAAAATTAGAAGCAAATCCATCGAGTAGTTCTCGAGATACAATTTACTAACTGAAATCATACATCCACACACACACACACACACACACATACAGACATTTTCTGGAAACCACTTTTCTCGACTCACCAAGTTCAAATATGTACAAATTAATGAAAAAATAAAAAAAAATTTTTTTATCGATACAATGCCTTCTTTATGAGAAAGCAAAAAAGAGAAAGAAAATAAATCCTAAGAACTTACTAGGAGAGTATCACATCTCCGGATCACGGATTTTAATCTAACTTTGAAATAGGTTTTCAGATGTCAAAATATGAAAAAAGCCAGAGTTATAGACCCCAACGCTCATTAATAACTAGACGCTTGCAACTGTTTTGAAATGAAAGCTACGTTCAAATCCTTTCGAAAAAGCACCTATAGCATATCAAAATATTATTTTTTCCCAAAGTTACAGCGTTATAAGAATTTGAGCTGAATTTCCTTTTAAAAATATTAATTAATGATAAATGTTAAAATGTAGTACAATTTTCATAACGCTGTAACTTTGGGAAAAAATAATATTTTGATATGCTATAGGTGCTTTTTGGAAAGGATTTGAACGTAGCTTTCATTTAAAAGTAGTTGCAAGCGTCTAGCTATTAATGCTAAAGAATTATAAGCGTTTGAAAATCTAGTAACTTTTTTAGTGATTTTCTTTGATTGCCTGCAACTAGACAAATATTGAGCGTTGGGGTCTATAACTCTGGCTTTTTCCATATTTTAATATCTGAAAACCTATCTTAAAGTTAGAGCAAAATCTGTGATCCGGAGATGTGATACTCTCCTAGTTAGTACTAATTTTCTTAGTCGATATAATCAAAAACGTAAACGAAATTGTTAATAAACACAAAAAAGATCTAAAAACCATATACAAGGAAATCAAAAGACTCGAAGGACTATCAGAATGTGATGGTCTCAGCAATTGCTACCAACATGCAACTGTCTATCTATTTCAAAGAGCAACATGGCAACTGGGCATACAAATATTCCCTTACGGCTGTGCAGACTCCAAATATGACACTGAATTCCTATCCAAAATAAAAGGTATGAATTAAAAAAAAGCTCAAAGAATTATACAATTGGAACAAAAATACAACAAGGCCATAAGAGATTACCTAAAATCAGTAAAAGATTGAACAAATTACAAAACAGGATTTAGTTACAATTAACTCTATCATCCCTCTTCATTTTATCGGTATGACAACTATAAAGAATGCATCACTTTAGCAGAACTGTTAGTTAAGTTATCACAAACCGATCTCTGGGACTTCAAGATCAACATTGACACATTTATACAAGATTTTTGTGCTATAATATTTTGTACGTGTTCTAGTATTAAGTGGAGATCGGAACCATTTGTCGCTTGGTGGCGCTGCAAGTGAGAGAAGAATAAAAAATATTTCTCATACGCGGATTTACAATTTATTGAGACAGTGATATACTTCTAATGTTGGCAATAACTCTTGCCATACATATGTAAAATAATTATCGATGCTAATCTTGTTTGAAAAGTCTAAAATATTTTTGTAATGCAAAAATTCTGCGCGTGATAGAGCCGATGTAAACATGTGTATTTTTCTTTAGTGTGACCAGAGGAAGTAATGCTAAAGAATGATGAATACTATGCTCACGCAGGCTTTATCTCACGCAGCATTTTTTGCTTTACAACAATATTTGAGACTTTTTAAACAAGGTTAGCATCAATAATTATTCTACATATATATGGCTAGAGTTATTGACAATATTAGAGGTATATTATTGTTTCAGTAAATTGTAAATCACTGTGTAAAAATTATTTTACATTTTTCTCTGACCTGACCGCAGCGCCCCCATGCGACAAATAGTCCCGACCGCCTCTTAAGAATAGAATAAATTAAATCAATAGAGAATCATTTTACAGGTATATATGTAGAATTAATAACAATTGTAAGTAATAACTAATGTGTCATATTTTATTATTTACAACAAGCTTTTATGTTAAAATTTTAATACTAAAAAAAAAAAATTTTCAAAAAATTTTTTCTTTTTTTTTTTCTTTTTTTCCTGCCCACCCTTTCACCCTGTTTTGACTAATAACTTTATAGTCTAAACTCTTCTACAATATTAAATTATTAGAATTAATAAAACCTATTCAAATTATAACACAACGTAGCACCACGTACCGCAAACTGATATGTTCACGTGGGTGCCCTAGGCATGGTTCGGTCCATCCTATAGTACTCACGATGATTGTCGGGATGACAATCGACCTGTGGGGGAAGGTGTAATCTCCGGTAGAACTATGCCCTTAAACCAATAAAAGGAAAACCTATCAATAAATTCATTCTAAATATAAATTATAAATTATTATTATATTCTTACTATATTTCGAAAACATTGAACTCAAACATTAAGTTAGTTCGATATGACATCCCGAATCGAGGAATCTCAATGGACAGTACTGCGAAAACTCATTATCATTAAAATGAAAGAAAAGTGAATATGATGTAAAAGAGAGATGGAGAAGAAAGACATAAAAGTTCATTAGTAAGCAAGCTAATTCAAAAAGGAGGAGGTTCTCAATTCGACTGAATTTTTTTTTTTTTTTATGTCTGTTACCTCATAACTCCGTCATTTTTTAACCGATTCGAAAAAACTTTTTCTTATCTGATAGAGAATGTCTGCAGGAAGGTCCCATACGTGTCCTATAATTATTGGGCCAATATTCGGTTTGTATGACCCAATTATCAAATTAAGAAAACTGGGAGTTTTGTTTTCTCTCTCTCTCTCTCTCTCTTTCTCTCTCTCTCTCTCTCTCTCTCCCTCTCTCTCTCTCTCTCGCTCTCCCTCTCTTACCTAAGCTTCAATATGTATACATGCACACACAACGACACTGTGCCGTTGGGCCTTCTCTCTTTCCTCCTATACATTGCTTGGTATAATGTACTAATGCATGCGTTATGAATTGATAATGGAAGTTAGGCATAATTAGTGGGTCTACCTATATTTGCGCTTTTAGTAGGGGGATACACTTAAAAATTTTTTAACAAAAAACAAAACCAATTTCAAAAAAATGCACTAAACAGTTACAAAAAAAATTTTTTTTAACAAAAAACAAAGCTGAATTCAAAAAAATGCACTAAAAAGTTACAAATAATTTATAATTTTTAATAATTATACGCATAGTACGCATCTAACTCAACACATGTGTTGCAAACATATTATAGATTATCTAATTATTTGTAAACAGCACAAACAAATTATATTATTGTTTAATTCACGAAAAAATATTATTGAAGTCGGCGTCAAATTCTACATCTGTGCAGAACGATTCAACAACTTGACGCTGACTTCGAAAATATTTTTTCGTGAATTAAACAATAATATAATTTGTTTGTGCTGTTTACAAATAATTAGATAATCTATAATATGTTTGCAACACATGTGTTGAGTTAGATGCGTACTATGCGTATAATTATTAAAAATTATAAATTATTTGTAACTTTTTAGTGCATTTTTTTGAAGTCGGTTTTGTTTTTTGTTAAAAAAAATTTTTTTTGTTTTGAAAATTTCGACTGAATGTCAGGTTCTGATTCGAGTTTCCATCTCTTGATTGCTTGGTCGCAAGGCTATAAAAACCACTCACTGCGCCACACCCTTGCCTTTGTCATAGGAAGATAGCACCCGCAATAGTCGGCTCTGCTGGTCCGCTAAAATAATCAGTGCATATTTTTATTTATATTTAAATTACTGTAGAGAATCATCAGTGAGTAGTCTAGAAAACTATTTCACTAATATATATATATATACAGTGGGGTCAAATAAAAAAGAGCCACTCTTGAGAAAGAAAGTACTAATTAAAAAATTTGGTATTGCAACAAATAAGGGTCGTACAGAACTCTACAACCACTCATTTTAAACGTGTTTGTAAGAACTTTTTAATGGTGTATTTGCAATTTAATTTTGAGTACTTGTCTGGGAAATATTACGACTTAAAAATGGAAAGAAAAAAATTTTTTATTCGCCTGTGTTTAAATTTAAATTTAAAAACTTAAATCATAGAGGTTAGGGTGGACAATTTGGTTTTTCAAGGTTTTCTTGAGAACGAAGCAATAAAATTAATTCTTTCTTATCAAAGAAAATATTGCTTTTTTTGATACGAGATGCGGCTTTCTTTCCATTTTTTGCTAAAGTTATTAGTTTTTGTAAAAAAATCATTTCTTTGATTAGAAAAGGACAGAGATACGCGACCTCCTCTTAATATTTTTTATTTAAAATTTTTTTTCATTGACGTTTTATTGTAAACAGGATTAAATTTTTCGTCTCCAGATATACATAATAATATCAATTGTTTCTATAACAAAATTAATAATACATGTAAATTATGTCATAAAATTTTCACAATCGAAAACATCATTTAAGAGGCGGCCGTATAGCTCTGACCTTGTCTAATCTAAATTTTCGTTATTATTTATAAATTAAATATTGTTATACAAAAGTAAGGGCATAGCCCAATAGATTTCAGGACGGGCAAACGATCCTATTCTATAAAAAAATATAAAATTTTCATAGAATAGGATCGTTTGCTCGTCCTGAAATCTATTGGGCTGTACCCTCACTTTTGTATGACAATATTTATTAATAATAACGAAAAGTTAGATTAGACAAGGACAGAGCTATACGGCCTCTTCTTAAGGGGATTAAATAAGGTATATAATTTGTACATAGCTACCAAAATTGCAGTTTCCCAAATTTTTAATCTTTGAAAAATTTCCCAAAATTTCTGTATATTAGGCTTTTTATTAGTAAAAACGGAAGGCAGTAAAAAATAGATATTTAAAACATTTTTGGAATAAGAATAAAAAATTTGAAAAACTGTGATTTCGATGTTTTTTTACAAAATTAAATAAAAATTAAATTAAATTTATGAAGACTATATTCAAGTCTTTATATGATTGAACTTCATGATGATTACAGGATAATTAGCTGATTGTAAAAAAGATATTATTACCTATTTTTCATCAATTATTAATTTTAAACTTATATGTTATAATATATCGTTATATACAAAACTTAAAATTAGCTATTACCAAGTTCACTATAAGCTTAAATTCAGCTCAATTCAGCTAATTATTAGCTATTTCAAAGCTTAAATTTAGCTTAATTTAGTTATTTCCTAGCTAATTACAAGCTTAAATCCAGCTAAATTTAACGCTGTAATGTAGGTCCAAAAATGTGGGGCACATTTCTGACGATGACAGCGACGACAGCGGCGATATACTTTCAATAGTATAGAGAGAATATAATATAAATAGATCTAAAATGCAACTGAAACTCAGCTGAAATCAAACCAAAATTTACCTAAAATTGCTTAAAATTAATATAAATTTTAGCTAATTTCCATCTTAATTTTGCATAAATTTAGCTAACTTTCGATTTAATGTAGCAAACTTTTAACTAATTTTTAGCTAACTGTTAGCTTGATTTCAGCTAGATTCTAGCTAAATTCTAGCTAACCAAGGACAAATTGAATTTTTATATACAGCCTCTGCGACACCGACAGTGGCGGCGAAATCTTTTTATAATATAGATATGTATATGATTTTTATAACTCACAATATAAAATTTTACATATAATACATGTATATGTATGTATATATGTATATATATATATATATATATATATATATATATATATATAAATAAATAAATAAATATATAATCTCTACAGATATAACAGTTAATGAAGTTCTACATATAGTATATACGCGCGTGACTACGAAATAAAATTTAAATTAATTAATTCTAACCATTAACTTTCTACATATGATAAAGTATATTCGTTAAAAGAATCGTAAGTGACATTTAGTGTTGTTATAATTCACGAGTGACGCTTGTACGGTTACGCTTGTATGGTTACGCTTTATGAGTGTTGCTTTAAATACTTACGCGACACAAATACCACTTGTGTGTAGATATGTGTAACAAGTAAGATCACATAAGAATAGACTTGAAGAAAGTTAATCATATTACTGCCGTCCAAAGTGGTTAACTACATTGGAATCCCAGTGTAAAAGTGGTTAACTACATTGGAATCCCATTGGAGTTAAGGTTTTCTTACTTTGGACGGCAGATTACGTATCCACTTATTTAAAAACACGTGCGTGTAAAAATATATGCACATTAAAATTTTTTTTTCATTTTTGACAAAGGTAAATCTTGGGACGAGAGACTGGTTCCGTACAAAAATTAAATAATTTTTGTTACGTCAAGAATTCGTTGATTGAAGCAGGTTCGATCGTAACACATCAATTAAAGCCTCTTATTAGCTGGTCTTTTGATTAATTATATTATTAACCAAGTCCCATGATTTTAATTAAACTCTTTAAATTCATTTAAACACAAAAATAGAATTTTCACTCAAAGTTTCACTCATTTAAATTTATATAATAAAAGATACGCTTTTTGAATTCAAGGCCTTAATTGCATATGAATTATAATTACTTATTTATTTCTAATGGGTATAGGATCGGCCTTACTGCCGATTCCCTCATTGTACTTAGAAATACATAAAAATAAACTCGTATCTAAGAATTGTAGTTCCATGTAACTTTATTAGAAGCCAGCCAAAGAGGTTCGAGCCGCCGCTGCTGTTGGACCCCACTTCTCTTATAGTCCAGTCGGTGGACAGTTTTGGCTTGCACTTTTTTCGGACTAAACCAATCGGAGTGAAATTTTAAAAATAGTTACAAAATAACCGAAAGAATAAAAATTATATATTACAAATGTGCGCTTTTGCCTTGGGGCTGTTGCCACTCTATAAGGGGTGGTAATTCAAAAATTCCAAATAACTACAGGAATCAATAGGGGATCAAATTCTAAGCATAAAGTTCTATATAAACTTATTTCAGAAGATCAGTAGTTTTTTTAATTTTATCAAAAGGGATACATTTTAAGGGATGAAACATTCTGGAATATAATAAATTATATAAGAGCTGCGGTGGCTCAGGGGCTAAAACATCTGACTCTCACGCAGAAGGCCGGGGTTCGAGTTCTGGTCAGGGCGGGATTTTTTCAATTTTTAATTAAAAATGGAGGATGTCCCGAATTTCCTGACACCATGGTGGACCACCCCCAAACGATTTCTCACAATTTTAACAAAAACTACAGATAATCATTAAAGGGTCGGTAAGGCAGAAGTGACTGCTTCACTACTATAGCTGGGCCGGAGCGTTCTGCCAAGTTGGTGTGAGCTCTTGATGCGCTAAGAAGGATAGGTATGAGCAAATCTTCCCGCCTGAGTAGGCCTGCACGACCGAGCTTACACCTTCCGAGGTTGAAAGATTCGAACGCAAAAACACCGGAACACATAGGTCGTCGAGATGTCCTGTAAAAAGGTTATAGAACTTGTACAGGTAATGGAAATATAAATTGAAATATAAAAAAAAGATAATAAATTATATTCGAAAATATTAAACAATATTTATTTGATACATTTAAATAATATTTCAATCTATATAATGTCTGGATCAATATTTTTTCCATTTTTCTATAACAAGGAGTAATTTTTAAAGGATGAAACATTCTGAAACATAGTAAATTATATTCAAAAATATTAAACTATATTTATTTTATAAATTTAAATAATATTTTAATTCATGAAATATCTGGATCAATATTTTTTTGATTTTTCTATAACAAGAAGTAGTTTTTATTGATGAAATATTGTAAAATACAAAAAATTGTTTTCTATAATATTTAACAATATTTAATTTATGTATTTGAATAATATTTTAATCTATTATATGTCTGAAACTATATTTTTACATTTTTCTATAACTAGGGGTACTTTTCACCCCCTCAAAAGAGAAAGCGCACTTTCACCATATATAACTTTTGATTTACAGATCAAAATGGGCTTAATAATAAATTTTTATTATGATCGATGTTGTCCGAAAAAATCGCAAGGTAATATACTGTTTTCACCTCTAGTGACTGGACTAATAGCACCACTGTGAAGAAGAGGTTACATCAACGGTGTTCTCCTAAAGTGCAGCGAATAAAAACACATTCACAAAAAAGCGGCGAAAAAAATACATCTACAAAAGTACGGCGAAAAAAACACATTTCCAAAAGTGCGAAAAACGTGGAAATATATAAAGTATTTTTTTTATAAAAAATCCATATAATGCTGCTTTTTAATGTATTTTACAAAGTAGATTACCGCATAAAAATTTTTTCGAGAAGCTTTTTTTAAATGAGATTTTCTTCGCTGCATTTCCAAGAGGATGCTTTTTTTGCCACGCACTGAAAAAAAAGAATCTAGTAGTAAGAAGAAAAATCTACTTAATTCTTAGTTGTTGAATCAAATAGAAATTTAGTTGTGCTCAATGACCATAATTATCCCACAAGATCACAGCAATGTAGGTTCCAGCAGAAAATCCTCTATCTCCAAGAAGAACTCTATTTGAATTAAGAGGATATCTATTTATTATTAAAAACCAAGAAGAAATTCTTTCAAAAGAAGTATCAATCAATTATCAATTTTAATTACGGTACGTACGAAAATGATAGACCTCATCCAATATTAGAGACTTATTTAATTAACAATAGTGTAAATATGTACGCTTCGAAAATATTTACTTTAGTTTTATATTTTCCTTTGATAATCGGTGATCTTATACCAGAAAGAAAGCTAAAAATGGTTTCTAATAATAAGAGAAATTATAGTGTAACATGGCAAATTGGCCATGTTACTTATATACACATATATAAAGCATAGAGATGACAGAAGGGAGCATTTAAAACGATAGCACGATGGAAAGCAGACCACACGAGTCAACAGATATAGTAACGAACCTGAGATCGTTTGGCACATACGCGCGCATATATAAAGCACGTATACTATACAGTATAAAGCCAACGTACTCTTTCCAACTAGCAGTTTGACTCTAGTAGCTGAACTTGGGTCCGTTGTGGATCATTTGTCTCTCTCTTGCAGCACGCGCAGTGCATATCAAGAGGAACGAAGCTGAGTAAAGACAAAGGAAACGCCATTGCGTCATTCCTTTTGTCGTCAGCATTGTACTGAAGTCTATACTTAGACTACTTGATACTTGCGTTCAGCTTTGCTATTAATTTTGTTTTCCGTACACGATTAGATAGAATTTATCGAGTGAGTGCGCGAAGAATATCTAATATTCTTTTTTTTATGTTTAAAAAAAATCACTTTTTGTTCGTGGGAGCAATTTCTCTAGTGCTGACTAAAATGATATAATTCATTTAACATCACGGGGTGTTTTAGGCGATCACGTGCGCGTTCTATAGCTATAATTCCCTTAGTGCTTTCCCATTTCTCTTTTTCTTTGTGTTTATTGAGCGTATCCGTTTTAGCTTCTTTTTTTTATTACGCAATTAGTTTGTTATAACACCTGCTTTTCGCCGTGCTAGAGTTAGCATGGTTTGAACAAGCGGCGTCGCGTACGCTATACGCGGCTGAGATCCATCTTGAGCGTGCATGCAATAATAGTGTTAATTACTCAATAAAGTATTTCATTCTTTTATCTAAGTAACCCAATTTTTATTATATAGTAGCATTATTTTTACCCATATATAGTGAGACCTTCTGACCCCCGAGGTCGTCACAATAGATATAATTTTTTTAAAACTAATTCAGATGCAGCTGCTACACAGAGAGAAAAATATACCAAAAATTACAAACCTTATTGTAACACTGCCACAAACCATCATTTTGGTCAAAAATTACCATACTTTATAGTAAAATTTGCTGTTAATATTATAAAAATTCCTAAGTTGTATAGGAATTGTATAGGAGAAATTTTATTATAAAGTATGGTAATTTTTGGTTAAAATGACAGTCTGTGATTGCTTTAGGATTAAGTATGGTAATTTTTACGAAATGTATCGTAATTTTTACTCTATTTTTCTCTCCGTGTACTGTATTTGAAATCATGGATAAAAGAATATTTAGATTTGCGATTAGAATTATTTCCAAATGATCCTTTGAAACCGAAACACCATTATTTATTGCATTACGTAGATTTTTTTATAAAGATAGGGTCAATAATTAACACTTAGTGTTTGTGCTTGGAAGCAAAACATAGAGTTTTTATTTCCTACGGTAGATCCTCAAAAAATAAAGCTAATTTACCTCTATCTTTATGTAAAAAAATCAATTATCTTTCGCTTATACTTTTTTTTCTATTAAGAATTCAATAAAAAGAAACATCGTTTATAGATCTTTAAAGATACAATCTTTAACTTCACAAAGAGGGGGTTTCATCATAAAACATTTACAGGAATTGCAAACGTACGCTGCACGGTATACACGTTCTAAACGTAACAGCGCCATCTAATACACAATATACAAAAGGTGCTGAATCATGCGCCCATCGTTCGTTTTTACAATAATCACGATACACGCAATGATTTGAACGATGAATACAAGTATAACGCCAACGATGCAAACATTGAACGTTCTTAACGCTGCATGCAACGTAAAGAAGAGTGCGCGTTAGGTACTTTACGATGAAATCCCCTCTCCGTGTTCTTTACCTGAATTTCAGAAATTCAAATCAACTATCAATTCTCGATATAATCACAGTACATCGATATTCATATTAGAATGGTTTGAGGAAAACAGAGTCGTACGTAGACCAGGTCTCTTTTTATGTTGGAAGGATATTGATGTTCTACCTATCTTCAAGGAAATAATTTATATATTTAAATATAATGAAAATAAAGATATATATTTAATATGTAAGAAATGTCACTTAAGGTTTCAATGAGCATATTCATGCACATTGGGTAGAAACGGAAAATTAATGTGTTACATGCTGCTTTACAGAATTCTACAGCGAGAACATAATGCATAATATTTAATTTGTTGATGGAAAAACTATGTTATGTTTTGTACGTAAATATATATTATTAATAATTGTAATACTAAATTTTCTAAAAATGAATAATTTTTTTTACTCGAATCATATCAATAAGGACATATAAGCTAATGCCTACGAATTCAGAGAGATATGTGTCAAATAATTTTAAATCAAAATTAAATTAACATATTTCAAATGAAATTTTTATATTTATAAAATATATTCTTAAATTTACTGGTATTTCTCTTATTTTCCTTATACAGTTAACAACAGCTCAATATCATGTAGGAGTCAAAAAATTCAAAAGCAGTAGCTGTTCAATTTCCTTTTATTTTTTTAATACGACGTTTCACCTCTATTTCTCAGAGAGATCTCTTCCAGTACCTAAATTTGTATTATAAAACATTTACGACTCCTAGTAGATGGAATTTTGGAGAAGCAAGATGGAAGAAATTAAGCTCAATTTTTTCAGTCACATGTGCGAGTTGTATTTTCCTTATTAGTCGTATTAAATAAATAAAAGGAAATTGAATTGCTATTGCTATTGAATTTTTTTAACTCCTTTATGATTTTGAGCTGTTAGCTGCATAAGGAAAATGCAACTCGCATATCTGGCTGAAAAAATTGTGCTTAATTTCTTCCATTTTATTGTTCCGAAATTCTATCTACTAGGAGTTCTAAATGTTTTGTAATACAAATTTAAGTACCTGTAGAGGTCTCTTTGAAAAATAGAGGCAAAACGTCGTATTAAATAAACAAAAAGAAATTGAACAGCTGCTACTATTGAATTTTTTTGACTCCATAATTTTGAACTGTTGTCAGCTGCATAAGGAAAATACAACTCGCACACGTGACTGTAAAAATTGTGCTTAATTTTTTGCATCTTGTTGCTCCGAAATTCCATCTACTAGGAGTCGTAAATGTTTTATAATACAAATTTAAGTACCTGAAGAGGCCTCTCTGAATGATAGAGGCAAAACGTCGTATTAATAAATAAAAGGAAATTGGACAGCTACTGCTTTTAAATTTGACTCCTTTATAGGTTTCCTCTTATTGAATACAGATTTAATTTTTTAAAGTTTAGTTGTTTCAAAAATATTTCTGCTAGGTGGTAGCAGAATATCTATTAGAAGGAAATCAATATCATTGAAGTAGATTTTCTTCTTGTGTCAATTGGAATTCTATGTTGGCTTAAAACAAAACGAAAATCTTTTACCCCCAAGCGGATTCTCATTGGTTTTAGATTCTATTTTTTTCAGTGCACTTTTGAAGATATGTTTTTTTGCCACACTTTTGAAGATATGTTTCTTTTGGCGGTACCATTTTGACCTGTTTTTTTTGCGGCTTTTTTCATCGGTGTTTGTCTTTGTAGGCA
This sequence comes from Anastatus disparis, assembly GCA_017163975.1. Lineage (NCBI taxonomy): Eukaryota > Metazoa > Arthropoda > Insecta > Hymenoptera > Eupelmidae > Anastatus > Anastatus disparis. Next base: position 4,117,394 of record JAFFSR010000310.1, read on the forward strand.
CCGTCAACACATAATATACTATACAGAGATGATCATTGCTGGACACTATGATCTTGTAAATTACTTATATCATTAAATTACGATGCGTAATTGATCGCGCTTAGTGTGTGAGCGAGAGAGAATTTTACATTAATATGCTTATAAAGAATAGCTGGCTTCATTTTTCATCCTCTCGCGCTCTTACGCGTTATTAACGCGTTACAATTTAAATGCTTAATAGCTAATGCTTGTTAATCGTGTGAGGGTGCAGTCGTTCAACGTACTGTAGCCCACAGTGTATCACATAAACGTATCTACCGCTGTATTCACAGTAGCATGGAAGCTCGGCAATTTGAAATTCCACCTGTGATTAATTAATAAAGGTAAAATTTGCTACAGTGTGCTGAATCGTGGTTGATGTTTATTCCTGTATCAACCATACTATATAAAATAACAATTTGATATTTTTTTATTTGTCAAGTATTTTATACAAAAGGAGTAAATACGTATAACAAGCCATATAGAGATACTGAGTAAACAGTTCATTATTGCACGGTAGCTTTTTTTGTGACCGTTTCATTAATTATAGAAATACTTGATATTAACCAAAGATCGTTGAATACTCTAGGAAATGTAATAATCATGCAAAAAGAGCTTGCAGAAATTATTCACACTCGTGAAAAATTCCGTGGTTTCAAATCCGATTGCTACAACGCGTTTAAAAGATGTATTCTTAATATACTCATATTTCGTACAAGTTCTCAGAAATAGCCCTAGCATCAATGGAATTAGACTTGCATGATGAATAAATATGATACGATATAACCTAGCTATTCACACGTGTCTTCATGACTCGGTGTACGATTATATGTATAGTATAATACGACATAACCAAGCTATTTACACGTGCATTCATGATTCGGTATACGATTATATATAACCTGGTATACGCGTATCAATAGCTAGGTGTAAGCTTATAGTAGTATCCTCGGTATGCATATACCTATAAATAACCACACTAATTATAAGAGGGCTCGCGCACAGGAAAGATATGAACATTTTCTTTCTTCAAACTCATTGATAACCAAGAACAAAAATTTGTTACTATAGAATTTTTGTTTCGTCCTCCACACCCGTCCAAAAACAGCACGATTTCCCGGTAATTATCATTCTTTTCAAGACACTATGATATAAAGTCATAAATGAATGAGCACACTGTATTGGAATCTTTCTTGACTTCATTTTCCAAAAAATAGTAAAAAGTGCTAAAGTTGTCATTGTGAGAATGAACATTGAATACATACAGCCATAAAAGTCGCTTGTAAAATTGCGAAGTCACAATTAACTTTGGCAGAGACGCCCTTGAAGCTGCAATAGCCATTACAGCGTGCACCAAAATTAACATTTTGAGAATTTTTTACTCATGTAACACTAATTTATTACCACAAAAAAAATTTTTAGCCACGTCCATTAACCCGTTAACACCTTGCTACGCTAGCTTTAGATTTAAGCTAGCTTAGCATTATTATATCTTTTGTTCTAGTAGCGCAATCAAAACAATCGAGGTGCCATAATTTTTAACTCTTCAAAACGTACTAGATAGTATATTCCCAACTTTCAGATATTCCCCTTACAACCCCTGAAAACCACGCTTATACGAAAATTTCTAATAAATTGCTTCTATTATGATAGACACCATTCTACCGCATTCCTATCTATCGATTAATGTTATTTTTAATTAATTACCATGATCAAATATTTTTAACCACTATTTAACACCCCTGCTTCGCCACCTTCAGACTATAGCTAGCTCAGCATTGCTATATCGCTTGTTCCAATAACGCTATCAAAAGTATCGACGTGCCATAATTTTTTACTTTTCGAAACGTACACTGTGGAAGAAAAGTAGCGTGGCGCGCACTATCTTGAGACGTATTTGAACACGTGTCTTTGAACGAAGCATTTGTCTGAAAATTCAATAGAATGCATTTTTTCTCAACGGTTGTTGTTTAAATAACTAGTTTTTTCTAAGCTTCATAATTTTACGTCAATTATAATATACTATACATTAAAATAGTTCGTACCACATTTCTAAAGAAAAATATTCAAGTCTGTGAGCATAAATTTTACAGTGAAAATAAAGATTTATAAAGAAATAGAACTCTAATGAATGGACGTGCTGAAAACATAGGTAAAATTTAAGGTTTTATTGGCTTTATTTTATTTAAATGAACATGTTCAATTAAAAGCATGAAAATACCACGAGATTTAGATGCCAACACTCGATGGATTTGAAGCTGAATAACACGATAACAATTATTTTATAAAATATAATAAAAATTAATATCTTTTGAAAGAACCATTAATGAACTCGTATTCTTCTTACGCAACTTACGGAAACAAAACAAAAAGTTTAACAAAATACTTTAATTTAAGTTTTATTGTATCTAAAAATATCAATTTCTTCTATAATTATCAACATATAAAAATAAAGATTAAAAAAATTTCAAATTACTTTTATAAAAAAATTAAAAATCGTTTTTTTTAATATTGCGTATGATTATTCAATAAGAGTTATCGCATGTAGGGGATTTTATAAAGATATCTAAACTAATTTTGCACAAAAATTAAATTTTTATTCATATATTATTTATTTACTTTTATAAATATTAATAAAGCTGGCTTAACCAGACAACTATCTGATACATACATAACTTTAGAACTTATATTGTCATCAAATCTGTATAATTTTTGGTCAGCTCTTCTACACTCGACGGACATTGATACGTGTGGAACATTTTAAAATTGTGCAATGCTATTGGATAATACTTTTGTATCGGTTATTCTCATTGGAGGATTTCAAAAACGTTCCACACGAATTAATGTCCGTCGAGTGTATATACAATAGCAGTGTAATGCTCTTTGTCAATGTCATGGTCAACGAATCCAAATAATCTTAAACGATACTTTTCATCTTTTGGTATTTGTATTTCTTTCAATATTGTTCTGATTTGGAGACTTCTTTGTTGTTTACTAATTGGAATATCAAGAAATACAATATTTTCTAAAAATAAAAAACGTAAATTTACTAAAAACAAACTTATCATAGTTTTTTTATTTTATCTCGAACGATAATAATTTCTGATTCTATAAAATGAAAATGAATATGCATGTCATCGATATTACTTTTTTTACGGAATATACAGTTATCAAAGAAAGTGAAATTACATTTGAACCTCAGGATTTTTTTATAACTTATGGAAATTCTTTCTTACTATTATATACTGAGAAAAGTAATGTAATTATTTTAAACAATAATATATTTGCTAATAAATATCACAAAATTCTATTTTACTCCTATACTATACATAAATAATATTCTCTAGTAAATTTGTATGGTAATAATTATTGTTTATATAGAAAGTACACAATGGTTGCTCTCAATAAAAATATTTATCATACAAATTAATATGCTATAACAATGCTTAAACTGTAGTGTATGGTTATATTATAATAACTGTTACCCCACTTTTTTCTCTGTATATAAAATTATGAAAAAGCCATTTCTTTCAAGTGCAACACTCCGTTTTTTCAAAGTTATTAGTAATTCTACCTAAATTTTGAGGTTTCTCTCAAAAATTTTAAAATAAAAATTATTATTTTAGAAGAATTCTATTAAAAATATCTAAAATTTGAGAGAGGAATGTTTGAAAAGCTCCAATTCAACATGTTATAAATAAATAAAAATATTAAATTGAGAGTAATATGCAATATTTATTTTCATGCATATTTTCAGCCAAATTTTCATATTATTAATAATCTAAAATTTATAAAAATTTCTCCTTATACATAAAGAATGAAAAATTTTTAATTGCTTTATTATAAAAAATAAAAAATACACGAACAAATTGTTCCATTTTGGTCTTTTAAGAAAAAATGATTTTTTTAAATTTAATATTTGTTAATATTTTAAATTTAACTTACCAATAGTAAAAGTTGTGGTTTCTATTCCGTCACAATCTTTTTGCACACATGGAGTATGTTGATTGATATTAATATATTTTTCAATAATATTTGCGCTGCTTGCATTTACCAAACAAATTCTTTCCACCGTATATGTGATAAATTTTTTGATTCTAACTGGGCAATTATTATTACATTGAGAACTCTCAATAAAACTAGGCGATCCTTGTAGTAATCTGCTAGCCATAACGCTTGCATTACAAAAACAATCTAGTAATTTTAACACAGGAATACTTGGATGATCTATTATTAGAGAATAATTTTTTAAAATTTGGGCTCTCAAAACATAAGCATGGTTAGTAATTACTTTATTTTTAATATAATTAATCAAGTTGAATAATCTAATTTCTCCGGTAAGATTGACAATCTTAAAAAAAATATAACAATTGATGAAAATTCATTGTATTATAAAAACTTCATAATACTCAAATAATTAGTACTTAATAATATTTATAAACGATTTTAAATCATTATTTTTAGAAAATATTGTAAGAAAGTTATGATTAAAATTAATGTTAAAAACATTTTACAATTTTTGATGTGATTAATGTATAAAAAATAAATATTTAATGTGTCTGTAGAGAATGTAACCAATGTTTTATTTATTATTTAGTGATTTTTCAGATCAATAAAATTGTTAAAGTGGAAATACGTAAATATATGCTATAATAACGTGTATTTAATCAACTAAATTTAAAATGCATATGTTATAAATAACATTCTTGAAAACATAAAATATTTTTTAAACATGAAATGCATAAAATATTTTTAATTAAAATGATGTTTAATTAGATAATTATATTAAAAAAATACACTTAATATGTTCTATCTAAAAACTACATGGTAATATTCTTTATGAAAAAAAGCTCAAAGGGTCTAGCCGGGTAAGATAGGTGAATTGGCCCCAGAAGCAGAGAGAAAAACTGATATAGCCATTATATTCTATATAAAAAAATATACCTCTATACAAATTTTCAGCCTTCTAAACCTAAACCTAACCTCAAAAACGCAATTTTTCATTTTTTGAGTCTCTTAGCTCTATCTCCGTCAATTTTTAAGCTAGAATACTCTTTTTTTTTTTAAATTTAGGTTTTTTGAAGCCCTATAAATTAGTTTCCTATGATTTTTTTGTAGGTGCGAAATTAAAATTTCTAGAGACGTTTGAAAATTTTTTCTTGAGATATTTCGAAAACTAAGATAGACGACACTTTGGAAAAAATATATAATATTTATTTATGCACCAAAAGTATGTAAAATTTTTTTCAGATCTTTAAAAGTGGTGGAACAACGTTAAAAAGGAAAAAAACGGTTTTTTTGCGTATTTTTGCCTATACACGGCCTAGCCCTCGTATCTTACACTTCCGTTTGCAATATTTTTGAGTGAAATTTTATTTTTTGAGACACTCTGGGCTGTAATATATCGAGATTAACTCGGAATTTTCCAATTTTCACGTTAAGGCGCTCCCAGAGACCTTAAAAACCCATTATACTAATAAAAAAAAATGTCCCGCCAAGTGAAACTCGTATCATAATCCATAAAACTATGCATATATTCTTCTGCAGTATATCTAAATATATATAATTCAATACTATAAACAGGAATATACAGATATACTGAATGTATTGTTTCGGATTATCACTCAAACACGACCTAACGGGAGCAATCATCCTAATTCTTCCCAGTACGCCCGAACTCATGTGTACTGCATTTCTATTTACAGAAACAGATAGTAGATATAGGATGAATCAGCTGGTAGCTGCACAAATCTAATTTAGAATAAGTTTTTTTTATCGAAATAATAATAATCTGATAATGATATTATCAGATATTATTTTATTGCTATCTTTTAAAGATACTTGTTATCTTTAAAGTGCACGACATGGTAATTTAGAGCGCCCTTCCAGGGTGTGATCAGCAAAATCTTTACATCCATCGTGCTAATAGTCCACCCAACAGTATTATAAAGTTAATACTTTATAATTTAAAAAATTAATTGATACTATCAATTTTATATACTTTAATTATTCAAATTATTTTTTGTTTTGGAATTAATGGAATTTCATCATTTTTATGCTATTTAAAAGATGGAAATTTCACCCTGTATGTAGAATTTCAGAAAGCATATATTATTATATCGAATCATGCATAATAAGTAGGTACGATGAAAATTAAGTACAACTTGAAACTTGAGTATCGTTACTTGAGTATCAGCTGTTACTTCATTTTTTTATGTGAAATATAAAAGCACACAGATATGATAGTCGTCGGTAAAGATGTCATACTCAATTAAAGTAACAGCTTATACTCAAGTAACGATACTTAAATTCCAAGTGATACTCAATACTCAAGTCACGACTATTAATTCGAGCCTTAATCAGGGAGCTTCACTTTGTCTATACGATCCTTCGAGCATATACTACTGGAGGAAGCCTCCCAGCTATTAACTGCGTTACAAGGCGAAGAGAGAGAGAAAGCCTCTATTTTGGTACGTGCTATCTCTCTCTCTCTCACTTCCTTAGTGGGGAACAGAAGCAGCCAATCAAATCAGGCTAGAGAGAGACAGCACGTACCAAAATAGAGGCTTTCTCTCTCTTCGCCTTGTAACGCTTGCTGCCATTCGGAGGCTTCCTCCAGTAGTATATGCTCGAAGATACGATCTATGTCTGTCTTTATTGGCAGCTCCAGGCGTAACTATTGATGGATTCTACTTAGTACATGGGTCTTCTATTTTTAGTCTCCATGGTCCATAGCAACAACAAATAGTTTGTTTTCTCTAGTATTCATGTTATATCTTGCATGTGTAATTCCAATTAGTGAATAAATTAGACTTGTCATAAGACTAATCAAACTAGAACAACTACAAATTAGACTTGATTATTGGCAATTTGTTGTCAAGTGATATTTGGTTACTTATTTCATAAGTTCATATTCTGTATATTTTATGTTTTGTAGGATTATAAATATTGAATTACACACAAAAAAAACATTAAAAAATAACCTTCATGTATACAATCTTAATTAAAATAATTTATATTATATTTGTGAATGTGTTTGTTTGTATGTAATATGCATTTTAAACTATGAAAAAATGTATAAAAATTATATAGAAGTATCTGAAATATTTTTGTATTTTGATCTATTGCAAGACTTAAACGCAATTTTTGTTTAAAACTATCATTTGCATTGTAGCCTATATTATTTTGATACCATTTTTGAACTTTTGATTCATTTTTATAGTGCAAAGAAAAGCTAATGAACTGGATTGTAAATATTATAGTAAATTAAATTATTATAGAATTTTGTTTCTGTTAATTTTTATTAAAAAGTTGTTATAAATATTGCTTACTAAATAAGCATTTACCAGAAAAAAATCTTTATTCAAGCAGAATCTTTGAAATTTATAATGACAATGGTTACATTTTATCATATCTATTATATTTTATGAGAATGAGTAAGAGTCCAATACAAAACTCTATTGAGTTTTATACAAAAATTATGATGAGACCTATTATCTAGGTAGATATTGATATTCTTTGTTTGTTTTAATATGTATCTTTAATCTTATACGTGCTTCTTTACTTATGGAAGTATATTTCTTTGCATGACATTACAAAAGATCTGATAGTTGCAAGGACTTTTATTTTTTAATATCTACTGTATATTAAGATAAAAATAATTATAACTGATTTTCTTCTTAGTCAAGTATTTACATAAGAATTTTCACTTTTAATTTAATGATAGTTATGACTTACAATATTCAAATGTAAGTTTCTCATATATATAATTTGGTGAGAGGCAAGGTAGTTACAGTCATTACTATCTACATGTAAAGTAGATATAAAAAAACTGCAACTTGTTACGAGTGTCAGATCTTCTTTAGCAATGTACAAAAAAATATCCTCTCATTAATGAAGAAAAAAATGTAAAAATATAAATAGATATTAAAATATTAAAGAATAATAATAGATCCACCTAGATAATAAGTTTTATTATTATTTTTTACAAACCCCTTTACAATCTTATACCTGTACCTAAATAAAATAAATATAAACTCAGAAAATCATTTCAACGTTTATTACCTTAGAGCAGTGGTCAATGGTCCACTGCTATAGCGAAGAAATCAAGTATTAGATTGTAAGTGTTGTATGAATGTATCCAGATGACAATTAGCGGAGCCTATAAAAAGCCTTAAAGTGTTTGGTTACAATGTCCTACAACTTTGATGATAGTAATCTAATGGTCGAACAAAAGAAAATATATTCCAAAATTTTATTTATAATCAAAATTAACTAAACTGAATTATATTATAATTATACATATTTTAATGTATGTGTATGTATAAATATATATATTATAACCAAAAAATTGTATTTCTTACATATTTTTAGATAACAATAAATGTAACTGATTTTATAAACTTTTTCAGATTACATAACAAAAAAGCATTTTTTTTTGAATCAATACTTTTTTATTCGATAATCAAGTGAGTTTAGTAATCAAAAATAGAATAATATAGATGGTTAATTATTTTTATTATAATCAAGTTAAAGTTATAGATGAAAAATAAAGAAATCATTCAAATATTTGCAATACCTGAGATAAAAGATCCTCGCATGAGAAAAATTAATTTAATTCACAGCCGCACAAAAAAAAAAGTGGTCGGATCTGGGTATGAGATACATGTATTCTGATGTATTTTCATGTGCTAAATTCAAATTCACCTACAGAATTTGTCTAACGGGTCTAGGTTTGGCCCTAACCTCAATAAAACACCTTAAAATTGGCTAAATAGCTGTTTTTACGCGAACAAAGTTGAACAAAATAACCGAAAACTTAAAATTTTGGACAAAATGTACTTAATCTTATGTATTTTGATGCGCTGAATTCGGATTCACAACTTGAATTAAACTTACAGATTTAAGTTGAGCCCTTACCTCGATAAAAGCCTCAAAATTGTCAAAATAGCTGATTTTACTTACAGGAAATAGAACAAAAGAAAAAAATTTGCCGATATATCTGTAAGTTGTACGAGTTGCAATGTAATTTAATCAGCTAAATTTAAATTCACCTACAGAATTTTCCCAACGAGTTTAGGTTTGGCCCTAACCTCAATAAAATACCTTAAAATTGGCTAAATAGCTGTTTTTACGCGAACAAAGTTGAACAAAATAACCGGAAACTTAAAATTTTGGACAAAATGTACTTAATCTTATGTATTTTGATGCGCTGAATTCGGATTCACAACTTGAATTAAACTTACAGATTTAAGGGGATGTAAAACGGACACTACACCTGTACTCATGAATTTGGCCTATCTTTTCATTTTATTGCAAAACTTGAGGAAAAGAAATGCTTTAGCTTGTAGTATTTATCACAAAGATTATTCAGTTAAATTTTCAAATAAATTAATTCATTAGTTTTCCAGAATTTCAAATTTGTTGTACAAAATCTAAAAATTTTAATATATAATATTGAAACCCAAAATTCTGAAAAACTAATGAATAAATTTATTTGAAAAATTAACTGAATAATCTTCGTGGTAAATACTACAAGCTAAAGCATTTCTTTTCCTCAAATTTTGCAATGAAATGAAAATATAGGCCAAATTCATGAGTACAGGTGTAGTGTCCGTTTTACATCCCCTTAAGTTGTTATAATAAATTATACCATAAAATGTTGGCCTGAGAGAAAATCCTTCAAACCTGGTTCTCACAACATCATTCAGAACATTCTCGTTAATCCTGAAAAAGTTCTTATCCCACCCCTTCACATCAAGCTAGGACTGATGAAGCAATTTGTGAAAGCTTTAAATAAGGATGGCCAATGTTTCAAGTATATAGGTCAAAAATTCTCATCTGTATCTAATGCTAAATTGAATGAAGGTGTATTTGATGGGCCACAAATTCGAACGTTATTTAAAGACACTAACTTTGTCTCCGAAATGACTAAAGTTGAACGGGAAGCTTGGGAAAGTTTCAAAGCGGTAGCAACGAATTTTTTAGGTAACAATAAGAGTCTTGACTACAAGGAAATTGTAGCTAAGATGGTAAAGGCCTATCAAAATTTGGGTTGTTTAATGAATTTAAAATTACACTTCCTTGATTCACACATAGACAGGTTTCCCGAAAACTCTGGAGATTATAGTGAAGAGCAAGGAGAACGGTTCCATCAAGACATAAAAGTGATGGAACAGCGATATCAAGGTAGATGGGATGAAGCTATGATGGCTGATTTTTGCTGGATGCTAATAAGAGAAACAAAAGGAAGAGGAATAAAACGTAAGCGACATCCATTACATAGAAGTTTTGAACAAAAAAGGACACGGTATAGCAGTAAGAACACATTTTCTATATAATTTGGGAAATAAATTAAATACTATCTAAGGATATACGTTCTTAGAATTCTGAATAGTGAGAGGCAAGGGGACTCACTGTAAGCAAGCACCCCGCATAGTGAGAGTGAAGGGATGCACTCTCAACAAACACCTTGAATTGTGAGAGGAAAGGGGACTCACTCTAAATAAGCACCCCGCACAGTGAGAGGCAAGGGTACTCACTCTAAACAAGCACCCCAAAGGAAACAGATCTTGCTACGTCCATGTCGTTCTTTCTGGGTAACGCTAAAAGTGAGATTATTAAGATAAACATGACTTTTAAAAAGTCTAAACAGTAGATAATAACATTTTTTTATAAAAGCAGAATTCACTATTTGCATAATTTCAAAATATTATATGAAATTATAGCCGAACCTATATGTGTTTGGCCACTTTAAATTGAAAATTCAAATGAGGATCATTGAATTGTAAAGAAATTTGTTCTGAACATTCGTACATGAAAGTATTTTGTCTCTTGCTCTATTTTCTTTAAGTAAAATGATCTACTCTGATGATTTTGAGGCATTTATAGAGGTTAAAACCTGGACTCGTTAGGCTAATTTAGATTATAAATCAGAAAACAACGCTGGAAAAACGTGAAAAGTAAGTTTCAACGCAGATGGAGGTGTAAGTTTTTTGTGGTTCAATTTTATGTGGCAAAATCGGTTTTATTTTTTATTTTGAGACGTTGTTTGAGGTTAAGAAAAAATCTAGGGCTCTTATACCAATGTAGGTTGCGAATTTAAATACATCGCCATAAAAGAAGTAAGAAGATGTATATTTTAATTTAGATTTGAGGTGTGAGTTTTTTAATTTTTTAACCTTATATGAGAAAATTCAGCCTTATTTGCGAATTTCATGTTTTTTTAGTCCAGGGAAAAATTTAAAGTCGTTGGGATGATTTAAATTATGTATTTGGATTTAGCTGATAAAATTACATTGCGACTCGTACAACTTACAGATATATCGGCAAATTTTTTTCTTTTGTTCTATTTCCTGTAAGTAAAATCAGCTATTTCGACAATTTTGAGGCTTTTATCGAGGTAAGGGCTCAACTTAAATCTGTAAGTTTAATTCAAGTTGTGAATCCGAATTCAGCGCATCAAAATACATAAGATTAAATACATTCTGTCCAAAATTTTAAGTTTTCGGTTATTTTGTTCAACTTTGTTCGCGTAAAAACAGCTATTTAGCCAATTTTAAGGTGTTTTATTGAGGTTAGGGCCAAACCTAGACCCGTTAGACAAATTCTGTAGGTAAATTTGAATTTAGCACATGAAAATACATCAGAATACATGTATCTCATACCCAGATCCGACCACTTTTTTTTTTGTGTGGCTGTGTATCAAATTACATTAATTTTTCTCAAGCAAAGATGTTTTATCTCAGGTATTGCAAATATTTAAATGATAGTTTTAATCATTAATTAATCTTAAAATTAGACATCCATTGCCTTGAAACAAGTGATCGAATAACTTTTTCAGCAAATAGGTGGTTAAAGCTCCTGCGAATCCTGTTTCTGTAAATAGAAATGCAGTACACATGAGTTCGGGCGTACTGGGAAGAATTAGGATGATTGCTCCCGTTAGGTCGTGTTTGAGTGATAATCCGAAACAATACATTCAGTATATCTGTATATTCCTGTTTATAGTATTGAATTATATATATTTAGATATACTGCAGAAGAATATATGCATAGTTTTATGGATTATGATACGAGTTTCACTTGGCGGGACATTTTTTTTTATTAGTATAATGGGTTTTTAAGGTCTCTGGGAGCGCCTTAACGTGAAAATTGGAAAATTCCGAGTTAATCTCGATATATTACAGCCCAGAGTGTCTCAACAAATAAAATTTCACTCAAAAATATTGCAAACGGAAGTGTAAGATACGAGGGCTAGGCCGTGTATAGGCAAAAATACGCAAAAAAACCGTTTTTTTCCTTTTTAACGTTGTTCCACCACTTTTAAAGATCTGAAAAAAATTTTACATACTTTTGGTGCATAAATAAATATTATATATTTTTTCCAAAGTGTCGTCTATCTTAGTTTTCGAAATATCTCAAGAAAAAATTTTCAAACGTCTCTAGAAATTTTAATTTCGCACCTACAAAAAAATCATAGGAAACTAATTTATAGGGCTTCAAAAAACCTAAATTTAAAAAAAAAAAGAGTATCCTAGCTTAAAAATTGACGGAGATAGAGCTAAGAGACTCAAAAAATGAAAAATTGCGTTTTTGAGGTTAGGATTAGGTTTAGAAGGCTGAAAATTTGTATAGAGGTATATTTTTTTATATAGAATATAATGGCTATATCAGTTTTTCTCTCTGCTTCTGGGGCCAATTCACCTATCTTACCCGGCTAGATCCTTTTAATTATCTAACTATAAATATTTTTTTCTGCATTAATAACTTTGCAAATTATAACAATACTTACTTGCGTTGTGACTTCATTGAAATCATAAGAGTCAGTAAGTAAAATCTGCAGTATGCTATCAAAAGCACATGTATTTGATACGGAAACATGATTTTTATCGTTTTTGACAGTCCCTAGGGTCAAGGTATTACCATTTTTGAGAATAGGGATCGCAGCATATTTCTCAATATCAATTCTATCTTTGATGATGCTTTTACTTTCTCCTAAATATAATGAATCTTCCTTTTCTTTTTAGCTTGATTATGTTTTGTTTTTTTTTTATTTGTGTCATTTATTCTCTTATAATCAATATTTTCATTTAATTTTCCTTGATTTTTCCAATTGTCGTAATGCCTTAGCTTAAGTATTTTTTCTACATCTCCCGCTTCATAACAATCTAAACACAGTCTTTTCTTTTCGAAGTCTTCTTCTCCATATGATATAAAGCATTCACTAAGGGCATGTACTTTTTTACTACATATTAAACATTTATGTGACCCATTAGGTAAATCGTTATTATTACATGCTGGACAACCTTTCAAAATTGAATAAGGTGATCTATGAGTACCTTCATTTGTTGAACTATTTTGACCTAAAGATGTATTTTCAAAATCTTGTTCGAAATCAATCGAATTTGAAGTCTCGGCAAAAGTGTTTTCATCTAAAGATTCTTCACTGATTTTTTGCTCTATTAATCGAGCTTCAGACTGTTCGAAATCAACTGAATTTGAAGTCTCGGTAACAGTATTTTGAACTAAAGATTCTTCGCTGTCTTGTTGCTCTATTAATCGAGCTTTTATTAAATTACTTTTACCTTGCAAATAATCTATGTGTTCCGAGACAAAATGATCGATTCGTAAAGGAATCTGCCCTTTTTGAAATATAACATTTTTGAGTTTACTAAATTCTCCTTTGATTGGAGCGCTTGAAGATGTAACGTTTTCAAACTCATATTTTTCATTATACAAATTTGTCCACGTAGGAAAAATAGCTAAGTCCTTTAATAGATATTTTTCAAAATCAAGATCTTTTAAATAGTAGCCATTAATACGATCACCCTCTTTATTGAGGCTTTCAGAAATTGATTCCTGAAGATTTTTTTCCCGTGTTAGCCAGTAATTATCTTTTATATCATTACAATTTTCAATATCTGTATCTAATTCTTCAGTATCAATTAAATCATTGTCAGCAAAGCCACTGTAATCTTCTTCATCTATAAATAAGGAAAGTATAAATAAAATAACTATGAAAAAGCAATCAGTATATAAAAGAAGTAAATTAAAAGATAACTTCAGATTCAAATCAAACTTTATTTTTTATTGGAGTTTAAAAAATAATTTTATGTAAAAATTGTTTTTAATATTACAGAAGTATTGTGCTCTAAAGAGTGAAATGTACTAACCTTACCATTACTTGCTTATACATATAAAATAGAATTCTGTTATATTTTTAACCCTTTCAGGGGCGCATTAAAACTGTGCATTAGCAACGCTATATTACAAATGAATTTTTCCCCTATCAAAAATCAGGGGAAATCGCGAAAAAATAAGTGGGTCTCCAGGAGACCCACTGCCCCTGAAAGGGTTAACTCAAGGTTAGTTTGAGAAATTTAGATGAAATACTTTAAAATATTTTTTCAATAGTTATAAAAGTATCTATTAACAGTAGTACAGCCAAAAATATTATAAAACGATTTGAATAAGAATAAAAAGTCAATAACCAAAAAATAAATTTTAATTCACAGATTTTCTTTCTATCATTGAAAGTTTATTATGACGTATCAAAAAATGAATACTTTGATTCACAGTAAATAGTCGCAAGAAAATGTGCGAAAATTTTTAGCTTAAAATATACACCATCTTGCAAAAATAATCAAAAAATTTTAGAAAGGGAATTTTCCAAATAGAAATATCTTGGATTTAATTGATTGTTGAATAAAAAACAAAAATAAAAATTAAAGTACAATTAAAATACTAATTTTTTAAAAGTTGCAAAAATTTTTTAAGTTGTTTTTTCGATTTTTCTTATCCTTTGAAAAATTTGTTTAATTTTGTTCAATTGTAATTATTTAAAAAATAAAGCTAGTAATATTACTACAAAATTAGAAAGATTTCTATAAAAAATAGAAGTTATCACTAGGGATTTTTTCTGCTAGGATGTTTTTTTTTTTAAATAGACACGATTGAATAATTTCTTTGATTAATAGAATATTATGATACAGCCCACTTGTATCACCTATTATTACCTCGCGAACTAAGCACCCGAGAAAAGCGAGAGTGCTAAATGCCAAGTAATAATAGGTTGAATAAAATCGCGAGTACCATGTCGACGGTCGTGAGGAAGAAGGTGTAACCTTCCTATCCTATTACTAAATTATTTTAACGCGTTAGAGGATCGTTGAATAGCTAGCGCGCCATGCCTAGCTATTGCGGACCCTGTATCTCCTTTTATTCTGGTTAAAAGTCGTTTATAGCTAGGACGTCTTGTCTAACTATAGCTGACTTTGGATAGATGTTAGTTAATAATATTTGAATTGATTATGTGTAAAGCCCATTATTATTAAGGACTAAATGCCTTAATATTCGGAGCTTTGCACCGGGTTAATAGAATAGAGGTTTATCTTGGGTTTGCTCTTTCTTTATTTATTTATTGAATCAGATAAATTACAATATGGAAAAATACAATGTTTCGCGCTTAACAAAGAGTTGCTTGCTTGTAGCATGTGTTAGGCCATTCGCCACTTGTGCTACGAGCAAGCGTGTCTTGATGCTGAGAGAGCTGATCCAAGAGTGTCTAGAGTCTCAAGCTCTTCGCATTGCTTGCGTTAACTCTCCCTCGTTTTTCTCCCGCTCTTCTCACTTAGTAGAAGAAAGAAAGAGCCGCCGTGTACTCTCAGCGGTACTTACACATGCAAGCGCGAATACGTACATACGCGCGCTTGCATGTTTAACCACTTTGGTCTTTTTGGGTGTTTGCGCGCGCATCTTAGAGTTTTGTTCGGTTTCAGGGCCGTACATACTCGGGCGCTTACAAAGGTGTTATCTCGTTTTCGGTTGAAGGAAGGGGTTATCTCGTTTTAGTTTGAAGAAAGGTGTTATCTCGTTTTAGGTTGAAGAAAGGTCAGAAAGGACTGTTTTTTTGGAAATTTTTAGTGACAACCCTGACAAAATAAATTAATCATTTAGTCTAATTTTCATAAATCAAATTATTTATTTAATGCATTTCAATATTGTAACCAATTAATTTCGTCGGGGTTATCACTACAAAATTAAAAAAAAACAGTCCTTTCTGATATAACACTTTTCTTCAACCTAAAATGAGATAATAATAGATGATAAAAAAACAAATTGTGAAAAAACAAAATTTAAGCAATTTGCGAATAATATATAGAAAAGAAAACTAAGATTTAAAAAATCGATGAACAAACTTTGAAAAAATTAATCCAGATATCAAATTATCGCTTATTGATACGAGATCTAAATAAATTTAGCATTATATTAATTCTTTTGCACAGTGTGAAAATGGACTTTTGAAGTGGTGATTTAAGTCACGCAGTGCTATAAAAATTTTATAGAAAATGTTAAGGGAATGTACACTGTAAAAAAATTTAGATGGAAAAAACGTCCTTAGCGTTTTTTTCCGTGTTTTGAGAACGCAGATGATCGAGGATTTTCGCCGTTATGTTTCGGAATAACACGCCGAGCATCGATGATATTTATTTACATCGACGTATTTTTACATCGTTGAGTGGCGCCTTCTCTCGCAACAAAATAAAACTATCATTGACAAATGGCGGTTTCAAAACGACCACCGACCGTCGACGTTTTTTTCAATCTTGAACGTCAAGTGTCATGTTTTAAACAAATATTCAGTTAATGCGTGAAAAAGCGCCGTGTGGTGACGATGTGAAATCACACGAAAGCGCGGTAAATGTAGCCCTCCAACGGCGTTAAATAACATTGACGGTGCATGGTCGCTCTGCACTATTTTTCAAACAGTGTAAAACGGATACTACTCTTGTACTCATGAATATTGTCTATCTTTATATTTAATTGTATAATTTAAAAAACAGAAATGCATCAATTTATAGTATGTACCATAAAAATTAATCAGTTAAATTTTTAAATAAATTTAGTTGTTGCTAATAAAGAATTTAGTGTCCCAATATTATACATTAGGGAGCGCGGTGGTGTAACGGATAAGGCTCTTGCTTTCCATACTGGAGGGGCATGGGTTGGAATCCCGACCAGGTACCTCTGACTTCTTTTTCAAACGAAAATTAGTTTATGTGCGATTTATATCGTGACTCTCAAAAAATCCGACCTCATTGAGTATCAGTGGATTGTTGGTCACGTGGCTGATCATCCACTTCGTCTTCGTAGGTAGTCAAAGTTTTCAGTATGATGTGTTCAGACCGTCTAGCCTGATGTAATGTCTTAAACAGGAACCGGGTTAGACTTTCTCGATATCATGATAATGAAAAAGTTAATATATAAAGGAGAATATCCTCATATATTAACTTAAAAAAAAAATATTATACAATAGAACTTTTCGATTTTTTATCAGAGATAAAAAATTCTTAAAAACTAATAAATGAATTCATTTCAAATTTTAACTAAATATTTTTCACAGTACATACTACAAGTTAATGCATTTCTTTTCTTGAAATTAAGCAATAAATTCAAAAGATAATCAATAAGTACAGGTGTAGTGTCCGTTCTAATAACCTTTCCAATTTAGAAAAAATTTCGATTTTCATTACAATTTTTTACTTAATAGAAGAGGAACCCTTATTTCGGTCACGGATCTTGTTGTAACTTTCTTGTATGTTTTCATACATAAAATTATGAAAAAAGCTGCGAGCATTTGGTATAACACTCGATCATTCCAAGATTATGAGCTATTTTGACCAATTTTCGAAGATTTCTTTGAAAAATCATCGTAAATAATAACAAATATTACTTTTCAACAACAGCTTTTAAGTTCATTCTGTAACATTCTTGTAAAAGTTAAGATTAAATGCTTTTGATTGAAAAAAAAACGTATTCAAAAAGCTCAACTCATTAAAAAATTATGGAACAATAAAATATGCTATAAAAATTGTTATAAAAATTATCATAAGATTAAATTTTAATTTTTATTAAATTATTTTGCTGCTTTTTTCATGTTATTCATTTTGTATAACTTTTGAACAGATTGAACTTTTTGAATACTTTTCTTTTTAATCAAATGGATTTATTCTCAACTTTTACAAGAATGTTACAAAATGAACTTAGAAGCTGTCATTGAAAAGTAATATTCGTTATTATTAACAATGATTTTTCAAAGCAATCTTTAAAAATTGGACGAAATAGCTCATAATTTTGGAATAATCGAGTGTTACACCGAATGCTCGCAGCTTTTTTCATAATTTTATACATGAAAACATATAACAAAGCTTCAACATCCGTGACCCAAATAAAGGATCCTCTCCTAATAAGCTTTATTTCAAAAATAATTACAAGTGATTCAAGCAAATTAAAAAATTTTTGAAATATTTAAAATGTTAAGGGTGGTTCTTACGGGTTTTGATAGAAAAATCTAAAAGTTGAAGATACACAATCTTGTATGTTTTAACGAGTTGAAAATTATGGCACCTCAATTGTTTCGATAGCGTTATTGGAACAAGAGATATAGCAATGCTAAGCTAGCTATAGTCTGAAGGTGGCGAAGCAGGGGTGTTAAAGCGCTTTAAATAATAGTTAAAAATATTTTATCATGGTAATTAATTGAAAATAGCATTAATTAATAGATACGAATGCGGAAAAATGGTGTCTATCATAATAGAAGCAATTTATTAGAAATTTTCGTATAAGGGTGGTTCTTAGGGGTTTTGATAGAAAAATCTAAAAGTTGAAGATACACAATCTTGTATGTTTTAACGAGTTGAAAATTATGGCACCTCGATTGTTTCGATAGCGTTATTGGAACAAGAGATATAGCAATGCTAAGCTAGCTATAGTCTGAAGGTGGCGAAGCAGGGGTGTTAAAGCGCTTTAAATAATAGTTAAAAATATTTTATCATGGTAATTAATTGAAAATAGCATTAATTAATAGATACGAATGCGGAAAAATGGTGTCTATCATAATAGAAGCAATTTATTAGAAATTTTCGTATAAGGGTGGTTCTTAGGGGTTTTGATAGAAAAATCTAAAAGTTGAAAATACACAATCTTGTATGTTTTAACGAGTTAAAAATTATGGCACCTCGATTGTTTCGATAACGTTATTGGAACAAGAGATATAGCAATGCTAAGCTAGCTATAGTCTGAAGGTGGTGAAGCAGGGGTGTTAAAGCGCTTTAAATAATAGTTAAAAATATTTTATCATGGTAATTAATTGAAAATAGCATTAATTAATAGATACGAATGCGGAAAAATGGTGTCTATCATAATAGAAGCAATTTATTAGAAATTTTCGTATAAGGGTGGTTCTTAGGGGTTTTGATAGAAAAATCTAAAAGTTGAAAATACACAATCTTGTATGTTTTAACGAGTAAAAAATTATGGCACCTCGATCATTTCGATTGCGTTATTAGAACAAGAGATATGGCAATGCTAAGCTAGCTTTAATCTAAAGCTAGCGTGGCAAGGTGTTAACGGGTTAATGGGCGTATCTAAAAATTTTTTTTTGTGGTAATAAATTAGTGTCAAATGAGTAAAAAATTCTCAAAGTGTTAATTTTGATGCTCGCTGTAGTGGCTACTGCAGCTTCAAGGGCGTCACTATAGTGTCTTTCCTGTCCCCTAAAGATTAATAAGATAATTTTAACTTATTTTTTTTTCTTCTTTATAATATTCTTGAAAAAGTTGAAATAAAATTGATACATTTGAATTAGGATTTTCGAAATAGTTCCTGCCAGTTTTATTCGAATAATGAGACTTTCGATGAGGGATTTCATCTAAGTCTTTCTTTGCTAACTCCCAAACGGAATCGTCAATTTCATGTGGTCGGTTTTTATGTGCTCCTGTGTTATCGTTAATAATTATGCCCGATCCGAGTTTTTTATGTAGTATTCGCAAACACTTACTTGATATAATTTCATAATTAACTTTTTACAGACAGTAATCGATTGCCTATTTATTGTTACTGAATAACATGATTTATTGCAACATAATTCAACTTCATTGAATAATTTTTCGCTAACTACAATATTTTTATGCATTTTGTAACTTAACAATGAATGATGCAATAGTAGGTCACTATTAGCATTTTTTCTTTTTCTACTTTTTCTAATGTTCGAATCCATGCTGATATCGTCAGGTGTGAACGAATACTGACTTACGAAATTTATTTCTACGCACTATCGAAGGCGATAACATAGATTGAATCTAATGTTTACTTTCTTTAATGATTCCGAATTCAATACAAGGATATAGATATACCAAAATATAAACAAAGAAAATGTTTGGGAACTTAGTTAAATAAAATAAAATCTTCGAATAAAATTCTTCATTTAGGAAATAATTTCTTTTGCTATAATAAATAATTAAATAAAAAAGGGCGTAACTCAAAAAACGCCCTTTTATCATTTTATTACATGTGATGTAGTATTATAATACTTTAACCTTTAACATTCATCGCATCATAATACAACAATGTGTCAACATGATTGTTAACACTAAAAACATAAATAAATAATAATCGAAAAAGGGCATATCTTGAGATACGCCCTTTTTCCTTAGGAGTCTTCAATTATCTATTCTCAAATATTCATGTCTTTTTTTATTTAAATCCAATGAGTTAAGAAACGCTTATGTCCTTGTTATGCTAATTAAAAAAAAAGTCTTTGAAAGATTTCTTTTACATTTAATGTTTACCATGAAGAGCATGCATTAATAAATTGTTGAAATGATCTGGCTAGAACTATTAAGTTTAAAAAAAGAATCCCCAAAGACATTTATTGTTATAAATAACAAAAGAAATTAATAAATAATTTTAAAAGCATTATTTTATTTAAAGTATTAAAGTTTTATGATTGAAAACAGAAAATTACGTGCTAACAGCTTGATCGGTCTTTCAGAGAAATTAAAATAATTTTTACTGTACAAGATATAATAATTTGAAAAATACTTACTTCTTTCTTAGATTATTGGTAATCAAATGGTTTTCAGAGGTTTTTTTTCAAAGCTTGATAGTTTTCGAGAAAAAAATTCATCAAGAAATTCACAGTTCAATGTTGACGTACTCCTTACTCCAGAACTATGATCATTTAAAATAAATATACATATACATTTTTTATTACAAATATTTTAATGTAATAATAATTTGAAAATCATCCAATACTTTCGCTGACCATTCAAAGAAATAAATGTCTTCAAATGCTCATTTTTAAATTTTATAATTCTAGTGAGATCATTTCATAATCATTTTATCAAAAATTAATTCATGAATGATCTTCTTTGTAAACATGAAATTCGGAAGATATTTCTTCAAAGCATTTTTTATGTGAATGAGCATAATGCAGGAAAAAACGTTTTTCAAGTCATTTATTTAGTTTGAATAAAAAATAATTTGACATTTAATAATAGCTAATTATGTCTAAAGTCACTTTTGGAAATTTTATTATAATTTTGGATACTTTTAATTTAAAGGATATAATAATTTAAAAAATTTTTACTGTTTTTAAAAAAGATTTTTATTACAAATTATTTTTTATGTTGATATTTGCTGAAAAATTAATTATCTGTATATTAACAAAACTTCAACATTGAAATATGAATTTCTCTATGAATGTTTTTTTCCAAAACTATCAAGTTTTGTAGTAACCTTCCTGTTTTATAAATGTTCTTTTCTGTAAATCTTATATTTGAACAGCTTTTTTACAGACATTCATTATTTTAATTACCATATAATAAAAAAGACGTTTCTTTAAACATTGATTTAATATAAATTATAAAAGAATTTGATATTTCAGAATAGCTAATTTCTTCTCAGGTTACTTTTGGTATTATTTATATAATTTTGGACTCTTTTAATTGAGAGGATGCCATGATTGAAAAGATTTCCTTTATTTTTTAAAAATATTTGCAACCAAAAATGTGCATTGATATTTATTTTTAATGATCATAGTTCTGGAGTAAGGAGTACGTCAACATTGAACTGTGAATTTCTTGATGAATTATTTTCTCGAAAACTATCAAGCTTTGAAAAAAAAAATCTCTGAAAACAATT
The DNA here is from genome assembly GCA_017163975.1 of Anastatus disparis. Lineage (NCBI taxonomy): Eukaryota > Metazoa > Arthropoda > Insecta > Hymenoptera > Eupelmidae > Anastatus > Anastatus disparis. The sequence continues at coordinate 4,139,396 of JAFFSR010000310.1, forward strand.
TGATTACCAATAATCTAAAAAAGAAGTGACTATTTTTTTAATTATTATATCTTGTACAGTGAAAATGTTTAAAATTTCTCTGAAAGACCAATCAAATTGATAGCATATAATTTTCTATTTTCAATCATAGAACTTAAATGCTTTCAATAAAATAATGGTTTTAAAATTATTTATTAGTTTCTTTTGCATTTAGAACATTAAATGTCTTTGGGAATTCTTTTTCAAACTTACACTTTATAGTTTAAATGAGGTTATTTCATGAACATTATATCATAAATTTTTTATGAAATTTTATTCCCTGTAAAAAGTAATTCTATATAAGATCTTTTAAAGACATTACTTATTTTAATTAGCATAATGAAGATATATGCACTCCTTAATTCATTTTTTAGTTTAAATAAATAGAGTTTGATCGCACGTCATAATTACAGTTTTAGTAGTTTCATGAGGACATATATGATGCATTTAGGAACGCATGCAGACGAGCTTTGAGACGAGTATAAAATTATCAACGTGACACACATAATATACGTGCGTTCATATGTGTTAACCAAAGTGTATATACGTGCATGCCGAGCTATTTTTATACATGTATACCTCATTACCTATACTTGTATACCGAGGTGTCTATACGCGGGAGAATAAGGCAGCTATTTATTGGTGTATATTTACCGTGGTTAATATGCTAGTATACCTTGGTGAGTATGCACGTGTAAGTAACTTATTTATTATTTGTACATGTATGCGTAACAAGGTTATATACCGTGTGTATAGCTCGGTTATTTATAGGTATATGCATATCGAGGATACTACTATAAGTTTATACCTAACTATTGATACAGGTATACCAGGTTATATATAATCGTATATCGAATCATGAATGCACATGTAAATAGCTTCGTTATGTCGTATCATACTATAAATATAATCGTATACCGAGTCATGAAGAAACGTGTGAATAGCTAGGTTATATCGTATCATATTTGTTCCACACGCACGTCTAATGTGATTGGCGCTAGGACTATTTCTAAGAACTTGTATGAAATATGAGTATATCGAGGATATATCTTTTAAACGCTTTGTTGTAGCAAACGGATTTGAAACCACGAAATTTTTCACGAGTGTGAATAATTTATGCAAGCTCTTTTCGCATGCATATTACATTTTCTAGAGTATTCAACGATCTTCGGTTAATATCAAGTATTTATATAATTAATGAAACGGTCACAAAAAAAGCTACCGTGCAATAATGAACTGTTTACTCAGTATCTCTATATGGCTTGTTATACGTATTTACTCCTTTCATATAAAATGTTTGACAAATAAAAAAATATCAAATTGTTATTTTATATAGTGTGGTTGATACAGGAATAAACATCAACCACGATTCAGCATACTGAAGCAGATTTTACCGTTATTAATTGATCACAGGTGGAATTTCAAATTGCCGAGCTTCCATGATACTGTGAATAGAGCGTACGGTTCTAAATCTAACCATTTATTAATTTTCCTGTACTTTATGAACAGTTATTTGAAAAAGATGAATTATTTTTAAAATCTGGATAAAAAAACAACTTATTTATTTATATGCTTGCGGTGTAGTGATAGATTATTGTTCATATAGATATACTAAGAAGTTTTTTAATTAAAAATTGAAACGTAATTTTAATCTACTGGTTTATGATATGAAATACTCAACTTTTAATATTAAAGTCAATGCTTTATTACAATGTTAACTTGAAGAAAATAATAACTACTCTTCGACCAGTAAGTTTAAATAATATTTAACTATATTTTCATTCTGAAAACTTCTCATGAAATAAGTCATGTATACTAGATGATGAAAATAAATGTGTATTTAATTTTTAAAAACTCACAACTGAAGACGTTTACGGTTAAGTGGGGCCTATTAAATAGTTAGAAATATCCCGAGTAACCTTTTCGTTACGGCAACTACCTCCTCTCACTTGGACCACCTTCAGCTACCGAAGTCGGGCTGCCATATGGGTGAGGCGTGATGACGAGCATGGGCCTTCTATAGCTAGCCGAAAATTGTATAGATTTTGTCATAACCTCAAAATATTCTTTATTGTACTATCATGCTATGTAAAAACTTTTGTTATTTGAAAATTAATAATAAGTGATTAAATTATTAAAAATGATTTGCTTTCGACTCGACTTGAACTCGTTTAAAATTGATTCTAAAATTCCGCCCGAATACACGGACAAATACAACCTAAAACCAATCAATAAAAACATGGTAAAAAAACTAACTTTTCTAGTGTAAATGAGAACTAATTACCATAGATAATATAATCTAGTTATTTAAGTAACTGTAGTTATTCATATTTTTTGGAGTAACTTATATTTTCTCGAATATTCGAGTAATTTATATTTTTTCAAGTGTTCAATTTATTCAAATAATTCATACTTTTTCGAGTACTCGGGTACATTGAGTAATTCATATTTTTTTGAGTACTTGGAACGAAAACTTGAGTACCCCTCAAGTGCAAGTACTTAGTTATCAAGTCAAGTTTTTTTTCGAGTTGAAGCTGAGTACTCGAAACAATCAAGTACTCGACAAAAATATGAACCCGAATAACCAGTGTTACCCGAATAATTCAAATTACCCAAATAACTCGAGATATTTGAATTTTTTCACTAATGTAAAGTATTATAAAAAGTAGACAGTTGCTTAAAAATTGGACGAAATAGCTCATAATTTTGGAATAATCGTGTTACCCGAATAATTCAAATTACCCAAATAACTCGAGATATTTGAATTTTTTCACTAATGTAAAGTATTATAAAAAGTAGACAGTTGCTTGAACAATAAATCGATCGATCACCATTGAAAATCAGCTGTTTGTTTATGCAAATAATTATACATAAATTACGTTCGATTCTATGATTTTATAAGCTAGATTCGGCTGCTCTCTAAGGGCCTTCTTTCACCGCCACGCCTCAGGCCGATTCAGTGCCACTGTGGCGACGATTCGGCAAGAGTTTTGGTGCCAGTGAGGGTGATTCGGCACCGACTTCAGGCCTCCTGCACGCCGGAGTGAAAAGGTTACTCAGGATAGATTGTTGTTTGCATTTATGAAAAACTAGTAAATAGATATATTAAAGGAATATGAATACAATAATATATTAAAGGAATCTAATTAAGAAATACAAGTTTTTAAATTTAAAATTGGAACGCGTTGCTCTGAAATCCAATTTTATTTATGAAAATTATTGAATAGTTAATTTGTTATGAAGATTAAAATTAAACTACTAGTCACTGTTATAATATACACAAAAATTTTTAATATTTAAGTTATGGTTTTATTACCAAAAATACTTTTACGCAAATTTTTGAAATTTAAATGCTTTTAGGAATTTGTCAATCTTTATATTGAAAATCATAAAGACTTGAAACGTAATTAATTGATGTCTCAGATTAGGCAGTCTCTAATTGTGGCTTTAGGAATTTGTGGCTCCTAAAATTCATATATACGAATGTTCAACTAATGTATTGATGCAAGTTTTTTTTATTTCTATGCACCTAAGAATCGATTGATCTCAATATTTGTAGCTATTAAGACTACAAACGCAAAAAAATTAATTTTACAATCCTATAGAGACTTTTGGAAATTTGCCGCTCCGGAAATTCATAAATCCTAGCACTCTAAAAATATGTACGCGCAAGTTCTTGGAATTATATGCATATGGAAATTCGTTACTCTTAATAACTGTAACTATTGACACTTTGAGTACAATAAATTTATATTTCTGAGCTTCTAGAGGCCTTCAAGAATTAAATCTCAACATTTCAAGACTATTTTTAATGCGTGTTTACTATTTTTTGGAATTGAAATTTATATAGGAATTGGTCACTCTTTATATTTGAAACCATTGTGATTTCGCAAAGAACAAATTAATTTATCTGATCATATACAGGCTTTTGGGAATTCGTTGCTCCGAAAATTCAGGAATTGAAGCTTTCTAATAATGTATAGATGCGTTTTTTTCATTTACATGCATCTAAGAATTCGTCGCCCTCGATATTTGTGACTATTAGGACTTGCAAAGCAGAAAATTTGATTTTTACACGCTTTTTTGATTTTATAAAAGCTTCGGGGAAATCGTCGCTTCAGAAATTTATAATAAATTGATTGCTTTTCAAATCTTAATAGCTACAAATATAAATGTAAGGTTTACAACTTCAATTTATTATGGCATAATTCTTAATCCTTTTAAATATCGAGAGCAATGAATTTGTGAACGCATTAAAATGAAAGAGTTACGAGCGTTTAATACCTGCAAATATCTGTATGATCAAAAATCTTAAATTATTGCATAAGAAGTTTCCTTAGATACCGTGAGCAACGGATTCCCAGATTTATTCTAAATTCAAAAAAATTGTATCAAAATGTTTTTAAAGCTTTCAGCTTCGAGAAATTAAGTAGTGACGAATTCCTAGAAGCCTCTCTATTATCAGGAACTTTCATTTATTACGCCTCAATTCGCAACAGTTTCAAATCCTAAGACAAATTTTCAAATGCATTGAAATTTAAAAAACTTGCATTATAACGTTTCCCGTGCGGATTCTAGAATTTTTGTAGTAACAAATTTCTAAGTCTTTGTATGATTAAAAACAATATTTTGTTACATTACAAGTGTTAATGGTTACAAATACCGAGTATAATGAATTCCAAGATGCATTTAATTTTTAAAAAATTGCATGGGAGGATTTTTAGAATGTTCAGATTTGTGAATATATGAATTAACAAAGTCCTACGTGCGTCTGTATGATTAGGAACATCGATATACTACGTTAAGTGAGATCTTAGTAGAATAATAATATATCGAAGGTATTATATCTCCGAAATGAAAGTAGGGCGACTCGATGTTCACGGTCTAATGTTTGTATAAACAATTCGAGGTGTCGTGTCTTCAGTACAAAGGCCCGAGACCTTTATCTTGAGCACAAAGAACTGAATAAGAAATGGCACGTAACAACGACTGTTGAATGTATTTTCAAAATCCAAAATGAATGTATTTTCAAAATCTAAACAGCGTTTGAAAAATTGGTCAAAAATTTTTAAAATAAAGTGAGTTTGGTAGAAAAAATCGTTTCCTAATTACTTATAACGATATAAAAAAAATGTTTGAACTAATTTTTTTACATAAAAGCGGAAGTCTTTTTTATAGAAATTATGATATCGGAAAAAAACCAAATGGGTTTCCAAACTCTAATAGTCCTCTTATAAATGAGTTGGATGCAATGTTTCTATGACTTTTTTACCGCAGTTATGATAATTTTTCGACAAAAAAAAACATTTTTTTCAATTAGTATCTCATAAACTAAGAAAGAAAATTTTATGTAAAGGAAAAAATGATTCATTTTTAGTCAAGGATATATATATTTAGTAAACATAACTTTAAAGAAAAATTTTTTTTTATTACATGTTAAATTAGTAGTTTTTATAAATTTTTTATGAATTTACCATAAAAAAACAGTTAGAAACAATTTTTTTTTTAATTTATTGGTCATTAAATATATATTTTAAATTCAAAATGAAACATTTTTTTTACATAAAATTTTTTATCTTAGTTGATGAGATAACAACTGAAAAAAGGCCTTTTTTGTCGAAAAATCATTATAACAGTGGTAAAAAACGTTATAGAAACATTTTACTTAGCTCATTTAACCCATTAACGACCAAAACCGTCAATTTTACATCATAATTTCGATGCGAAATTTCATGCATGTAATCGAGTCATAAATGGGTCTCATACATGATTTCTTATGTATTTTTGTCTGCAAAATCCGGAACCGTTGTCAAAATTGAAAAATTTTGCCTTTAAAAAAAATATGGCTGTATTTTTGCAAAAAAATACCGAAAAATCTGTCATTTTAAAAGTTTACGATTATTTTCAGACATAAAACGCGACAATATATGAAGTTGCGTTCAACCATTGGTGCACAAAATTTCTGAAGTTAAATGGGCAATTTTCATAAGTACGATTTTTTTTTAAAATAACGGCTATAGAGCCAAAACCACATAAACGTCACCGTAAATCTTTACCATTTTTTTTCTCGAAAACTATTGACTTTAGTGAAAATTTTCAAAAAGTTAAAATGTCTTAGAATTAATGAAAGAATACTAGAAAATTTTCCCAAAGTAATTTGAGAAAAATTTTAAAAATTTCAATTTTTTCAATTTAAAAAAAAAAAAAATTTTTTTCCAAAAATTCTGAAAAAATTTTCTAGTATTCTTTGATCGATTCTGAGTCATTTTTATTTTATATAAATTTTTATAAAAATTCATGGTTTTCGAAAAAAAACAGTTTTTAAGCATTTACTTTTAGCACTAGTAAGAACTGAAATTTTACAAACTGCTTACATGAGATCTATGTATAATGTGTAATCTTTCCACATAATTTTTACATAATCTTTCCGAATAAATCTTTTTTAAACAAATAAATACTTTTTTAAGTATATCGTTGTAAAGTTGTTAGCTTTCGTAAAATGTGACTTACAGTTTCAGCTCTGCTGTTTTAGAAATAAATTCTCATACTTAGTTTTATGTGTAGAAAAGTTTTTATGTGTAGAAATTAAGTTGAATCATTATTATCTATTATTTATTATATTTAAACCCTTAAATGTCACGAAAAGAAACTAAACGGGCTGTTCCTTCCGATTTTGAAGAAAGCTCTTCAGAGAACGAAAACGTTTTGATACCAAATGCAGATAGTTCTGAATCTTGAGATGATTCTGATTCTTACTGTGACGTAAATTTACGACGATCACTTATAAAAAAGTTTCAAAAAATTATCAAGCAAATCAAGCTAAACTTGAAAATGATCACGAATATGTTTGGAAAGATGGTGAAAGGAAATATTCTAATAAAATAGAAATCTGTGATGGATGAAATAAAAAAATCTGTGATGGATGAAATACAAAAAAGTAAGCCAGTAAAACTTTTTGATACTTTTTTTTCAATTGAAATGAAACAATACATTATAGATGCATGTAAGGAAAATGGCTTAGAGTTATTAATGGCTGATTTGAATACTTTTATTGGGATCATTATAGCAACTTCGTTCAATAAAAGAAAGTCTCAAGGGGATTATTGGTCGACTGATCCTTTTTTATCTTGCGATATAATTTCTTCGGCAATGTCACGAAATACGTTTGAACTTAGTTAAGTCTAAATTAAAGTACTCAAAAACCAAAGATAATGTTCCGAGTGACAAAGGGTAGCGTGTTCGCGAATTGATGAATTTATTTCAAAAAAATATCCTGAAGTTTGGCTTTTGGCGAACTGCTCTGTCAGTAGATGAAATAATTACTAAATCCTATGCTAAAAAGTCGTTGAAACAGTTCATACGTGGAAAACCTACGCGATTTGGACTTAAGTTTTGGGGCCTTTGCACTTCAGATGGATATTTATTAAATTTTGACTTATATTGTGGAAAAAATTCCTCTGTAGGAGATAAATTAGCTTCATGTGCATTAGGTTTTCGTGTTGTATTACATTTATTAAAACCTTTTTTTGAAATGACAGCTTCTGGGAAAATTTCTCAGTATCACATTTATTTTAACAATTATTTTACAAATTTAGATCTTATTATACACTTAAAGAGACTAACATTGAGGTCTACTGGTACTGTTTGAGAGAATGGTATCAAGGAGAAAAATGCTATTGACAAAAAGGCTCTGCGTGGAACATATGCAGTGAAGCATGAACAAAACTGTGGTATCAATTATATTATCGTAATGGATTCAAAATTAGTGTCTATATTATCTACAACTGCAGGAGTAACGCCATTACAGCCACTGAAAAGATATAGTTCAATTCAAAAAACAAGAATTGAGATACTAATTCCGCAAGCATTTCACCTTTACAACCAGTTCATGGGTGGTGTCGATGTACATGATGCGCACTGTAACAATTTATTGCCAAGCATTCGATCAAAAAAATGGACCTGGGTAGTTTTTATAAGATTAATCCAGGCTGCTATTACAAATTCTGTTGTAATATTCAATGCTGCTAAAAATAATCAACAAAAAGTTGGAACCAAAGAATTTGCAATGTCAATAGCAAAAAGCTACATTTGCGACACTAGTCAAAAACAAAAAAATCATTCAACGAGACGAGAAAAACAACAAAAAAAATGTTCTAATTGTCCAATAAGAACATATATTTTCTGCGATGATTGCGAATTGTTTTTTTGCAGTTGATGTATGAAAACATATCACGAAAACATCTGAGTAAGCGAGACGTTAGGGGACTCACTATAAAAAAGCACCCCAAAGGAGATATATTTTTACTACGTCCACGTCGTTATCTCTGGATAATACTAAACGTAAATGCTTAAAATCTGTTTTTTTTCGAAAATCATGAACTTTTATAAAAATTTATAAAGAATAAAAATGTCTTAGAATCGATCAAAGAATACTAGAAAACTTTCTAAATTTTTTTCAAATTACTTTGGAAAAATTTGCTAGTATTCTTTCATCAATTCTAAGACATTTTAACTTTTTGAAAATTTTTACTAAAGTCAATGGTTTTTGAAAAAAAATGGTATAGATTTACGGTGACGTCTATGTGGCTTTGACCCTGTAGTCGCCATTTTGAAAAAAAAATCGTACTTATAAAAATTGCCCATTAAACTTCAGCAATTTTGTGCACCGATGGTTGAACGTAACTTCATGTAACTTTTAGAATAACAGATTTTTTATTATTTTTTTGCAAATGAACGGCCATAATTTTTTTTAAAGGCACAATTCTTCAATTTTGACCACAGATTCAGATTTTGCAGACAAAAAAACATAAGAAATCATGTATGAGACCCATTTATGACTCAATTACATGTATGAGATTTCGCATCGAAATCATGATGTAAAATTGACGGTTTTGGTCGTTAATGGGTTAAAAAAGGACTATTAGAGTTTAAAAACACATTTGGTTTTTTCTGATATCATGATTTCTATAAAAATGGCATCCGCTTTTGTGTAGGCAAAAGAAATTAGAGAAAAAACATTTTTAAATCGCTATAAGTAATTAGAAAACGATTTTTTTTGTACCAGACTTACTTCATTTTGAAGATTTTTGACCAATCTTTCAAATACCGTTTAGATTTTGAAGATACGATCATTAGTGCCAAAGATATAAAACTTTTTATTTTGATCAGATTTGCTCAAGGGTGGCCAAAATCATTAACCGGTACTGTATGTATATAATATAAATATATTTGAAGTGTCCCAAATGTATGGACACACCTAAGTATCTTGGAAAATGAGGGTGTTAGAAAAAAAAGTTAAGTTAATAGTTTTGGGAAGTCAAACGGTGCATCTGATGGTGACCTTGACTTTGACTTTGAGCTTCATCTTCAAGGTCGTTTCAAAGTTAAAGTAATTTTTTTAAATGGGAACCCCTATTTTTAAGACCAAATTCCAAAAGAGCGGGAAATTTCATGTCCATAACGATGGTCTTGTACTTTTTTTGAATGACCTTCGGAAGGTAAAATAAAGGTCAAATACTGAAAAATCGTCAAGAAGCTGTTTTCTTTAAACTTTTTAGGATTTATGGACAAATTAACGTAAGATTAGATTTTGGAGCCAAAAACCTTGTGCATCTTGACCTTAAAGTTAGTTTTCAAGATTATTTGAAGCTCAGTGTGTTTCTTTCTATGAAAACCCCTATTTCTGACACCAGTTTTGAAGACAGCAGAAAATATAACGTTAAAAATGATATTTTAGAGTTTATTTTTGTGACCTTGAAAAAGTAAATTAAAAGCTAAATATTCCACAAGCGCTCAAAAGCTGTAGCTTTTGAAGTGCTAACTTTACTTTTAGCGCTACCCAGAAACAACGACGTGGACGTAGTAAGTTCTGTTCCCTTTGGGGTGTCTGATTAACGTGAGTCCGCTTGCCTCTCAAAATTGGGGTTCTTCTTTGCCACAAGTATTTTAAATAATCATAATTATTTCGAAATTGTGTATTCCAATAAGCTACAATGGGAGAAATTGTACGTTAACCGTAACTGCGAGTTTTGGAGGAATCTTGGAGTGTTTGCTTGGAAACTTAGTAATCACCGCCAGCTATTCTTCTCATCATTAGGAAATGGCTAAAAAATATTTGCGTTGCAAAAATTCGCGTTATTTTTTTTATTTTACCGTACTTTAATGATTAAAAATCACTGACAAATAAAAGAGTAAAATTAATAACATTTTTTTAGTCTTATAAAATAGAGAGACATAACCGATTTAACAGTTGAAAAAAATGCTAATTTGCAATAATTTACATATTTGCTAAAATTTGAAAAAATTAGCGAGAATTTGCAAATTTGCACAAATATGTAAATTTAAAAAAATTTGAAAAAATTTTCGGAAATTTGCAAATATTTGCCAATATAATAAGATTTGTAAAAATTTGTTAAAATTTGCAAATTTTTAAATATTTATAAATTATAAAAATATTTTTTTAAATTAGCAAAAATGTGCAAATTTGAAAAATATGATAGAGGCTATGATGATTTGCAAGTATTTTTAAGAGTTCACCCAACTCTACCAGGGGTGCCCTGTTGAAATTCTGACCCGATATTCGTGTCAACGACCCCGAGAATCCCTTAAGTAGTGTTTTCCTGTTTTCATCAAAGTCACATTTTCAATGTTTATGGTGTGTACTTATTTGTAATATCATAAAGGAATACCACTATATTCGCATTATACGATCTCGAAAATCACAACGTACAAACTTCTGGCTAGAATCATAGTTTTAGCAATAAAAAGGTTTTATCACCCATAAACCACCTCTCAAACTGATCATTATGTATGTAGTTATAAGTAAGTTCTTACTAGCTGATATGTAAAAAAGAGTTATCAACTTTAGTGAATATTCCTATTGTATAATTTTCGATTTAGAAGGTTCTCTTTCTTTTTCACTCTGGATTTGGTCTATCACAGTATTGATTCTGAATTCTAGTAACAGCTCAAAAGCTGTTACGTGGAGGTAACAGCTTTTGAGTGCTTGAGGAATATTTAGCTTTCCATTTACTTTTTCAAGGTAAATATAAAATATCACTTCTAGCATTATATTTTCTGCTGTCTTCAAAACTGGTGCCAGAAATAGGGGTTTTCATAGAAAGAAACACTCTGACCTTCAAATAACCTTGAAAACTAGCTTCAAGGTCAAGATGCACAAGGTTTTTGGCTCCAAAATCTAATATTATATTAATTTGCCCATAAATCCTGGAAAGTTAAAAGAAAACAGCTTCTTGACAATTTTTCAATATTTTACCTTTATTTTACCTTCCGAAGGTCATTAAAAAAAAATAAAAAACCATCGTTATGAACATGAAATTTCTCGCTTTTTTGGAATTTGGTCTTAAAACTAAGGGTTCCCATTTAGAAAAATCACTTTGACCTTGAAACGACCTTGAAGATGAAGCTTAAGGTCAAAGTCAAGGTCACCATCAGATGCACCGTTAGACTTCACAAAACTTTTAACCTAACTCATATATATGTACTAAGGGGCGAGCGCGCCAACCCCATCTTGCTTTTACAACTTTAAAAAAATATTTAAGAATTTGCAATTTTTAAAATAATTTTTATTTAAAATACTAAATAAAATTGATTATTTAAAAGTTTTCTTGAGGTAAATCTTCAATGATCTTTTAATGAATCTAATCATCTATGAAGTCCTAGCTTTATACCAGGACAGAATTAATAATTAAATGTTGTATGTTATGAGGGCTACGTGTATATGATTTATTATGATATTAAATAAAAAATAAACTCAGTAATTGATTCATAAACGTTTTATCAAATGTCAGTCTAGTGGTAAAAAGATTCTAAATTTAGCGCTGTAATGTAAGTCCAAAAATGAGGGGCACATTTCTGACGATGATAGCGACGACAGCGGCGATATACTTTCAATAGTATAGAGAGAATATAATATAAATAGATCTAAAATGCAGCTGAAATTCAACTGAAATCAAACCAAAATTTACCTGAATTTGCTTAAAATTAACATAAATTTTAATTAATTTTTAGTTAATTTTTAGGTAACTTTAAGCTAATTTTCAGCTAACTTTAAGCTTAATTCTAGCTAGATTCTAGCTAAATTCTAGCTAACCAAGGACAAATCGAATTCTTATACGCAGCGGCGGCGAAATCTTTTTATAATGTATACCCCCCTGCTCGCTTCGCTCGCCAACCCCCCTTTTGAATTTAGACATAGATTTTATAATGTATATAATCCCTTGTAATAATTTTACATTCATATACTTATATACATTTACACATTTTTTATATTTCAATAATTAATAATGTACACATTATATAAAATATAACATATGATATAAATATTTATTCATACAGCGCATATTAGACGCTGTTATAATCACCATTTCCTACCGATCTTTATTTCGCATTATGCTCCAAGAATCACCTCCCAACTTCTAAAGGCTAAATTCTTATTTCATTTATCTGGCATAAACAAATATTTTCTTTTTTGAAAATTTCTAAAATCTTTTATAATATAAAAAGAAAAATAAATCTTATGATAATTTAAATCAAATTGACCTGATTTATCAGATTTTGAGTGAAAAAATTAAAATTTTAAATAAAATTCACAATAAATTAGCTGAAATTTACGATAAATTAGGTAAAATTTACCATAAATTAGCTAAATTTATCAGTAAAAAGGAGAAGTTCACGAAGGATTTTGAGAGACTGACAGCGGCGAAAATCTTTTATAATATAGAAATATATATATATATATATATGTATATATATATATATATATATACATATTCGGCTAGGGTGTCCGTAACCGGGTTTCAACGTATAAAGCACGCTAGACATGTAAAAAGATTGATTTCGTCGGAGAAATGCTCCTTGACTATAATCATTCCTCCTCCGCTATAATTATCGTGAAAAGGCCAAGGAGGACTAAGACCCATTCACTCAAGCTACAGAAAAAGTACTACAGAAAAAAAAGGGAGGGATGGTGCTAAAATTTCTCCTCTGCGCAGATACGCAAGCGCCACACATATTAATAACTGCTGCAACGATGAATAAAAAGAAAGAAATACGAAGCTTTTATTCTCACTAACTAATGAGTCACATATATTTAAAAATAATTCTGAAAATAAACATGTATTAACGTGCCGATAACAGCAGAAGTATCAACAGAAATCAGTCGTTCTTAGTACTCACTGTTCTATACATTAATTCTACAAATATCCCTCGACGCAATGAAGCGACTCCCACGTTTATATATGTATATATATATATATATATATATATATATATAAACATAAATTAAAATAATTTGGATATACTTTGAAAAATAGGTTCTAACAATTATAATTATAAACATCAAAATTTTTTATTGCACATAAATATTTGCTATGTGATTATTTTAAAAGATATATTATTTTATTTCTGAATACTATGTTCACACACACATATACACACATACACACATGCACATACACACGCACACACACACACACATATTGAGAATATTCTTCCTAAAGTTTATTCCAATTATTTTATTGTATTAATGAACTTATTATATGCTAATGTATTATAGGCCCGATGCCTTGGTTAGAAGGGTCTCAAACTTTCATGTTTAAGACAAGACGAATAGCTTATTCCATCGAAGCTTATACCATTGCGCCGTCTCAGTTAAGAGGGTTTCAGCCCTTTATACTCAAGGCGGGACGACACTTTTGCTTTATCGAGACGTCAGGTCTTAGACTACCAGAGATACTTCCGATGATGGCGCTGAGCGAACAGCCAAGCGCCAAGAGAAAAATAGAAGAAGAAGAAGACTACCAGAAGTCTCTCGCTCCAAAAAGTCTCTCCGTGTACACGCTTTGAACGAAAATTTCTGGAAATTTCGGCCTTTTCAGCTTTTTCAAATTTGATCTTAGGCTCGTAATTAGCGATTATCAGGATGTTTTCAAACGCATTTAGTTTTTTGTTTGATTGCTTAAAACCTATAGTGTTATAAAGAGATTGATTACAAAACATATTTTTTAACACAGCGTTCGGAAAAAGAATTTTCTGCACGTTTTTTAATTTTCCACACGCTTAATTTTTCGTGCGACAAACAGGCATTTTTGGTACGGAAATGAGGCACCGATAACGGATTTTCCGAACCTTGTGATAAAAAAAACAGTACATAACACGTGCAAAAAATAGGTCTTTGCCTCACGCGCGTTGGCAATCTTCGCACGTGCGGCAAAGACCTATTTTCTGCACTAGTTAAGTAAATATCATTTTAATCACAGCGTTCGGAAAATTCGTTTTTCAATGCCTTATTTCCGTACCAAAAATGCTTGTTTACCGCACGAAGAATCAAGTGCGTGAAAATTTAAAAAGCGCGCGGAAAATGAATTTATTGATTAATGAATGAATTTTTCGCACGCTTTTTAAATTTTTACGCACTTCATTTTTCGTGCAGTTCACAGGCATTTTTGGTATGGATGAAATGAGGCACCGAAAAACGAATTTTCGATCGAAAAATGCACGATTGCCGCATGCTAAACTAATTTGTAACGAATGCAATTTGAATATAAATTTTTTATTTGGGAATCAAAGTATACAAAGACGCTTCTTATTACAAATCACTGACTGTCCGTATAAAACTATTATTTTAAATATATTGAGTTGAGCACTTTCTTTTTGCATTCCCACTCTTCTATATTTTTTTCCTTTGTTCAAATAATTTTTTTACTCATAACCTTTGCGCAAAAACTTCAGATTCTCGTTTTTATAATATTAAACATTGAGCAAATTTATTTTATTTGTTGTAATATTATTTTCCTATGTTAAAATATTAATTTACTATTTTATTTTTTTTATTGAATTATTATTTACTTTGACTATAATAATATTTTAAAATATTCTTTCCTTGGTTAAAATATTATTTTATTCATATCCCAATAATGGCCACTTTATTAACTCTGAAAGCAGGTCGAAAGTAAGATATAATTGACTTTTAAAATATTAGCGGGAGCAAAGAACTTTATTAGCGCTAAATAAGAAGTTTATAAATTCAAATAATTTTTCTTAAAATTTTTAAAAAAATTATAAAATACATTCAAAAATTATGAAATACATTAAAAAATTATAAAATGCATTAAAAAATTATAAAATACATGAAAAAAATATTAAAAAATACTAAATTTCTATAAAAATTAATATTTTGAAAAAATTTTATTATTACATTTTAAAAATAATTTAAATAAAATAGAAATTTTTTCTTAAGACATATTTATTTGACATTTTAATTTAACAATTAGAATATTTGATAATTGAATTATAGACAATATTTATTAAACTTTATAATAAAATATATTAAACTTTAAAAATACAAATTTAAATTCATGACAGTTACTTTAAACTTAATGTTTTAAAGATTTTATTTATAAAAATAAATATACTTTTACAATGCAAGCGTCAAAACTTTCAATTCTTATTGTAATAGAACGTGTATTTTTATCTTTTCTGATAAACAATTTATTATACATTTTAAATTGGAAAATTTTTCACGTTGATTTTTAGAATTATTATATTCTTGAATCATGATCGAATTTTCCGAACCTTGTGATAAAAAAAATGTACATAACACGTGCATAAAATAGGTCTTTACCGCGCGCTTGATAATTGCCGCTCGAGCGCAGCGAGATTTTCTGCATTAGTTAAATAAATACTTTTTACTTTTTTATAAGGTATTAATTCTCTGTCATCTTTGCTATTTTCGCTCTCAAAATTATCTTTTTTTTGATAAATTTTTCAATTTTATCATATGTTAATTCCACTCCCTTTTATTTAATATCTTCATATTATTCATTTCACATGGTTTGCAAGAATATTTACGAATTTTCTTGAAAAAACCTGCAGTGGTGGCCTTTGTTGTTGTTTTTGTCATTGTCTTTATAATTTGTTATTATAATAATTATTTCAACTGTAAAACCGATAGAAATATTTCTTTATTTATTTACCTTATTATAGATATAAGTATTCTTTTAATATTTAAAATAAATTATAGATATAATTAGAGTAATTTGAAATTTATTATATTCGCTAACTTCACTATCAGAAATTTAACATTGCAAATACTTCCAATTTATAAAATTTAAGTTTAAAATGACAATTTAAAGAGTTATTTTTCTTTTTTTGAATTCACAACGAGCTCTCAGAATTTTATTACGAACCGCGAACTGAGATCTAATGCATAAAGTTGTAAAATGAATATAAAATTAACAAAAAGGATTTATCGTTAAAATTAATTTAATAAAAATTAACTTACTAAATCAGCACCAAACTGTAATAAAAGATCAGATACATCTGTGTGCCCATTCTCACAAGCATAAGTTAATGCAGTGTCACCCGTTTGAGTCTGTGCATGTACGTTTGTATTAGTTTCAAGTAAATATCGAACCAGATCTAAATGACCTTCTTGTGCTGCTTCCATAAGAGGAGTTGAAGCTCCTAATTCAATATCAGCCCCTGCTTTGATTAGGAAATCAGCGACTTCAAGAAATCCTCCACAGCAAGCTAACGTGAGTGCAGTTTCTTGGGTTTCCTCAGTTTGTGCGTTGATATTTGCACCTTAAATAAATGAAGAATCTTAATGAGCTAATAATAGAAGTAGTTTTTTTATACATAAACAATTTTCAATGTACAAGGATTTGATATATATAATAATAATTAAGAGTATGAAAAAATCTTAAAATTCATTAAAAAATTAGATAAATGAGTATTTTATTTGTATTATCCATAGTTATTCCAGTCATCTAAAGAAAATTGAAAATTTGAATGAACAAACACGCTTTTTTGATGCTGTGTTAAAATTAAAAAATGTATTCCATTCGTATGATTGATTTTCAAAAATTAAAAAAGCTCTTAAATTTTACTGGCGTGAGGGTATTCCCCTGCTCACACAGCTCGCCAACCCCCGATGAATTCTTATATTGTATACGTATTATACTAATTATAGGTGGTATAACATTATTTTAAGTAATATAATATTCTTTTTTTCCGATTATTTTATTATAAATATTTTTATAAATGCTTACATACTATACATTAACGAAACAAGTTATGTTATATAATACATTTTTTTAACATATACTTTATGCTGTTTTTAAAAATGAAATTTTCATATTTAATAATTTATCTATACCTTATACATTATATTTTATAAATAAAAGACAAAATATATAGTTATGAGTCACGACTTTCTACGCCAGCTTACATTTCAAACTGTAATTGATATTATAATGAATTGCATTTATGTATTAAAAAGTATGGTAGGATAAGATAAGCGAAATGACACCCTTTAAAGATTTAGAATTTGGTTGCATGAACGGTCGACGTATATCAAATAATGATTTTCACCACACCACGCGTAAAGTGCGTACTGTACTCCCTCTAAACTCAGCCTAAAATACATCGAATACGCCCTATTAATTTTCAAGTTTGAGCCCATCTACGTATACTCTTTGTTTCATGCGTTCTTAAAAGCGAAAACGCTCGCAGCGCCGAAATACTATATTTAAATAAATGAAGTGGCCAGGATGGGAACTTCGATTCATATAACTCGCCGCGCTAGTCGTTATTTCTAATACGCGTTTCATGTCCGAGTTAATCAGCTGACTTTCATGTTTCGAGTCGATTCGAGTTTGTTCAGTTTTGTGAATATATTAGGCTTTACACTTAAAAGGATACAAGATACAAAAATAACATCAGTTAGTATATTTATCCATAAAAAATACAAGAGACAATGTATTTGTTTTTATATATATATATATATATATATATATATATATATATATATAGATATACTAATCAATGTAATTTTTGTATCTTGTATCTTGTATTTTTTTAGTGTAACGGCCCTATCGCGTTTATGCAAGTTTTGTTTGTCGATGTTCAAGGAATTATCATTCACGGAGTGTTGTGAATTAATATTGGTGCGCGTGAATTATTAATTCGACAATTTTGTAACGCACTTTCCGCCTGATGTGGTGAAAAGTCGTATATACACCTTGAGAGTGCAGTAAGCAAAGCAGGCCCTTGTGTATCACGCCCTCGCTACGCTCGGGCGTGAACTAACACACAGGGCGTACTTTGCTTACTGTACTCCCTCGGTGAATAATATACTATTTTGATATCATCAGAACTCCTCTCTCCTGATCCCCTTCCCTCTTCAAAAAACTTGTTTTTAAATAATTAATGTTTTTTGACAACTTAATTACTATTGCTCAATCTAAAAAAATTCTGACACATTTATTACATTAATATGCACAAAAAAAATGTTCCCCTTGAATTTTCGACATTACGAATTAACCTAAAAAAGCTCCTAAAATCTTTAAATCGCTCTAAATCTCGCCATTAAAAGATGTAAAAAAGATATTTGGTAAAAAGGTTAAAAAAATTATCTTAAAAAATTATAGTATTTTTAGATTATTTGGAGAGTGCGTCATATCTAAAAGTCGAAAAAACCACTTTTGTAACGGTTTTTTAATGGTCTTTGTGACACTAACGCCTTGCATAAGCCAATCAGAATAAATCTAATAGCATTTTTGAATTCTATGGTAAAAAATACGTTAAAAATATATATTATACTTGTTGAAAATATTTTTATATTATTCACTAGATATTGAAAACGAAAAAGTAGTCTGCTTTAAGAGCAGGCCGGATTCGCTGTCCTTGTCTTATTGAGATTTTTGTTATTTACTCAAGTATTAATCGATGTATCTTCAAATTGAAGGTTGAACGCAATGGATATTATTATTATAAATATCTATACACAAGAAAAAAAATTCTAATGCTTTGTTTTTGAGAAAAGTAAGGAACGCAAAAATATTATAATATTTTTATAAATAAAAAAAAACTTTTGTTTCAGCTTTTATATAGACAAGGGTTGCGAATCTGGCCTGATCTTAAGCATGTTGGAAGTACTATCTTTTCTTCCTTGGTATTTGAATAACCATTTGTAATCTTCTTATCATTATATTATAGTATCATTCGTGTATTTTTTTCTGTAGAGTATAGTGGTACCATAAGTCTTACTTTAACTACCTAATAGAAGGACCTAAAGAGCAGAAAAAAATCTTTTCTGCTTTATTTAAAAAGTTTTTGCTGTATCTAATCTTAGAATGAACAGATTTTTTTTCAATAAAAGGTTAATGCTCTCTACACATTAACCTTTTAAAATAATGATATGAATTGATATCCAACCCGAAATCCGTTCATCACATTGCTTCAGGTTAGAACGGTCTGATACACCATACCGACAACTTTGATCATCAATGGATAAAGTCAGACACTTTTGTGACCAACAATACACCAATATTCAACAAGTTCAGATTTTCAAGAGTTGCGATATAAATGGCACATAAACTAATTTTCTTTCAAAAAAAGTCAGAGATACCTGGCCGGCATGGAAAGCCAGAGCCTTAACCGTTACGCTGCCGCGCTCTCACAAAATGAATATATAATAGATTAATTGTATTTATTGATTGATTAATTTTAGATAAACAATTTCTTTTTCAAGAAAGTGTTAAAAATTATATAGCACTCTTTATCGTTTATTTCTATATATATATATATATATATATATATTTATGTCCTCGAAGGCCGTATTCGTGTCAGTATGTAAAGAGCATGCTAAATTTGTATTGGCATCCCATTTGTCTCAGACGCGCTCCTCGACTTATTGCAAGAATTATATGTCTTCCTGAGACATATTGAGACTCAATATGTCTCAGGAGAAATCAATATGGCATCACCGATCCTACTATGTTTCGTTCAATATGTCAAAGAGCAATCATATTGAACGTAGGTTAGTGAAAAAAAATGACTCGCGCTTCGACAGCAGCTATACTCATTACAAAATGTCAATCTAAGAAACAAAAGAAAAAATCAATAGAACTAAAATTTAATTTTAAAAGTATTCAAAAAAAGATTAATATTTTCAACTAATAAGTTATATTTCCTCATACGGCCTACTTCGGACATAAAATCATCTATGTCCTTTGGCCGTTTATTCAGGTGGAATCTGAATCTCGAACAATGTTTGCCACTTGAGCAGAAATCTACCTCGGGCGCGCTTCGCGCGCCCTCGGCAATTTCAGCTCAAGCGACAAACATTGTCCTCGATTCATATTCCACCTGAATACGGCCAAAGGACATATATAACTAATATATATATATGGGAGATTTCACACCAACCGGAAAGGCAAGAAAATAAAAATCGCTGAAACTCTAAGAATAAATTCTTTTTGTTATCCAAAATATGGAAAAAAAAGTTTCAAGAATTTAGATTGAAAGGATCAAAAGCAATAGATCCTCAAAATTTTAAATTTTTTTAAATTTTTGGAAAATTCCCAACTTCATTATTTTTTTCTGAAAATACTAATTTTTTAGAGAGAAATTCATAAAAATACTTTATGTTGTGAATGAGGTAAAGAGTTAGCATGATTTTTTACAGACCTGAATTTCAAAGTTTTCTTATAAGCAGTACATGGTGATTGAAATCGCTCATTGTTCGACAGATTACTTATTTTCTTATATTTCATATGAACTTTAAAATCAATCTTGGATATTGGTGGCCAAAACCATCAATGAGGAGTTATGACACTTTAAAATATATAGTGGGTAATCGGGGCTAATCGGACCCCCGGGGAAAAGCGGACCGGCATCACTTTATAAATATATACCACATATTTATTTTACCATTAAGATTTTAATATTGTTACATCAAATTACTTTCTTTGTTAGTGTTTATTTATAATTATTTTAATCTTCTAATATTTACTTGTACTCATATCCAGTGGTACCAGTCCGATTTGCTCCAGGAGTTCGATTTACCCCGGTTTCCCCTATTATCGAGCATAATTCATTTTCTTAAAAACATACGAGGTATGAAATAATTCTTGAAGATTACGCTTAGACTTGTTTCTCCAAATAATCAGTTTAGAGGTTTTTCAACAACTTTAAAAAACTTAAACCATATTCATAAAGTATATTTTAAAATAATCTAATTTAAATATTAAATTAGTAATTACAAAAAATAAAAAGGTGTAAATTAACTTTGATTTTCTTCAAAAACTAATTATAATTAGATATTTTTTTCTGAAATATTAAAGTATTGTAGCTGTAGGATCAACAAGTATTTTCAATTAATCTACTAGTTGAAACCAACTACCAATTGAAATTTTATGTTTATAAGTCTCTTAGATTAAGAATTATGGAACAATTCGTAAAATGAAGCCAATAGTCATTTTTTCATATAATAAGCTTGAAAGCTTTTTAACAACTGTTAAAAACTTAAACTATCTTTATAAAGTATTTTTTTATATAATTTAATTTAAATATTATAAATAATTTTAATAAAGAAATAATTTTTTAATGTTTCAATTTTTATAAGTTATAGAAAGCCTATAAACTTATTATTTAGAGAAATAACTCGAAGCATAGCCAGTTTAAGAATTATTTCATATATCTTATGTGAGAGGTTCAAAAGTATGAAATTTTAACTGATTGTTGGTTTTTACTGGTTGATTAATGGAAAATACTTGTTAAACCAATAGCCAGAATACTTAAAATTTTCAAAAACAAAAGTTGTAACTAAAATGAGTTTTCCTAAGAAAAATAAATAAATTTTCACTTACTAGGAGAATGTCACATCTCCGAATCACGAATTTCGCTAAAACTTCGGGATAAGTTTGCAGATGACGAAATATGGAAAAAACTAAAATTATAGTCACAAACGCTCAATATCTCGCTAAATACAGGCAATTAAAGAAAAGCTTTTATTATTAATTAATGTTTTAAAAAGAAAATTCAGGTACAATCTTTATTGCGTTATAACTTTGGAAAAAAACAATATTTTGATACGCTATAAATACTTTTTTGAAAGGATCTAAAAGACTTAAAAGCATGAAATTTTAACTGGTAGATTAATGAAAAATATTTGTTGATCCTATAGCTAGAGTACTTTGATCTTTTAGAAAAAAAAAGTTCTAATTACAAATAGTTTTTGAAGAAAAACAAAGTTAATTTGCACTTGTTCATTTTTTTGTAATTATTAATTTAATATTTAAAATAGATTATATTATAATATACTTTATGAATATGGTTCAAGTTTCTTAAAGTTGTTAAAAATCCTCTGAATTGATTATTTGGAAAAACAAGTCTAAGCGTAACCTTGAAGAATTATTTCATATCTCATATTTCTTTAAGATGATGTAATACATACTTACCGGCATTGCAGTTTCCTGAACTTTTAATTTTTATTATGAATTTTCCGAAATATCTTTATATTATGCTTTTTATTAGTTAAAATGAAAGGCCGTAATATAGAAATATTTTAAAAAATTTTTGATTAACAATAAGGAATTTGAAAATAGTATATTATTCACCTAGGGAGTAAAAACGAAAAATGTCTTAAATCGTATGTTGAATGTCACCCGAGCCGAAGGCGAGCATACGATTTAAGGGATTTTTCAGAAGAAAGAAGCCCTTAAAAAGTAATTTCTAAACAGTCGAACAATTAGTAATTTTAATTACTATGTAACGCATTTACGAACCAATAAAAAAATTTCAAAAATCAGGTCTGTAAAAAATTATGCTAACGCTTCACCTCATTCACAACAAAAAGTATTCTTATGAATTTCTCTCTGAAACATCAGGATTTTCAAAAGACAAATGATACTGTTGGGACTTTTCCAGAAATTTTGTGAAAATTTAAAATTTCAAGGATCTCTTGATCCTTTCAATCTAGATCTTTCAAAATTTTTTAACATATATTGGGTAACAAAAAGAATATATACTTGAAGTTTCAGCGATTTTTATTTTTTTGTCCTTTCGGTTGGTGTGAAATCTCATATAAATATATACATACATATATATATATGTATATATATATATATATCAAATGGTACTTTCGATGATATTTTTCAGCATGACACCAAAATTTTGAGGATTTTTGGTAACTTTACGGAGGCTCCTCAAAGATCTTATATACCAAATGGATCTTTTGAGAAGGATCCTTAAAGTTCAAACCCAACTTTTGAGGAAGATCCTTAAAGTTCAAACCAAACTTTTGAGGATTCACCTCAAAGTGCTTTATATTGACACAAGAATAATTATGGAAAGTATAAGATTATTTAAAATTATTCAGTAAATGAATATTCCACGCGCACCATCATTGTCCCAATTTTAAGTAATTCTATAAATTTTTTGAAAAATTATTTTAAAAATCATTTGGGAAATCATAATTTATTGAACCATAAAATTTAGATTAATTAGGTACTGAAAATATCAAAATTTAGTTGCAAATATATTATAATTTATTATGATTTCAATTTTCAATTTTTTAGTAAAAAATTCTAAATTTAAAATTAGTATTTTATTAGTTAATTGTAATATCTAAAATATATAATATTGTTTAAATATTTTTCAATTTTAGAAATACTCCTATCATAAAAAAATCTTGTAACCAAGTTACATAAAGAAATAATGTGATTCAATTACCTAATTAATCACATAATCAGTTAACAATTTTTCCATGCTAAATTGTATAATAAAATTACGTGATTTTCTAAAATTTTGGAAATAGCTATGTTACTGTTCTTTTAGCTTTTTTTGAGCTGAAAATTTAACTATGGATAGTAGCAAGTAAATATTTATTCGTATCAAATAATAAAAAATAATTTAATAATTACTAAATTATCCTATGGAAATAGCAGTGTTGTACTAAAAATTAGAAATATTCATTCAAATCGAAATAACATATTCTTGAATTCAAAATTGGATTGAAATAAAAATCGTTAATTTCTTTGGTCAACGAATATTGGCTTTGCTCAATTAAAAATGTTTACAAAAAACAAAGAGATAATTTGTTGATTTAAAATTTAATTACATATAATTATTGCAGGAAATTTCCTAATTTTTATTTTAACTTGAATAAAAAATGTTTGTTTTATTTTTCTTTATCGTTCACTGATTATCGAACATTTAGCACATATAAAAAATGCATGAATAATTTTTGACCTAATCAATGACTGAACTCGTGTACTTCAATTAAATACAAGTCGGCAATGCTAGGACTACTTTGCAGAACGCTTTCTGTGAATCATGATGATTTGATATGCTTATAGTTTGATATTAAGGAGGTTCTCTCGCTGCAATGGTGCTCATCTCGAGTTTAAATAAGAAAATTACGTTAAGATATTATAAAGTAATTATCTGATGAGAAAACATAATAAGTTATAATATCCAACATAAAAAGGATAATATAAAATTTCTAGAATATTTAATATTCCCAAAAGTCCTAAGTTCGGAAAACACTATATGTCTATATACGTATACCAAGAGCATAGGATTAAAACTTTAAATTGTTCTATTTCGCAAGAAAACACCTCTTTCCCTATCAATCTTTTCTCTTCATAATTCATATTGTTATTTTATATCACGTTATTTTTTCAAAAAAATTTTTGAATAAACTTGATTTGCAATTCAACAAAACGTATCTCCAAGAAGGTATTCTCCATAAGAACCCATGTTAAAACGCTAAAACTTTAGCTAGAATAACTCACTTATTCATCCTGCTTCTCGTATGACATCACTTTTGAAGAAAATGCTGAAAGAAACTTAATCTCAAAATTTCAAAAAAACGTTTGAATGATCCTATTTTTAAGAGAACATCCTTAACTTTCTTGTTTTCCAAACCTATCTACATCAAATATCTTTCTGACCTTAAATTTGACATTTTTTTTATTTGCGTAATCGCTGAGACTGTTATAAACATTTAAAATTAGTATAATTAATAGTTTAAAATAAAACATGTTGAATTTAGTATTTTAATTGAAATTTCAGAAAAACATTTCAATAGCAAATTAAGCATTTTTTATAAATTATTTTTAAAAATATTTATTAATTATATCTGAGTAAAGTGAAAATCATATGAAATATTTTAAATATGTTAGAGAATCCAAATATTACTAAATATTTCATATTTCCTGCAAGTTTATTATAACAATACGTGAAATTATTTTAAAATGAATTATTGATAAAATACTTATTTATTTTACTATAATTTTATTTTTTTTCGAATAATTTTATAGGTATATTTTATAATTTATTAGAATTCATAATTTTATTATTTGTTTAAATATATTTATTTCAAATAATTATGAATTGTCGATCAGTCTGTTATGACCATAGTTTCTATTCGAGATTTTTTCTTTTATTCTTAAAAATTTACAGTCTTACAACAAAAAATTACTTTTTGTCATCCTACTTGAAAATCACAACTTCTTTGCTTTTTTATGGCTCTCATGAAAAAAAATACAGTTTGCAACTGGTATGAAAAGAGTTTTTTACGAAACTCCCCTAGCGGAAAAAAAAATAATTGAGATATCTGAATAAAACTGAAGAATACAGTTATGAACTGTTTTACAGTGGTCGGATTGAGACTTAAGACAACAGGTATTAACAGTTTTCTTCAGTTTTTAACAGATATCAACTGCTATATTCAATATCGAAATTAAAAAAAAAGTGTAAAAGAGAAATATGTTTATTTTTCTACACTTCTTCACTTTTTAATTGTTAAAAACTGTTTTCTTTAGTTACGAACTGTTAAATTTAGTTTTGTTCAAATAATAACTGTTATTATCTATTACATTCTATTTCTAAATTGTAAAGAAATAAGCTTTAAAAAAGTGAAGAAATAAGTAAATAGCTGAATGTAACTGTTGAATTAAGCAATGAACTGTTTAATTCAATTACCCTTACATTTCTTCACTTTTTAAAAGCTTATTTTCATTATTTTTTTTATTAAATGAAGAAAACTATTAAAAACTGAAGAAAATTGCGGAGAACTGTTAATAACTGTTGTCTTAAGTCTCAATCCAGCCACTTTTCTTCACTTTTTATCTGATGTCTTTTGTTTTATTCCGTTTTATACTGTTTTATTTAGATATTATCAGATTTCTTCAATTATCTTCATTATTTTTTTTTTCGCTAGGGCCATTACAACTCATTACAAAACTTCTCATTTTGTAAATAAAGCCTTTTCACGCACGTCACGAAATGTACTATTTCCAAATGAAATGATTTAAAAATATTTTCATTAACTAAAAGAAAATTTAATCATTTCAATGAAATTTAACTGAGTTCAACTAAATTATTTGTTTTGATATTCTCTAATATTCATTTTAAAACAAATTTAGCTAAGTAGATAATTAGTTGAATCAACTATATTGAATTTGATTAAATTTATTCACAGAAATACTTTTAAGGAATCAAATCAGATTAAATAAAAAAAGCAGTTTATTCAAAAAAGAAAAAAATCAAAATTTGTTTTTTCAAAAGCACTAAACGAAATGAAATGAATTTTGCTTCGATCTAAATATATTCATTGAATTAATTTAATAAAATCGTACTTTTAATGGATATTTATAAAATCAAAATAAACATAATTAATTGTTTATCAAACAAATATTTGATTCAACCACTTAATTCAGTTGGAATAAAAACTAAAATATATTGAATTTTAACTACATATTTATAAAAAAATTTAATTAATCGACAAATTTATTTAATTTATAATTATTATTTCATCATTAAGATTATATTTCAATTATAGAGAGATAAAAAGTGAAAATAATAAGCTTTTTATAAGTAACTTTATTAATCTTTTAATAAACTTTATATGCGCAATTATGTTTTTACTTTGCCATAACTTTTATTATAATTTTTATCATATTACACGTTATGATTTTTACTATATGTTCATTTTTATTTACATAAAGCGTTTGATTTATCACATAAATATTACATACTTACACTTAAACATCATTAAAAAAAGTCTAAATTATATTAAAATTACGTTTCAAATTCAATAGCCTTTTGTGAAGATCTTTTATAGGCATTAATAACCTCTTCCATACTAGGAATCTCTTTTTTATATAAAGCTCTCAAAGTGTAAATGAATTAAACTAGGAATTCAATTACGTTTTTTAATTTCTGGAGAATCAATTCTTTACTGGATTCATCTTTAATCTTCCCTTCAGACATTCATGGTTTGAAATAATATTTTGAATTTCTTCTCTTGAAATCTTTCTTTTGTCGATTGCGCGTTGCCTAAAATTTCTACGGATGATGTTCATACTTTCCTGATCCCTTTTTTTTTCTTCGCTGTTTCCTTACAATCGTTATCTATAGGAAAATATTATTATTAATAAGATAGGATTAGAATTTTATTATAATAAATTTAATATATAAATTTGGGTTATACCAATTGACGGTCATATATAATAAAATGATTTTTATCAGAATTATTATAAATAAGGGTAACTATAAATTATAAATGATAGTATAAAATTTAATATAATTGAAATAAGGTTAGCTTACCAATTTTTTTACTTGTTCTTGGTGTCTCCACATCTTCAGAATAATCAATTAAACTTTCATTCTCTTTTTCTTATAGCTTTTTACTGTCATAATTATTATCATTAAATTCTGTATGATTCTCATCCTCATGAATGATTCTACCAGACTCATCTTCAATAAAATTGCCTTGAGCATACTGTAACCATTGTGATACTTGTAGAATATCTGTTACAGCTACAGTTTGACAGTATATATTTAGATGTACTTTTTTATCATGATCAAGAAACTTAGATAGATCTACGATTTCTCCATCTGTAAAATTTAAAGCTACTCTAACTGTAGCTATGTGTTTACAAAGTTTGACAAATTGTTGGGAATTCAGCTTAGTAACTTCTGGTTCTTTTCGATGAACTTTAGTTAAATGGTCAATTATTTTTCTTTTTAGCTTTTAATTACAATGAAATTTAAGTTATATCTTTTGATATGAGTAAACAATCAAATAAACATTTGATTGCATTTTCTAATAATTATTTACCTAAATTATTAACAAAGAATTTTTTATAACTAAGTTAAGCCATCTCACAGCCTTTCTTTTAAGATAAAATTAAGATTTCTTTATAATACATTCAAAACATAATAATTTTTTAAATGCTATTTTTATAAGTTTACAGCAGACAATTTTTTATATTCGATGCATTTCAAGTAAAGTCTTATTAATATGTATATCAACCATGGTTTTTAATGTTAAAATTTTTTAATTTTCTTCAACAATAAATAAATATATAAATAAAATCTATTTTAAATTACTGATTTATGAAAAAGAAAACTATTATTTTTTATTCAAATAATAAAATTAAACAGTAAAATTAAGTAATTACTAATTTTAATTATCTATATTGAATTTATATCAATTAACCTAAAAATTACAAAAGATATTCTTTCTTCTCTCTTTTTTCTTTCATATTTATATCTGTATTATAATTTTCAATAAAGCTATTTTATTTCTTTCTTACTTTTCTATATGCTAAGAAAAGCTTCTTTATGCGGGGTCTTGGTCTCTCTGAGAATAGTAAATGACTTGAAAGCTGTACTTCTTTTAATACAAAACTAGATTTTTCAAAATTTAATCTTAAATTGTGCTTTTCTGATCTTTTGAACAATTCTTCTAAATTCTTTAAGTTTTGTTCAAAACTTTGGGATATGCACAATAAATTATCAACAAAAACTATTACTGGGTTGTGTAGATCTGATATGGCTAGATCTAGTCCACTTATAAGTGTTGCACTATTAATAGATGTCCCAAAAGGCACAACATTGAACTCATACACTTCATTATTTACCATGAAAGCAGTGTATTTTTTGCTGTTTTCATGTAAAGCAAATTGCCAAAAACTACTTGTTAAATGAAAGTTTGACATATATTTTATGTCTTGGCATCTTTGAAATATTTCCTCGATTCCAGCTGGTGTTTCATAATCTTTAATGAGCTTTTCATTAAGTTTTATAGCATCTACACACAATCGAACAGAACCATCTTTATTAATTACAATAACCAATGGGTTGATGTAAGGACTCGTTAATCTTCTAATAATATTTAATTCAAGTATTTTTTGGATTTCCTTGTCTACCTTTTCTTTATAATTAATAGGAATAGAAAATTGTTTATCGTCCTTGAGCTTTAATTCATGCTCATGAATATCTAGCAAACCTGGTTTTTTATTAAATATTCCACAATATTGAAATATTAATATAATTAACTTTTGTTTTTGTTAGTCTGTAAGGCTTTCTTTGGCAGTATTTTTTGTTCTATCTCTTCGTACATCAAATCATACTTAGGATCATTTAAATTTTTATTGTTTGGTTTTGAGACACTTTCGCTGTACTCAATACTCAAACTTTGATATTCACTCTCTTTGAGAATGATATCTATATAAGGAATAATCTTCTTTTTATTTCGATTACTAATACATATTTTTTTATGTACAGTATTTAAAATCATTTTCAAGCCTTTTTGTACATCATAGCCAATTATGCATTCTCTCACTAGCTTTGGTACTACCATGAAAATAGCATTAAATTCAATACTAGCCACCTTCACAGCTAACATAACTTATTTAGTTATTTTTGTTGATTTTAAACCAGTTGCACTCTTAATAACTTTCCTTGCTATAGGTTAAGTTCGACGATCTTTGAAAATATGAGAATTATTTTTATTAAACTCTTCCGAAATACAGGTCACCTCACTGCCTAAATCTATTAATGCTTGAATTTTGATGCCTTCCACCTCTAATAGTATCTGAGGACATTTCTTTTTTATGATGTTAACACCGTCAGGTTCAATATTATATAGGCGTTCACTACGAGGATCACTAAATATAGTGTTAACTTCAAAACTTTCTTCTTTATCAGTTGCATTTTGCTGATTTATTTTGCTTTTTCCTGGATCTGAGTTACAAAATGCAACTACTATCCGTTTCCCGATTTTGATGTACCTACTTCCGGAAATAAGCTCGTAACATCTACATCTTCTTCAATAAAGTCTTGTTGACTTAACGATTTTTGCTTTGGGTTTAAACTTTTTTGTTTATTTCTTTCTTGCACTCTTATTTCATTTACCTCATGTACATTATAAGGCTTTTGGTTATGTCCATTCTTATTATAATGCTTATTATAATAAATTGGAATTTTATTCGGATGATTTTTATTCTTTTTCGTAGAATCTTGCTCATCTTCTTGATTTTGATCATCAAAATCAAATTCAGACAAAAGTGCAAAGAATGCAGTTATATCTTTAATACGTTATACACGAATTGCACTTCGAATTCCTCTATCAAAATAACTGCTCAATTGAGTTATTATTTCACAACCGTCTCGATGTTGATCTAGTTCTTGCGCTAGATTAAATAGTTTCATTGCATATGTAGATCTATTTGAATTATTTTTAGGAATGAATTTCCCAAATTTTATTTTCCTTTTAACTGCTCTCTGTGTATTTTCATTCCAGAATTTCAACTTGAATCTTTCTTTAAATCCCTCAAAAGTTATAATATCATTCTCATTGATATTAAACCAACTTCGAACAATCCCTTCTTAACTTTGAGAAAATATATATTTTATCTCCTTTTCATCCAGATTCGTAACTTCTATGTATCTTTTCAGATCATTTAAATACTTAATGGGCCTTTCCTCCGAAGTTCCTTTAAACTTCGGTATTTTTAACTGTAATTTTTTACTTGCATCACTAGATGCAAATGAACTTCCATTACAGGAACGATTTAGTACAGAACTCTTTATCTGTTCTTGTAGATTTCGCGTGATATCTTCATTTTTTCTTAGTGTATCATCGAGTTCAGCTATCTCTTGATATCTAACAAGGAGAGTGCATTGCATTTGGGTCTTGGATTTTCTTCTAGCTTTGGGATCTTTTTTCTTACATATAATTATGAAAAAAGCCGCGTCCATTCGGTCCAACGCTCGATTTTTTCCGAGTTATGAGCAGTTTTGTCTGTTTTGTTAAAAAAATTGCATCTGCTTTATAATTTTACAGTTTTGGAACTACTAATTCTAGAAAGTTTTCACTGATTGCATATAAAAGTTGAGATCAAAACCTTTCGATTAAAAAAAAAACGCGTCCAAAAAGCTCAAGTTGTTAAAAACTTATGAAGGGATGAAAATTGAAATGAATTTCTGACTAAAATGTTGCATTTATTTTCTATGCATTTTTTGAGCTAAATATTTGCGCTATTTTTATTCACCCATAACTTTTTAACGACTTGAGATTTTTTGACACGTTTTTTTTTTAATCGAAATATTTTAATCTCAACTTTAATATGCAATCAGTAAAAACCTTCTAGAATAAGTAGTTCAAAAACTGTAAAATTATAAAGAAGATGCAATTTTTTCAACAAAACAGACAAAACTGCTCAAAACTCCGGAAAAATCGAGCGTTGGACCGAATGGTCGCGGCTTTTTTCATGATTTTATGTAAGAAAAAAGATCCCAAAGCTAGAAGAAAATCCAAGACCCAAATGCAATGCACTCTCCTTGTAAGTACAGCAATGATATCTTCGTTTTCTTGAACCAATTCGGTTAACGTTTCATTTTTAATCTTTAACTCTTGAACTTCCGTTTTAACAATATTTATTTTTATTTATTTTCATTTTCATTTTTTAGAGTTTGAATCTCTTTTTGCCATTCAGCTTTGGCTTCTTCTAATTTTTTATTCATTAACCCTTCCAGAAGACCTAATGATTCCTTTCGAAAATCTTGGCTTATTTTCATATGGTTTTGCAAGACACTCTGATTTTGTACGTCTCCTTCGACTTTTATTATGCTAGCTTATGGGTCATCTTGATTCTCATCGAGGCATTTTAATTCCTCGGCTACTGCTCTTCTCCATGAGCTAGATTTTCTCATAGCTTCGGAAGAACTTGCATCTGAGAACTGATCTATTTTATTTAGAAGCTCTTCAGATGTCTTCTCATGTAATTTTAGGATTGACCTTCTTTTCGACATTTTAAATTTAATTGTAAATTTAAAAACTAAAAAAATTGAGAAGAATTTTGTCATCAATATAGCTTTGTATTGAATTATATTTACTTTAAATTTGTTTTCAAAGTGTTTAGATTTTATTTAAACCTCAATGAAAATTTCCTGAGTGGAAACTAACCATTATATTGTATTTCAACAAACTAATACATCTACATGTGTATTTGTATCCTTACACTTACATATGAATTTCTTTTGCTTTGCTCTTTATTCTACTATTTGAAATTCAAAGTTTTTAAATATTCATATTTAATTAAATTAATAATTTATTGCAAATTTATTGTTGCCAATAAATTTAATTAATTTATTTTAATTGTTTATGCATATAAAATGCAGAAAGAAATTTAAGAAGTTTTTTATGCTCTAAGGTAGATTCGAACCTTCGCCTTACGCATGCAAAGCAAGAGCTGTGCCATTAAGCTAGTGTGGCATAGTACACTAAACATATTAAGGTATTATGATACAACCTTTATACGTTGATATAGATGTATTAGTTTTTATGAGACTATTTATAATTAAATAAATATTTTTTATAATAATTTATTAAATTAATTTTTAGTTTCTCATTTCTTTTGGTTTTAACTACGTCAAAGTTATCAAACCTCTCCTCTCATGCCTCCACACGCGCATAATCGGTGCCCTTAAAGAGCCCCCCGTAATATAAAGGTTGCATCTAGTTTTTAATTCTAGATTCTTTATTTATTGCAGTATGACCTTCAATGCATGTCCTGTCACGGTCGCCAGTTGAAGCGGGCTTGACTTATTCACGGTTGCCAGGTAATATTTTAATAACCAAGTTTTAAATTTACTTTATTAATATGATAAATTACATGCATATACAAGGTGCATACGGAAATAAGATAAAATAAAATTACCTTTATCGACGATTTTCTCCAGTGCAATACTCTTGGAGATGCGATAGTTTATAATTTTCTTTACGTGTGGAGGAGAGGGCAATGTGATAAAGGTTATTATCGAGGACTCCATTGAGTGCAATACTCTAAAGAGTGCGATAATAAACTTTTTTATTATTAGGAAATATGTAGAAAAGTGTTTAATTCGACTACATCTTTGAGTGTAGTACTCTTGAATGTGCGATATTAATTTCTTAATTATTTCTATGAAAAATGATAAATGAGATAAGATCAGTTATACTCTTCTAAATAACTTTTTGAACATAATCTCATCTAATTTAAAAAATATTATCGTTTTATTCATAAATTAAGGGAATCTATATTTTATAAAGATTTAGAAGTTACATGGTACTTTGAGACAGAATGCGTAGATCTTATAACTTTGACAGTATAAAATCTAATAAATATAGGCTCCACCTTAGATGTTACATGATCGTGCATTCAAAAGAGAATGAGAGAACTTGGATGGATTCACGCTCTTTTTTATTATTTCATGAACCTTCCATAAAGTTATATTTCTCACTACAGAATTATATATTAGGAAATAGAATGTTCCATAATGTTTATTTTATATATTTGCAAAATAAACATTTAATTAAGATAAATATATTAGTAAAAGAAACATTCTATTTCCTTTACATTCCAAAAGACTATTTTAAATACTTTATTTTATTATTTATTAATTGAAAAAGCTATTCCTTAATATTTTAATTTATATCTTCAAACATTAAATAGCATAATCATTTTTACACATATTATAGAACTAAAGTTTTCTACTTATGTATAAACAATTATTTTAAAAAGTTACATCTTATATATTTTATTATTAATAATCAAATATTAATACTACTTTTTTATTAAAAGAAATGGAACATTCTATTTCTATAATCATTTTACTATATCTATTTACGTACATTCTGAATCATCTTCTTTATGAGCCTCAGTGGGTAATTATGAAGTCCTACTTATACTTTTAACGTAATTTAAATTTATTATTACAGAAAATCATTCTCTGTTATTAACAATGTCAAATAATCTATAAAATATTTATATTAAATTAAATAATTATATTCTAAATTGATATAAACCGTTACAACCTATATACCCATTAATCCAAACACCTATTAACCCATAAACCCATTAACGCACAAACCCGAAAACCCAGAAACCTATATACCTATAAACCAATATAGCCATTAACCCTTATACCCATAAGCCCCTATTCTCATAAACCCTTATACCCAAAAACATATATACGCAAATACCCATAAACCCATATATCAATAGACCCATAAGCCCATTCATATACCCCTGAACCCTAAAGCCTATATACCCATTTATACATAAACCTATAAACCTATATACCCATGAGCACATGTACCTATTAACTTATAAACATATATACCCATTTATTTTTGAACCCATATACCTATATACCCATAAACCTGTATACCCATAAACCCATGAACCCATATACCCAAAAACTCATTTATCCATAAACCCATATACCCATATATCCGTGAACCCAGGAATCCATATTGTTATAAACCCATAAACCCACACACTTATGAACCCGAATACCCATGAACCCATACATCTATAAACCCATACATCCATAAACTCATACATCCATAAAACCATGTATCCGTGAACCCAAATATCGATAAACCCATATATCCATAAACCCATATATCAATAAACCCATGTATCCATAAACCCATATATCCATAATCCTATATATCCATAAACCCATATATTAATAAACCCATGTATCCATTAACCCATATATCGATAAACCCATATACACATGTACACATAAACCTATGAACCTATACATTCAAAATCCTATACACTCATAAACGCACATACCCATAAACCTGTATACCCATAAACCCATACACCCATTAACCTATAAACCTATATAACCTAAATTCCATATAACTCTAAACCCATATACCCATAAACCCATATACTCATAAAGCCATATTCCTATATACCCTTAAACCTATATACCAAATAACCCATACACCCATATACTTATAAATCCATATTTCTATATACCCATAAACCTATACACCAATTAACCCATACACCCATATACCCATAAACCCATATACCTATAAACTCATATACCCATAAACCCATATACTTATAAACCCATATACCCACGTACACATAAACCTATAAACCTATGTACCCTAAATCCTATATACCTTCAAACACATATACCCATAATCCGATATACTTATAAACCCATATTACTAAATAAACTTAAACCCATATACCTATTAACCCATATACCCACAAATCTATAAAACTATATACTCAGGATTCCATACGCCCATAAACCTAAAAAACTATATACCCAGAATTCCATAAACTCATTAACTTATAAAACTATATACCCAGCATCCCATATACTCATGAACCTATAAAGCTATGTACCCAGAATCCCATATACCCATAAACCCATATATTTATAAACCCATATACCTATGTACACAGAAACCTATAAACCTTTATACCCTAAATCCTATAAACCTCTAAACACATATACCCATAATCCCATATACTCATAACCCCATATTCCTATATACCCTCAAACCCATATATCTATATATCCATCAACTTATATACCCATAAACCCAATTACACATGTACCTCTATACCCATAAACCCAACTACACATGTACCCCTATACCCATAAACCAAACCACCCATAAACTTATACACCCATATGCCCTCTAACATGGCAAATTGGCCATGTTACTTATATATATATATATATATATATATATATATATATTTATAATGCATATAGACGACAGAAGGGAGCATTTTACTAATAGCACGACGGAGAGCAGACCACGCGAGTCAAATTTCTAGGGGTATAAGCCCAAGAACCTTTTGCCACACACGCGCGAACATCTAAAGCACTTATACTGTGCACTCAGCATAGATAATAAGCAGCTAGACTCGAGAAGCTGAGCTTGGGGCCGTTCAGGATCGTTTGTCTGTCTCTTGCGGCGTTCGCAGCGTACAGAAAGAGAGACGAAGGAAACGCCATTTCGTCATTCCTTCTGTCGTCAACGTAGAGTATAAAGCCATTACACTTTGCGTGCGACTTTGCTACTAATACCGTAGTTTCTGTTAATGAGGATATCTTAATCTGTTGAGTGAGTGCGTGAAGATATTTGATATTTTCTTTTAGTTCTTTTGCGTAGCAAAGCCTCGTTTTATTGCGAGAGCAGTTTACTAGTGTTAATTAGTATCATCTAATCTATCTAACAACACGGCATGTGTGTCGGGCGATCGCGTGCGCGTTTACTAGTTGATCCCTTTCAGCTTCTATATTTTTTTTACTGAATTTATTGTTGTAGTCTCTGCTTTTCGCCGTGTTAATAATAACGTACGCTATACGCGGCTGGCGTCCATTTTGAGCATGCGTGCAACTATAGTGTAATTATTTGAATGAAGCTTTTTATTCATTTGATCGAACTATCTAATTTGCATCAATTCAACTTTCGTGAGATCTCCTGATCCCCAAGGTCGTCACGACTGGCGCAGCCAACGTGAAGCCGACAAAAATTTCAGTGAAAATTTTTGTATAGTATCACGGGATCGAAAAAAAATTGTGCTTAAAATAAAAGAAAAAAAACCGTGCTTAAAGTGAAAGGCAATTGACTATGTTAGTGAGAAGAACATTTTTCTACTCATGTGTTTCCGCTTTGCCACGTGGTCGCCATTACAAACTACGCACACACGTCGAGGCTACAAGAAGGTGCTCTGGTGGCCATTTTTGTTCTTGGCATCGCTTGGTATGAGGTAACGGCGACATTTTTTTTGTATTCTTTTTGTTTTTGTGCTTAACGTTTTGCTTGCACATCTTTTATGTATACATAGAGCATTATTTGTTTTCAATTTGAGCGCGAGCCTTAAGTGTGCTGAACGTTCTATATTCCTACTTGTGCTCGCGCGGAATATAACCATCGGCACACAATAGCTTACGCATAATTTTCTTTTGCTCTAGCGTGCATCTGGCTTTACTAAAATTTTGATTTTTTTTACTCTTGAGTATTACGGGAGTGCTATATGAAATTAATTATCTATTAGACAATTCTATTTATTATAAATAAATTTTTGTTGTAGCGCTAATCTAACTGAGCTTTGTTTGCTTTTACTTTTTGATAATTATAAAGCATTTAACAATTCTTTTTTTCTTTTGTTGCAAGCCAGAGATATTGTGTAGAAAATTCTTATTCGAACCTCCTGAGATAGGATCTCATCATAGCATTAATTATTAGTAATAAATTTTTTTCTTGTGCGTACCCTTGTGTAGTGTAACAGCCTTTTATTGTAAATATGATAAGCCAACAGTTAAATGTAGAGCCCCTATGGATCTCTGAGCATATATGTAGGAATGAAGTTTTTAAAGCAGCTGACAAAATTGCGCAAATAGTAGGCTGACTATCCGCGGAGTAGCTCTTTAAATACAGTGAGCGGGGAGCAAGCATGGTCGGAAGTATTCCGATGTTTAAAGAACGAGTTTTGCAATATGAGCTTAGACGACATCTCGGCGAAAGAGCCACCACTTGGAAAACAATAATAGATGGGATGAAATATGATTCGCGGCTAGAATTTAATAACCTCCCAACAGAGCAAAGCATGTGCAATCAATTCGCTAATCCCTCGAGTAGCTTAGAAACCCCCATTCCTCCTAGCGGAAGCAACACAACTATCCACCCACCGACCACATCTCCTCAAGCACAATCCATAAAAGAGCTGACCGTATCGAGAGCAGTAAATTGGATAAATGGTATCCAATATTTAGAGCCTATGGAGCTGATGTCATGAGAAAATCAGGGAAGCTTGCCACTGCGCGTGACGACGTGAAGCACTACTACATGTCTTTCTTTTAGTACAGAGAGCATACCTCATCCTGTGAGAGCAGCTAGTACCGTACCTACCAATACTGCAACAACATACCATGGAAGGCATAATCGCACACCGACTCCCTATTCGTATACATACCCATATTTCCCTTCTTATCCTAGTCCAGGGAGTCATGTTCCGTATATTACATCACCTCATGGATATCTGCCCGTCTCACAACCTTTAATACAGCCACCCCTTTTTCCAACCATTTCAGCAAATCCTATAAAACAACTACCTGCACCAGAGCATACAAGTTATGCCAATAGCTTCAGAGAACTGCAATGGTTGAATCAGAAAGAAGAGACTTGCAGAGCCCAGAAAAACGTATACCAACCCCCTACAGCTCCAGACGAATCCTTATTCCCCACTACAGCTTGCACTGGCATAAAGCCATCTAACTTGAACACGACAGTTTTTACTTCTCCCCTTAAACTTGAAGTTACTCCGAAGCATCAACATCCAATACAAGTATTAGCATCAATTACTAGCAATAGCTGTATTCACAGTAGCATGGAATTCGGCAATTTGAAATTCCATCTGTGATGAATTACTAACGGTAAAATTTGCTCCAGTATGCGGAATCGTGGTTGATGTTTATTCCTGTATCAACCATACTATATAAAATAACGATTTTATATTTTTTTATTTGTCAAGTATTTTATATATAATAGGAGTAAATACGTATAACAAGCCATATAGAGTTATTGAGTAAACAGTTCATTATTGCACGGTAGATTTTTTGGGAACCGAAGATCATTCTAGCAAATGTAATATGCATGCGAAAAGAGCTTGCATAAATTATTCACACTCATGAAAAATCCCGTGGTTTAAAATGCGATTGCTACAACTAAGCGTTTAAAAGATGTATCCTCGATATACTTATATTTTATACAAGTTCTCAGAAATAACCCTAACGTCAATCGCATTAGAAGTGCATGTGGAACAAGTATGATACGATATAACCTATCTATTTACACATGTTATCATGACTCGGTATACGATTATACGCATAGTAGAATACGACATAAGCAAGGTATTTACACGTGTATTCATGATTCGGTATAAGATTATATATAACCTGGTATACGCGTATCAATAGCTAGGTATAAACTTGTAGTAGTATCCTCGGTATGCATACCCTATTAAAAGAAATCAGGTGATAAATCATCTGATTTATCAGGTGATTTATCATGCCAAAACATCATGTAACGATTTTGTTGGTCTTTATACATTTTAAACCATGCTTAGTCAATTTAGAACAATTTTAGAACAACATCAGAAACTTCATGATCATTGTTGAATTTATTTAGACAATTATTTAATGATGTGATTGGCTGCATATTTTTTGAGGATTTTTTGCAATTATTATTCGTGGGGAATAATTACCTTTTGTTAAGGAGAGTTTGTGGCTTATATTGCTCCATAATACTCTGCATTCTGTCTTTTTTAGCAGAAAGTTTCAAACTTTTTACACTCTAGAAAAAATAATTTACATGTTTAATATACTGTTTTTTTGTTTAGCAAATTATGTCATTCACTTAAGCACATACCGTATTACTCATGTTGAAGTCACTTTCCTGGTCGTAATAGCGTTTATTTGGTTTTTGAACTCGTTTAGAACTAGATTTTTTAAGAATTTCATCATCTGATTCTGATAAAAAAATATTTCTATTATAAAATACACATATTTTTAATTTTGATGTTATATATATATATATATATATATATATATATATATATATATATATATGTATACATATATATATATATAATGTGTGTGTAAATTTAATTGGATAAAATTTAAAAGTGTAATGATCTGAAATTATAAAATATTCTAATCTTATAAAACGTAAAATCAAATTAATTGCAATCAAAATCATCTTTATATACATGTATTCTAAATTTTATTCAATTTTAGATTCGTATATTTTTATATTACAACAAAAGAAGAATAGGAATGCAAAATCAAAGAAACGTTATACAGGTTATAATTTAATTTCAAAAGTATACATACCTCCTAATAATAGAACGTGACAAGAATAACATCCATTATGGGTATGATTTTTCGTACAATTTTCTGAACATAATCTTTTGCAATAATACATTTTATTTCTCTTGAAATCATGCTCATTTTCAGGACGAATATGATTATCGTCTTTATCATTTTCACAATATTTTATATCAGCAATATGTTTGATATGAGATTCATTACTTTCGTCAATAAATGTAACTCTGGCCTTGTAGTCCAGTCAAATTAGAATTTTTTTATGCGAAACGTGCTACAGGGCTGTTTTTTGCAGAAATGTATTGTTGATAATATGTATAATAAGAATATCGATGTGCGCCATCTCAAAAAGTTGTGGAAAAATGTTTATAAACAAATTAAGGTAGAAAAATCAGTTTTTTTTTCTTTTTTTCCCTGTAACTGCGCTGATTTTGACTTTAGAGGAAAATTTTTTTAATAAAAGTTGTTCAGAATTAAATTTCCTCTAAGACTATAAGTTTGCGATTTTCTAAAATTTTTAAATTTTCTCGGAAAATGGAGTTATTTCGAAAAAATGTGTAATTATTCAAATTAAAGTTAAAAACAGATATTTTATTCTAAATTCGATGAAACTTGGGGAAAAGATAGATTTTCTATTGTCTTTAATCCTCTTCCAAGCCGATCTGTATCGGCCCATAATTAGAGCCACAATTAATTTGTTTATTAAAAAAAAGTCGAAAATTCAAATTGATGCCAAGTTAACAATAATTAATGCAAATACTTCAAACTTGTTGTGCATATAAAGGTAGGATACCTTTATCATAAACGATTATAAAAATTTAAATTTTTTATTATTTTGCACTATTTTTTAGCGTTTTTTCGATTTTACAATTTTAATTCTTATAAATAAATGCATATATTTCAGCCAATTTTTGATATTTATTAATTTTATAAAATGGAAAAGAAAGGTCTTTTCAAGACCTTTAATTTGATTTTTTTAAAAGTTTTCTATCGTAAAAATCAAAAGAGTAACAAGGCTTTTACTTTGACTAACAATTGCACCATTGTTTTTAAACATTTTGACTCGTTTCAAAGTTTAATAGCAAGTTTATGATATAAATTATTTATTGGTAAAACTTCATTAATGTATACAAAGTGGTTCTTGTACATATCATCATTTGCAAATTATTTTACGCATTACATTGAGCGCGAGAATCAGATAACAGAGTATATAAACGGCCAGCGCGCATGCGCACGGTGGCATCTTTTTCTTCACGCAAGAATCGAAAAAATTTTCAAAAGTTCAAATGGCTATTGTATATAAAAATTAAGAATATCTCTGGTAATTATGATCCGATTTACATGTTTCTTTTTTTAATCTAGGGTAGCGCGTGAAAATAATAATAATTTTCATATCAGTTTTTTGAAAATTCTGTATACATTTTTTATAAATAATGATAATTGTAAATAAAAAATCTTTTCTAATTATTTGCATAATTATAAGTTTTGATAAAGAAATTTGAAGAAGAATTTCATTTTTATTAAAAAAAAACGATCAATTTTCATTAAATAGGTTTTTTAATAAAAACAAAATTATGTTATAAAAATATTTATAATATAATATTAATAGTTTTTATCAACTCTGGGATTATAAGTTTAATTAAACATATTTATAATGAACCCCATAATGTATTTTATTATAAATTATATCTCTTTGGGTAACTTTTTATTGTTTTTTAATTTTTTATAAATTATAAAAGTACAAAAGTGAAACATTCTTTTGTTATAAGCCATCATTAATTTCACAAAATTAAGTACCTAATATGTACAAATGTATAAAAATAAAAAACAAATAATAAATTATTAATATATTATAATCAGTGCTTCATAAATCTAAATATTAGGTAAGTATGCAAATATAATTATTATACCTTATTAATTTTGACAATTTATTTTATATGAAGATGTATTTTCAGAATAAAGAAATTTATAATGATAATAACAATTATAAATAGAGTAATATTTTAAGAAGTTTGTAATTATTTTGTTTATTTTTTTAATGTATTTATTTATATTTAATATTTTTTTCACACCAAAGTTAAGATATCATAATTTCAAAACAAAATTCAAATAAAATTCATTGGATTTAATACGTGTCATCAATGAAATATATTACAATATGAAACAGTATATTACTATTATAAAATAAGTAAGTATTTTTCAATTCGTATTATTTAGAGTTTTAGATGTAGCTTATGATATTCAAACAGTAGCTCAATTGTCCTTCGAAAGAAAATGACTTTGTCGAGTGTGTATAACCGCTAAGTTATTCGCGAATATAAACTGTGTATTATCTTAAATAAGTAAACAAGAAATTTAATAAATCGTATTGAATTCGGTAAGATTATATAAATTTATATATTTTTTTTTAATTTTATTTTATAATAATACTACAATTATCGTGTACTTCGATAAATAATATCTAATATTTATATATTTTAACATTAAATAACGAGTGCATATTGTTTTTGATTCACGCAACATAAAAAAGATCAGTATATTTCATTTGTCGAATCATTTATGATAAATTTTAAAAAGTTTGTAAGTATTTTTTTTAATTGTCATTAGAAATAGTTTATTAACGCTTAATAACTGTAAGTACTCTTTTGATTTTATTTTACATATGTATGTGATTGAATCTAATTTCATAAAATGTTAAAAGATTATTAAATTATTTAATTTGTTTTAAATTAATTAACTTTGTTGTGTAAATAATTGATGATTTATACAAGTATTTAAAAATTTGTGAGTATTGTGTTTGTCTTTTTTATATAACTATTATCCAATATCTTATTATACTAGAAATCAATAGTTATATCAATTTTATATCTTTCTGTTATTTAGAAATGAAATGAAGAATATTATAATACTTTAAAATTGATAATCATTTATCAAGCAAATCTTTATTTTCCTTCCTGATTATAAAACTTAATTAATAAATTGGTTGATTTTTATTGAGGGTACTAATTAAATGCGTAAGAATACGTTGGATTGCCATCATCAAGAATAACACATCAATATTGGAAAATTCGTAAATATTTTTATTTTCTGATTTTTATACCATTCTTTGTTAAAAAATGTTAATTGATTATAAATTCCCTTCTTTTATAATAATTCGCAGTTAATATTTGGAACTGTGATAAATTAAGAATTAAAATTAGCAGATTTTTCAAGACTGTCCTTAGAAGTAGTATAATAATATTTTTTAACTGTAAGTATTCTTTTTATATTATTTTTCATACGTATGTGACTAAATTTAATTTCATATGATGTTAAAAGATTATTGAATTATTTTTCAGTTTGGTAAACAATAAGTACAAATAGTTCAATATTTGCATTTTAACTAATAAAGTCTAGCATCTTTGTTGGGTAGTGTAATTAATGATTATATTTGAATATCACAAAGTGAACAGATAATTTTGTGAATGTTTGGATATCACTACCTTTTTTACAATACATCAATCAGTTATGTTTAGAATTAATAATGTGTCAATAGATTTTGAAAATAATATTTGAAAATGCAAAAAATCACTAGTTTGGCATTATGAAAAATAATACACCGAAAAATTTGTACGTATTATGTGTTTTTTTAATGAACTTGTATTTCACGTGTTTTAAAATATCAAGTAGAATAATTTATTTTTAAACTTTTATTTAACAG
Organism: Anastatus disparis; assembly: GCA_017163975.1. NCBI lineage: Eukaryota > Metazoa > Arthropoda > Insecta > Hymenoptera > Eupelmidae > Anastatus > Anastatus disparis. The sequence continues at coordinate 4,182,915 of JAFFSR010000310.1, forward strand.
AGTATAGATATTTTTAAGGCCCAAATTCAGATTTAACGTTGATAAACGTCTTTTCTTCTGAATTTTATGAACAATAACGTATTGAATAAAATAATCAGTAAGTTTTTGTATGTACTGAGTGTTATATACCTACTTGTTCTAATAAATAGATTAATTAATCAAAATTTTTTTTTTAAGTAGACAACGTGTAAATATTATTTCAAACTCCGAGATATATATCAAATAGATTTCTCACGTGGCATCTTCAACATAAGTATATTAAGATTAACAAATTTGTAAGTAATAATATGTGTTCATTTCTATTCATCAATTTATTTAAAATATATGTATTAATTTTTTTTTATTTAAGAAGGTGTGGATATTTTGAGGCTGTATTCTAATGTATAAAAGATAAACAACTCTTCTTCGTAACACCATTAAGAATAATACAAAATAAATAGTAAGTGCTTTTATTTCTTTTTTTCTATACCCACTAATTGAAAATAGAAAGATTAATTAATTAAATATTTAATAAATTCATTTGTTTAAATAATATTTTGAAATCATCTTCAATTTCTTTAACAATACTTCATTTTAATGGCTTCAATGAAATTAAAGCATTTTGCGTTTTGATATTATTGAAGTGTTTAATTTTACTTAATTAATTTGTAATAGAAATATTTATACTTTCTGTATGACTTTGTCTTTTTTTTAGATTATGGAAGAATCTAACAGTAATATATGCATTTTGTGTGGTAAGGAATTAGCAGAACCAATTCGAACAGTTCAAAAACAAGGTATTCAAACAATGATTAAAGCTAGTGAGATTAAAAAAGATGGCAAGAGCAACATTTTGAAAAATTTGGATTCGCTAACAGTGCATAGTAATTGTGCTAAATCATACCCTTCCAAAAAACTTAATCCATCACATTCAGTTTGTTCTACTGCAGAAACACGTAAGGACTCTTTACGTTCAAATGAAGCCTTTGATTTTTTGAATAATTGTTTTTATTGTGGAGAAGATGCTTCAGATGCCTTTATTGGAAGAGAAAGTCGAAAGAATGAAAAACGACGCAGAAGAGTAAGATTCGTTACATCAGAAGAGACAAAAAATTCACTTGTTACAACTTTTAGATTTTCAACCGTTGCTGAACAATTAATAGTTTACAATCGTATTTTATCCGTTGATTTAGTAACTCTTAATGCAAGATATCATGAAGATTGTAATAGTAAATTTAGAAATTACCGAAGCAAGAGTAAAATTGATGTAGGTTTGCATGGCAATACTGCTAAAGTTATTTCTCAAATTAGCAGCTACATTGCTTCGAATACAGATGAATGTCAGTTTTCAATATCTGATATATTAAATGATATAGATTGTGACGAATGGCCTGATATGAGAACACTAGAGAAGAAATTAACAGAAATTTTTGGCGAAGGAAATATTATAATACATCGTTCTAAAAATGGTCCAATCATATCACTTTTGCGGGGTGCAAAAAAATTTTTATCTAATATTTGGGAAAAAAAAAATTTTACTGATGAAGAAATTAAAAGAGAAAAAGCTAAAGATTTTGCAGCAGTAATTAAAGAAGAGATTAGAAGTAAACTATATGAATTAAATGAGTATCCATCTCCTGACTCTTTTTTCGATAACGTGTTTAACGATATTCCACCAACATTAAAATTCTTTTTAGAAATATTAATATTTTCTAATAAAAAGGGCGATTTGAATAAATGGTCGATAAAGGTAGCTGCTATTGCACATGCAATTATATCGTGTTTACGTCCAAGATCATTTCATTTTGCATTACAAATAGGCTTGTCTGCAGTATTAATGAAAAAATTCGCATAAAAAAATTTGATTCAAATTCTACGTTCCTTAGGATTTTGTGCTTCGTATGAAGAATCATTATTATTTGAAGCATCTGTTGTTTTAAACTCACAAGAGGCTGAATTTGAGAACACATATCTACAATTTATATTTGACAATGCGGATCACAATACTAGCACCATTGATGGACTCAATACGTTTCATGCTATGGGTGATTTACAAGTTGTGACGCCAAAGGAATCGGTTTCTATAAATAAAAAAATACCACGGTTGAAAAAAATACTTCCTTCTTATCTGATTGGTGATTTCGGAAAAATCGACGTACTTCATTACCACAAAGCTTGTGCAGGATTAGATAAAATTATAGTTACTGATTTGGCAAAAATTAATCCTATTTCAATGGATATTGTGACTGAACCACTAAAGTTACTTTGGCTGTTTGGAAAAAATATATCTAAACAAGAATATCTGGGTTGGAATTCGTTCATGGAAAAATGCACAGCCGATAAATTTTACAGCACAAGCAAAATAATGTATTTGCCGTTTATAAATGCTCCACCAAGTGATTTAGATACTATTTATACTGCTCTGGTTGAAGCCAAAAAAAGATGCCAAGCTATAAAACAAAAACATTGTTTTGTAACTATGGATCAACCACTGTACATCAAAGGGGAAGAAATAGTAGCATCAAATCATAATCTGGAATTTAATATGATTATTCTAAGACTTGAAGGTTTTCATTTATTAATGTCATTTATGGGATGTATCGGCTACATTATGTCAGGCAGTGGTTTTAAGGAATTACTTTGCGCAATTTTTGCCGAAAATTCTGTAGATAAAATATTGCAAGGGCATGCATATTCTAGAGCAGTAAAAGGACACATTCTTGCACATGTGGCCCTTGTAAATAATATAATTTCAAACATAGTTTCATGCATGAATGAGCACGATAAATCATGCATAGAAAATTTTTTATCTAACCTTTCATCTGTCACAGACACAAAAGTGCAAGAAAAGACGTTTCAAAAAATTGTAAGTGAATTTCATTTATACTTGAAATGATTAGAAGAATACAGACCAACTGCAAAATTGTGGGTGCAGTATTATCGCATGGTTACTTTGATGATGCAATTCATTAAAGCAGAAAGAAGTGGTAATTAGAAGCTCCATCTAGACACGATTCAAAAAATGATTCCATATTTTTTTGCAAGTGGACATCATTTATATGCCAAATCTTGCACTTTATATTTACAAAAAATGCATCATATTAAATATATTATGGACCCTGTTGAGTATTGCAAATTTACAGAACACGGATATTTTACTATCCAACGTTCTGATAAATTTTGGTCCGGAATTTGGTCGGATATGACGATTGAGCAAACGCTTATGCGAGTTATGAAGTCGATGGGAGGTTTAACGCTTGGCAGAGGTAAATTATCTGATAGTGTCTTATGTAAATGGACCTTGACATTAGTATCTTTGATTGATGTGGCCGATTCATTCCAGAACTTTTGTAATATCAATTTTGTAACTTCGGAACAACATGTTGATGCAAGGCAGTCACGAATTTCAAGAGCTGTGCAAGACGTTAATAAATTAATAGTTTTTTTTAACTTGCACGATCCTTTTGTCGAATGCGAGAACATTATGAACATTACTACAGGATTAAAAGGTGATAGATCTATAAATTGTCACGAAGCTTATGAAGTTGGTCAGGAAATGGTGCAAGAAGCGATAGAAATATCATTCGCCAAATTAAAATTTAAAAGATTAAAAAGGGTTTTACCTCTGCAAGCAGTTACAGCAATAAAAATTGATAATAATGATGTTATTATAGATCCAACATTGATTTTTCAAAGAATTTCTGTAGCTTTACAAGAAATAGACGAGCTAGAACAATATTTTGAATATGAACTTGCTCCGTATCCTATGTCAATCTTTGATAATGGTATTATGCGTAAAACACAAAAATCTAAATTGTATGATTGTTTCATTCCTTTATCTATAAAACCCAATTTATCTGGTTGCTGTTATGTTATAGATGGAGGTTATTTGTTACACAAAGTATTGTGGCAGCCTCGAGAGACATTTAATGAAATTATCTGCAAATATATCAAATACGTTAAATACCATTATCCAGGCCAATCTATTATAGTGTTTGATGGGTATGAAGTTGGTGGAGTTAAAACTGCAGAACGTATTCGACGTAGGACCAGAAAAGATTGCAGGGATATAGTATTCGAACCAAATATGAAACCAACAGTTGCTCAAGAAAAATTTTTTTCCAATGATTACAACAAGAGCAGATTCATTAAATTGTTAAGAGAAAAAATGGATAGTGATGGTTTAATTACCAAGCAAGCCGTTGAAGATGCAGATACATTTATAGTTGAAATTGCATTATCTTCTTCAACGGATTTTCAATCAACTGTAATTGTTGGTGAAGATATTGATATTTTAATTATTTTAACATTAAGAGCGAATTTACAGAATAATGTATACTTTTTAAAACCAGCTCGTGATAAAGCAGATATACAGTTTTATAATTCAGATTCTTTTGAGAGTAAAAATATCAAATATTTGCTTGGTGTTATTCACGGTTTCACAGGTTGTGATACTACGTCAGCCTTCTATAATCAAGGGAAAAAAAAATTTATTAAATTATTTACAAAAAATGATAATTTAATTAAGCAAGCTCTAGCCTTTAACGATTCTGAAGCAAAACATTCAGATATTCGAGATGCAGGTTTGAACTTAACTGTAGCTTTATATGGTGGAAAATTGGGAGAAGATTTGAATAAATTTAGATATCAGTGTTTTAGAAAAAATTGCACCGATCCCAAATTTCATTTACAAAGTTTACCACCAACAAAATTAGCAGCCACGCTACATTCTTATCGCGTGTTTTTACAAGTTCAAACTTGGTTTGGAAATTTAATAAATCCAAAAAAATGGGGATGGATCGATGGAGATTTTGGTTTGGAAGCGATAAAAGTTGGCCAGCCTGTAGTTCCACCAGAATTCCAAAAAATAATTAGATGTAAGTGTTTAGCTCAAATTTCTGACGTTATAAAATGTAACAAATCTTGCAGTTGTGTAAAAACTGGTTTGCACTGCTCTGAATTTTGTGTAAACTGTCGCGGAGAAACTTGTAACAATATTGCAAGACCGTCGATTCAACTAGAATTAGTGGAAGAAGAAATTGATGGCCCAAACATCGAGTTTCATGAACGACAAGAATATAAAGAAACAAATGAAAACAGTATCGATATTGAAAGCGATTCATCAAGTTTGAATTCTCCTCCAATCAAAAAAATAAAATTTTGATTCTAATATATTAATAATTTATTATTTGTTTTTTATTTTTATACATTTGTACATATTAGGTACTTAATTTTGTGAAATTAATGATGGCTTATAACAAAAGAATGTTTCACTTTTGTACTTTTATAATTTATAAAAAATTAAAAAACAATAAAAAGTTACCCAAAGAGATATAATTTATAATAAAATACATTATGGGGTTCATTATAAATATGTTTAATTAAACTTATAATCCCAGAGTTGATAAAAAACTATTAATATTATATTATAAATATTTTTATAACATAATTTTGTTTTTATTAAAAAACCTATTTAATGAAAATTGATCGTTTTTTTTAATAAAAATGAAATTCTTCTTCAAATTTCTTTATCAAAACTTATAATTATGCAAATAATTAGAAAAGATTTTTTATTTACAATTATCATTCTTTATAAAAAATGTATACAGAATTTTCAAAAAACTGATATGAAAATTATTATTATTTTCACGCGCTACCCTAGATTAAAAAAAGAAACATGTAAATCGGATCATAATTACCAGAGATATTCTTAATTTTTATATACAATAGCCATTTGAACTTTTGAAAATTTTTTCGATTCTTGCGTGAAGAAAAAGATGCCACCGTGCGCATGCGCGCTGGCCGTTTATATACTCTGTTATCTGATTCTCGCGCTCAATGTAATGCGTAAAATAATTTGCAAATGATGATATGTACAAGAACCACTTTGTATACATTAATGAAGTTTTACCAATAAATAATTTATATCATAAACTTGCTATTAAACTTTGAAACGAGTCAAAATGTTTAAAAACAATGGTGCAATTGTTAGTCAAAGTAAAAGCCTTGTTACTCTTTTGATTTTTACGATAGAAAACTTTTAAAAAAATCAAATTAAAGGTCTTGAAAAGACCTTTCTTTTCCATTTTATAAAATTAATATATATCAAAAATTGCTGAAATATATGCATTTATTTATAAGAATTAAAATTGTAAAATCGAAAAAACGCTAAAAAATAGTGCAAAATAATAAAAAATTTAAATTTTTATAATCGTTTATGATAAAGGTATCCTACCTTTATATGCACAACAAGTTTGAAGTATTTGCATTAATTATTGTTAACTTGGCATCAATTTGAATTTTCGACTTTTTTTTAATAAACAAATTAATTGTGGCTCTAATTATTATTAGTACCAAAACTTTATTAATATATTGCAAATACGAAAACGCTCAAATGTAAATAATTCTTATTATTAATAATTAAAATGTTTGCAAACGATGAATAACGTTAGAAAATTTTTATCTATAAACTAATTCTGACTATTATATTTATGTTAAGTGACACAATTTTCTTTTTAAATATAGTTCAATAATTTTTAAAATCATGCTTTATGTTAAAAAGAAGGAGGTCTTAAACTAGCAAGGCCACTTTCTTTTTTACACTTTATCGGTTTTCCGGGAATTCCACGGCCTAACCGTCAACGGAGCTTGTTGCATGCTCCACTCTTTTCGCTCTCGTTGCTTGGATAGAGGGGAATGCAACAGCAAGTCCCTCTGAGTGATTGATGGGGTGCGACAGAGAGAGAGAGTTTCACCTCTCTTTTCTTCGTGCTTTCTTCCCACTCTTCATGAATTAAGATTTGAAGTTTTTGCTTCAACTGACGGTCGCTCATGAATCAGACGCGCGGGACAGGCCCTAGGGGCAAGAGCGAGAGGAGAGAGGCTCGCGCAGCTTCCTCCTCTAATGTAAAACGTTAAGTGGTGTTTTTTCTTTCTTTTAATTCATTATCCAAATTTTTCTTTTGTCATTTTTTTTATTTTCTCTCATGCTCTTCAACCATGAGAGAAATCTAATTAGTGTTTTATTATTTTTATTAAGAGAGTATAGTGTTTTGCAAATTTTACCCGGGTAAAATTTCTATGTAACCCGCCTGGGAGTGTGTTGGTTTCAACATCTGAGAGGAAGCAGCTGGGGACGGCGAGCGAGGGTAGCAGCACCCAGGAAAGCCGGCAATGCTGCCATGCCGGCCAACATATTGTTCACCATAAGAAAAGATAAGTACTCGAAATTGTTCAATCAGGCAAACCTAACAAAATTCACATTTTTAAATAAGTTATTTTTAAAAGACAGATTTAAAGTTAAAATTAGCAAAATTTAAAAATTATTTTCAAATAAATGTACGTAGTAATTTTTTTTTGTGTATTAATATTTTTATGGTTGAGTAATATTTACATAGAATATAATCTAAATAAAATTCATCGTGTTTTCTTTTATTTTAATTTTCCTTACATGTATTAAAATTACACACTTTACATTTTTGTACTTATTGTGAGTGACTGCTTGTTACATCTAATATAGTAAGAGATTAATTACGATAAGTTTATTTCTATTAATGAAATAATTTCATTGCGAATTACTATAAATTGCCAAGTATTAAAAAGGAAAGCTCTAACATGTATTTGCGGTATACAGATGAGATTGTGCCTTTAATTAATCATTTTGCTTTATATTGATAATGATTTCCAACTTTTATTTATTAATCTCTACATTTTTATTTTATTTCGTTTTTTTTCGTTTCATACCCGTGTTTACTGTGCATTTTATACTTTTTATAAAGTGAAAAATTTATGTAACCAGGGCACAACGTTTTCCAATTATTACAAAAATTCACATGTTTTTCGATGAGCCTGAAGTTTCCGACGTCCAAATCCGACACTATTAAAATAAATTTTTTTTGTATTTAAACCACTTTGAAATGACTAAAATAATATTGTTAACTCTGAAAATGATCGTAAAAAAAATTTGAACCACTTCGGATTACCGGAAGGTAGATATAATGACCTAAGATTAATAACATACTTTCGTGTATATATAAAAAAATATGTTAAATACACAAAAGTGAAAAAATTTTATGATTAATGAAAATAACCAGTCGGAAATCACTAAATTTACTATATTAACATTCAATTTATGATTCATAATAATTTGGGCCTTTTTCTATTATCAGAAAAATATAAAATCGGCCCAAGTTCGATTAAAAAATGTTGTTATATACCAAAAAATTATTCAAATACGGAAATCCAAATTATTCCTATTTTTATTGATATAACCAACTGCTGATGGTTGTAAAACCTTTATTAACAATTGAATTGAAATAAAAAAGAGATCTGGTGTAGTATCAATCACCGAAAGACAACTATATGGACCAACGTATGATAAAAAAATGCTACTTTGATCAAATAAGAAATAGCTTAAAAGCCGTAAAGCAAATATTTAATGTTCTTACTAATATAACCACCTAGAAAAGTTGAAAAATCCTGAATTAATATTTAAGTAATAAAAACGATCCGGTGTAGTTTGCACCGCCGTAAGGCAACCATATAGACCCGTGTATGATGAAATAATGCTAGTGTAATCGAAATAAAACAAGTTTAAGCCGAATTGAGATTATTTGATGTTGTTACGAATATAACCACGTGAAAATCTTTCACAATCTTGAATTAACATCTGAACAATTATTAATAATCATCTGGTGTAGTTTAAACCACCAGAAATTGTCTAGATCCTCCCAAATCCGATAAAATAATGCTACTACGTTAGGAAAAAAATAGTTTCAAAGCCGCGTTGCGATTATTTATTGTTGTTACGAATATAACCATCTGAAAATCTTTAAAAATCTTAAACTAACATCTAAACAATTTATAATCACTATCTAGTGTAGTTTGAACCACCAGAAGTTGACTAGATACTCACGAAATCGATAAAATCATGCTACTACGTTTTAAAAAAAAATAATTTCAAAGCCGCATTGAGAATATTTACTGTTGTTACAAATATAACCAACTGGAAACGTTTAGGAATCCTGAATAACAATCTAAATAGTTAATAAAAACCATTTGGTGTGGTTCGAACTGCTGGAAGGTAACTGGACACACCCAAGTCTGATAAAATAATGCTACTATGAAATACAAAAAAATAGTTTCAAAGCCGCGTCAAGATTATTTATTGTTTTTACAAATATAACCATCTGGGAATCTTTTAAAATTTTTAATTAACATCTGAACAGATTATAGTAACCATCTGGTGTAGTTAAAACCACCGTAAGTTGACTAAATACTCCCGAAACCAATAAACTAATGATACTACGTTTTAAAACAAAATAAATTCAAAACCGCATTGCAAATATTTACTGTTGTTACAATTATGACCAAGTGGAAACGTTTAGGAATCCTAAATGACAATCTAAATAGTTAACAAAAACCATTTGGTGTGGTTCGAACTGCTGGAAGGTAACTGGACACACCCAAGTCTGATAAAATAATGCTACTATGAAATAAAAAAAAATAGTTTCAAAGCCGCGTTGAGATTATTTATTGTTGTTACACATATGACCAACTCCAAATCTTTTAAAATCTTAAATTAACATCTGAACAGTTTATAATAACCATCTGGTGTAGTTTGAACCACCGGAAGTTGACTAGATACTTCAGAAATCCATAAAATAATGCTACTAAGTTTTAAAAAAAAATAATTTTAAAGCTCATTGAGAATATTTACTGTTGTTACAAATATAACCGACTGGAAACGTTTAGAAATCCTTAATAACAATCCAAATAGTTAATAAAAACCATTTAATGTGGTTTGAACTGCCGAAAGGTAACTGGACACACCAAGGTCTGATAAAATAATGCTACTATGAAATACAAAAAAAATAGTTTTAAAGCCGCGTCGAGATTATTTATTGTTGTTAGGAATATAACCATCTGGAAATCTTTTGAAATTCTTAATTAACATCTAAACAGGTTATAGTAACCATCTGGTGTAATTGGAACCACCGGAAGTTGACTAAATACTCCCGAAATCGATAAAATAATGCTACTACGATTTAGAAAATAATAATTTCAAAGCCGCATTGAGAGTATTTACTGTTGTTACAAACATAACCAACTGAAAACGTTTAGGAATCCTGAATTGCAATCTAAATGGTTAACAAAAACCATTTAATGTGGTTTGAACTGCCGGAAGGTAACTAGACACACCCAAGTCTGATAAAATAATGCTACTATAAAATACAAAAAAAAATTTCAAAGCCGCGTCGAGATTATTTATTGTTGTTAGGAATATAACCATCTGGAAATCTTTTGAAATTCTCAATTAGCATCTAAACAGATAATAGTAACCATCAGGTGTAGTTAAAACCACCGGAAGTTGACTAAATACTCCCGAAATCGATAAAATAAAGCTACTACGATTTACAAAATAATAATTTCAAAGCCGCATTGAGAGTATTTACTGTTGATACAAACATAACCAACTGAAAACGTTTAGGAATCCTAAACAACAATCTAAATAGTTAATAAAAACTATTTGGTGTTATTTGAACTGCCGGAAGGTAACTGGACACACCCAAGTCTGATAAAATAATGTGTCTATGAAATACAAAAAAAACAGTTTCAAAGCCGCGTCAAGATTATTTATTGTTGTTACAAATATAACCATCAGGAAATCTTTTAAAATTTTTAATTAACATCTGAACAGATTATAGTAAACATCTGGTGTAGTCCGAACCACCAGAAAATGACTAAATACTCCAAAAATCGATAAAATAATGCTACTACGATTTATAAAATAATAATTTCAAAGCCGAATTGAGAATTTTTACTGTTGTTACAATTAAAACCAACTGGAAACGTTTAGGAATCCAGAATAACAATCTAAATAGTTGATAAAAACCATTTGGTGTGGTTTAAACTGCCGTAAGGTAACTGGACACACCCAAGTCTGATAAAAAAATGCTACTATAAAATACAAAAAAAATAGTTTCAAAGCCGCGTCGAGATTATTTATTGTTGTTAGGAATATAACCATCTGGAAATCTTTTGAAATTCTTAATTAACATCTAAACAGGTTATAGTAACCATCTGGTGTAATTGGAACCACCGGAAGTTGACTAAATACTCCCGAAATCGATAAAATAATGCTACTACGATTTAGAAAATAATAATTTCAAAGCCGCATTGAGAGTATTTACTGTTGTTACAAACATAACCAACTGAAAACGTTTAGGAATCCTGAATTGCAATCTAAATGGTTAACAAAAACCATTTAATGTGGTTTGAACTGCCGGAAGGTAACTAGACACACCCAAGTCTGATAAAATAATGCTACTATAAAATACAAAAAAAAAATTTCAAAGCCGCGTCGAGATTATTTATTGTTGTTAGGAATATAACCATCTGGAAATCTTTTGAAATTCTCAATTAGCATCTAAACAGATAATAGTAACCATCAGGTGTAGTTAAAACCACCGGAAGTTGACTAAATACTCCCGAAATCGATAAAATAAAGCTACTACGATTTACAAAATAATAATTTCAAAGCCGCATTGAGAGTATTTACTGTTGATACAAACATAACCAACTGAAAACGTTTAGGAATCCTAAACAACAATCTAAATAGTTAATAAAAACTATTTGGTGTTATTTGAACTGCCGGAAGGTAACTGGACACACCCAAGTCTGATAAAATAATGTGTCTATGAAATACAAAAAAAACAGTTTCAAAGCCGCGTCAAGATTATTTATTGTTGTTACAAATATAACCATCAGGAAATCTTTTAAAATTTTTAATTAACATCTGAACAGATTATAGTAAACATCTGGTGTAGTCCGAACCACCAGAAAATGACTAAATACTCCAAAAATCGATAAAATAATGCTACTACGATTTATAAAATAATAATTTCAAAGCCGAATTGAGAATTTTTACTGTTGTTACAATTAAAACCAACTGGAAACGTTTAGGAATCCAGAATAACAATCTAAATAGTTGATAAAAACCATTTGGTGTGGTTTAAACTGCCGTAAGGTAACTGGACACACCCAAGTCTGATAAAAAAATGCTACTATAAAATACAAAAAAAATAGTTTCAAAGCCGCGTCGAGATTATTTATTGTTGTTACGCATATAACCATCTGGAAATCTTTTAAAATTTTTAACTAACATCTGAACAGATTATAGTAACCATTTAGTGTAGTTAGAACCACTGGAAATTGACTAAATACTCTCGAAATCGATAAAATAATGCTACTACGTTTAAAAAAAAAATAATTTCAAAACCGCATTGAGAATATTTACTGTTGTTACAAACATAACCAACTGAAAACGTTTAGGAACCCTAAATAACAATCTAAATAGTTAATAAAAACCATTTGGTGTGGTTTGAACTGCCGGAAGGTAACTGGACACACCCAAGTCTGATAAAATAATGCTACTATGAAATACAAAAAAAATAGTTTCAAAGCCGCGTCGAAATTATTTATTGTTGTTACAAATAAAACCATCTGGAAATCTTTTAAAATTCTTAATTAACATCTGTACAGATTATAGTAACCATCTGGTGTAGTCAGAACCACCAGAAGTTGACTAAATACTCCCGAAATCGATAAAATAATGCTACTACGATTTATAAAATAATAATTTCAAAGCCGCATTGAGAATATTTACTGTTGTTACAATTATAACCAACTGGAAACGTTTAGGAATCCTAAATTGCAATCTAAATAGTTAACAAAAACCATCTGGTGTAGTTCCGACCACCGGAAGGTGACTAGATGGTCTTCAATTTGATAAAATAATGCTACTATGAAATAAAAAAATTATTTATTGTTGTTACGCATATAACCAACTCAAAATCTTTTGAAATCTGGAATTAACATCTGAACAGTTTATAATAACCAACTGGTGTAGTTTGAACCACCGGAAGTTGACTAGATACTTCCGAAATCGATAAAATAATGCTACTACGTTTCAAAAAAAAATAATTTCAAAGCCGCATTGAGAATATTTACTGTCGTTACAAATATAACCAACTGGAAACGTTCAGGAATCCTAAATTACAATCTAAGCAGTTAACAAAAACCATCTGGTGTAGTCTCGACCGCCGGAAGGTGACTAGATACCCTTAACCTTGATAAAATAATGCTACTATGTAATAAAAAAAAATAGTTTCAAAGCCGTGTCGAGATTATTGATTGTTGTTCTGCATATAACCAACTCAAAATCTTTCAAAATTTTTAATTAACATCTGAACAGTTCATAATAACCATCTGGTGTAGTTTGAACCACCAGAAGTTGATTAGATACTTTCGAAATCGATAAAATAATCGTACTACGTTTTAAAAAAAAATAATTTCAAAGCCGCATTGAGAATATTTATTGTTGTTACAAATATAACCAACTGGAAACGTTTAGGAATCCTAAATTACAATCTAAATATCTAATAAAAACCATCTGGTGTAGTTTAAACTGCCGGAAGGTAACTAGACACACCCTAGTCTGATAAAATAATGCTCTGTGATCTAACAAAAATTAGTTTAGAAAACCTTTTAGCTTCGAAAATATTTTTATTCCATAGTAGCATTATTTTATCAAACTTAGGTGTGTCTAGTTACTCTCCAGCAGTTCAAACTACACTAGATCGTTTTAATTAACTATTTAGATTGTAATCCAGCATTCCTAAACGTTTTTAGTTGATTATATTTGTAACAACAATAAATATTCTCAATGCGGCTTTAAAACTATTTTTTTTATAACGTAGTAGCATTATTTTATCGGATTTGGGAGTATCTTGACAACTTCCGGTGATTCAAACTACACCAGATGATTATTATAAAGTGTTTAATTGTCAATTTAAGATTTTGAAAAAATTTCCAGATGATTATATTCGTAACAACAATAAATAATCTCAATGCGGCTTCGAAAATATTTCTTCTTATTTAATAGTAGCATTATTTTATCAGACTTGGGTGTGTCTAGTTACCTTTCGGCAGTTCAAACTACACCAGATGGTTTCTATTAAATATTTTGATTGTAATTTAGGATTCCTGAACGTTTCCAGTTGGTTATATCTTCAACAATAATAAATATTCTTAGTGCGGCTTTGTAACTATTTTTTTTATAACGTAGTAGCATTATTTTATCGGATTTGGGAGTATCTAGGCAACTTCCGGTTGTTCAAACTACACCAGATGATTATTATAAACTGTTTAGTTGTTAATTTAAGATTTCAGAAGATTTTCAGATGGTTATATTTGTAACAACAATAAATAATCTCAATGCGGCTTCGAACATATTTTTTCTTATTTCATAGTAACATTGTTTTATCAGACTTGGATGTGTCTAGTTACCTTCCGGCAGTTCTAACTACGCCAGATGGTTTCAACTAACTATTTAGATTGTAATTCAGGATTTCTAATCGTTTCCAGTTGATTATTTTTGTAACAACAATAAATAATCTCAATGCGGCTTCGAACATATATTTTCTCATTTCATAGTAGCATTATTTTCTCAGACTTGGATGTGTCTAGTTACCTTCCGGCAGTTCAAACTACACCAGATCGTTTTAATTAACTATTTAGATTGTAATCCAGCATTCCTAAACGTTTTTAGTTGATTATATTTGTAACAACAATGAATATTCTCAATGCGGCTTTAAAACTATTTTTTTTATAACGTAGTAGCATTATTTTATCGGATTTGGGAGTATCTTGACAACTTCCGGTGGTTCAAACTACACCAGATAATTATTATAAATTGTTTAGTTGTTAATTTAAGATTTCAAAAGATTTTAAGATGGTTATATTTGTAATAACAATAAATAATCTCAATGCGGCTTCGAACATATTTTTTCTTATTTCATAGTAGCATTATTTTATCAGACTTGGGTGTGTCTAGTTACCTTCCGGCAGTTGAAACTACACCAGATGGTTCTTATTAACTATTTAGATTGTAATTTAGGATTCCTAAACGTTTCGAGTTGGTTATATTTTTAACAACAATAAATATTCTCAATGCGGCTTTGAAACTATTTTTTTTTATAACGTAGCATTATTTTGTCGGATTTGGGAATATCTAGACAACTTCCGGTGGTTCAAACTGCACCAGATGATTATTATAAACCGCTTAGATGTTAATCTAAGATTTTAAAAGGTTTTCAGATGGTTATATTTGTAACAACAATAAGTAATCTCATTGCGGCTTAAACTTGTTTTATTTTGATTACACTAGTATTATTTTATCATACACGGGTCTATATAGTTGCCTTCCGGCTGTGCAAACTACACCAGATTGTATTTATAAATCAATTAAATATTAAATAAGGATTTTTAAACTTCTCCAGTTGGTTATATTAGTAAGAACATTAAATATTCGCATTACGGCTTTTAAGCTATTTCTTATTCAATCAAAGTAACATTTTTTGATCATACGTTGGTCTATATAGTTGCCTTCCGGTGATTGATACTACACCAGATCTTTTTTTATTTTAATTTAATTTTTAATAAAGCATTTACAACCACTAGCAGTTGGTTATATCAATAAAAATAAGAATCATTTGGATTTCCGTATTTGAATAATTTTTTGGTATATATCAACATTATTTAATCGAAGTCGTGCCAGTTTTATATTTTTCCGGCAATAGAAAAAGGCCCAAATTATTATGAATCATAAATTAAATGTTAATATAGTGAATTTACTTATTTCTGGCTGGTTATTTTCATTAATCATAAAATTTTTTAACTTTGGTGTATTTAGCATATTTTTGTATATATACACAAAAGTATGTTATTAATCTCAGGTCATTATATCTACCTTCCGGTAACCCGAAGTGGTTCAAATTTTTTTTACAATCATTTTCAGAGTTAACAAGATTATTTAAGTCATTTCAAAGTGGTTTAAATAAAAAAAAAATTATTTTAATAGTGTCGGATCTGGACGTCGGAAACTTCAGGCTCATTGTTTTTCGTCGCTTTACAAAGAACTTTTCTTTTTATATTTACCTAAATTACTGAATATTTAATTGTGTCCAATGTGCATTTTTTTTTTAAAAATGAGAAATAATTAAAATTTTTCCAAACAAAGCGAAGACTAAAATAAATATTAAATAAGGTCTATTTTTCTTCTTGTTCTTAAAAATATTTACTATATATATATATATATAACCGTTCTCTTCGAATGAGATTGAACAAAGCATAAAAATTTAGAAATCCAAAATTCATTTAATTAATCAGGAAACTTATTTACGTGATTAATTCCTTTATTTTCTTTTCTTAGTGTGATAGTTTTTAGATGTAAAAATAATGGGGTCGTCCTTTTTTTGAGAGGGTAGAACCTTTTAAAAAAGGGCCACCCTAACAATTTATTAATTTAAAAAATATATATGAGGGACATAGGCTGCAGAAGCTATAGACTAAGTCCGTTGATAGTATATACAAACATAGTAATACAAACTTTTACTTTTTATAATTATAGTTTTATATAGTTTTATAAACATTGTTATTTAACTATATATTATTAGAGAATATTTAAAATGTTTAAAAGTTGTTATAAACAATATTATAAAACTGGCAAAGCAAAAGATTTAACTAGGTATGCCATAACAAAAGAGAAAATTGAATCCATTAGAAATTAAGGATAATATTGATGATTTTGCAAAGGTACGTATACTAAATTCATCAATTAATCTTTCACTTATTAAATATTTAGAAAAAAAATATCGGATTTGAAAGTAATAAAATATGATAGAGTAAATAAATGTATAAATCTAACCTGAATTCAATTATTTTGAGTTTTATTGTTTTTTTACTTATAGGATACTCAGCTTAATCAAGAATCGTTTCATGATAACCCTGATCAAATACCTGAAACCGTAGTTGATAATTTCGATGACAAATATGTTGACGATAATCACAATGACAAATGTAGTGAAAACTCTTCTGAGGAAAATTGTACAACCTTATTTGAATCATTGAGTAATTGTCAAGATGTAAGTAATTTTCTTCCTTCATTGATAAACAGAACATTTTATATTATATTGTTATAACATTATTTAATAATTTCAATATTTTTAGGGTTATAGAAGTGATTCTGATGAATCAATTTCATCAGAATATCAAGTTTTTAATAATATAATTGACAGCGACGATAAAGATTATTATGACTACAAAAACAATACGAAAAAAAACCGTAATTTAAATGATCTAAGTTTTTTTAGTAAAATAACAGAATCAGTCAATATTAGTTATGGAGCATTGATGTTTTTATTATTAAAATTTTGTACTACAAATAGATTATCTAAAAGTGCAATGTCACAATTATTCAATTTAATGAATTCAGTATTTGATAAACCTATTTATCCTGCATCAAGGTATATGCTGGATAAATTATTTAAGGAGATGTAAAATGGATACTACGCCTGTACTCATAAATATTTACTATCTTTTTATTTTATTGCAAAATTTTAAGAAAATAAATGCTTCAGTTTGTAGTATGTACCATGAAGATTATTCAGTTAAATTTTTAAATAAATTCATTCATTAGTTTCTCAGAATTTTAGATTTCATGTACAAAGTCTAAAAATTTTAATATGTAATATTGGAACCCAAAATTCTAAAAAACTAATGAATGAATTTATTTGAAAATTTAACTGAATAATCTTCATGGTAAATACTAAAAACTAAAGTATTTCTTTTCCTCAAGTTTTGCAATATGATGAAAAGATAGGCCAAACTCATGAGTACAGATGTAGTGTCCGTTTTACATCCCTTTAATACAAATAAAAGTACAACATTCCATGCTACTTGTCCTAATTGCACAAATTATATAGGCAATTTCAATGATTTAATGCCCTCAGTAAAGTGTAACAAATGCAAAGCTATTATAGATCTATCTAATCCATCAAACAAAAACTTTTTTGCTGTCATCGATCCTACTAGTATTGTTGCTGATATATTAAACGCTCATCAGGATGAATATACTGAGATTATAAATAAAACCTCTAGTAAGAATATGATGACAGATATTTATGATGGAAAGTTATATCAAGAATTTGTATCGTCTCTACCTAAAAAAGATAGACATTCGTATGTGACTGCTGTTCTGAATAGTGATGGAGCTCAACCATTTAAAAGTTCAGGTTATTCTGTTAGGCCAATATTTTTAATGCTGAACGAGTTACTGCCAAAAACTAGATTTAAAAACTTGATACCTTGCACTTTGTGGTTCAATAACAGTAAACCAAATATGTCTGTTTTTCTAGATGTATTTGTTGATACAATCAACACACTATCAATAAATGGTATTCAATGCACGATAAATGGAAAAGAGAAGAAATTAAGTTGTTCGTGCTTTTAAGTTGCGTTGACTTTGTAGCTAGAGCACCAATGCAAGGGCTAAAGCAATTTAATGGCAAATTTGGTTTCAATTGGTGCAAACACCCTATTAAATGGGTGCAAAATAGTACTAAATATCCACTCTTAAGAAGGGGCCGAACTATCTGTCTTTGTCTAATAGCGTTTTTCATCATTTATGTAAACACTATCCGGTATAACAAGAAAAAAATAGCAGCCCCGCTAGATATTAGTATAATTAGTAAATTTTGTAATAGCAATCGAATTTTTTACCGCATAGTTTTTGACTAATTAGAGACCTACTAGCAATCTAGAATATAACCTATCTTTTTTTGGTAGGTCTCTAATTATTCAAAAACTACGCAGTAAAAAAATTTGGTTGTTATTACAAAATTTACTAATTATACTAATATCTAGCGGGGGCTGCTATTTTTTTCTTGTTATACCGGATAGTGTTTACATAAATGATGAAAAACGCTATTAGACAAAGACAGATAGTTCGGTCCCTTCTTAATATATAAACCAGCAAATAGAGAGATGACCAGTACAGTGCAAGATATGGAACAAGTCTCAGAGAGTCTAACTCCAATAGCAATTCATGGTATCATATTAGTATCACCTTTAGTTAAACTGAAATGTTTTGATATCATCAAAGGATTTGTGCCTGATTATATGCACTGTGTGTTACTTGGAGTTGGAAAACAAGTCACAGAGTATTTATTAAAAGGTCAAGACTTGAATTTCTATCAGAATGTAATTGATAACTTAAAAGTACCCCATCAAATTTGTTGTTTGACTAGACCTTTATCTGATAGAAAATATTAGAATGCAAGGGAACAAGAGAATTGGATTTTATACTATAATGCACCACTTTTTTCGTTAACGTTACCTAAAAGAGAAGTTAATTATTGGGTTTTACTTGTTGAGAGTTTGTATTATTTACTTTCAACCAGGATCAGCTATTCAACATTAGATAAAATTGATGAAAAGCTACATCTATTTGTTGCAAAAACGGAAGAATATTTTTCAGCAAAGGCGATGACATTTAATATGCATTAACTTTTACACATATGTGAAAGTGTTTATAATTGGGGTCCTCTTTGGGCACATTCAGCGTTTGCTTTTGAGTGCCGGAATCATGACTTACTTCAAGCCATTCAAAGTGCAAGAGGAGTTGTATTTCAAATTTTAAGATTCATTAATGTGAATAGTAGTGTTTCCACTCTGGAAAAATATGTTTTTTCAAATGAATGTGAACTTGTTGAAAAGTATTGCCATAATAATTTTACTACGAGAGTAAAATCTTATAATAAAATAACCTCTATTTCTTATTTTGGTATAGGTACTTCAATTGAAAATAAAGTTATATTAGATCTTAATTTATCAGATTTGGCAAAATCATATCTACGAATGGTGAAAGGAGGATGTTTATACGTATCATGCTTGAAACAGAATAAAAGATCAGATGACTCCATAACCTTATTAAAAAATGGAGAATATGTAAAAATAATTAAATTCATTGTTGATTTTCATGAGAAACATGAGTATACTTTGTGTACTATTTTGAAAGTTAAACAGTATTTTAAAAATACAAATTATAAAATGAAGAAGATATTAAAAGAAAGTAAAGAAACAATAACAATAAAAACTCATGAAATAAAATCAATATGTGTTCTCATTCAAATTAATCGTAATAAATTTATTTGCGAGGTACCAAATCGTTACCACTACTAGAATGTAATTTCATATAATCAGTGTAATATATTCAATGTATACAATAATTATAATTTTTAACATGGAATAAATATGCTATTATAAGTTTAATATGTGCTTTATTTACAAATATGCCATATGATAATAATAATTAAATCTCTCTTGAAAATTACAAATTATATTTATATTATAATTATTATTTCAGAACATGTTGGTTCTTACGAAAGTACCAACGTCAGTACCAACGTTGTAATTTTGCTGAATTTGGCATGTTGGAACCAACATAAAAACCAACGTCAGAGCTTTCATTGCGTCTTACATGAGAACCCATGTAAGATCTCACGTAAGAACCAATCTTATGTTTTCAACTGGGATCTATTAGTACATGCACACCTCGGTTAATATGCTAGTACACCGAGCTGTTTATACCGCAGTGTATATTCAGCGTGGTTAATATGCTAGTATACCGAGCTGTTAATACCGCGGTGTATATTTAGCGCGGTTAATATGCCAGTATACCGAGCTGTTTATACCGCGGTGTATATTTATAGTAGTTAATATGCTAATATACTGAGCTGTTTATACCGCGGTGAGTATACGCATGTAAATAGCTTGGTTATTTATACGTGTATGCGTACTGAGATTACTATACCGAGGTGTGTGTGCGCGTGTTAATAGCTCGTTTATTTATACGTATATGCATACCGTGGATACTACCACAAGTCTATTCCTAGCTATTGATACGCGTATACCAATTTATATATAATCTTATAAGGAGGTGTGTGTGCGCGTGTTAATAGCTTGTTTATTTATACGTATACCCTGGTGAAAAAAATCAGGTGACAAGTCACCTGATTTATCAGATGATTTATCATGCCAAAATATCATGTATCGATTTTGTTGGTTTTTACACATTTTAAACCATGCTTAGTCAATTTAGAACAATTTTTTAGATGATTTAGTCTTAGAAAAAATTTTGACTAATTTCGCCAAAAAATTTTTAAGTTCAAAAATTTCAAAATTTTTCAAAAATTGTTCTAAATTGCCTAAGCATAGTTTAAAACGTGTAAAAACCAACAAAATCGATACATGATATTTTGGCATGATAAATCACCTGATAAATCAGGTGACTTGTCACCTGATTTTTTTCACCAGGGTATACGTATAAATAAACAAGCTATTAACACGCGCACACACACCTCCTTATAAGATTATATATAAATTGGTATACGCGTATCAATAGCTAGGAATAGACTTGTGGTAGTATCCACGGTATGCATATACGTATAAAAAACAAGCTATTAACACGCGCACACACACCTCGGTATAGTAATCTCAGTACGCATACACGTATAAATAACCAAGCTATTTACATGCGTATACTCACCGCGGTATAAACAGCTCAGTATATTAGCATATTAACTACTATAAATATACACCGCGGTATAAACAGCTCGGTATACTGGCATATTAACCGCGCTAAATATACACCGCGGTATCAACAGCTCGGTATACTAGCATATTAACCACGCTGAATATACACTGCGGTATAAACAGCTCGGTGTACTAGCATATTAACCGAGGTGTGCATGTACTAATAGATCCCAGTTGAAAACATAAGATTGGTTCTTACGTGAGATCTTACATGGGTTCTCATGTAAGACGCAATGAAAGCTCTGACGTTGGTTTTTATGTTGGTTCCAACATGCCAAATTCAGCAAAATTACAACGTTGGTACTGACGTTGGTACTTTCGTAAGAACCAACATGTTCTGAAATAATAATTATAATATAAATATAATTTGTAATTTTCAAGAGAGATTTAATTATTATTATCATATGGCATATTTGTAAATAAAGCACATATTAAACTTATAATAGCATATTTATTCCATGTTAAAAATTATAATTATTGTATACATTGAATATATTACACTGATTATATGAAATTACATTCTAGTAGTGGTAACGATTTGGTACCTCGCAAATAAATTTATTACGATTAATTTGAATGAGAACACATATTGATTTTATTTCATGAGTTTTTATTGTTATTGTTTCTTTACTTTCTTTTAATATCTTCTTCATTTTATAATTTGTATTTTTAAAATACTGTTTAACTTTCAAAATAGTACACAAAGTATACTCATGTTTCTCATGAAAATCAACAATGAATTTAATTATTTTTACATATTCTCCATTTTTTAATAAGGCTATGGAGTCATCTGATCTTTTATTCTGTTTCAAGCATGATACGTATAAACATCCTCCTTTCACCATTCGTAGATATGATTTTGCCGAATCTGATAACTTAAGATCTAATATAACTTTATTTTCAATTGAAGTACCTATACCAAAATAAGAAATAGAGGTTATTTTATTATAAGATTTTACTCTCGTAGTAAAATTATTATGGCAATACTTTTCAACAAGTTCACATTCATTTGAAAAAACATATTTTTCCAGAGTGGAAACACTACTATTCACATTAATGAATCTTAAAATTTGAAATACAACTCCTCTTGCACTTTGAATGGCTTGAAGTAAGTCATGATTCCGGCACTCAAAAGCAAACGCTGAATGTGCCCAAAGAGGACCCCAATTATAAACACTTTCACATATGTGTAAAAGTTAATGCATATTAAATGTCATCGCCTTTGCTGAAAAATATTCTTCCGTTTTTGCAACAAATAGATGTAGCTTTTCATCAATTTTATCTAATGTTGAATAGCTGATCCTGGTTGAAAGTAAATAATACAAACTCTCAACAAGTAAAACCCAATAATTAACTTCTCTTTTAGGTAACGTTAACGAAAAAAGTGGTGCAT
Organism: Anastatus disparis; assembly: GCA_017163975.1. Lineage (NCBI taxonomy): Eukaryota > Metazoa > Arthropoda > Insecta > Hymenoptera > Eupelmidae > Anastatus > Anastatus disparis. The sequence continues at coordinate 4,205,782 of JAFFSR010000310.1, forward strand.
TATAGTATAAAATCCAATTCTCTTGTTCCCTTGCATTTCAATATTTTCTATCAGATAAAGGTCTAGTCAAACAACAAATTTGATGGGGTACTTTTAAGTTATCAATTACATTCTGATAGAAATTCAAGTCTTGACCTTTTAATAAATACTCTGTGACTTGTTTTCCAACTCCAAGTAACACACAGTGCATATAATCAGGCACAAATCCTTTGATGATATCAAAACATTTCAGTTTAACTAAAGGTGATACTAATATGATACCATGAATTGCTATTGGAGTTAGACTCTCTGAGACTCGTTCCATATCTTGCACTGTACTGGTCATCTCTCTATTTGCTGGTTTATATGTTAAGAGTGGATATTTAGTACTATTTTGCACCCATTTAGTAGGGTGTTTGCACCAATTGAAACCAAATTTGCCATTAAATTGCTTTAGCCCTTGCATTGGTGCTCTAGCTACAAAGTCAACGCAACTTAAAAGCACGAACAACTTAACTTTCTTCTCTTTTCCATTTATCGTGCATTAAATACCATTTATTGATAGTGTGTTGATTGTATCAACAAATACATCTAGAAAAACAGACATATTTGGTTTACTGTTATTGAACCACAAAGCGCAAGGTATCAAGTTTTTAAATCTAGTTTTTGGCAGTAACTCGTTCAGCATTAAAAATATTGGCCTAACAGAATAACCTGAACTTTTAAAAGGTTGAGCTTCATCACTATTCAGAACAGCAGTCACATACGAATGTCTATATTTTTTAGGTAGAGACGATACAAATTCTTGATATAACTTTCCATCATAAATATCTGTCATCATATTCTTACTAGAGGTTTTATTTATAATCTCAGTATATTCATCCTGATGAGCGTTTAATATATCAGCAACAATACTAGTAGGATCGATGACAGCAAAAAAGTTTTTGTTTGATGGATTAGATAGATCTATAATAGCTTTGCATTTGTTACACTTTACTGAGGGCATTAAATCATTGAAATTGCCTATATAATTTGTGCAATTAGGACAAGTAGCATGGAATGTTGTACTTTTATTTGTATTAAAGGGATGTAAAACGGACACTACATCTGTACTCATGAGTTTGGCCTATCTTTTCATCATATTGCAAAACTTGAGGAAAAGAAATACTTTAGTTTTTAGTATTTACCATGAAGATTATTCAGTTAAATTTTCAAATAAATTCATTCATTAGTTTTTTAGAATTTTGGGTTCCAATATTACATATTAAAATTTTTAGACTTTGTACATGAAATCTAAAATTCTGAGAAACTAATGAATGAATTTATTTAAAAATTTAACTGAATAATCTTCATGGTACATACTACAAACTGAAGTATTTATTTTCTTAAAATTTTGCAATAAAATAAAAAGATAGTAAATATTTATGAGTACAGGCGTAGTATCCATTTTACATCTCCTTAAATAATTTATCCAGCATATATCTTGATGCAGGATAAATAGGTTTATCAAATACTGAATTCATTAAATTGAATACTTGTGACATTGCACTTTTAGATAATCTATTTGTAGTACAAAATTTTAATAATAAAAACATCAATGCTCCATAACTAATATTGACTGATTCTGTTATTTCACTAAAAAAACTTAGATCATTTAAATTACGGTTTTTTTTCTTATTGTTTTTGTAGTCATAATAATCTTCATCGTCGCTGTCAATTATATTATTAAACACTTGATATTCTGATGAAATTGATTCATCAGAATCACTTCTATAACCCTAAAAATATTGAAATTATTAAATAATGTTATAACAATATAATATAAAATGTTCTGTTTATTAATGAAGGAAGAAAATTACTTACATCTTGACAATTACTCAATGATTCAAATAAGGTTGTACAATTTTCCTCAAAAGAGTTTTCACTACATTTGTCATTGTGATTATCGTCAACATATTTGTCATCGAAATTATCAACTAAGGTTTCAGGTATTTCATCAGGGTTATCATGAAACGATTCTTGATTAAGCTGAGTATCCTATAAGTAAGAAAACAATAAAACTCAAAATAATTGAATTTAGGTTAGATTTATACATTTATTTACTCTATCATATTTTATTACTTTCAAATCCGATATTTTTTTTCTAAATATTTAATAAGTGAAAGATTAATTAATGAATTTAGTATACGTACCTTTGCAAAATCATCAATATTATTTTTAATTTCTAATGGATTCAATTTTCTCTTTTTAAATGTATTTGTTATGGCATACCTAGTTAAATCTTTTGCTTTGCCAGTTTTATAATATTATTTATAACAACTTTTAAACATTTTAAATATTCTCTAATAATATATAGTTAAATAACAATGTTTATAAAACTATATAAAACTATAATTATAAAAAGTAAAAGTTTGTATTACTATGTTTGTATATACTATCAACGGACTTAGTCTATAGCTTCTGCAGCCTATGTCCCTCATATATATTTTTTAAATTAATAAATATAATACTCAGAATTAGTTTATAGATAAAAATTTTCTAACGTTATTCATCGTTTGCAAACATTTTAATTATTAATAATAAGAATTATTTACATTTGAGCGTTTTCGTATTTGCAATATATTAATGAAGTTTAGGTACTAATACTGGATTTTTATAGGTGCGCGTTTAAAACAGTACTTTTTTTATAGTAATATAGTATACACAAAAGTTCACAAATAAGATTCATAAACGTAATCAATAAATGAGAATATTTGCAAACGATTTAGAATATATTCCTGTAACAATCGTAATAAACATTTTCAAGTATTGTAAATTTTAAAAGCGTAATATTAACAATGAAGACAAAGCATGTATATATAAGCTATAGATTCAATAAATATATAATGATTTTATGTATATATATATATATATATATATACATCAGCCGAGTCCACGCATAGATAAAATTCTATTGTTTTTAATATATTTTTATTTATATATTGTTTAAAAATGTTTATTTGCAAGGCCAGAGTTACATTTAGTGACGAAAGTAATAAATCTCATATCAAACATATTGCTGATATAAAATATTTTGAAAATGATAAAGACGATAATCATATTCGTCCTGAAAATGAGCATGATTTCAAGAGAAATAAAGTGTATTATTGCAAAAGATTATGTTCAGAAAATTGTACGAAAAATCATACGCATAATGGATATTATTCTTGTTACGTTCTATTATTAGGAGGTATGTATACTTTTGAAATTTAATTATAACCTGTATAACATTTCTTTGATTTTGCATTCCTATTCTTCTTTTGTTGTAATATAAAAATATACGAATCTAAAATTGAATAAAATTTAGAATACATGTATATAAAGATGATTTTGATTGCAATTAATTTGATTTTACGTTTTATAAGATTGGAATATTTTATAATTTCAGATCATTACACTTTTAAATTTTATCCAATTAAATTTACACACACATTATATATATGTATATGGGACGTTTCATGTCAACTCGACTGACAAAAAAATAGAATTTGCTGAAAATCCATGAAGAGGTTCCATTTGATACCCAAAATATACAAAAAAATTTTGAGGGGCATAGGTCAAAGGGATTACGAGTAATAAGTAATAGAATTTTGTGATTTTTCAAATTTTTTTGTTAAATTACCAACTTAATTATTTTTTTCCTCAGAAACTAAGGATTTTAGAGATTCACTTATGGATATATTTATTGTTGCAAATAATGAGTAAAATCTACACAAATTTTTTTAAATCTCAGAATTGCTGTCTTCTGATTGGTTCATTTTGTACTTTCATGTAATTTTGAATTTCTGGTGTTCGACCAGGTTGATTTCACTCAGGTTGCACTATGTTATGTCTTTTTATAATATCTTGAAGTGAGCTTTGTCTCATCTTAGGCATAGGACTGAGAGAAGAGCTATAGAACTTTGAATATTAAAAAATAAAATAGAATTTTCAATTCAAAACATATATACTGTGGATTTGGTTCTTCGATTATAGATAATGCAATATACGAACAAATGATTTTTAAATATCTTAAAAGAGATCTATTTTTTCATAATTTAAGTATTAATTTAGAATCTGAATTGAAATATCAACTTTTCATTATTTAGACATCCTCAAAATACACTCACAACCAAAACATATTTATGTACTTCAATAAATTGTTATTATGATTTCAAATATTAAAAATAAGATGAGTTTATAAATATATAATACATATGTATTGAAAAATTATTTTAATACGTATTATACATTTAGGAATGATTATTTATATAATAGTTTTATGTAATCCAATAAATTAAGATTTTTATAAATATTAGATATTAAAATATTCAGATCCTTTTTCTTATTTGATTTCGATAACTATAAATTTCAATAATTGATTAAAATAATATTACAGAATTATATTACCGTTAAATTGAAAATTAGAAACGTGTTATAAGTAGAAAATGATTTTAATACTTACATGTTATTTCCCATTATATCTGTAATGTTACATAAAATGAAAGTTTATATGTACATATGTTATGTACAAATTTCTTAACTTTAAACATTGACATAAAATATTTCCCCATGGGCCTGGCAAGTAATTTTGTAAATATTTAATAAAATTTAAAAAATTTCAGAACATTTTTAAATAAATGATAAAAAAAAGATAACAAGAAATAATACAATTTTGTTACTGAAATTCAACGTTAATTTATAAAGAAAAAAAATTGAAAAATCCTTTGTTATAAATTATGGTAAGATCTCATAGTTTTATTACCTTTATTATATACTTGACATTTATTTCAAGTATATAATAAAGGTAATAAAATTTGAAAAAAAAATTTTTCAACACATATTTAAAATCATTATAATAACAATTTATTGAAACACATAAATATGTTTTGGTTACGAGTGTATTTTGAGGATGTCGAAATAATGAATAGTTGATATTTCAATTCAGATTCTAAATTAATAATTAAATTATTAAGAAATAGATCTCTTTTAAGATATTTAAAAATCATTTGTTCGTATATTGCATTATCTGTAAGCGAAGAACCAAATCCACAGTATATATGTTTTAAATTGAAAATTCTATTTTATTTTTTAATATTCAAAGTTCTATAGCTCTTCTCTCAGTTCTATGCCTAAAATGAGACAAAGCTCACTTTAAGATATAAAAAGACATAACATAGTGCAACCTGAGTGAAATCAACCTGGTCGAACACCAGAAATTCAAAATTACATGAAAGTACAAAATGAACCAATCAGAAGACAGCAATTCTGAGATTTAAAAAAATTTGTGTAGATTCTACTCATCATTTGCAACAATAAATATATTCATAAGTGAATCTCTAAAATCCTTAGTTTCTGAGGAAAAAAATAATTAAGTTGGTAATTTAACAAAAAAATTTGAAAAATCACAAAATTCTATTACTTATTACTCGTAATCCCTTTGACCTATGCCTCTAAAAATTTTTTTGTATATTTTGGGTATCAAATGGAACCTCTTCACGGATTTTCAGCAAATTCTATTTTTTTGTCAGTCGAGTTGACATGAAACGCCCCTTATATATATATATATATATATATATATATATATATATATATATATATATATATATATATACATATATATATATATATATATATAACATCAAAATTAAAAATATGTGTATTTTATAATAGAAATATTTTTTTATCAGAATCAGATGATGAAATACTTAAAAAATCTAGTTCTAAACGAGTTCAAAAATCAAATAAACGCTATTACGACCAGGAAAGTGACTCCAGCATGAGTAATACGGTATGTGCTTAAGTGAATGACATAATTTGCTAAACAAAAAAACAGTATATTAAACATGTAAATTATTTTTTCTAGAGTGTAAAAAGTTTGAAATATTCTGCTAAAAAAGACAGAATGCAGAGTATTATGGAGCAATATAAGCAACAAACTCTCCTTAACAAAAGGCAATTATTCCCCACGAATAATAATTGCAAAAAATCCTCAAAAAATATGCAGATAATCACATCATTAAAAAATTGTCTAAATAAATTCAACAATGATCATGAAGTTTCTGATGTTGAAACTGAAGAAGAGTGCCATGATTTTAATGATAAACATAATGATTCAGCTTCAGGTAACCTCAATATTTAATTTGATTTATTAGATAATTATTAATTATCTATATCATTCAAATTTTAGAAACTGATCTTGAATCGTTTGTAACGTTTGGCTTTTCTGGTCGGTTGCTTTAGACAACTCGTTGACGTCGGCGGCATCAGACTTTTACTTTTACCTGAGGGTTGATGCTGGAAGATGGTCGGTCGGTGGTTCGAATAAGCCAAAGTTCAAAACTTATAAACTAAATTGAAATTACTGAATTTAATAATAAAAATAAAAATGAGTTTGAGAATGAAAAGTTACTGTAATTAAAGGAAAAAGAAATTTACTATTGCGTTTAAATAATAATTGAATAAATGAAATAAGTAAACTTAAAATTAAAGTGATAATGACGGGGCGGATTTACAGGACAGGTTTAGCAGAACTGGTAAATGAGTATGAGTCGTGCATTTTATATTTTTCACAATAAATATTCTTTGCATTTATTGAGTTGCCTTAAAACTAATACAAGGTTACTTAACCAAATGATAATCTCGGAAAATTTGCCGGAAACGGCGGCACGCAAAAATATGAATGAACTAAGGTTAAATTATATGTTTGAGCGGTCGGTATTATTTTTACTGGCGACGCGGCTTAACAAAAATTATAATTAATAATAAATTCCGAACGGTATCGGTTACAAACTAATAGTAAAAGAAAGGCAGACTATTCACAGGTTACGAGATTTAATTGATCTCTTCTGGCGGTCGGTATTTATTTTTACCGGTGACGCGGTTTAACAATCTTATTATTAATAAAGGAAAGGTAATAAACTATATACAGGCTACGATATTATCGACGGCGGTTACGGTCGGAATTTACTTTACCGGCGGCGGATAATACGAGCTATGTCTCGATGACACCTGGTATAGACTGGAAGCGGGTCGGTGTCGCAGGAAGACACGATAATGCTACCTCCAAGCCTCAGGGTAGACAAAGAGAAGATGCGCTAGTCGTGGAAAACTCCATCGACTGGCGGAGGAACTACCTCGACCGAAAAGGTGGAGGTAAGAGATAGGAAACTATGCATAGGAAACCCCCTTATGCATAGTTACTGGGAATGGATGGAAAACTTAGTCAAGCTAAGCCCTGGCAGGAACGGTCTGCAATGTGTATAGGAATCCCCCTTATACACATTGAAACACGTAGGTGAGCTCTCACTATGTAAAGCATAACTTCTCTACATAGGGAGAGGGGAGAGAGTCCCTTTTAGCCGGCCGTCTTGCCGACTTATATGCTCTGGAGCGCGCTATTCCCATTGCAGGAGTAACGCCTCGTAGCGGTTGAGCGCGGAACCCGGTTTAAGCGCGATGCTTGAAATAGCATCGTTGCACACCCCTCCTACTTAGGAGAGCGGAGCATGCGCAGTGATTAACGGATCCTATTCTAAGTAAATTTAATCAAGAAGTAATTATAATTTAGATACAAAAGACTGGAAAGAAAAAAATGATTAAATTTACTCTTACAATAATATAATTAACTTAATAATAGTCGCAGGAAGCAAAAAAACAAAAATTAAATTACGGAAACCAAAAACTTATTTATTACTACGGTGCAAAGAAAAACTTATTGTTTTACGTTAAAAAAAAGAAAATCTAATTTAACGCGGGTAAACGATGATAATACTCTTACGTAGGGTGCTGGTTTTTCTGCTGCAGATGTAGATATTATCGTTAGCGGCTGACGGTTGACGTTGTTCTTTGAGCGGCCGGTCAGGATGTTATTGTAGCATCAAATTATTGTGGCCAACATGCTTAAACCAGTGTCATCCACTTTGCAATATCCGGAGATGAAGGAAAATATGTAGCCCAGGTAGGCTGTGCGTCGCCGCGCAACAATAAAACAACTGAGGAGAAAATTGTCAAATGGAGCTTCGCAGGCAATATTTTAGATCCTGAGTCCCTTCTTTCCTAAGGTGAACTTAGCGGTACAATGGCGGTTGCCTTTTCATGTACACGGAGAGAAAAATCAGGTTATTTTCTCATGATAAATTTAACACGTTAAAATTATATGATACTTCATGTAAGATTCTCATGAAATGAAGTTAATTTAATCAGAATAGCATCTAACTTAAAATGCTATAGGTGCCATGTTATTATTACTTGGACGCTCACGGGATTTTCACGTGGAACTCAAGTGAATTTAACGGTGGTAGGGCCGATCTAGTAGCATGGGCTTTGAAAGAGAGAGAGAGAGTAAAGAATATGTGTATATTCGTAGCAGCAGTCAGTTAGAATACACATACTGTGCGAGTAGAGTGGGGGTATGCCGATTTTTATAAGCTAAACCCTTTGGTTGCTTTGTTTCTCTCTCTCTCCCTCTCTATCTCCTTTCAAAGTCCGTGCTACTGGGTCGGCCGCACCACTGATGAATTCACTCGAGTGCCACGTGAAAATCCCGTGGGCCTCAAGTAATTTTAACATGATGCACCGCCATCTATTAAAAACATGGATATCATCTAAAAATCACTTGTTTCTTCGATAATATTAGGTGAAAAAATATCGTGTGATAATCACTTGAAATTTCATGGGATAATAACCTGATTTTTCTCTCCGTGTACTTGGTAAATCGAGCGGTATCTCGACCTTGGTTTTTATCAGCTGGACCCAAAATAACGTGAGAGAGTATCATCGGAGCTGGTCAGCACTTCATTAATAGCTGAAACAGATAAAAAAAAAAAACAAAACAAGAAAAATAAACGCGACTCATTTACCAGTTTTACAATGATCGGTGTGTTCGAGCGCCAGAAACTTTAGTTGCGAAATTTTGACGGAGCGGTTATTAGGTCGTGTTAAGAAAAATCTTACGGCGGCAAGGAAAAAGAAATCCTTCTGGTTTACGGTCACCGGTCGCTGGTTTTCAGAGTATTAGGTTACTCTCGGGTTTTCGGCCGGTTCGGTGCGGGCTACAGTTGACTTCAACTTGGTAAAATACCTGTTGCGGATAGCTGACTGTACGGGTGCTTCAACGCAGTACAAAGATATACGCGTTGCGGATAGCGAGCGGTAAGAAAAGATTTTTCTATTCGGTTGATGAAACGGCGTTATGTAACATTTTGTTATAACAAAAAAAAAATATATCGGTTTTTGCGGAGTCAATATGTAATGGCGGCCAAAGAAAGAAAATGTTTACGAGTCCCTGTTCGCGGGGCGTCATGTAACGTTTGGTTACAATGGCGGACAGCGAACAGAAAAAAAATATATTCTCGGTCGGTAAAGCAGGTCCCTGTTCGGGCGCCATGTAACGTTTGGTTACAATGGCGGACAGCGAACAGAAACAAAAAAAAATATATCGGTTTTCGCGGAGCTAATATTTTTCAGTCGGAAAAACGGGTCCCAATGTTCGGGCGACATGTAACGTTTGGCTTTTCTGGTCGGTTGCTTTAGACAACTCGTTGACGTCGGCGGCATCAGACTTTTACTTTTACCTGAGGGTTGATGCTGGATGATGGTCGGTCGGTGGTTCGAATAAGCCAAAGTTCAAAACTTATAAACTAAATTGAAATTACTGAATTTAATAATAAAAATAAAAATGAGTTTAAGAATGAAAAGTTACTGTAATTAAAGGAAAAAGAAATTTACTATTGCGTTTAAATAATAATTAAATAAATGAAATAAGTAAACTTAAAATTAAAGTGATAATGACGGGGCGGATTTACAGGACAGGTTTAGCGGAACTGGTAAATGAGTATGAGTCGTGCATTTTATATTTTTCACAATAAATATTCTTTGCATTTATTGAGTTGCCTTAAAACTAATACAAGGTTACTTAACCAAATGATAATCTCGGAAAATTTGCCGGAAACGGCGGCACGCAAAAATATGAATAAACTAAGGTTAAATTATATGTTTGAGCGGTCGGTATTATTTTTACTGGCGACGCGGCTTAACAAAAATTATAATTAATAATAAATTCCGAACGGTATCGGTTACAAACTAATAGTAAAAGAAAGGTAGACTATTTACAGGTTACGAGATTTAATTGATCTCTTCTGGCGGTCGGTATTTATTTTTACCGGTGACGCGGTTTAACAATCTTATTATTAATAAAGGAAAGGTAATAAACTATATACAGGCTACGATATTATCGACGGCGGTTACGGTCGGAATTTACTTTACCGGCGGCGGATAATACGAGCTATGTCTCGATGACACCCGGTATAGACTGGAAGCGGGTCGGTGTCGCAGGAAGACACGATAATGCTACCTCCCAGCCTCAGGGTAGACAAAGAGAAGATGCGCTAGTCGTGGAAAACTCCATCGACTGGCGGAGGAACTACCTCGACCGAAAAGGTGGAGGTAAGAGATAGGAAACTATGCATAGGAAACCCCCTTATGCATAGTTACTGGGAATGGATGGAAAACTTAGTCAAGCTAAGCCCAGGTAGGAACGGTCTGCAATGTGTATAGGAATCCCCCTTATACACATTGAAACACGTAGGTGAGCTCTCACTATGTAAAGCATAACTTCTCTACATAGGGAGAGGGGAGAGAGTCCCTTTTAGCCGGCCGTCTTGCCGACTTATATGCTCTGGAGCGCGCTATTCCCATTGCAGGAGTAACGCCTCGTAGCGGTTGAGCGCGGAACCCGGTTTAAGCGCGATGCTTGAAATAGCATCGTCGCACGTTAATGCCGGATACACAAAATAATCCTCGGTTAAGATGTCTGAGTACACAATGTAAAGAGAATACTTTATTTGGTTACGCGTTGTTGATCAACAGCACGAACCTCAACATAGTACTAATAATGTTGATCAACAGCAACAATCTCCACATAATACTGGTAATGTTCATGAACAACGACAATCTTCACATAGTACTGATAATGTTCGTAAACAACAACTTCCACGTAGTTCTCATGATGATAACCAAAAACTACAAGAAACTCCACGTAGTTCCATTCATTCAAGTCCAAGGAGGAGGATAGCAATGCATAAGAAATTAGGAAAACGTATTAATTTATTTGGTAATTGAATTATTTAGTTTCTAATTATAGTCAAAAATTTTCATTAAGAAATTAATTAATCATTAAATTACAGCTACAGTTCCTCTTGATGCCCTTGGTAAGCCTATCAAAAAAAACAGAAAAATTCGAGGTGAGATTAAAAGATTGTTTCATATACATACATCACACAAATAATAATACATTGTAAATAACATTTAATTTTTACAGAAACACAGAAGTATCAGTTAAATACAAACGGAAGAAAAAGCTATCAAATTATTGATAGCAAGGTTAGTATTTCAATTTTTAAATGTAAAACTTTAAATACTTCTATTTTAATGATAAAATTTATGAATTACAGGTTTATCTAGGACTTGAAGTTCTTGTTGATGAGGAAATATGGTACAGGAAAAAATTGCAGAAATATCCCTATACATTTTTGAGAGATCTTACTGATATAATTTACACGTCTGAAAAATAAGTAAATAAATGTCTTGATGAAAAAAGAATCAGTTATACGGTACTGAATCTTGATTCACCGAGGAAACAATTGGAAGAAGACAAATTACAGTTACTTTATGGTAAATAGAAATTGTTTAAATGTATGCATGCAACATATACACATGTACGCTCACCCATACGTGTACATATCTATGCATATCCATCTACCGATTCACATATACAACCCATACATACACACAACCCATACATGCACACCCACGCAAGCGCTCACATGCATGAATTAATGTTATTCTCTTTATTACAGAAGTGTTTGAAGATTATTTAAAAAACCAGCTAAACATGTCAAGGGACGAAAAGGAACATTTCCTTGCTAATGTTAGAACAATATTAAGACATAAAATCCAAGATTTGCGAAAAAATTATTTGCGATTAGCTGAAAAATGAAATCATTCTTCAATCTTTATTTAATTAAATATGATTAATAATTTACTAGTATTATTAGATCTACAAGTCAAATAAATTTTTTAGCTTTTCATGTTGTATTATGAAATAAAAATTTTATATTTATCTATGAAATAAAAATTTTATACGTTATCAATTGCAATAAATGAATTTTTATTCTTGAATCAAATAATATTAGTAATTTTCTAAATATATAAATATTATAATTTTTCAAAATATTTTTCTATTACTTTATCCATGTTGGTTCTTACGTAAGTACCAACGTTGGTACCAATGTCGGTTATTTGCTGAATTTGGTGCGTTGGAACTAACATTAGAACCAACATCAGAACTTTTGTTGCATCGCTTACATGAGAACCCATGTAAGTTCTCACGTGAGAACCAATCTTATATTTTCAACTGGGATAGCCGCGCTATTTACCCGCGTATACATGCCTCGGTATACGAGCATAGACAACGAGATATACGTGTATAAAAATAGCTCGGTGTGCACGTATATACACCTCGGTTAACACATATGAACGCACGTATATTACGTGTGTCACGTTGATAATTTTATACTCGTTTCAAAACTCGTCTGCATGTATCTCTAAATGCATCATGTATGTTCTCATAAAAGCATGCTATCAAACCTCTATTTATTTAAACTAAGGAAATGAGTTAATAAGCATATATATTCATTATGCTAATTAAAATAAAAAATGCCTTCCAAAAATCTTATATAGAATTACTTTATACAGGAAATGAAATTTCATAAAAATTTATGATATAATGTTTATGAAATAACCTCACTTAAAATACAAAAAAAAGAGCAAAAGAGTAATATATGATTTTGAAAACATTATTTTATTCAAAATATAGAAGATTTTTGTTTAAGAAAAGCATGTTACTACTTTTGTACGTGTTTACATCAAATTTACAAAATCATTAATTTTTTTAATTAGAAAAGTCCAAAATTATATCAATAATCCTAAATCCAATTTTATTCTCAAATATCAACCACCTTTTATTGAAACTGAATAAATAATTTAACAAACGCTACTGTCTGGACAACGCTATGGCATTTAAAATGAAAGGTTTTAAAAAGTTTTTAGTATATTTGATGTTTACTGAGAAAAATATTTATGAAAAAATTTTTTACATGATCTTCATGAAATAATCAAACTGTAATTATTTGGTTTAAAAAAAAAACTCCTGAAGACATTTAATGTTCTGAATAACAAAAAAAAAAGTATTAAATAATTTTAAATCCATTATTTTATTCACACGATAGATATTATATGTTTGAGAAGATTAAATTACATGTTATCAATTCATTCGGTGTTTTAGAGAAATTTTAAAATCTTTTACTTTAAGAGATATAATAATTTAAAGAACATTCATTTCTTTCTCAGATTATTTATAATCAAATGGTCTTCAAAGGTTTTTTTTCTAAACTTGATAGTTTTCGATAAAAAAATTCATAAAGGAATTCACGATTCAATGTTGACGTAATCCTTATATCCAAACTAAGATCATTGAAAATAAATACACATGCACATTTTTGGTTGCATATATTTCACAAAGATATAGGAAATCTTTTCAATCATTTTGTCCTCTCAGAGGGTAAAATTATATAAATATAAAAGTCCAAAATTATATAAATAATCCTAATAGTAATTTTAGATGTAATTAGCTATTCTCAAATATCAACCACCTTTCATTAAGACTGATTAAATAATTTAACAAACGCTATTGTCTTTGTTATGTCAATTGAAATAAAAGGTTTTAAAAATTCATTTGTACATTTGATGTTTACTGAGAAAAATATTTATAAAAAATTTTTTTATATGATCTTCATGAAATAATCAAACTGTAATTATTTGGTTTCAAAAAAAAGCTTCTGAAAACATTTAATGTTCTAAATGACAAAAGAAAGTATTTAATAATTTGAAATCCATTATTTTATTTGAGCGTTAGATGACATATGTTTGAGAAGATTAAATTACATGTTATCAATTCATTCGGTGTTTCAGAGAAATTTTAAAAACTTTTACTTTAAAAGATATAATAATTTAAAAAATATTCACTTCTTTCTCAGATTATTTGTAACCAAATTGTCTTTAGGGGTTTTTTTCTAAACTTGATAGTTTTCAACAAAAAAAAATATAAAGGAATTCACGATTCAATGTTGACGTAATCCTTATACTCAAACTATGATCATTGAAAATAAATATACATACACATTTTTGATTGCATATATTTCACAAAGATATAGGAAATCTTTTCAATCATTTTGTCCTCTCAGAGGATAAAAATATATAAATATAAAAGTTCAAAATTATATAAATCATCCTAATAGTAGTTTTACGTGTAATTAGCTATTCTCAAATATCAACCACCTTTCATTAAAACTCCTTTTTTTCAAACAAAATAATTATAGTTTGATTGTTTCATGAAGATCATATAAATAATTTTTTCATAAATATTATTCTTAGAAAACATCAAGGGTACTAATAACTATATAAAACCTGTTATTTTAATTAGCATAATAAAGACAATAGCGTTTGTTAAATTATTTGTTAAGTCTTAATAAAAGGTGGTTGATATTTGAGAATAACTAATTACACCTAAAATTACTATTTCGATTGTTTATATAATTTTGGACTTTTATATCTATATAATTTTATCCCCTGAGAAGATAAAATGATTCAAAAGATTTCCTCTATTTTTGTGAAATATATGCAACCAAAAATGTGCAGGTATATTTATTTCCAATGATCATAATTTGAGTATAAGGATTACGTCAACATTGTACTGTGAACTTTTTATGAATTTTTTTCTTGATAACTATCAAGTTTAGGAAAAAACCTCTATAGACAATTTGATAATAAATAATCTGAGAAAGAAGTGAATATTTTTAAAATTTCTCTGAAACACCGAATGAATTGATAACATGTAATTTAATCTTCTCAAACATATCCCTGGTGAAAAAAATCAGTTGACAAAGCACCCGATTTCTCAGGTCATTTATCATGCCAAAACATCATGTAACTATATTTTTGGTTTTTACACCTTCCAAACAGTGCTTAGTCGATTTAAAACAGTTTTTAAAAATTTTTGAAATTTTTGAACTTACAAATTTTTTTGTGAAATTAGTCAAAATTTTTTCTAAGACCAAATTCAAAAAACTGTTTTTAATTGACTAAGCATGGTTTGAAACGTGTAAAAACAAAAAAAATCGTTGCATGATGTTTTGGCATGATAAATCACCTGATAAATCAGGTGATATATCATCTGATTTTTCTTAACAGAGATGACATCCATCGTGTAAATAAAATAATGGATTTAAAATTATTTATAACTTTTTTTTTGTTATTCAGAACATTAAATGTCTTCAGAAGTTTTTTTTTAAACCAAATAATTACAGTTTGATTATTTCATGAAGATCATATAAAAAATTTTTTCATAAATATTTTTCTCAGTAAACATCAAATATACTAAAAATTTTTTAAAATTTTTTATTTTAAATGCCACAATAAAGACAATAGCGTTTGTTAAATTATTTATTCAGTTTTAATGAAAGGTGGTTAATATTTGAGAATAAAATTTGATTTAGGATTATTGATATAATTTTGGACTTTTCTAATTAAAAAAATTAATGATTTTGTAAATTTGATGTAAACACGTACAAAAGTAGTAACATGCTTTTCTGAAAAAAAAATCTTCTATATTTTGAATAAAATAATGTTTTCAAAATCATATATTACTCTTTTGCTCTTTTTTTTTTGTATTTTAAGTGAGGTTATTTCATAAATAACCTAATATTATATCATAAATTTTTATGAAATTTTATGTCCTATAAAAAGTAATTCTATATAAGATTTTTGGAAGGCATTTTTTATTTAAATTGGCATAATAAAGATATATACGCTTATTAACTCATTTTCTTAGTTTGAATAAATAGAGATTTCATCGTATGCTTTCATGAGAACATACATGATGCTTTTAGGGACACATGCAGACGAGCTTCGAAATGAGTATAAAATTATCAACGTGACACACGTAATATACGTGCGTTCATATGTGTTAACCAAGGTGTATATACGTGCACACCGAGCTATTTTTATACACGTATACCTCGTTGTCTATGCTCGTATACCGAGGCATGTATACGCGGGTAAATAGCGCGGCTATCTATTAGTACATGCACATCTCGGTTAATATGCTATTACACCTAGCTGTTTATACCACAGTGTATACTTAACGTGGTTAATATGCTAGTATTCCGAGCTGTTTATACCGCGATGAATATTTAGCGCGGTTAATATGCTAGTATACTGAGCTGTTTATACCGCGGTGTATATTTATAGTGGTTAATATGCTAGTATACCGAGCTGTTTATACCACGGTGAGTATGCGCATGTAAATAGGTTGGTTATTTATACGTATATGTGTACTGAGATTACTATACCGAGGTGTGTGTGCGCGTGTTAATAGCTCGTTTATTTATACGTATATGCATACCGAGGATACTACTACAAGTTTATACCTAGCTATTGATACGCGTATACCAGGTTATATATAATCTCATACCGAATCATGAATGCACGTGTAAATACCTTGGTTATGTCGTATTATACTATGCATATAATCGTATACCGAGTCATGATAACATGTGTAAATAGATAGGTTATATCGCATCACATGCACGTCTTATGCGATTGACTTTAGGGCTATTTCTGAGAACTTGTATGAAATATGAGTATATCAAGGATACATCTTTCGAACGCTTAGTTGTAGCAATCGCACTTTGAACCATGGGATTTTTCACGAGTGTGAATAATTTATGCAAGCTCTTTTCGCATGCATATTACATTTGCTAGAAAAATCTTCGGTTAATATTAAGTATTTTTATAAGTAACGAAACGGTTCCCGAAAAATCTACCGTGCAATAATGAGCTTTTTACTCAATATCTCTATATAACTTGTTATACGTATTTATTTCTATTATATATAAAATATTTGACAAATAAAAAAATATCCGATTGTTATTTCATATAGTATGGTTGATACAGGAATAAAAATCAACCACGATTCAGCATACTGGAGTAAATTTTATCGTTAGTGATTTATTACAGGTGGAATTTCAAATTGCTGAGCTTCCATGCTACTGTGAATACAGCCAATCACTCTGTAATCCAATCAGCTAACACTCCAATCAAGAGCAAGTGCGAACAGAAGGAAAATCGTTGCTCCAAACCAAGAGCAAAGAAAGAGACTCTAAGAGCAAGTCAAACATATAAAGCAAGAACTCGAAAAGTGCATAGCGTCGACAATTATAGTAGTTCCAACACTTTAACTGGAGTACCAAGCCACACTTCTAAGCAAGCACTCTCGAAGCAGAACCTACCGCTAATTAGAAAAAACTTTCAGCGAAAGCAGGTAGAGCTGTGCTCCAGGTGTAGTAGCTTAAGATACTGGCTGCGAGAATGTTCTCAGCCTATTAGGTGCTAAGGCTGTGGATGAATCAACGTCCGAATCCGCGACTGCACTTAGTGCCAAAAGAGCGAGCGAGCAGAGCAGAGCAAGAGCAAGCGAGCAGAGCAAAATAAAAGCAAGCAGGCAGAGCCAAAACAGAGCGAGCGAGCAGAACATAACAAGAGCAAGCGAGCTGAGCAGAGCAAGAGCGAGCGAGCAGAGCCAAACCAGAACGAGCGTGCAGAGCATTCACAGAGCGAACGAGCAGAGCCAAACCAGAGCGAGCGAGCAGAGCCAAATCAGAGCATGCAAGCAGAGCACGGTACGAGCGAGAGAGCAGAGCAAGACAAGGGAGAGCGAGCAGAGCATCGACAGAGCGAGCGAACAGAGCACGAACAGAACATAAGCAGCGCAAGCGAGAAACAAGAGCATAAGCAAAGCAAGCGAGAAGAGTATAAGCAGAGCAAGCAAGCAGAGCTAAGCAGTGATATGTCTAGAAATGTTAGTGAAGTGGCAATTTACGGGTTGAAAAGTAGTTATTGTAGCCTCGTTAGTAGTAATAGACACACTATTGACCAGCTCTACGATCTCCCAAATTTTAGCTATGCGGAGTATATCTCTGCTACAGTGAGCAAAAAAGCGATCCATCGACCCGAGCCCTGAATTCAGCAAAACTCCTTTATACCATCATTAATATGCCTATATTAACCCTCCAGCATCATATCTAGCTATTTAAAATCCTTATCAACCAACCTCACGACCCATTTAGCTAATCCATTCATTAAGCAATTTTGTGTGTTTACTAAAATACCCCTTTTTTTGCTATTTAATTATTCCTCATACACATTGTACTGACATTGCTAGCTATTCACACTTTTCTACTGACACAAAAGCAAGAGCTAAATTTTATTTTTATGCGTTACTATTATGTAATTAAAAGTAAAATCTATAAATAGAATATTTTTCTTGTGTATTTAGAAAATTGCTGCAAAATATAAAGTATAAAATAATTAATCTTATAAAATAATGGTATGCATTGAAACATACCATTAGGGCGTCACCTTTCAGTGAGTAAACAGTTAAATTTTCATTTTTATTTATAATTTCTAATTATTGTTCATACAAAATATAATTAAAATTTTTTTTTTGTGTGTGTGTATGAATGAAATATATGTAAGAGTGAGTTATGAATGTTTTTTTTCCTTGAGCTTTAAAGTAACTAGTTTTAAGATGTATGACTTTTGTAACTACTATATGGATAGGCCAGTCGCGTCGTTTTAAATTAAACTTCCCCATATACAGGGCGAAACGTCTACATTTTACAATAATTTACTTTAGCTTAAATACAACAGTTAGCAGATACAGCGGAAGAAGAATTTTATGAAAACACTTCATACCGCTGCAGATAACAGTGGTTAACTTAGTTAAGGCATTAATACTTTTCTTTTCTATACGTGAATTTTCTTTTCTATACGTGAATTTTATTTTCTATACGTGAATTTTTTTTTCTATACGTGAATTTTCTTTTCTTATTTGAGCTAATGTCTTTTTTTTCCGTTTGACGAAAGTATCCGCTTCCACCGTATACTTCCATGTGGTGGGAAGGGGGGGGGCGGATCGTAACATGGCAAATTAGCCATGTTCCTTATATATATATTTATGATGCATATAGACGACAGAAGGGAGCATCTAACTGATAGCACGACAGAAAGCAGACCACGTGAGTCAAATATCTAGGAGTATAAACCCAAGATCGTTTGGCACACACGCGAGGATATCTAAAGCACGTATACTGTGCACTTAGCATAGATAGCAAGCAACTTGACTCGAGTAGCTGAGCTTGGGTCCGTTAAGGATCGTTTGTCTCTATCTTTCGGCGCGCGCAGCGTACAGCAAGAGAGACGAAGCTGAACAGCGATAGAGAAAACGCCGTTACTTTATTCCTTCTGTCGTCAACGTAGGGTATATAGCCTTTAGACTTTACGTGTGACTTTGTTACTAATGCCAAAGTTTCTGCTAATAAGGATATTTTAATCCGTTGAGTGCGTGCGTGAGGATATTTGATATTTGCTTTTAGTTCTTTTGCGTAGCGAACCCTCGTTTTATTGCAAGAGCAGATCACTAGTGTTAATTAGAATCATCTAATCTATCTAACAACACGGCATGTGTGTCAGTCGATCGCGTGTGCGTTCACCCGTTAAAAATTCTCTTTGTGTTTTTCCTTCCAATTTATTGTTTTATTGAGCGTATCCCTTTTAGTTTATATATTTTTTGTACTAAATTTATTGTTCTAGTATCTGCTTTTCCCCATGTTAATAATAACGCTGAATGTCCATTTTAAGCCTACGTGCAACTATAGGGTAATTATTCGGATAAAACATTTTATTCATTTGATAAAACTATCTAATTTCCATTATTTCAACTTTTGTAAGACCTCCTGATACCCAAGGTCGTCACAACCCATAAACATAGATACTCAAAGACCCATATATTTATAAACCCAGAAACCCATATTTTTGTAAACTCAGAAACCTATGTACCCTCAAACTCATAACCTATATACCCATATACCCTAATATCGATGAACATATAGACCCAAAAACCAATAAATCTATAAAACCATCGACCCATAAGAGATTCATATATCCATAAACCCATATATTCATAAACTTACAAACCCATACACCTATGAACCTGTATGCCCTAGAATCTATGTATCTGTATACTCATATACCCATATACTTATAAAATTATATACTCAGAATCCAATATGCCCATAAACGTATATTCCCATGAACCCATATACTCATAAACGCATATACCTATGTACCTTTAAACTAATACCTATATACCCTTTAATAATATGACCATAAGACCCAAATACCCAGTAACCCATACATCCATTAATCCCTATATCCATAAACCAATATCCCTATATACCCATAAACCATATACCCATAAACCCAAACATCCATAAACCCATTTAATCATAAACTAATATACCCATAAACCTATACCCCAAAAATACCCATGAACTTTTATTACCATACACCCATAAACACTTATTACCATACACCCATGAAGCTATAAACTCATAAACTAATATATCCATAAACCTATATACCCGTACACCCATATACCCATAATTCCAAACACCAATAAACTCATTAACCAATATACCCATAAACCCAAATACCTATAAAGCTATATACCCGAAATCCCATATACCCACAAACCCGAATACCTAGAAACTCATGTATCCATAAACCTACATTGCCGTATTCCCATAAACCTTTGGTTCCATACACCCATGAACCCATAAACTCATAAATTAATATATTCATAAACCCAAATATCCAATAACCCATAGACATGTAAATCTATAAGCCCATGAACCCAGAAACCCATATTTTTATAAACTCAGAAACCTATATACCCTTAAACTCATAACCTATATACCCATATACCCTAATATCGATGAACATATAGACCCAAAACCAATAAATCTATAAAACCATCGACCCATAAGAGATTCATATATCCATCGACCCATAAGAGATTCATATATCCATAAACCCATATATTCATAAACTTACAAACCCATACACCTATAAACCTGTATGCCCTAGAATCTATGTATCTGTATACTCATGTACCCATATACTTATAAAATTATATACTCAGAATCCAATATGCCCATAAACGTATATTCCCATGAACCCATATACTCATGAACGCATATACCTATGTACCTTTAAACCAATACCTATATACCCTTCAATAATATGACCATAAGACCCAAATACCCAGAAACCGATACATCCATTAATCCCTATATCCATAAACCGATATCCCCATATATCCATAAACCATATACCCATAAACCCAAACATCCATAAACCCATTTAATCATAAACCAATATACCCATAAACCTATATCCCAAAAATACCCATAAACCCTTATTACCATACACCCATAAACCCTTATTACCATACACCCATGAATCTATAAACTCATAAACTAATATATCCATAAACCTATATACCCGTACACCCATATACCCATAATTCCAAACACCAATAAACTCATTAACCAATATACCCATAAACCCAAATACCTATAAAGCTATATACCCGGAATCCCATATACCCACAAACCCGAATACCTAGAAACTCATGTATCCATAAACCTACATTGCCGTATTCCCATAAACCTTTGGTTCCATACACCCATGAACCCATAAACTCATAAATTAATATATTCATAAACCCAAATATCCAATAACCCATAGACATGTAAATCTATAAGCCCATGAACCCAGAAACCCATATTTTTATAAACTCAGAAACCTATATACCCTTAAACTCATAACCTATATACCCATATACCCTAATATCGATGAACATATAGACCCAAAAACCAATAAATCTATAAAACCATCGACCCATAAGAGATTCATATATCCATCGACCCATAAGAGATTCATATATCCATAAACCCATATATTCATAAACTTACAAACCCATACACCTATAAACCTGTATGCCCTAGAATCTATGTATCTGTATACTCATGTACCCATATACTTATAAAATTATATACTCAGAATCCAATATGCCCATAAACGTATATTCCCATGAACCCATATACTCATGAACGCATATACCTATGTACCTTTAAACCAATACCTATATACCCTTCAATAATATGACCATAAGACCCAAATACCCAGAAACCGATACATCCATTAATCCCTATATCCATAAACCGATATCCCCATATATCCATAAACCATATACCCATAAACCCAAACATCCATAAACCCATTTAATCATAAACCAATATACCCATAAACCTATATCCCAAAAATACCCATAAACCCTTATTACCATACACCCATAAACCCTTATTACCATACACCCATGAATCTATAAACTCATAAACTAATATATCCATAAACCTATATACCCGTACACCCATATACCCATAATTCCAAACACCAATAAACTCATTAACCAATATACCCATAAACCCAAATACCTATAAAGCTATATACCCGGAATCCCATATACCCACAAACCCGAATACCTAGAAACTCATGTATCCATAAACCTACATTGCCGTATTCCCATAAACCTTTGGTTCCATACACCCATGAACCCATAAACTCATAAATTAATATATTCATAAACCCAAATATCCAATAACCCATAGACATGTAAATCTATAAGCCCATGAACCCAGAAACCCATATTTTTATAAACTCAGAAACCTATATACCCTTAAACTCATAACCTATATACCCATATACCCTAATATCGATGAACATATAGACCCAAAAACCAATAAATCTATAAAACCATCGACCCATAAGAGATTCATATATCCATCGACCCATAAGAGATTCATATATCCATAAACCCATATATTCATAAACTTACAAACCCATACACCTATAAACCTGTATGCCCTAGAATCTATGTATCTGTATACTCATGTACCCATATACTTATAAAATTATATACTCAGAATCCAATATGCCCATAAACGTATATTCCCATGAACCCATATACTCATGAACGCATATACCTATGTACCTTTAAACCAATACCTATATACCCTTCAATAATATGACCATAAGACCCAAATACCCAGTAACCCATACATCCATTAATCCCTATATCCATAAACCAATATCCCTATATACCCATAAACCATATACCCATAAACCCAAACATCCATAAACCCATTTAATCATAAACCAATATACCCATAAACCTATATCCCAAAAATACCCATAAACCCTTATTACCATACACCCATAAACCCTTATTACCATACACCCATGAATCTATAAACTCATAAACTAATATATCCATAAACCTATATACCCGTACACCCATATACCCATAATTCCAAACACCAATAAACTCATTAACCAATATACCCATAAACCCAAATACCTATAAAGCTATATACCCGGAATCCCATATACCGATAAACCCGAATACCTAGAAACTCATGTATCCATAAACCTACATTGCCGTATTCCCATAAACCTTTGGTTCCATACACCCATGAACCCATAAACTCATAAATTAATATATTCATAAACCCAAATATCCAATAACCCATAGACATATAAATCTATAAGCCCATGAACCCAGAAACCCATATTTTTATAAACTCAGAAACCTATATACCCTTAAACTCATAACCTATATACCCATATACCCTAATATCGATAAACATATAGACCCAAAAACCAATAAATCTATAAAACCATCGACCCATAAGAGATTCATATATCCATCGACCCATAAGAGATTCATATATCCATAAACCCATATATTCATAAACTTACAAACCCATACACCTATAAACCTGTATGCCCTAGAATCTATGTATCTGTATACTCATGTACCCATATACTTATAAAATTATATACTCAGAATCCAATATGCCCATAAACGTATATTCCCATGAACCCATATACTCATGAACGCATATACCTATGTACCTTTGAACCAATACCTATATACCCATCAATAATATGACCATAAGACCCAAATACCCAGAAACCGATACATCCATTAATCCCTATATCCATAAACCGATATCCCCATATATCCATAAACCATATACCCATAAACCCAAACATCCATAAACCCATTTAATCATAAACCAATATACCCATAAACCTATATCCCAAAAATACCCATAAACCCTTATTACCATACACCCATAAACCCTTATTACCATACACCCATGAATCTATAAACTCATAAACTAATATATCCATAAACCTATATACCCGTACACCCATATACCCATAATTCCAAACACCAATAAACTCATTAACCAATATACCCATAAACCCAAATACCTATAAAGCTATATACCCGGAATCCCATATACCCACAAACTCGAATACCTAGAAACTCATGTATCCATAAACCTACATTGCCGTATTCCCATAAACCTTTGGTTCCATACACCCATGAACCCATAAACTCATAAACTAATATATTCATAAACCCAAATATCCAATAACCCATAGACATGTAAATCTATAAGCCCATGAACCCAGAAACCCATATTTTTATAAACTCAGAAACCTATATACCCTTAAACTCATAACCTATATACCCATATACCCTAATATCGATGAACATATAGACCCAAAAACCAATAAATCTATAAAACCATCGACCCATAAGAGATATATCCATAAACCCATATATTCATAAACTTACGAACCCATACACCTATAAACCTGTATGCCCTAGAATCTATGTATCTGTATACTCATGTACCCATATACTTATAAAATTATATACTCAGAATCCAATATACCCATAAACCTATATCCCTTTATACCCATAGACCCAAACATCCATAAACCCATTAAATCATAAACCAATATATCCATAAACCTATATCCCCATATACCTATAAACCCAAATATCCATAAACCTATCAAATCTTAAACCAATATACCCATAAACCTATATCCCCATACACCCATAAACCTAACTACCCATGAACTTATTTACCCATATACCCATAAGCTTATATCCCCATATACCCATAAACCTAACTACCCATGAACTTATTTACCCATATACCCATAAGCTTATATCCCCATAGATCCATATATTCATAAACCCATATATTTATGAACTCATGAACCAATAAACCTATATACCCATGAACCCATATAACCATATACTCACGTTACCATAGACCTATAAAACTATATACCCAGAATCCCGTATACCCACAAACCCAAATACTCAGAGACCCATATACCCATTAAGGTTGTATGGGCTATACAGTCTGTGTCACAAGTTAGTTTTTAGAAAATTGTCCATATTTTTCGGTAGAAAGTAATTATTTAATTTTTAGCTTAGTAACTTATTAGATAATATTAAAACAATTATTTTAAACTTGGTTTCATTTAAATATAATGAATCATTGAAGAGTTATAACATTTTAAAATTTATAAATTTAACACAAATCTAATACGATCATAAATAATAATGCCAAACTTTCAAAAATAATTTTATTTGACTGCAACAAAGTTTATTTTGTTCAGGTTGAAATTTAGAATCTATTGACGAAGATGGAATTTTGATTTTGATTTTTTATTTAAATTTATTGCTAATTTTCTATGATAAAACAGTAAGTACCGTCTGAGACATATTCATTTTTTCGCTGAAAATTAGCAATAAATTTAAATAAAAAATAAAAATCAAAATTCCATCCTCGTCAATAGATTCTAAATTTTAAACTGGACAAAAGAAAATTTGTTGCTGTCAAATAAAATCATTTTGGAAAGTTTGGCATTATTATTTATGATTACATTAGATTTGTGTAAAATTTATAAATTTTAAAATATTATAACTCTTTAATAATTCATTATATTTAAATGGAACAAAATTTTAAAATGATTGTTTTAATATTATCTAATAAGTTACTAAGCTGAAAATTGAATAATTACTTTCTACCGAAAAATATAGATGATTTTCTAAAAAACTAACTTTTGACACAGACTGTATAGCCCATACAACCTTAACCCACGTATCCGTAGACCTGTATACCCATATACCCATTAACCCATGAACCCATAAACCCATACAACCATGTACATGGGTTCATGGAAACCTATAAAATTATATACCCAGAATTCGATACACCCACAAACCCAAATACCCAGAAACCCATCTATCCATAAACCTATATCCCCGTATATCCATAAACCCTTGTTCCCATACACCCATAAACTCATAAACCAATATATCCATGAACCCAAATACCTCTTGAACCCATAGACCCATAAACATATAAATCTATTAGGCCATCAACCCATGAACCCATTAACCCATATACCCATATACCAATGAACCCAAATACCGATGAACATATAGACCAATAAACCAATAAATCTATAAACCCATCAATCCATAAACCCAAAAACCCATATATTTATAAACTTATTAACCCATATACTTGAAAAACCCAACTACCTATGAACTTATTTACCCATACAATCATAAACATGTATACTCGGAGATCCATATATCCATGAACCCATATACCCTTTTACCCATAAACCTGTAAAATTATGTACCTAGGATCCCATATACCTATAAACCCATGAACCCATAAACCTATATTTTTATAAACCCATAAATTTATATACCCATAAACCTATACACCTATATAGCCATAAATTCATATACCTTGAAACCCATGAATCCATATACTTATGTACCCATAAACCTATAAAACTATATACCCAGAATCTTATATACTTATAAACACATATACCCATTAACCCATATACCTATATACCTTTAAACGCATATACCTATATTCCCATAAATCCTGTAATGTGGGAATATGTTCCCTATACGACAGTTACTTTATTCTCTACTCTATAATATAATCTCTGAATCACTATCAATTCAATTATTATTTTTTTTATGTTTTACTCTGAATATAAACTATAAATATCTTAGTAATCAACTCACTCGGGTGGATTCTAATCGGGTCTTCACAGAAAGCAATGACGAAACCACCGATAAAAGTCAGCAATAATTAATTTATTTATTCAAAATAACACAATGTTAATACAACACTTGAATAACACTGTTAAGTAAGCTACAAGATGAGTAAATTTTACTATCAATTTATTCAAGTAAATTTAACAGCTTAATCACCCGACGATTTCTCAAAATTACGTGGAGTGTAATAAAAACTGTGTGTAAAAACTCTGGCTGGATTTCATAAAACATTTATATAAATTATAATTATTAAAAATCAAATTAAATGCGTGGCGTTAAAATTAAAATTAACAATGGCGGCGAAACTGACGCTAATCGTGACGAGTAAACTGGCAACGCGCACTGACTCAGAATTTTCACTTGATACAGAAGTAAAATGAATGACTCAACTTAATCGTAATAAGTGTTACTCTCCAAATACAAAAAATCTCCAACAAGAAATCTCCTCTGTTCTCTCGAAAGTAATAAATAATCTCTCTCGTATTTATTTGATAAAATGTGGCAGCGTAGTATCTTTTCTCAATTGAGATAAAATTATAAAAAAATGAAGTATAAACTCCAAATGAACTCAACGTATATAACCAGCAATAGAAAAATCAAGCAAGTGAAGCTATCCAGATCCAATAGAGAAGTCTGTCGATGGAGCGTCTTTTCTCGAGCTCCTTCCTCCTCATTCCTTCTTAATCAATTACTTAATCAATTTTTATTTAGAATACTCTATATACTCGTTTTTTATCATTATCTATTCTAATTCCGTTACTATCTCTCTCTAGTACTCGACTTCTCTATCTTCCATCACTTTCGCTCTCGATTTGACGTATTTTCCATATATCATACTCATGCTGCTCTTGATTTCTACATTGTCCCATATATAATATTCATGCTGCTCTCGATTTCTACATAGTTCCATATATATGTCTGTGTAATAATGTATATATGAGCCTAATGCATCAACTATAGCTGCTCCCCTTTTTCTGTGATCCTTTACTCTTCTTACTCGTGACTCGATTTTCCTTCTCTTCCTTTCTATCGTTGCCTCTTTCTATCGATTCCGTCATTGATCGTGAATTTCCGTCGCAAATCGGTCACTTTTATCTTTATCGACGCTTCCTCTTTACTCTCGAGCACGTGTTTCCAACGTTCCGCGTCGTTTGCCGGTTTCACTCGTCATCATTTACCTCAATATAAGTTTGAGCTTCATTAATATGTCTAGCTACTAAACCTCTCAAAGAATCAAATCTCTTTAATCGATCTTTCTGGATTCGTGGATCTGATTTTAACTTGAATCCCCTGGTCTCGATTTTTCTTCATAAACTCTTTACTGGTGCAGGACTACGACCATAATTCAGAAATGCTAGTGATACTTTTGTTGAAGCTTGTGTAGCTGTATTAACAGCATGTCTGAACTCATGTAGATACCTGTCCCAGTCTCGATGATCTGATCCAACAAAGATCGAAATCATAGTCATTAAAGTCCTATTTGTTCTCTCGACTGAATTGGCCTGCGGGTGATATGGTGGATTAGTCACATGCTTTCCACAATACTCGTCTAAAGTACTCTTTAACCACTTATTATCAAACTCTTCACCATTATAAGTTATTAAGTAATCAGGAGCTTGCCATCTGAATAATATCAACTCTTTAAATGCTCTCGAGACTCCTTTACCATCTGCAGTTCTCACTGGTTTTAGCTCTACCCAGCTAGTGAACAAATCTTGGAACACTAGAACGTATGTATACTGGTTTTCACTCTTAGAAAACTCCATGCAATCAGCTGCTAGTACAGCCCATAGTCTCTCGACAATTCTCTTTCCCATCAAACCTTGTGCACCTGTTTGCATCACTTTATATCTCTGATACTCTGAACACTGTTCGATATATGAATTTATATCATACCACGCTCCTTGCCAATAATATTCTCTAATAACTTGATCATAAGTTTTCTCTATACCAAAATGTCTTGAGGAGGCTTCTCTATGGGCATCACTTATCACTCTTTCTCTCTCGATACTCTGTTGGCACAACTGATCTTCAGCCTTCTTCGCGAAAAGTCACTGGGTCTAGCGACCTATCTCTTTTGAAGTAATATAACAAATCATCATCCAATTTCCATTTTGGAAACTTTTTAGGGAAATGTTTTACTTCCTCTACTCTCGATAGATACCATGGATCTTCAACAGTGGTAAAACCAGCCACATCTTTATTTTCTAACTCGAAACCTCTCGATAAAGCATCTGGGACATGATTAAAAGCACCTTCTCTGTGTATGATCTCGAAGTCCCATTGCTGTAACTCTTAAACCCAACAAGCAAGCCTACCAGTTGGATCTTTAAGGTTTCTGAGCCACTTGAGAGCGCTATAGTCCGTGTATACTGTGAAGTGATACCCATCTAAATAAGGTCTCAACTTCTTTATTACCCATAGTAATGCAAGACCCTCTTTCTCTGTAACGGTATAATTTTTCTCTGCTTTACTCAAGACTCGACTGATATACACTATGAAGTGATCTCCGTCTTCACTTTCTTGTGTTAGCACAGCTCCTACGGCATAATCGCTAACATCACAATGTACCGAAAATGGCTTACTGAAATCTGGTCTTGCTAACACTGATGCTTAAGTAAGTGCTCGTTTCAGATTCTCGAAAGCTCGCTCTTGATCCTCATCCCAGATCCAGGTTTGACCTTTATGAAGTAGCTCTACTAAAGGAATCTTCATCTCTGACTCGTTCTCTATGAATCTCGAATTCCAACCCACCATCCCCAAGAAACGTCTCAATTGTTTAATAGTTTTAGGAGCAGGATAATTCAGCACTGGTAATATTCTCTCTGAATCTGGTCTCAACTCATCTCTATCTAGTTAGTATCCTAGGTAAGTTAGATTCGAATAACAAAATTCACATTTTCCATTGTTCAAGATTAGACCTGCATTCGCTAATCTCTTTAACACGATCTCGACCCACTTTAAATGTTCTTTAAACGTTTCTGTCACGATGATAATATCATCTAGATATCCAAAGACACGTATCTCGAATTCCAGACCAAATAAGGCGTCGAAAAGCCTTTCGAAGGTCATTGGTGCGTTAGTAAGGCCAAATGGAAGACGTTTGAATTGGAATAGTCCCAATCCAGACACTGCAAATGCTGTGTATTTACGACTCTCTTGGCTCAACATTACCTGGAAATACGCTTGGCCTAGATCTATTTTAGTAATATATCTTGCTTTTCTCAATTTGTCTAAAATAGAATCCATACTCTGCATTGGATAAGCATCAGGTTTAGTGACTTTATTTACGTCTCAAAAATCAACACAAAACCTATACTTTCCGTTAGGTTTCCTGACAATCATCAGCTCACTACTATATTCACTCGCTGATTTCTTGATAATATTCTGCTCTAGCATTCTTTCGACCTCCTCTTGTGCCACTTGAAGTTTGTATGGTGACATATGTCTTGGGCGTTGTTTAATCGGCCTAGCTTCGAACTCGATCTCTATATGGTGCTCTATTAATGTAGTGATTCCTGGTACTTTTGATGGTGGTGGTAAGATTTTCTGAGCTAGATCTTTTAGTGATTTCTCTTGATCTTCTGTGATCTCAACTATTCCAGTACACTCTCCAAAAATAACTGCCTTAACCTCGGAACGATGATTTGCAAATTATCTCCAGTCTCTATCTGGAACTCTCCATAAATCTTGACCTAGTTTTACTTCTAAGTCCGATTTTCTATGGGAATCCATACCAAGAACGAAATCGTGTTCCATTTGTCTGGCAACCTTGAGCTCCATAGGTTATACTACTCCATCAACGTCTAATACGACCTCTAGTACATCCAAAAGTTTTTAAGTGGCTCCTGTTACTGTCTTAATTGATAAGTGGCTAGGTTTTAATCCGTCTCGAAATTTCTCTCCAATTTTTGGCCCAACTAGTGTAATCATTGCACCTAGGTCAAATAAAGCTACGTATTTCACTCCTCCTAACTCGACTTGTAAGAAATTTCGATTCTCTAACGTTGATCCTGCAACCTTCCTTTGTATATTTTGTGAATTTCTGTTGTTCTCTGGGTTCGAGAAATTCATCTGTTGCACCAACTCTCTTACAGCTTCTCTTATATGTTTTTCAGATGTTGGATCCATTTTATTATTCTAAGGTATCTCATTATCTCTGATTATACTCTGATCAAGGTCTTCATCAAGTTCGCTCTCTCTTACTATTTCTAATTATGTTTCTCTTGTATCTCTTAATTCTGTCTCTGTTTTTTTTTTGTATCTCTTATTTCTGTCTCTTTTTCTCTTTGCTCTGGAGTGGTATTCTCTTTATTAATGCTCTCGGTATCTCGATTCTCTATATTATTTTCTGGTTCTCTATTCTCTATATAGTCTCGGCACCAGATAGGTCACAGTGGCCTCTTTAATTAAGATTGACCTACCAAGGTTTTTTCAATGTATTTTTACCTCCTGAACACGAAAATCGATGGTGGAATAAATTGTTATGAACAATTTAATTGTTTATAACGCTATAACGATTAAACAAAAAGAGATACGAAAATCTTGTTGAATACTTTTTTTTACGGATATTTAAAACAAATATTCTCGATTTCGAATCATGCTATTTCGATAATTACAACTTGAGATATTGTTAATTTATTACAAATTGACGAGATAAACTCGTCACGCTAGCTGAAATTCGACTATATCTTAGGTTCTATCAAACATTTTTGATCAATTAACCTTTAGCTGGCATGCCTATCCAGCCGATTATAGCTGGCCTATGGGGTACTATAGTACCACAGCGCGAAAAATTGTCGTAAAAACTAAAGTATTGGTTATCTCAACTCAAAAACGTTCTGGAGGAATCTTCAGAGGTTACTCCAAAGGGTAGCATAGTTTATGATAGGAAATATGAAACAGTTTCAAAATTTGATAAGAAAGAGCGTGGGGTACCATAGTACCCTCCCCCCTGTCAGCTAAAGGTTAAGGTCTCATTTTAAAGGTAAAAGTATTTTTTACAAAACTATACTACTTGAAGCTATTTATAAACATCGGTAAACAAAGGGAGACTGATCAAAATGAGAATTAAAGCACTTTTTTGCTATTTCAATTGCTTATAACGCTACAACGTTTAAACAAAAAGAGATAAAAAAATCTTGTGACATACTTTTTTTGCGGCTTTTAAAAACAAATACACCCGATTTTGAATCATGCTGTTTCGTTAATTACAACTTAAGATATTGTTAATTTATTGCAAATTGACGAGATAAACTCGTCGCGCTTGATCTTCTGTGATCTCAACTATTCCAGTACACTCTCCAAAAATAACTGCCTTAACCTCGGAACGATGATTTGCAAATTATCTCCAGTCTCTATCTGGAACTCTCCATAAATCTTGACCTAGTTTTACTTCTAAGTCAACATATGTGTATACTTTGAATTTCATAGCTCAGCACTATGAGCTTCGTAGTAAAACAACACGAACATTCGAAACTCAAAAAGAGAGTCGAAAGCGGCTCTCCCACTCCTTCACACAAAAAGCAAATGAGGGGAAAAGATAATACTCACGCTATATGAGAAAAACAGCCTCGATTTAAATGGCGTTCTTTAATAACATATACATTATTTATACACAGATATAAAATTAAAAATATATTTTCATATTTTACGCAATCTAAGTGTAAAAAAAATTTAAATTAGCATTTTGAAAACCCAATATTTCAAAGAAATAATTTAATCTATTTGTTAAAATTATTCTAATTACTGTGTCAGGCAAATTTTCCTAATAATAAAATGTTAAAAAATATTTTTATTGTTAATCTATAGTTTTATTATATTTTTAGCATAATAAATATAACTTAATTTTTTGTAAATATTGATTTCGTTTGAATGAAATTTAAATTATATTTACATTAAAACTTTCTAACAATACTATTGGTTTTAGTTTTTATATAATAATAATTTGATGTAAAGATATATTTGTTATAATTCTATTGAAGATAATAGTATATACATGTAAGCAAATATTTTATAACTACATTGATAGTAAATATAATAGAAATTTTTTTAGTTTTATAAAATTATTCTGTCAGTATCGCTTATTTGAGTAATTCTCTAGAACTTTTAACTTTTAATGTCACTGTTTTTAAATAATTTTTTAACAGTTTCTATTCCGTTATTTTAAGAAACACAAAACTTTACTAAAAAAATTTCTATTAGAGAAGAGACTGAAGAGATAAACGACAGAAAATCAATGCAATACCTCTTATAGAGAAGCAATGGACACATTGATGGGTTTGGCAAAAGCAATCAGACCAGACTTTATTTATGCTGTAAATGTCTTGAACAGGTATTAAATAAATGTGACAGAAAGCGACTGTAAATGGTTTAATAAGTCTTCAGATATTTGGAAGAAATCAAACACTTTGAATTCAAGCATAAGGCACAAGATGACCACTCTCAAGGATTTTCAGATGCAAGCTTCGGATACTGCAAAAGTTCTCTTATAACAAATGACGTGAGTACAGATACAAAAATTTTGTGAAATACTTTTTTTGC
The DNA here is from genome assembly GCA_017163975.1 of Anastatus disparis. Taxonomy (NCBI): domain Eukaryota; kingdom Metazoa; phylum Arthropoda; class Insecta; order Hymenoptera; family Eupelmidae; genus Anastatus; species Anastatus disparis. The sequence goes on from JAFFSR010000310.1 coordinate 4,239,368, forward strand.
GGCTTTTTAAAACAATTTTTCCACCTGTTGATGATTTAGTGCCACCGTGTCATTGCAAAGTTTGTGATACAAAAGCTTGCTTTTGTAAAAAAAAAACATGCTGTACGATTTGTGCATGCATGAAAAATAATACATGTAAAAATAAGTAAATTATCCTTAAGTTGAAGAAATAAAATAATTTTTTTTAAAATATTTCAATGTTACCTCTTTATCTATGTATATTTCATTATTTATTTATCACTATTAATAAAAATAGATTGATAGATTTCATTTTTGTACCTAATTTTTTACGGGTCCATACCGGTGATTTGCAATAAATTAACCATATTTCAAGTTGTAATTAACGAAGCAGTGTGATTCAAAATCAGGTGTATTTGTTTTAAAAAGCCCCAAAAAAAGTATTCCACAAGATTTTTGTATCTCTTTTTGTTCAAACGTTGTAGCGTTATTAGCAATTAAAATAGCAAAAAAAGTGCCTCATTTTGATCAGTCTCCCTTTGTTTATCGATGTTTATAAATAGATTCAAGTAGTATGGTTTTGTAAAAAATACTTTGACCTTTAAAATGAGACCTTAATTGATCAAAAATGTTTGATAGAACCCGAGATATAGTCGAATTTTATCAAGCGCGACGAGTTTATCTCGTCAATTTGCAAAAAATTAACAATATCTCAAGTTGCAATTTACGAAACAGCATGATTCAAATTTGGGTGTATTTTTTCTGAGAAGCCGCAAAAAAAAAGTATTTTACAAGATTTTTTTATCTCTTTTTGTTTAAACGTTGTAGCGTTATAAACAATTGAAATAGCAAAAAAAGTGCTTCAATTCTCATTTTTATCAGTCTCCCTTTGTTTATCGATGTTTATAAATAGCTTCAAGTAGTATAGTTTTGTAAAAAATACTTTTACCTTTTAAATGAGACCTTAGTCGATCAAAAATGTTTGATAGAACCTGAGATATAGTCGAATTTCAGCAAGCGCGACGAGTTTATCTCGTCAATTTGCAATAAATTAACAATATCTCAAGTTGTAATTATCGAAATAGCATGATTCGAAATCGAGTATATTTGTTTTAAAAATCCGCAAAAAAAAGTATTTAACAAGATTTTTGTATCTCTTTTTTTTAAATCGTTATAGCGTTATAAACAATTAAATTGTTTTATAACAATTTATTTGACATCCGGATCGAAATCCACCATCGATTTTCGTGTTCAGGAGGTAAAAATACATTATAAAAACCTTGGTGGGTCAATCTAAATTAAAAAGGCCACTGTGATCTATCTGGCACCTAGATTAATATGAGTATTCCCTGTTTCTTGACTCTCTGTCTTCTCATTGATTTCTTTCACTTATGTTTTCACTGTTATATTTTTCATCCGTTCTTGATTATTTAGGAGCGTAGAGGACGATCCTACGTTCCTGTTTGGCCGTTTCCCAAAAACCTACGAATGTGAGCACAGTTCTCGCACGTATGCAAGGTCACACCTCTGGCTCCATACGCTTGGCAGCTAAGATTTGGTGATGCTCTATTGGTATTTTGACTCCACTCTCGATTATTCGATGTTCTATTCGGACATTCAAATGAAAAATGACCTATTTGAAAACACAAACTACATGTTCGTTTTGCACACTGTGAAGCTCTATGTCCAAAAGTATGACACACATGACATTTACCATAAAAAGCCGATGAATCCACTATATTAGAAGGTTCATTTCTTCTTTGACTTTAATTTACGGTGCGTCTTTCTGATCTTGACTGCTATCGATTACTAGGTTCTTTAAGTCTGGTTCCATTATTATTTGACCTCATCTCATTTTTCTTAGTTGTTTGCATAGACTAAAAGTTATCATCTGCATTCAGATCTACAGCTTCTGTCTGAACCTGCTAATTTGATGAAGCAGACGGTTTTTTCTTATTGCTTTTGTTTCTCCGAGGTGCTGGCTTTGTTGGTTTCGTATTCACTTTTTGTGAATTATCGGTTTCTCTTCTATGTCATCTTTACTCTCGTCTCTGCTAGCTTTTATTTTCGCACTTTTAGTCTCTTGATGATAAGCAGCACCTGGAATTTTTGTCCACCGTTGTCCGTACTTCTCTAAATCATCGAAATCATATATCTTTTTTGTTGCCATATATCGTCGATATTCTGGCAATAGATTCCGATATGCGATCTCGAGTTGTCTCTTGAGTGATGGAGGATAATTAAAATGGCCGACAATATACTCAAAATTAGAGAGGTAATTGAATATCTTTTCTCCTTTTCCTTAAGTTCTGAATTTTAACTCATATAAAATATCCTCTTCGTCCATAACTGGAAAATACTGTCGTTTTTAAATCCTCTCCGATCTCGAATTCTCCTCTCAGCTGTTTCATACCAACGGCTTGCTTCCTCCAAAAAAATGCAGTGTAGTGCTTTTAACCAATCCTTATCTGAGCAATCAGTACTCTTCTTGCATTTTTCTAAACGTTTCAAAAAATCTTCTGCATTCTCTCGACCTGAAAATGTCAGGTGCCAAGATTGCGGAATTTCGAATAATTTAAAGTTATCTTTTTCTTTCTTATTCCTTCGGGTCTTTTTCTTAGCTGGAAAAAGATAGTCAGACTCACTGTCACTTGTTGAACTATTGCTGCTACTACCACTACTGCTGCTCAGATCTCTTGATTTATTTTTAGAATGTTTATGATGTCTACTGGTATGACTCGTATATATATATACCTCTTGAATACCACTATGGTTCGATCTTAACTTTGTCTGTAGGTACCTGACTTCTCTTACTCTTATCTGAGGATCGAGGATCCTCTTTGTCAGATTTTTGACATTTATGATAGCAACTTGTTTGATCTCTCTGTTAAAGTTTATCTACCTTTTCTCTTGATTGATTGTTTTTTTCTTGGTTGTTTATCTGGTTTGCTCGTTGTTGGTCTTGACTTCGCTCTTCAACTTTTTTATTTAAATTGCTTCGCAACTTATCTCCAATATGTTGAGTATTATCAATTTCATTATATCTTCTTCTCGTTATATTAGCATCATACGACAACCTTGTTGGATCACTATATTTATTAATCCAACCCAAGATGGTATAGTCACTTATGGATAATGGATTAGATGCCTTTTTTCCAGTCAGAGAGGTTTTGGGTGGCAATCCTGTTGATGCATTATTTCCATATGTTATAGACGTCATCTAAGGTAATGCATAGGTTGAATGCAAATGAGTGCCACTTCTAGCAAGCGTACTCGTTATAGTCGTAATCGTTACTGCTATAGTGGTCACCACTGATGCCTGTGACGAGAATGAGGTCGTCGTAACCTTGTGCATCGGAGATAACCTCGTATCTTCTTAACTTGGAATTATAGATCTCCTAGTGTCGTCGCCTCTAGCCCCATCTGATTCTCTAGTCTTGTCCCGAAGCTGTTACTGTTTGAGGCTCCATCTGTGTGTGTATACCTGAATCACTTATATCTGGAAACAACAACTTTAATAATAAGCCACGTTCGTCAACCTCAGGAAACCACGGAACTCGATCTACCCCAGCTTTTCGTAACTCTGCTCTATATAATCTCTCTCGAAGAGTTTTCTCTTATCCTTGAGCCTAAGGTCAAACTCATTTAACTTCTTATTTATTCTTTCAATAGGCCCATCTCTGATATCCTCGTATGAATTTCTCAAAATCTCATAACTACTAATCAGTCGCCGCAACTGCTCTGAATAATCTTCTATACGATCTGTCAACAATAACTTCTCATATTTTACTCTTCTCCCTACTCAAATCTCGATAATCTTAAATTTTCTTAGATATCTATTTTTTTATTTGCTAGAAAGTTCTTAAAAAGGGAAACAAAAATGAGCAGAAACTAAATGAATTTAGAGTAAAATAAACTAACAACTTCTAGAAACTTCAAATAGAGGTGTAATTAGCGAAGGTACACGTTTCGCAGGGTGAAAGGGATGGCTCGATAAATTCTTTTTATATAATAATGATAAAAAAAATTGTCCACTAATAGCAGGCAATTAAAACAACTCAAATCTCGCAACTGGGTAGAATCTATTCTCTTTCGGGTATTCAGAAGGGACTTAATTATTTTTAAGGTTATCGGCTAATAGGCATTCACACACAAAAATTGCTTTTAATATATACACTTATCTCTAACCTGCCTCTACACATAGTATAAGAGAAATAATATACAATATGTGTATATATATAGTCGTAAGACAAGATTCAACCCCCCTCAATATGCCCCCCCTCAATTTGTATAGCCCCCCTCATTATGCCCTCCCCCTCACTATGATATTATGTTTCAGTAATTAGTAATAGAAAAATATTCTTGTTATTAATAATATTCTATTATTATAATAACAATTATAAGTAATTGAATATTATTATAATTAGTAATATTTTATTATTATAATTGTCACTGTAACTAATTAATAATATAAAGTTTTTTCGCTGCATTTCATTTATATTCTAATATTGAATTTTAATAATAAAAAAAAATTATTATTATTAATATTTCATTAATATAATTGCAAACATAACTAATTGATAATACAAAGCTTCCTCTCTGCATTTCCTTTATTCACATAAATATATAATATTTTTATTTTTATATGTTGCATCTTTATTTTTATTATTGAAAAAATTTACTAATTACAAAAGTAAATTATAAATTACAAAATGAATTTAGCTTAAGAGCAGGCCGGATTCGCTGTCCTTGTCTAATTGGCATTTTTGTTATTTACTCAAGTTTTAATCGGTGTATCTTCAAATTAAAGGTCGAGCGCAATATATATTATTATTATGAACATCCATGCACAAGAAAAAAAATATCTACCGGTTTGTTTTTGAAAAAAGTAAGTAACGCCAAAGTAAAAGTTTATGTTTATAATATTTTCGCGTTACTTACTTTTCTCAAAAACAAACCGGTAGATATTTTTTTTCTTGTGCATAGATGTTCATAATAATAATATCTATTGCGCTCGACCTTTAATTTGAAGATACACCGATTAAAACTTGAGTAAATAACAAACAACTCAATTGTTACTCGGTCGGTATCAGGTTCTACTCCGGCCTACCGTTAATATCCATAAGTAATTTATTAACACTTGTATTTTAATGAAACGTGTTTTTTTTTTTAATTGGAAATAAGATATTTACATATTTATCTTAATAAAAGATTTCTGGCCTTGAGACCAGCATAAAAATATATGGCTGCATTAAAATCTTTAAAAGCTTACAAATTCATTTCTTATTGTCGCTGAAGCATACAGATCTATTATTTGTTGTTGCTAAAAAAAGCTTATAAAAAGCATACAGATTTATTGTTTATTGTCGCTAAAAAAACTTTATATAAGCATACAAAAATAATGTTTGTTTTTGCTAAAAAAAGCTTATAAATTTATTTTTCATAATCGCTAAAAGAAACTTTTCTTCCAAATCATAATGAGATATTTTTACAATCTTTGGATTAAGAATGATAAATGTAGAAACCTGTAATGTCGGTATTTTATAATCAAAACGAGAACAATATACTTGACTTTTTTTAAATTTTATGTAACGTCGCTGTATTTCAGCTATCATTGCGATGCTAATTAGCGACGGAGATCGTCAATGCGTTTGCAAACAAAGCACATGCAACATACAGTGAAGCTTGTATCAGCCTTGGAACTTGTGATCTCGAGATGACGAATCCATAGCTCTACAGTTGATAATATTATTTTTAAAATAAAATTTTTGCAATAGGAAATATTAAAGAATAGGTGTAATATAATTAAAATTAAAATATAATATACCCTATGTAATCTATGCCAACGTATATAAATATACACACTTATAAAAGAAGCCACCAATCACTGTATGAAGTTAGTTACATTTAAATACAATGAATATATAGTTACAATTGTTTATTTTTACTTAAAGTTAGTTATTTATATTTTAAATTTTTATATTTGAATTTCAAATATTTCAAATAAAAAAAATAGTATATATATATATATATATATATATATATATATATATATATATATATATATATATATATATATATATATATATTTATTTATTTATATTACGAGGTTAGTATATTAAAAATAATATTTTACAAAAATTAATATAAAAATTTGAATCAAATTATATTATATGCTTTATTATATCAAAAACTACAACACATCTTATATATTTTCATTTTTTTTTTTAAATATTAGCATTTAATTAGTTTACATTGTTTAATATTTTAATTGATTATATTTTTTTAAAAGTAATTTCAATGTAACTATTCTTACCCAATGCATCAAAGGCTGTCTTGAGATCTAAGGAAACTATATAAATTTTATTTTCAAATAATTACATTTCTTGAAAATTTTAAATATATTTTTATGCATCTTACATCTGTAATTTGATTCCAATCTCCTGGTAATTTTACTTTAAGTCTTTTTAAAATATTTATTATTCTTTTGAAATATATATTTTCTTTGATCTCATCTAACAATATCAATACTTTGTACTTGATTTTTAATTCTTAAAAAAACACTATTATTTAATTATTAGAGATAAATTATAAATTTTTTATATCATGTCATATTGCCTGTTGACATATATTTTTATAAAAACAGAAAACCTCCTATCCAATTACGTTTTTGAAGTATTTTTATCAATGAAATTAATTAAAAATTATATATTTGAGATTTCTATTTCTGTTAAAACTCGATCAATGCAAATTATTACAGGTTATATTCCAGGAAGACATTTTGTTCAATCATCTTAACTTTTACAAATAAAAAAAAATATAAAAAACTAAGTAAAAAAAAATATTTTTATAGAAATCTTCTATAAAAATATATTTCAAATTTACATTGTTACCATCAATTTTATGCAATTCATTCTTCGCAAACTGACAATGTTTTAACAGAATTGGATACAAGAAACTTATTTAATTCTACTTTTTTCGGTATTTAAACACAGTATCATTATTTTAATTTTTGTGCAGTCTTCAAATACTCCTACAATTTTATAAAAGAAATTAATAAACTTAGCTCAAACTTCTTAAATCATCTTCTAATATTGAATAATTTTTTTGCAAAAATTATATTACTAGGTTTGGTATTTATATTGACAAGTGATTCTCAAAAACTTTACTAAAAGATAATTATTAAAATGAATAAAATTTATTTGTAATATAATTTAGGTTAAGTATGAAATATGAGAAACATGGATGCTTACTGTTGTAATTAAACATAAAATTCAATACATGTCATCATTTATACGATTTACCCTAAAGAAAAGAAATATGTAAGGGTGCAGTCAGATGAGTAGAAAAGTGACTGCATAAAAGAGGACGCATAATAGAAACAACCAATCAGCGCTATTCGGCAAGTTTCATGCGAAGAATAGAATTCTATTCTCTATTTCAATGTAGAATGGAGAAGCGAGTTGCGATACAAAGTAAATAAACAAAAATAATTAAATTATAAATACAAATCTACTTCATTCATTTTAAAACAAATTGTAGGAAATCGCTCTGTATGAGCTACAATTTTAGAGAGGTTATGTTTATGTTTACGCGACTTAATACGCAAGCATCTTCTTTCCATTCCACGGATTTTTTCCCCCTATGGTCACATGGAGAGAAAAAACAGTAGAATAGGCGGTAGAATAGAAAAATGAATATATAGCTAAATGTTTGTTTTAATCAATTTATTTTGTTGTCTTTTTCAAGTTTTTAAAAAGAATTGTAAGAAACATGTACTTTTTTCAAATATATAATTTCCCTAGATCTTAAGTCAGTCTTTGATACAGTTGGTAAGAATATTTACATTAAAATCACATTGTAAAAAACATAGCCTTTTTCCAAATATATAATTTCCTCAAATATTAAGTCATTCTTTGATGCAGTTAGTAAGAATATTTACATTAAAATCACATTTTATAGAATAAAATCAAATTTCTTAAACTTAATATGCTCTATGAGAAAGCATTGCACTAAAGCACTTAGCAATGTTTTTTTAACATACATATTATCAATAAAGAAAAAACGCTTATAAAAAGGTATTTCTAACTTTGATGGATGTTTATAACATTTTACGTTTATCTTTATATACAGATGAAAACATTAATAAATGTAAATGTAGAAATACATAGCATATTAGTAATGCTACTATACAGCAAAAAAACATGTTTTAAATTTTTATTCTAGCTCTTTTGTCTATTTGACATAAATTATAACAAATAAAAACCTTATATATGTAATGTTTCAAGAAATATTTTATGTAAAGTTTTCAAATTATTTAATAGATTTTGCAATTAAATTTTACAAAATTCATAGTTAAATTTCACGAAATCTTTCGAAAATATTTAATGAAATGTTTCTTGAAATATATTAAAAATATTGCAACAAAACATTTCATGATATATTTTTAAAATATTTCTTAGATACCCATTGAAAAGTTTTTATCGTAATATTGAATAAATAAATATTACAGAAATATTTTACGAAAGGTTTAAAAAAATATATAATAAATATTTTTCGGCAACATTTTATGGAATCAGAAACAATATATTTATGTAACAATCATTATACAAACGAATTATTTTAACTTATATCAAAAATATAAATATTTATTAATTAGCAAAATGAATATAAATCTTGTATTTAAATTTACAAGGTTTTTAATAATTGTATAAAATAAAAATAATGACAAATGATTATTAATTATTTTTAATATGTAATTAATTAAAACATTTCAATTTTAAAACTTAAACTCATCACGTTACAATATTCTTCTTTTAAGATCAAGCTGGAGTACAATCTAATACCGACCAAGTAACAATTGAGTTTTTGTTATTTACTCAAGTATTAATCGATGTAAATCAATTAGAAAAAAACAGCGAATCCAACCTGCTCTTAATTTAAATATAAAAATTTTATCTATTGAAATTATTATTAAAATCGAAAAGTTTATAATTTTTAATATTAATTTTAGACCCGTGTACAAATTACGTAAGGTTGATAGGGGGACAAAGGGCGTTCAAATAACTTATAATCTCTTATATAGATGGAAAGAGGAGGTTTGAAAATATTTTACTAAAGTTTACCTTTATATTTATACATAATTATACACAGATTATATACAATTATACATAGTTTATGTACAATTATATATACTTTATTTTGTATAATAATACATAATTTGTATAAGTCTACATATTCTCACATGTATCTATATATATATATATATATATATATATATATATATTCTCATGATAGTTTATATTATTATAAGAATATTGTCCCTACATAATTCTTAGTAAATAAATACAAAGAAGACTAATGATACAGAAATACGTATTAATACATATGATTTTTTATAAACACTATAATTTTAAGATTAACAATTACAATTTTAAACTGACGATTATAATATTAATTCATTATTAAATGGAAAAATTTTAAGATTATGAAATTACGATTTAAAACTAACGATTATCATATTCATTTATTAATAAATGAAAAAATTCTATGATAAAAAAAACTTTGTTTTCAAATGTAATTTTTATTATTCTAGCCCCACCTAATTAACAAAACGTTAAATAAAGTAAGGGGTCAAAATTAGAAAAAAAAAAAAAATACAGACCCTTACATATAAATAATGAAAAGTCGTATGTAATGAAAATATCCTTACGTAATTTGTACGTGGCCCATTTAATAATAGTTAAAAAGTATAATAACTGCGTATATTTTAAATAAAAGAAGTTTAAATTCAAAGTAGAAAATTAAAAAATTATTAATAAAATATATATATATATATATATATATATATATATATATATATATATATAGTAAATTATACATAAGTTATAAATAATGAAACTTAATAATATTAAAAAATATTAAATTACACTATATATAATATAATAAGTATTATTATATTAATTTAGCAATAAATATGTTAACTTGCACTAAATGCAATCGATCATTTGAGAGACATAACCATTTATTGAAACATAATAAGAAATTTCATTCATCAAACATATATATTTGTTATATATGTGGAACAATATTAAAATATAAAATAGGTTATATAAGACATTTAAAAAAAACATGACAAACCTGAAAAATTGGAATGTTCTATTTGCAAAAAAATATATAAGAAATGAACATTTAATAAGACACTTACAAAGTCATACATCTAATTATAATAATATTTGCAACATTTGTGGAAAAGGATTCCATCGGAAAGATAATTTATTACGTCACATAAAAATACATAAAAATGTAATGTATATATTAATAACATGAGAAAAATCAATACAATAAATATATAAAAATATTAACTTATTTATAATATTTTTAAAAACTAAAATTGTAATAGGAGATCAATCAACGTATGTATTAAAAACTTTATTAAAAAAATCAATAATATAATATATGTTATAAATATTTTTGATTACATATAATAGATCTCTGTTTGCATATATTGAAGAAATTCACGAAAAACCAACTTTTGTTAACAAACAAAAATAAACTGATTTCAGGATTTTGAAATTCATAATAAATAATTTAGAAGGATTCAGAATTCAATGCAATATTTATGATAGAAATATTGAAAAATTCAAAAAAAATCTAAAATTAAACGAAGTAAATTTTTATAATATACAATATTATTAATTACAACATAATATTAAACATTTTTTTATATTTCAGAAAATATTATTAGAGAATATTAATGTTTCAAAAGCAAAAGGATACAATAATAATATATGACTTAACATCAAAATATTATTCGAATATTATTTATTTAGGCGAATACAACATATTGAAAAATAACAAACCAATTAATATAAATTTCGAAGAAATAAAATTAAGACCTGGATTGATAAGTAATTAAATATTATTGAAAAAAAAATATAATAATATAAATAATTTTTTATTTTTCAGGAATACAAGGGTATTTAAAAAATTCTTTTGCACAAAAAAAATGAATCAGAATACATCGGAACAATAACAAATGGACAATATAAATTAGACGTTTCATTAAATAAATTAGAAAATGAATATGTGGATTGGGAAAGAGGAACAAAACTTGAAATTATTGGAGAAATAGAAGAAAATAGTAAAAACAATTATAATAATATATTATATGCATATACACTTATGAAAATATTCATGTATATTTATATATATATATATATATATATATATGGGACGTTTCACGTCAACTCACCTAACAAAAAAATAGAATTCGTCGAAAATCTGTGAAAATGTTCTATTTGATACCCAAAATATACAAAAAAAATTTTGGAGGTCGAGGTCAAAGGGGTCAGGATTTAAACGTGATGGAATTTTTCGAATTTTCCAAATTTTTTGCTAAATAAATATTTTAATGAATTTTTTCCTCAAAAACTATCAATTTTTCGTTAAAACTTAATAGAATACTTTTTATTGGAAAGTAGATGTAGAACTCACCTGAATTTTTGCAAATTATAATATACTGATTTTTATGCTTACTTAATCGATTTAAACATACTATTTAGTATATCTAAAAATCGAGCAGGTTAAATTGGCTTTTTAAAGTCTTATTTTTTTCGTTTTTTTATGAGGAAAAAATATACGAATCCTCTAGTTGGGCAGCCTTCTCAAAGTTACTTAATTGTGCAAAAAAGTCTGAATAAATCGTTATTTTGGATCAATGATGAGATTCGTGATTTTTTTTCTGAAAAATTATTGATTTTTGGGACAAATGTATGAAAATGTTTTTTATTGGAAATTGTATGTAGAATGTATTTAAATTTTTGTAAACCATTATTTGCTGTAACGAGGATAGCAAATTATTGGTATGCTATGATATAGCTCTATCCTCGTTATAAGTCGCACGGCTCAACGTATGCTTGATAGGCAAGTGTAAGAGTGAGACGGAGAGCGTCTGTCTTGGGGACTCGGATAGAGTACTGTAGAGAGAGGCGCGCGCAGGGCATGCCGGGAAGGATTAGGCAAGAGAGAGAAGCGAACGGTCGACAGGGGAGAGCAGAAAGATTCTAGCAGCCATATTGTGCGTGATACGAGCTTGTGCGTCCGCTAAATTTTTAATAAAAGTTTTCTTTTATGAGAGTGTTGTTGGAGCCTCATTATATTGTTTTGAAGCTAGAGAATTTTTGCCGAACTTTGCAGAGAGAGTTGAGAAATATTTCAACGAGAGCAACGAGGTTGTTGAGCTGCACCGCATATCTACGGTGCCGCTTTGGTTGTACTACCGAATCGCCATTGCGAGAGAGATCGGTTGAGAGTCTTCCGTGTTCAACGTCCGATAAAGAAATGTAAGTCTGCAGACTGTCGTATTTTCTTTTTTTTTATTATTGTTAAAAGCGTGTATGCGATACATACGAAAATATCAAGACCGTCGTGTGCGCCGCGTCGTATAGATTAGAGTAGTTTAAATTAACTTTTGTTTCGATTCGTGAGTTTAACTAAATTTTGTAGCTGATAACTATCATCGGAAGTTTATTTTTATGTAATATATTTGTCTATTATTTTGAATAAAGTAAAGTAAAATTTAAGTTAATTTGAATTGTCGCATAATATTATTTCTCACAGTAAAATCGTGTTTTGCCTTTATATGATAATCTTAATACACTTGATTGCTTTTGATTTACGATATTTATTAGAGTCTCAAAGTACACGCCGTGGGTTTCGTCGTACCAGACGTCCGAAAGGCAGAACTTCTAAGCGAAGTTCTGCAATAATATTAAATATTGTTTAGCTGATTTTCTTTGTACGAAAAAGACGTTTATATACGAGCATTGACGAATTACAAGGTCGATCGTCTCTAGGTAGAAAATCAGTTATTTAACGGTAAGTGCGTATGTACTTGAAGTAAGTACATACGAAGCCCACAAATATATTTAATTTGTTTATTTAAATATATTCCCCGTTACATGGCGCCTAACAAATCAATTCACGAAAGTTGTTGAAAGAGTGTATTACGTTAGTATATCGCGTGCATAGTGCATAGCACCAATATATGGGCTCACGTGAATAAAAAGTTTATCGTGATTTTTTTTTATGGTGCGTATGATTACATGGCGCGCAGCGTGATAAAATAAAGGACACGATAGAGAAATATAGGGGGCTCTCGGGTGGCGCGCATTATAAAATGGCGTCCACTGAATAATCGAGAGCAGCTCATGCTTATCTTGTTACAAGGGCCTTGTGGGGCGCTAGTTGTAATAAGACAATTAAAGCATTAAGCTAAATCTAGTGGCAAAAGTCATTGCGCGGTAGATTATCAAAGCGTGTTTTTTATGTTCTGAGATTAGGAAGAGAAATTCATGCGATAATTTTTTTTATTATTTTGGGAATTTATTTTTCGGTTTTCTTAGGAAAAAAAATTAAGATAGTTTTTTAAAGATAAAAATTTTCTAAATTGTACGGAAGAGCGACGGTCTTGTAGATTGTAAGTAAGTTCGACAAGAGAAGAAAAATAAAAGGAAACTCTTGTCGAACATAGGGCGCGCTTGTGAGCAACGTGAGAGTAGGTTGCTCACAGGTTATAAAATAAAGATAATATTCGTCCGCGAGCAACAAAGAGTTGTAGAAGACTAAGTTTAAAATTTTTTTTTTGTTCTTTTTCAAATTGTGGTTTTACCCTTGGTGTCAAGTTTTTTTTTCTAGTTGTTTTTATTGGGAAAAAATTATTTCTTGTAGAAATTTCGAATCTATTTTTTTTTTCGGTTTAATTTAAATTGTTTAAATTAAGAATTAGATTTGATAGTGAAAATTTTTTTTTTCTTATATTTTTGCAGAACTGAGGTTGCAGTTTTTGCAATAGCTGACTGGTTGAAGGTTTTATTTTTTTTAGCCAGTCAGCAAGTAGAATTATTGACGCCAAGAGGAAATCGAAGAGTTTTTCTCGCTTTCAAAGGAAATTTAATTTTTTTTATTAAAAATAATTTTATTCATATTAAAGGGAGAAAGTTGGCTCAATATATTTATATTGAGCCAAATAAGAATAATCTCTTAGTCGCTCGCGTAGAGAGGTTATTGCGTATGCTATAGTAGTTAGGTACACTACAAATATATATATATTGTACACACATATATTTAGAATTTTTATTTGCGGCTGTTTAAGCAATTAATATTTTCTGAATAGCACACGCAAGTACTTCTATTTCAGGTAATAGATTTGCTGCAAGAGCGAAGATGTCAAGCAATCAGTCAAGAAAAGATACAGCATCAACTGAGTTGCTTGATGACTGGCTCATATGTCTGAGCGGTCAAGAACTGACTGAAGCATTATATAGCTTGCAAATGCAAACTTCTGGATCCAGGTTTGCTCAAGCTGAGAGGCTAAGAGTCTGGCTGCTCGGTGAATATACGGCAGCCGACTTTATGCAGTCCGATCTGTCTGACGAAAGTGCAATCAGACAGACGAGGATTGACCTTCGTCAGTCGTTTATTGAAGCAAAGACGGCAGAAATAACAAATAGTTCGCAGACAGCGAGCAATTATACCTAGCATCCACATCCATTGGCTGAGTTGCCACAATTACAGGTAGACAATTGTGAGGTGACTCAGTTATCAGTTAATGGAAGTGAGGGAACAGCAAGCGCCCTGGCTAATAATAGAAGTATTGTCTCGCAGAGTGATCGGACGAGACAACGGAATTTGATAGAGAAAGAGGACGAAATTCAAGTAGTCCAAATGCAAGGAATCGACGCACACGCACAACAGAATTTGCCGCAAGGTCATGAGAATTCGACTAATGAAGAGAATCTGTTGCATAGTAAAATGTTAAAGGCATTGCAACAGATACAACAGCAATTAGGAAACTTGTCAGAAAGAGTTCGTGACCTTTCAGATTGGAGGGAATCATGCTTGTCAAATCAGACAAGTGTGATTCCTACTGAAAATAGATTACCATCTAGCACAAGGTTAGATGGCGGTATGTCAGGTTGCGGCAGAAGAAGTCAACATAGCAATGTTGAAATGGATCAACAACGTATAGAAGATAAGCAGGTTAATTTCGAACAAGAAACGGCCGGCTCGAGGGTAAATACAGCAGTAGGCGGTGTACATCGTGTTGATAACTCAACTGTCTCGGAAGCGTCTCGTTTCCCACCATTTGGTGTCCTCGGCACAACCTGGGGAAGGGGTGGCTCACCGACTCAGGGTTCTGTGAGTCATGGTGGTCAACCAAGAGACGTTGGTAGGGTCGTGTGCCAATGGGAAGTACGATTTTCGGGCACAAAGGACCAAAGTATAGACCTCTTTTTGACAAGAGTCGAGGAGTGTCGGGTCCTGGCTAATATGTCAGAAAGTGATTTATTATATTCACTTTCTGAACTACTGACAGTTGTAGCAGCTACGTGGTATCGCAATAATCGGGACCAATGGCATAGTTGGCCCGAATTCTGTGATGCTGCGAGACGATGGTATGGTACCAACCGTCGTTTCCAGCAGAGGCTCATAGCAGAAGCGAATACACGCACGCAAGGCAATGATGAGCCAGTGCGTGACTATTTAACGTGCCTTATAGCAATAATGCGTAGGCAGAAACCACAACCGAATCTCAGTCAGCAGTTAGATTTACTGCACCGCAACTTGAGACCGGAGCTGCAAAGACTAGTGCGCAGAGATGAATTTAATAGCATTGATGCGTTATTAGAACTCGCTGTTGAAGCTGAATTAACTTTGGAAGCGGAGAAAGTTTATAAACCTCCGCCATCACCTGGAAAAGCCTTATTACCGGAAACTGCTTATCACCCACCGGCGAATCGGAAAAAGATCTCACCTAAGGTAGCTGGTGTAGACACCAAGGCGACTAAGGTCGAAGATATGGTGTCTGCTGTCACAAAAATTTTAGAACAAAAATTAGCCCAGTTTGAAAAGAAGTTAGAGAATAAAACTTCTAAATTTACGAATCAGAATAGAACAAAGTTCCGCACACCAAATAAGCAGGTGCCTCAAGATAATAATGAGAAGGTTAATCCGAATCAGGAGAACGAAAGTTCACAGGATTCAAGTCGAAAACCGGATGATTGCAAAAAAGATAAAGTTAATAGCCCATCGTCAAATTCACATAGTAGACAAAGAGGAATAGTTTGCTATGGTTGTGGCAATCCTGGGTACATCAAGCGTAATTGCCCACGGTGTTCGGGAAACGCGCAAGGGAGCAAGTAAAGGAGGCCAATACAGCTCCCTCTGACTCTGATATGGCCTTCAAAGAGTCAGTAGTACCATCAGTGGACTCGGTAAGGGCCGAGTCTACTAAAGGAAAAGATCCAACGTTAGAGGTAGTAGATAACCTAAACTTAAATACTATTGATAATGTAGTAGATGGCACTAGTGAAGCTGAAACACGATGGTGGTTAAAAGTTAAGATCTGCAATCAAATGATACGTGCTTTATATGATCCAGGAGCATCAAGAACAGTGATGGGATCTGTTGGTCAAAATTTAGCAGATCAGTGCGGCAGAAAAGTTGATTCGTGTAATAACCGAAGGGCTAGAGTTGCTAATGGACATTTTACTCCGATATCAGGTTATGTAAAACTTCCTTTTACGTTGGGAAGCATTACTAAAGATATTTTGGTGGCAATCATGCCTGAGTTAGACGCAGATTGCTATCTTGGAGTGAATTTTGTACGTGAATTTAAAACGATACTGGATCCATGCGAAAATAGAGTATTGCTAAAGGATGCTAATATATATATAGATTTAGAGGTCGCTGCCGTACAGTCAGAAGAAGTGGTGCAAACTGGATTGGCTAATTTGAAACCGGAAGAAAAGCAACAGTTACAGGAACTATTAGATAGGATAGTCGGAGAAGATGATGGCCAATTAGGTTGCACAACTTGGATTGAGCATGAGATTAATGTTGGTTCAGCTCAACCCATTAAACAAAAATATTATTTTACGTCACAGAAAATGGAAGAGGAAATGCATTCTCAAGTACGAGAAATGCTAAGATCTGGAATAATAGAGCCATCAACGAGTGGTTGGTCTAGTCCAGTCGTGATGGTTCGTAAAGCGAATGGAAAGTTTCGATTCTGTGTTGACTATAGAAAAGTCAATGCTGTTTCTCAACAAGATGCTTATCCTCTTCCTTTTATGGATGCAATCTTTCGGAAGCTACAGAGTGCTAAGTATATCTCTACGCTGGATCTGAGCCAAGCTTATCATCAGATCCCGCTTAAGGTAGAATCGAGGCCTATTACGGCATTCACAGTTCCTCGATTAGGACTATATCAGTTCATAAAAATGCCGTATGGTCTAAGCCAGGCTGGGGCTACATTTCAGCGATTAATCGATATGGTGATTGGGCCTGAAATGGAGCCATATGCATTCGCTTATCTGGACGATATAATAGTAGTTACTGAAACCTTTGCAGAGCACTTGAAGTGGTTAGAACACGTGCTATTAAGGATAAAGAAAGCGAACCTCACGATAAACCGAGAGAAAAGTATTTTCTGTTGCGAAGAAGTAGAGTATCTCGGTTTGTTAGTTAATAAAGATGGATTTCGACCTGATCCAGAGAAGATCAGGCCGATTGTTGAGTATCCAGCGCCAAGAAACTTAAAGCAACTGCGACGATTCTTAGGAATGGCGTCGTGGTATAGGAAATTTATTAAAGATTTTGCTACGCTAGCAGAACCATTAACGCAGTTGACGAAGAAAGATTATCGATTCGAATGGTCTGCAAATCAACAGCAAGCTTTTGAAGAGATAAAAGCATTAATGGTTTCTGCACCTGTATTGCAGAAACCACATTTTGATAAGCTGTTTGTTATACAAACTGATGCCAGCGATACAGGTCTTGGTGCAGTTCTGACTCAAGAGATTGATGGAGAAGAACAGGTGCTGGAATTTGCCAGTCGCACTATGAACCAAGCAGAACGAAATTATTCTGTAACTGAACGAGAATGTTTAGCTGTAAAATGGGCTGCTAACAAATTCAGACCTTATATAGATGGATACCATTTTAAAGTGATTACAGACCATAGTAGTTTGAGATGGTTGTGTAATTTACATAACCCAACTGGTAGGTTAGCGAGATGGGCGTTGGAATTACAAGGCTACTCGTTTACTGTAGAACACCGAAAAGGAGCACTGAATCATGTTCCAGATGCACTCTCAAGAATGTATGAGGGTGAAGAGCACGAAGACAGTGAAGTCTCGGCTCTTCATACAGCATCCATAACCAAGGATACATGGTACTTGGAATGGTTTGATAAAGTACAAAAGGATCCAAGAGGAAATCCAAGATGGAAAATTATTGGTAGTCGTCTCTTCAAGTATTGTCCTAATGAAGAGATCGATGATATTATGGGTCAGGATGACGAGGCTTGGAAACTCGTCGTTCCTTTGGAACAGAGAAAAAGAGTGCTCATGGAATGTCATGATGAATCTACTGCAGGTCACTTAGGTAGAGAGAAAACCTATAAAAGAGTGATTGAAAGATATTTTTGGCATTCCATATACAAAGATGTAATGGAATATGTGCGTAAGTGCTTAGTGTGTCAACAATGCAAAGTTGAGCAGCAATTACCTGCCGGTTTGATGGGGCAACGCGTTATAAGACGGCCATGGGAAGTGGTAGCTGGTGATATAGTTGGACCACTACCTAAAAGTACCAAAGGGCATGAATATGTCTTAGTAATGCAAGATTTATTTACTAGATGGGTAGAGTGTGTACCATTAAGAAAAGCTAATGGTATAAGCATTCTTAAACACTTCAAGGAGAAAATAATATATCATTTTGGTGCTCCTGAAGTGTTTTTATCTGATAATGGTACTGAGTTTGTAAATGGAGTAATAGATCCATATTTAAAAAGCATTGGAGTATTGCATACGACAATACCTCCATATCACCCACAAGCTAACCCCGTGGAGCGAGTCAACAGGACTATTAAGACTATGATACGGTCCTACGTGGAAAGTAATCATAAAACTTGGGATGAGCACTTGTCGGAATTTGCTTTTGCATATAATACAGCCGAGCAAAGTTCAACTGGTATTACTCCAGCAATGTTGAATTTTGGAAAGCAGTTGGTGCCACCTGGCTCTCTTCAAAGAGAAGAGGAGAGAGCTGCTTGTAATGAGGAGAATCAGGAGGCAGTACGTCAATGGGCAAAGTATTTGGAAAATTTGCCTGCCTTACAGGATAAGGCTAAGGTTCAGGCTGAAGGTGCACAGAACAGACAGGCAAAATATTATAATTCTCGTCATAGAGATGTCTGGTATCAAGTAGGTGATAGGGTTTGGAAAAGAAATAGAGTTTTATCATCTGCCATTCAGGGTATTAGTGCTAAATTGGCACCTAAATATGCAGGGCCGTATGTAGTTACGGCCTGCTGTGGTAAAAATACCTATGATGTAATAGACACTCATGGTTATATTGAAAAAGTAATACCAGTTTGTGATCTAAAAAGATATATAGATGGACAAGATCCAGAAGATGATGACAACGAAGAACATCCAACGTTGGATTCAGAAGAGCGAGATAATAGCGATGCGATTCGTTGCGAAACGCCATCTGCGAATGGCCATAGTCACCATCACAGCAATGAGGTTCCACCTGCGAGTGGAAATGAGTTGCGTAGCTTAGGTAGTTCTAGGAAGCGTGGTAGACCGCGTAAAACGGTTGTGGTGGTGAAACGTGCGGCGTTAAAGCGAGTTATAGTTCCTCAGCAAGCAAGCGAGAATGCTGAGAGTAAGCGAAGTCGTGGTAGGCCGAAAGGAACAAAAAAGCGTGCGACAAAGATGAATATAGGTTTTATCTCTCCTCGTAAAACGCGAGCGCAATCTCAAGCGAGGAGATCATAGTCATGACCAGTGTTCGTTTCTCTTTTTCAGCATGGAGTCAGCCATGATAAAATCCATGAAGTTGGTAGCAGAGTTGGCCGATTTACAGATCGAAGAGCGTCGAGGCGCTGTGCAAGTGCTGCAACAAGCAGTATCTGTTTTGGGTCACCCTGACGACCGAAGACGAGAGTCAACTGTCGTCATTGAAGAAGTGGAGGAGTCCCAAGGTGAATTGCAGCAGGCCATGCGTCGGTCTGTGGGCTTGCTAGAGACGCTACGGTCAAGAATGGAGGAGGCTGCCGCAGACGAAGAAGCTGCGGCCGCTATTGGAAATGTAGCAGAAGAAGAAGACGCTTGTGCTACAAGGGCTAGTGTTGAGAGAAGCGACTCCGAGTCGGCTATCAACACGACTCCAATGGAAGAGGAGTGGGAGAGAGTGGAGCGCTTCCTGGCTGCTACCATGGCCGCATCTCGCGAGGTGTTTCAACAGGAAAACGACGCTTTTGCTGCTTTAGAAGACTTCTTAGAGTCATACGGCGAGGAGGGAGCAGCAAAGGCTGACGTCTGGATAAAGCGGGTGACCAACAGACGCGAGGAGCATGCTGCCATCGATTCTCTTCGCTCACAGAGGCGTCGGCGCCGTGAAGAAGAAATCCGGCGCCAACAACAGCAAGAACAGGCTCTGGCTCAAGCCAGGCTACGAAGGCAGCAGCTTGAGACCAGAGCCGCTCGAGAAGAAGAAGAGGCGCGAGCTCGAATCCAACTCGCCCGTAAACAGGTCGAGCAAGCTCGTAAGAATGAGCTCTTTGAAGAGTTGAAGTTGGAGAAGGAGAAGACTCGCGCCGCTTACAAGCGAGATCACCCCGAAGAGCCCAGATGCTATATCTGTGGCACTTTGGGCGTGAGGAAAAGTAAGCACTGCCCCAATCGCTCTAGTCATCACCAATATCCATGAAGGAAGATGCGATGGGGCGTGCTGTAGGTGTAACAGGAGACTGTATTATATATATAGAATTTTTTTTTGTTTGTTCTAAAGTTGTATTATACTCTTCTTTTTATTTCTCTTTTAGTTAATCAGATTGTAAATTTATTAGTCTCGCTGTAAATAAATGCCTCTTTTTGTAAAGTATTGATTTTTTTTTTACTCCTGGATTAGGCTTTGGATTTCAGTGCGACCAGATAGGGTAGCAGAGCTGTCAGTCAGGTCTTCCAGCGTCTGGGGAAGGGGTGTAACGAGGATAGCAAATTATTGGTATGCTATGATATAGCTCTATCCTCGTTATAAGTCGCACGGCTCAACGTATGCTTGATAGGCAAGTGTAAGAGTGAGACGGAGAGCGTCTGTCTTGGGGACTCGGATAGAGTACTGTAGAGAGAGGCGCGCGCAGGGCATGCCGGGAAGGATTAGGCAAGAGAGAGAAGCGAACGGTCGACAGGGGAGAGCAGAAAGATTCTAGCAGCCATATTGTGCGTGATACGAGCTTGTGCGTCCGCTAAATTTTTAATAAAAGTTTTCTTTTATGAGAGTGTTGTTGGAGCCTCATTATATTGTTTTGAAGCTAGAGAATTTTTGCCGAACTTTGCAGAGAGAGTTGAGAAATATTTCAACGAGAGCAACGAGGTTGTTGAGCTGCACCGCATATCTACGGTGCCGCTTTGGTTGTACTACCGAATCGCCATTGCGAGAGAGATCGGTTGAGAGTCTTCCGTGTTCAACGTCCGATAAAGAAATGTAAGTCTGCAGACTGTCGTATTTTCTTTTTTTTTATTATTGTTAAAAGCGTGTATGCGATACATACGAAAATATCAAGACCGTCGTGTGCGCCGCGTCGTATAGATTAGAGTAGTTTAAATTAACTTTTGTTTCAATTCGTGAGTTTAACTAAATTTTGTAGCTGATAACTATCATTGGAAGTTTATTTTTATGTAATATATTTGTCTATTATTTTGAATAAAGTAAAGTAAAATTTAAGTTAATTTGAATTGTTGCATAATATTATTTCTCACAGTAAAATCGTGTTTTGCCTTTATATGATAATCTTAATACACTTGATTGCTTTTGATTTACGATATTTATTAGAGTCTCAAAGTACACGCCGTGGGTTTCGTCGTACCAGACGTCCGGAAGGCAGAACTTCTAAGCGAAGTTCTGCAATAATATTAAATATTGTTTAGCTGATTTTCTTTGTACGAAAAAGACGTTTATATACGAGCATTGACGAATTACAAGGTCGATCGTCTCTAGGTAGAAAATCAGTTATTTAACGGTAAGTGCGTATGTACTTGAAGTAAGTACATACGAAGCCCACAAATATATTTAATTTGTTTATTTAAATATATTCCCCGTTACATTGCTAAACATCACAAATTATAAATGAAATTTTGAAATTTTAAAATTTATTTTTTGTTAAATTTTTAGTATATATGGTTCATAATGTCTTGAATTACAATTTGTAAAAATATGTTTATATTCTACACATGATTTCCAATAAAAAACATTTTCATACATTTGTCCCAAAAATCAATACTTTTTCAGAAAAAAAATCATAAATCTCATCATTGATCCAAAATAACGATTTTTTCAGACATTTTTGTACAATTAAGTAGCTTTGAGAAGGCTGCCCAACTGGAGGCTTAGTATATTTTTTCCTCATAAAAAAACAAAAAAAATAAGACTTTAAAAAGCCAATTTATCCTGCTCGATTTTTAGATATACTAAATAGTATGTTTAAATCGATCAAGTAAGCATAAAAATCAGTATATTATAATTTGCAAAAATTCAGATGAATTCTACATCTAATTTCCAAGAAAAAGTATTCTATTAAATTTTAACGAAAAATTCATAGTTTTTGAGGAAAAATTTCATTTAAATATTTATTTAGCAAAAAATTTGTAGAATTCGAAAAATTCCATCACGTTTAAATCCTGACCCCTTTGACCTGGACCTCTAAAATTTTTTTTGTATATTTTGGGTATCAAATAGAACATTTTCACAGATTTTCGACAAATTCTATTTATTTTTTTGGTGAGTTGACGTGAAACGTCCCATATATATATATATTTTTATGAATGCAGACAAAATCATAGATGAATCGTGACTTATGCAGACATTAGCGTACTTATGCTGACGTCCGCATAATGCCACCCGTTTTTCATTTATTTATTGATACTTGTGCTGACAATTCCATACAGTAGATTTTTCTTGAGTTGAGTTACGAAAAAATTCTACAAAACAAAAACGCGCCCACCAATCAAATTTCTAGAACAAATGTGCCCACCAATCAAGGTTTTAACAAATTCGTATTTAACATATGCGTAAGTAACAAAGGAAGGGATAACATAGGAGACTGCCACACACCCGCGACGTGTGCAGGACACTAAACAAAGGCTGTACTGTATGAGTCAGCATAATGCCGCATACATACGTTTAGATATATATATATGTATATATATATATATATATATATATATGTATATATATATTTAAAAATTTTATAGATATTATACATATATATTAAAAGTAAAAAGATTGGAATTTATTAAAGTATTAAATGATACAACATGGAGGTAGAAGAACTTCTATTAGTAAATGAAATAATTTTAAATACGGTAAATTAAATAATTTAATATTTTTCTTTTATTACATTAATAAATACAATATTCTCAATATAAAATGATTATTTTTCAAGGTTACAGAAAAACAAATTGATGATAATTAAAATACAAAATATAAAATAATATTGATTTACTACAGAAAAAATTAATGTGTAAGTTTTTTTTAACAACAATAAAAAATAAATATGTAAGATTGTAACAAAACATAAATTTGTAAGCTTCTTTTAGCGACAATGAAATTTAACGACATATTAAATAAATATTTAAAATTATTTAAACTATTTTTAGTGAAAATACAAAGCAACTGTACAAGCTTCTTTAGCGTCAATGGAGAATAAATATGTAAGCTTTTTATAATTACAATGAAATTTAAATTTGTAAGCTTCTATTAGCGACAATAAAAAATAAGTCTATAAAATTATTTCAGTGATAATAAGAAATTAATCTGTAAGCTCTTTTTAGCGACAACAAACGATAAATTTGTATGCTTATATGAAATTTTTTCAGCGTCAACAAACAATAGATCTGTATGCTTCAGCGACAATAATAAATAAATTTGTAAGCTTTTTTAGCGACAATAAAAAATGAAAATGTAAGCTTTTTTCAGCTACAATAAACAAAAAAAAAACACTCTTAATGCAGCCATATATTTATATATGTTGATCTCAAGCCCAAAAATAAAAAATGCAGAGCGTTTTCTTTGAATCTTCTCGATATGTATAAAATTTATGACATAAGAAGATAAAAATATTTATTGATAATCATAATTTTCTATCATTCTATTATTTTACTTTTTATTATTCGCTCATAATTATTATTAAATATTATTATATACAATCATAACTTGAAATTTTATTGTTATTTACTATTCTATTTTTAATTCATTTAAAAAATATATAAGTTTGATTCATTGTGAACTCTTGAATGTCGCGTTAAACCATCTTTTTTTTATTAATTCGAATTCTATAACTTCATATCTTATATTTTTATGTATCAATGTTTTCTTTTGAACTTTTTTTACATTATAAAATTTAGATTCATTATGTCCTACTCTTCTATTTACTTTTAAATTGATTGTCAGCAGTGTGTATTCGGGGGGTTGGCGAGCGGAGCAAGCAGGGGGGAACCCCCCCTAGTATGTATATATATATATATGGGACGTTTCAGGTCAACTCACCGAACAAAAAAATAAAATTCGTTGTAAATCTGTGAAAATGTTGCATTTCATACCTAAAATATACAAAAAAATTTTCAGAGGTATAGATCCAATGGATTAAGAGTAATGAGTAATGAAATATTGTGATTTTTCAAAATTTTTGGTGAATTCATCAAATTAATAATTTTTTTACTCAAAAACTAAGGGTCCTAGAGATGTACTTATGAAGACATTTCTTGTTGCA
Organism: Anastatus disparis; assembly: GCA_017163975.1. Lineage (NCBI taxonomy): Eukaryota > Metazoa > Arthropoda > Insecta > Hymenoptera > Eupelmidae > Anastatus > Anastatus disparis. Next base: position 4,264,170 of record JAFFSR010000310.1, read on the forward strand.
AATTAAGCGTAGAATCAGCACAAATTTTTTTAAATCTCAAGATTGCTATCTTCTGATTGGTCCACTTTGTTATTTCATATAATTTGCAATTACTTGAGTTCGAACAGGTTGATTTCACTCCTGTTGGAGTATGTTATGTCTTCTGATAACATATTGAAGTAAGCTTTTGCTCCACTTGGCTCGAGCCCTAGGAGAGGAGCTATAGAACTTTGAATATTGAAAAATTTTTAATTTTGAATTTAACACATACATCAACATTTTCTTCTTCGATGTTCATAGATAATACAATATACGAATGCATGATTGTCTAAATATTTTAACATTTATCTATTTCTTTATGATGCAAGTGTTTTATTAAAATATTAATTATGCATTACGTACACATCATCAAGATACACTCATAAACAAGAAAATTTTATTCGTTTAACTAATTTGTCATTATAACTATTTTGCATACGTATTAAAAATTATTTAAATATACATATTTAGGAATTAAAATTAATACTATGTATCTGGAAATAAAAAGGATAAAGTTAAATAAATTCTATACGGATAAAATTTATTCAATATAAAAATTTATTACAAAATGAAAGAATCTGTTATTTGTGTATTCTGTAACTTTTAACAAGTACTTCTTAATTTATCTCATTTTTCTGAAAATAAATTACTCAAAATTTTTTTTTTAAATTGAAATGGTATTTTAAAATTATAATGTCATTAGAGTGGAGATAAATTAAGAAGTACTTGTTAAAAGTTACAGAATACACAAATAACAGATTCTTTCATTTTGTAATAAATTTTTATATTGAATAAATTTTATCCGTATAGAATTTATTTAACTTTATCCTTTTTATTTCCAGATATATAGTATTAATTTTAATTCCTAAATATGTATATTTAAATAATTTTTAATACGTATGCAAAATAGTTATAATGACAAATTAGTTAAACGAATAAAATTTTCTTGTTTATGAGTGTATCTTGATGATGTGTACGTAATGCATAATTAATATTTTAATAAAGCACTTGCATCATAAAGAAATAGATAAATGTTAAAATATTTAGACAATCATGCATTCGTATATTGTATTATCTATGAACATCGAAGAAGAAAATGTTGATGTATGTGTTAAATTCAAAATTAAAAATTTTTCAATATTCAAAGTTCTATAGCTCCTCTCCTAGGGCTCGAGCCAAGTGGAGCAAAAGCTTACTTCAATATGTTATCAGAAGACATAACATACTCCAACAGGAGTGAAATCAACCTGTTCGAACTCAAGTAATTGCAAATTATATGAAATAACAAAGTGGACCAATCAGAAGATAGCAATCTTGAGATTTAAAAAAATTTGTGCTGATTCTACGCTTAATTTGCAACAAGAAATGTCTTCATAAGTACATCTCTAGGACCCTTAGTTTTTGAGTAAAAAAATTATTAATTTGATGAATTCACCAAAAATTTTGAAAAATCACAATATTTCATTACTCATTACTCTTAATCCATTGGATCTATACCTCTGAAAATTTTTTTGTATATTTTGGGTATGAAATGGAACATTTTCACAGATTTACAACGAATTTTATTTTTTTGTTCGGTGAGTTGACCTGAAACGTCCCATATATAGAATAAATATTTAAAATATGGCAAATTATACAAATTTATACACTGGCGATAACCTTTGTATTTTATTTTTATCTAGAAGGGGAAATAAAAAATCTTGCTAATAAAATGAGACATAAATCTTCTTTTCTTTTACGCTCTTCTTGAGTAAATAAAATAATCTTGAGTATGTGTTAATTCATCTCTTTTCAATAAATAAAAATTTCTCAGTTGATCTCTGCTCAATAAATAAAAATTAAAAAATTTACTCTTCTCTGACTCTGTTTTATTAACCTACCCCTCTGATCTCAAAAAAATAATCTCTTCTCTTTTCCTTATACTTTCTCTCTCAACTCTCGATAAAATTTATTTTGATTGGGTTTAAACAATAAAAGAAAATTGTTTTCTGAACTCTTAACTCTATTCTCAACTCGATGAATTAATTTTCTCAGTTCTCGGTAAATATAAACTTTTTTAACTCTCGATAAAATACACAAAATTTTCTCTTGATAAATAATTTTCTAGACTAGAAGATATTTCATTCGAATAAAAAAAAATATTCTTCGTTCTTCTCAATAAAATTTTTAAAGACCTCTTCTCTTGATCTGATTTATTATAAAAGGGGTCAATCAGATAAAATATTTTAGAAATAAGTTAAAATATATGTATAAAAAACTTTAAATATAGATATATGCGTGCGTGTGGAGATAAACACTCTCTAATTTAAAAACTTAAACTTAAAACAATTTAAATTTATCTAAATTTTTCTAATCTTTACTGTCTAACTACTGACGCTCGCCATTTTTCTCAAATTTGACTCAAAAAACCCACGCTACGCCGTCATTTTAAAAAAAAACAAAATTTCTCTTAAACGGTTATTATATACTTTAACAAATACTTTAAAATTTTCTCTACACATCAAGCTATTGAAAATTACTCTCTCGGAATCCTAAAAATTTTTCACTGGTTTTTAACTGGTCCCGACGAAGCCTTAAAGTTTAAGCACCATTTTTAAAGTAAGGATTTGTTCCCTCTCCCACAGTTACTATATTCTCAACACTACAATATAATCTCTGAATCATTATCAATTTAATTATTATTTTTTTTATGTTTTACTCTGAATATAAACTATAAATATCTTAGCAATTGACTCCCTCGGGTGGATTCTAATCGGGTCTTTACAGGAAACAATGACGAAACCACTGATAAAAACCAGCAATAATTAATTTATATATTCAAAACAACACAATGTTAATACAATACTTGAATAACACTGTTAAGTAAGCTACAAGATGGGTAAATTTCACTATTAATTTATTTAAGTAAATTTAACAGCTTGATCACCCGACGATTTCTCAAAATTACGCAGAGTGTAATAAAAACTGTGTGTAAAAACTCTGGCTCGATTTCATAAAACATTTATATTAATTATAATTATTAAAAATCAAATTAAATGTGTGACGTTATTATTAAGATTAACGATGACGGCAAAACCGACGCTAATTATGACGAGTAAACCGGCGACTCGCACTGACTCTGAATTTTCACTTGATAAAGAAGTAAGATGAAGAACTCACCTTAATCGGAATAAGTGTTACTCTCCGAATACAAAAAATCTTCAACAAAAAATCTCCTATGTTTTCTCAAAAATAATAAATGATCTCTTCCGTATTTATTTGACAAAATGTGGCGGCCTAGTATCTCTTCCCAATTGAAATAAAATCCTAACAAAATGGAGTATCAACTCAAAATTAACCTCTACGAGTATAACCAGCAATAGAAAAATCAAGCAAGTGAAGCTATCCAAATCCAATAAAGGAGTGTGTCAACGGAGCGTCTTTTCTCGAACTCCTTTCTCCTCATCACTTCTTAATCAATTACGTCAGGACTATAATAACTGTTGATTGGTTATTAATCCTTTCCGTAATTGGTATTTGTCAGTTACTAAGGATGTAAACTTATTAATATAACTTATCAACATCTTCCATTTTGGCGGCTTCTTTGATGTTAGCGTCTTCTATTCTTTGCACACTTCATTTAAGAGCATGACGAAGCTGTCCGCCTTCTAATAATATTTCCAATCCTAATTTATGAATAAACGATGCGTTTAATCGAGTTTTTTTACTACAAAGAAAAAATTTGTAAGATTAAACTCTAGTGCGGACAACCCAAGAAATCCACCAAAATATTATACATACAAAGTTATAATAAAAACTTTCAATGTATCGTATTTTAAGGTTAGGTTTGTCGAGTTTAATATTTAATTTCCAATCAAAACTCATAAAAAAATAACAAGTCCAAATGATTTTTTATTTTAACAAAAATTATTGTACTAATATAGCTTTAGTGCGGACAAGTCATTATATTTGTTTAATTTATGAATTTAAAAAGATATTGATAAAATAAAAAAAGCAAAACTTAATTGCTGCAGCTCCGACATGCCGTTAAATTCCTATTTAGAATACTCGATATACTCGTTTTTGATTATATCTATTCTAATTCCGTTATTATCTCTCTCTAGCACTTCTCTATCTTCCATCACTCTCGCTCTCCATTCGCCGTATTTTCCATATATAATATTCATGCTGCTCTCGATTTCTACATAGTTCCATATATATGTCCATATAATAACGTATATATGAGCCCAATGTATAAACTATAGCTGGCTTCCCTTTTTCTATGATCCTTTACTCTTTTTACTCGTGGATCGATTTCCTTTCTCTTTCTTTTTACCATTGCCGCTTTCCATCAATGATCGTGAATTTCCATCACAAATCGGTCACTTCCATTTTTACCAACGCTTCTCTTTATACTCTTGCACGTATTTCTAACGTTCCGCGTCGTTTTCCGGTTTCGCTCGCCATTATTTACCTCGAGTATAAGTGTGTGTTGTGTGCCTTTACTCCAGGTGTGTGTGTGTGTGTACAAGTATCTAGCAATCAGTGCCACGGCGTGTAAGTCATTGAAGATCGCGATATACACAAGCACTGACAGCCCATACTCCTCAATCAAGTGTTTATTTATTAAATATGTTCTATGCACTAGTGGTGAAAAGTTGCAGCCTTCTTCGTAGCTAAACTTCTAGTGCCCCATGAGAAACCGATGGTGAATGCGGCTTTTCCATCACCACGTGTTTCCATTTCCAGGTAAGGTTCTTTTGTACCCCTGTCTCGTTCTATTGGTAAGTCGTCTGCTTTCTCAACTCGCGTGTCCCCCAAAACAAAACAATTAAAAATAAAAATAATTGGCGATAATCATTTGTATTAATAATCGATGTTGCGAGTGCATTTCAGCTCAAGTCTTTCTCTTTTATTCACTCAGATGAATTTGTTATAAAGATGCAATAAATGCATCAGAACGCATATATCCATGTACCCACAAACCTAAAAACCTATATACCTAGAATCCCACATGTCCGTAAACACATATGCCTATAAACCCAGGAATTCAAAAACTTATATTTACATAAACACATATACCTATAAACCCATAAACCCAGAAACTCAGAAACCCATATTTACATAAACCCATGAACATAACGACTCATAAACTCATACATCCATATACCCGTAGACCCATACATCCATAATTCTATATACCCACAAACTCATATATTTATCTACCCATATACCCATAAACCAATACACCCATATACCCATGTCGCCATGAACCTATTAACCTATATACCCAGAATTCCATATACCCATAAACACATCACCATAAACCCATATATACATAATCCCATACACCCATATACCCTTAAACCTATATACCAATATACCCATATACCCTTTAAACCCATATACCCATGTACCCATAAACCTATAAACCTATATACCCAGAATCCCATATACTCATAAATACATATACCTATAAACCCATAAACTCAGGAACCCATATATTCATACACCTATAAACCCAACTACCTATAAATTCATTTACCCATCAACTCATATACATATATACATATGAACCCATATACTTATGTATACGCAAACCTACAAACCTATATACCTAGAACCCCATATGTCCATAAACACATATACCTATCAACCCATGAACCCATTAACACATAAACCCAGAAACTCATACACCCATATACCCATAAACCTATATAGCCATATAATCATGAACCCATATGCGCATAAACCCATATACCCATGTATCCATAAACCTATAAACCTATAAACCCAGAATCTCATATACCCATAAATTACTCATATACTCATATGTATACCCATACCGATGAACCCATATACTCAGAATCTTATATACCCATATACCCTTAAACCCATATACCCATATGCCCTTAAACCCATATACCCATAATCTTATATACCTATAAACCCATATCTATCTATATTATAAAAGATTTTCGCCGATACCGCTGTCAGACTCTCGAAATCCTTAATCCCTTCTTTTTACTAATAATTTTTAGCTAATTTTTGTTAATTTATCTATATTATAAAAGATTTTCGCCGCTGCCGCTGCTGTCAGCCTTTCGAATAGAAGAGTTGCCTTTAACAGGACGTTCTCATTTAGTGGAATGTTTAGCAATTCATTTAGAAAATCAACAAAATATAGTGTTTCATGAAAATGATATTCAAGAAGCAATAAAAAAATTTAAAACAACATTAATTTCATGGTTTAAATTAAATAAAAATGATAAAAATGCTCGAAAATATTTATATGCGAACATACCAGAACATTATTATTATTCAAAAAAACAATGGATTAAAAGAACAAAATATTCAAACTGTGTTGAAAGACTTATAAATGTAAGTTCCAAGGGTATTGAATGTTTTCATTTAAAACTTATTCTACGAAGAGTTAAAGGAGCAACTTGTTATAATGATTTGTTAACTTATGAAGGAATAAAATATAATTCTTTTAGAGAAACAGCTATCGTAATGGGATTAGTCGAATGTGATGGAGAAATTTACAAAATTTTTGATGAAGCTTGTGAAATAATGATGCCAAAACAATTAAGACAAAATTTTGCGTGGTACATGTTGTCAGATAATTATTGTTCATTAGCATTAAATATTTGAAATATATATAAAAATTATTTTTGTGAAGGATTCTTAAATAATAATGAAAACAGTGTTTTTAATGAAATTAATGAAATTTTGATGATAGAAAATTTTAAATGTTCTGATTTTGGGTTACAAAACCCAACACCTATAGAAAATAATAAAGATTTTGAATTATTAAAAACTATACAAATTAAGGATAAAAAATTAAAAAAATTATTGCCATTATTAAATAATGATAAAAAAATAATTTTTAATTATATTATTAATGAAAAGAGAAAAGATAAATGTATTTTTATCAATGGACCTGGAGGTACTGGAAAAACGTTATTATACAATATTTTAATACACTACTTTTTAAGTAAAAACAAAAAAATTTTAGCAATGCTTGGACAGGTATTGCATCTATTTTATTACCTGGTGGTACAACGAGTCATAAAGTTTTCAAATTACCTTTCAATTTAAAAAATACAGAAAATTTGAGTATCAAATTGGATTCAGATAAAAAAAAATTAGAGAATGTGATGTTATTTCATGGGATGAATCTTCTATGGTTACAAAAAAAGCATTAGATCTTGTAGTCTAGGCGCCCAGAGGGTTTCGTATGAAGTTAGAGGTCCCACCAAGCAAATAGGTGGCTTATATGTATTTTGAGCCGCTAAATCCGAATTAGCAACTTGCTTTTCGCGCAAGTGGTCTAGTAATTTGTAATAACTCTTTAGGTCCTTTCATAAGGTAGTTAACATAAGACTCATGTTACCACTACATTCTACAAAAGAAATATGAGAAAAATATGAATAATATAATGATAAGAAGATTACAAATGGTTATTCAAACACCAGAAATAAAAAGATAATACTTCTAACATGCTCAAAGCTATCACTCATTCGTTTTCAATTTCTAGTGAATGATATAAAAACATTTCAAACAAGTATAGTGCATATATTTGGAGTATTTTTTACCATGAAATTCAATCATGATATTAGATTTATTGTAATTGGCTTAAGGAAGGGGTTGGTGGCAAAAAATCATTGAAAGACCGTTAAAAAAGTGATTTTCTCGACTTTTAGATATGGCGTACAACTCCGAATAATCTAAAAAAATTCTAACTTATTGAACCATTTGAAAAAAAATTTTTACCAAATATCCCTTTTATACCTTCAAATGGCGAGTTTTTAAAGCGATTTTGAGATTTTAGGAGCTTTTTTAAGTGAATTCGTATGGTCAAAAATTCAACGGGAACATTTTTTTATGCGTACTTATGCAAAAAATATGTCAGAATTTTTTCAGACTACGTAATAGCAATCAAGGTAACAAAAAACATTAATTAAAAAACATGCTTTTTAAAAGGGGGGTTGATAATCTTAAAAATCATTATTCGATATATGGGCAATTTTTAAAAACTTCATTCATTTTGGTCACTCGATTTTTAACAATTTAAAAATCTATAATACAAGTTTCTAGGGTGGCACACGCTTCAATAAGGGCTTAAATGACTAGTTTTTTAAAGTAGAATATGTATTTAAATTTTGGCATCGATTGGAAAATTGCCCTTCACGGTATATAATTTTATATGTCAAAAATGATACTTTTTTAAATATTTTTCTACGTGTGTTTCTTGAGCTATAAAAAAGGTGCACACTTTCCATTATTCTCAAATTTTTAGAGCATAATAGATACGGTAAATACAAAAGTTTAAGCCTATCCTGGTACGTGTGCCCTTCTTTATGAAGCTGTTTGACTATTTTTAATGTAGGTGTAATTTTTGGGTGAAATTTTTAAAATTATTGTCTGAATCCCTTTAACCCTTTGAGGGGCAGTGGTACGTATTTGTCCCACCTATTTGGTTTTGGATTTTTCCGTATTTCTAAAACGTATATGCCTTTTTAAGACATCTATAAGACTTTTTGAACTCTTGAATACCTGATTTATTAGATTTTATAGAGAAATTGCAAATATTCATTAATTGAAGTATTTGTTATAAACAATTAATCTCAAAAAACCCGTTTTTTACAGAAAAATGTGCCCCTCAAAGGGTTAACACGTCTATTAAAAAGTTCAAGACAAATATTTATTTTCTGTATACTCAGAAACGACTGAAATAGTTCTACATAATATAAGATTTTTCAAGAATTATAAGGAAATATTTTATTTTTGGTCTTTGAATATGCGTAAAACGTCGTATAAATAATAATCAATAATATTCTAAGGAAAAAAATTTAAACATACCTTGACTCAAAAGCAATGCTACCATTTCCTCATGGCCTTCTCTAGCTGCTTCCATTAAAGGAGTATAACCTTCATCATTAACCTCTTCTATATTAGCTCCCCTTTCAATTAAAAGCATAGCAAGGTCAACATGACCACCACAAGCAGCTAAAGTTAAAGGAGATTCAAAACTATCTGTGGGCATATTAACTTGAGCTCCAGAGTCTAATAATAAACGTGCTACTTCCACGTGTCCATCCATTGATGCTTCCATAAGAGCAGTATGCATTTCATCTGTTTTGTGTTCCTTAATAGAAATAATTGTATATATTTTATTATTAATATTCAACACTAAAGAAACAAAAAAAAATTAATTTTTTGAATATTTATAATTTTAATTTTTTCAACATATACTTTTTGTAAATTAAAAATCATAAACCTTTAATTGGAAATGAATAAATGGATAAAACATACGAGGTTACAATAATAGAAAATTTTCTAAACCCCTAGAAAACTGTGTATTCTGTAAAATACGAGAAAAAATTTATTTTATTTTTCAACCAATATAGATATCAACTGATTAACGTTCAGAAATACAAAAATAAACATCGATTGATGTCCAAATTTATTTTCATTCACGCGCACTTGAAGATTTAGTGAAAAAGTATATTTTTATGTATTTTATTCTCTACATTAAAACATTGTGTGTATGTGTATATATATCGCCCATTCTCACGTTTTTTTCCATTTTCATTCACGTGCACTGGACGATTTAGTGAAAAAGTATACTTTTTTATGTATTTTATTCTCTACATTGAAACATTGTGTGTATGTCTATATATATATATATATATATATATATATATATATATATATATATATATATATATATATATATATATAGATATATATATATATATGGGACGTTTCATGTCAACTCGACTGACAAAAAAATAGAATTTGCTGAAAATCCGTGAAGAGGTTCCATTTGATACCCAAAATATACAAAAAAATTTTTAGAGGCATAGGTCAAAGGGATTACGAGTAATAAGTAATAGAATATTGTAATTTTTCAAATTTTTTTGTTAAATTACCAACTTAATTATTTTTTTCCTCAGAAACTAAGGATTTTAGAGATTCACTTATGAATATATTTATTGTTGCAAATGATGAGTAGAATCTACACAAATTTTTTTAAATCTCAGAATTGCTGTCTTCTGATTGGTTCATTTTGTACTTTCATGTAATTTTGAATTTCTGGTGTTCGACCAGGTTGATTTCACTCAGGTTGCACTATGTTATGTCTTTTTATATCTTAAAGTGAGCTTTGTCTCATTTTAGGCATAGAACTGAGAGAAGAGCTATAGAACTTTGAATATTAAAAAATAAAATAGAATTTTCAATTTAAAACATATATACTGTGGATTTGGTTCTTCGATTATAGATAATGCAATATACTAACATATGATTTTTAAATATCTTAAAAGAGATCTATTTCTTAATAATTTAAGTGTTAATTTAGAATCTAAATTGAATTATCAACTGTTCATTATTTAGACATCATTCTTAATTACCTTATACTATTAGTTATTGCTATCTGTTTATTTTTAATTATAGTATAATTAATGACAAAAATAATAATAATCATCACTAAATAACATTCTTCTAAAAGAAAAAGACTTTTGATATTCTTATTTTGAGTAATGATTGTAAAAATAGAACTAATCATCGCTCTATCATGTTTTCATTTATTATAATTAATTTTTTTAAGTTGAACAGTATTTAAAAATCAAAATGTCACTAGAATGGAAATAAAATGAAAAAATACTTGTGAACAGTTTGACAATCCATGAATAAAAATTTTTTTATTTTTAATATTTTATAATGAATAAATTTTATGCATCTTGAATTTATTTAATCTAATTTCTTTTATTTCCAGATATATGATATAAATATTAATTCCTAAATATATTTTTGAACTTTCTCAATTCATAGTCTGTTTGCAAAATTAAAATGTCACTAGAATGAGGATGAAATCAAAAAATACTTGCCAAAAGTTCCACAATCTATAAATAAAACATTCTTTGAATTCGTAATCAATTTTTATATTAAATCAATTTCATGCCTATAGAATTTATTTTACTTCATTTCTTTTACTTCTAGATATATGATATAAATATTAATTCTAAATAAATAATATGTATTAAAAAAATTTTTCAACACATATTTAAAATCATTATAATAACAATTTATTGAAACACATAAATATGTTTTGGTTACGAGTGTATTTTGAGGATGTCTAAATAATGAACAGTTGATATTTCAATTCAGATTCTAAATTAATAATTAAATTATTAAGAAATAGATCTCTTTTAAAATATTTAAAAATCATTTGTTCGTATATTGTATTATCTATAAGCGAAGAACCAAATCCACAGTATATAGGTTTTAAATTGAAAATTCTATTTTATTTTTTAATATTCAAAGTTCTATAGCTCTTCTCTCAGTTCTATGCCTAAGATGAGACAAAGCTCACTTCAAGATATTATAAAAAGACATAACATAGTGCAACCTGAGTGAAATCAACCTGGTCGAACACCAGAAATTCAAAATTACATGAAAGTACAAAATAAACCAATCAGAAGACAGCAATTCTGAGATTTAAAAAAATTTGTGTAGATTCTACTCATCATTTGCAACAATAAATATATTTATAAGTGAATCTCTAAAATCCTTAGTTTCTGAGGAAAAAAATAATTAAGTTGCTAATTTAACAAAAAAATTTGAAAAATCACAATATTCTATTACTTATTACTCGTAATCCCTTTGACCTATGCCTCTAAAAATTTTTTTGTATATTTTGGGTATCAAATGGAACCTCTTCACGGATTTTCAGCAAATTCTATTTTTTTGTCAGTCGAGTTGACATGAAACGTCCCATATATATATATATATGTATTGCCCATTCTCTGTCAAATCAAATGACCAAAAATTTTTTTTGCTAAAAATGAGTAAAATGGTTCTTTTTCATAATATAGACCACTCAGAATTTTTATAGATCTCTTTAGTACATATTTTTAGAGCTACAAAAATTCAAAGTTGGGCTAAAACCATATTTTTGACATTTTTGACCAATTATAGGCTGAAATTACTCACAAGGAGAGTACCCGACCTTCGGGAAACGGATTTGGCTAAAACTGCAGAATATGATTTTTTGATGAAAAAAAATGAACCCGTGTTTTTTCTTTTCTTTGAATAGGCCCCATAGACGGACATATAGGCATTTTTTCGGAAATACAATAAAAAGGAGCATTTATAAGATCTTCAATAACCGAAGAACTAAGACTCTTACAAAAAAATGTATGAAAAATAAAATAAAGTACAGATTAAATGCTTTAATTTAAGTTTTGTTGCATTAAAAAAGCTTGTGTGGTTCAAAAGTTACAGGCGATTAAAATATGCTAATGAAATAGCGTAAAAAATTGATGATATGCTACACGCTAAAAATATTAATAAATATGTAGTAATTTTCAATTAGGCACAACTTTTGAACCACACAAGCTTTTTTAATGCAACAAAGCTTAAATTAAAGCATTTAATCTGTACTTTATTTTATTTTATATACATTTTTTTGTAAGAGTCTTAGTTCTTTGGTTATTGAAGATCTTATAAATGCTTCTTTTTATTGTATTTTCGAAAAAATGCCTATATCTCCGTCTATGGGGCCTATTCAAAGAAAAGAAAAAACAAGGGTTCATTTTTTTTCATCAAAAAATCATATCCTGCAGTTTTAGCCAAATCCCGAAGGTCGGGTACTCTCCTTGTCAGTTGTATTGCGTTTTAAAAATATATTTCTGAGAAACTTTTTTGTTCAAAATATTCTAAATTTCAAGGAAAAAGTAATTCATAAGTGCTTATGTAGCCATTAGCTGAGCTAAAGTCATTTGAAACATTGAAATACCACTTTTCAAGGTTTCGAACCATGATCCCATGTCCAAAAAATTCATCGAAGCAGGTAATGTATGTATAAATATGGCCTGAAAATTTCAGAGTGGACATCCTTAGCGATTCCTAAGAAAAAATAAAAAAGTAATTGAAAATAATGAAAAATATGATTTTAAGCTGAATTTCTTTAGTTTTAAACTTGAAATTATTTCAAAATAATTTGTAAAATGATACTACGCAAGTTGTATATAAATTAGTTAATTCACTTTTTTTTTATAGAATTGATAACTTAATTTCAGAACTATCAAAATCTGTGTTACTGAAAAGTGGGATAAAAGTTGAAAATAAATAAATGGACTTTAAGTGTTTATTTTTGAAATCATCGTATTAATATATATCGCCGTAATAAAAAACGCGAGGAGATAAAAAAGGGAATTTCATACAAAGAAACGCAACAGACTGAGAAAAAATTTTTAAAAGTATTGCAAGATGAAATGTTTTTATCGGATAAAGATCCAAATTAAAGAACTTACAGACGTTTGTACACTCTGACGGACTATTACGCATAAAAACAAAAATTTTTGAGAGAAACGATAAATTTTCTTTTCTCTGTCCTATAGTTCTAGATTGTAAAAATAATATCGTAGAAATGATTATTAGAGAGTCACACGAAAGTCATGTCATGCAGGTGTACAAACGACTATGGCATATTTAAGAGAACGATTTTGGATTTTACGTATGCGAAAAACAGTACGATCTGTGATTTCAAAGTGTGTTATTTGTAAAAGGTATGAGTGTAAAAGTTTAAATAAAGAATCTCCTCCTTAACCTTTAAATCGCGTAAGTTTACGGGAGTTGATTTCGCAAGTCCGCTATTTTTACGCAATAATAAAAAAAGTGGATTTGGTTATATACGTGTGCTATATACCGAGCAATATATCTCGAACTTGTAACATCGTTATCTACAAAGACGTTTTTAGACTGTTTTCGTCGCTTCATTAGTTGCAGAGGTAGGCCGATTACCATATACAGCGATAACGGAACAAATTTTATAGGAGCAGAAAATGCGTTTAAAACCATAAATTGGAGGTTTGTGCAGAAATATAGTTGTGCAAAAAGGATTGAATGGCGCTTTAATCCACCTTCCGCGGCCTGGTGGGGTAGATGGTGGGAGCGACTCGTGGGATCGACAAGAAATATTTTAAGAAAAACATTAGGTAAGGCGTGTCTTACTTACGAAGAATTAAACACTGTACTGCGTGAAGCGATACTCAATTCGCGCCTGCTAACTTATTTAACGGAAGATCCTAATGATTTGCGAGCGCTCACGCCAAGTATGTTTTTACACGGAATTAAAGATATAGAAAATCCTGATCTCGATATTATTGAACAAACTGATATGAATGCGCGTTTTAAAAATAAACAAAAGTTAATGGAACTTTTACGCAAAAAGTTTCGTAAAGAATACTTAAGTCATCTCGTAAATAATAGTAAAGGACAAGAGTCACGAAGCAATCAGTGATGTTGTATTAATTGGCGACGACTCACAAAAAAGAATCGATTGGCCTCTCGCGAGAGTCGAACAGCTGTTCATAGGTCGAGATAATAAAGTGCGCGTCGCTAGACTTAAAACTAAAGAAGGACAGTTAACTCGCCCTATTCATCGCGTATATCCACTCGAAATTACAAACAAAAACCTTGATGAAGAGTGCATGTTACGTGAAAAACTGTGTGAAATAGGACCTTTCAATATAATAAATTGTAATGAGATCACAGAATCGGAAATCGTACTTACAAAACCTATAACGACTCAAAGTGGTCTAATTTCACACAAGCCAGATCGTTTTAAGTGTAATTAAAGTTTACAATAACAAAAAAAAAATGAATGAATAGTACATGCATTTTTTCTTCTTAATATGTTGTTTCTAATTTTTATGGCTTATGCATATTTTTTAGTTATAAGATTTCAGGCGAGATTGTATACTACGTAAATGTTTTTATATTCTTAATGTAATATGTACTTCAAAGAAAACAAATATGTAATAAAAAACATATATATTTAATATAATTAAGATATGATTAAGTCAAAGCCTCAAGGTGGGAGGACGTTAGAGTATAAATATTAAAATATAGATAGAATGTCATATTATATGTAATAGATGGCGTTACTAGCGAAACCGTAAGAAAGCCGAATAACTTTTAAAAATGTAAAACCTTGAAGCAGTTACAAAGAAACAGTCGAGAGAGTAAGATCGTGAGGTGCTCTCAATTAATAAATATACGTTATATTACGAAGTTTTTTTGTCATTCAACTAGATACCTTTTTATTCCTTTCCCGTTCTTTTAAGAACCTGTCAATATTATATATCCCTACATATTTTGTAATTATTGAATGTAGTTATAACAACAGCCTCATTCCTACTCATCCTAATGCCTTGAATTTCAGCGTAGTAGTAAAAAAAATGTTTTTTTAGGTGAAAAATATTCGTTTAAAGCATTTTTAAGGGCTTCGCTGCTATTAATTTTGGTGCCACTAACCGCATCCCTAGCGGTATCGCGTAGTTTTGCGATTACGCCTTTGAAAAATGCGTTGCGGATTCCTTCAGGGCATATGTTTAAACCGTTTTCTACATCTTGTAGGAAAGTTTTTAGTGGCATATTCTTGCCGTCGTATAGGGGAATGTGTAGCAGTGCTTGTTACACTGCCATGCATTCTCCCATTGTGTTAAGAAGAACGTTAGTAATGGTCTGATGATATATTAGATTGGCTATATTTTCAGCCATCGCTGGATCGTTGTTCACCATTGTGGTGATCTTTGAAATTTTTCACGCATTTGCCATTTGCGAAGAGAAAGTAGATAAAAGAGAAATAAGAAAACAAAATTCTATGTAGTTAAAGAGGTGTAAGGGTCACCTGTTGATTATTTTTACGACAATTATAAAATTTTACTTAATAGGAGGATATTGATAAAAATTAGGAAAAATATGACCCTTTTTGATAATAGAAAAAAAATTCGGCGTGTATTTGACGAGACTAGATTGTTTGATAAAATCGTTTCAATATTTCCCTCGAGTTGATTTATCCTTTTTGATAGTTTACCGATGAGCTTTTGATTTGTAGCCGATTCATTTCGGATGCAATTAAGAGCAGGTCGCGTATCTCTGTCCTTTTCTAATCAAAGAAATGATTTTTTTACAAAAACTAATAACTTTATCAAAAAATGAAGAGAAAGCCGCATCTTGTATTAAAAAAAGCAATATTTTCTTTGATAAGAAAAAATTAATTTTATTGCTTCGTTCTCAAGAAAACCTTGAAAAACCAAATTGTCCACCCTAACCTCTATGATTTAAGTTTTTCAAGGTTTTTTTGAAAACGAAGCAATAAAATTAATTTTTTCTTATCAAAGAAAATATTACTTTTTTTGATACAAGATGCGGCTTTTTCTTCATTTTTTGATAAAGTTATTAGTTTTTGTAAAAAAATCATTTCTTTGATTAGAAAAGGACAGAGATACGTGACCTCCTCTTAACAGGTATTTAATATCGTTGTATTGGTTCTCGACTTCGTTTGTTACTATCCTGAGATTCTTTTTTAAGTTAGTGTTAATTATTACAAGGGCTCCAATGTCTTGTTGCTGTTGGACAGTAAGGGTTTCCATCCCGTGGATTCGCGATTCTAAATTTGCTACTAATGCGTCAGTAGTTAATGGTCTATTTCAAAGCGGTATTATCATTTGAAAGGGAGAGAAAAACTAATTTTCTTCTTCCTTTTTTTTGATTGGAAGAGAGAATGAATTTTTGCGCGTAAATTTTTGAATTATCGTTGTCGATAAGGTCGATTCTTTATGAAGACTCGTTGCTCTTATGTACTGTACACAGTTAGGCCTTAGTGCGTCGTGTAACCGGGTTCAAGGAGATCTTTATCTGCGTCACCTTGTCGTAAGGGTTCATCGGCATAGGGTTATATGTGCGTATGTATATATATGATTTTCTATACTCCTATCCGCGTTCAACATGATAAATAAAAAGTAATAATTGATAGTGATTTGGGAGTGTGAGTTCTTCGTTTATTTACGATGTATATATTTTTGTTAGTAAAGCACTGGGAAGTATATATCTTTTATCATGACATTATTGTACAATATTAATCACAACACATAAAAGTTACAATAACTATATCCAGAGTTAACGATATTGTTTTTATATAAACAATTATTATTATAAAAAAAACTATCGGGAAACATTATCTTTATATAATATGGAAATAGAAATAACTTTCGTTACTTCTATTAACAAATATATTATAAATAATTAGATTATTATACTGAATGAATATCTAATCTAATCGAATTCGTATACTATAATGTAGCTTTATAATATTATATAATAATTTTTGCTTATATAAATTTTCTTGAATGTTTAATTAATTGATGTTATTTATATGTTATTTATTTTTATGTATGATTCTATGATAGTGTATATATATATATATATATGTATACAATAGAAATGAAATAGTTAATATATGTACATATAGATATATATGTACATATAGATATATATGTACATATAGATATATATGTACATATAGATATATATGTGCGTATGTTTTATGAAAATATGCAATAGCTACGATATGGTTAATATATGTGTATATATGCTTTTATGAAAATATGAGGTAATCATGGTATAATTAATGTATATATATGTATGGTTTTATAACAGTTGTAACGGTTATTTTGCCCGTTCCAAAAAAAGAATTGTCTTTTAATTAAATATTTTTTTTAGCTAAGTCTCTAAATTTAATTTTATGCAGAGTTGCTGAAAATTAAGAAATTTACTAAATATTATACAACAAACTCCGATAGTGCTAGCTAGTAAAGCTATTGATGAGTGACAAAGTCTTACGTGATATACTTGTCGCTTGCTAAACTCACTGCGTCACTCTTCATCTCTTACCTGATCATGAGACGCTTGGCCGGCAGCGCAGTTTTCCTTCGCGAGGCAGGTTCCAAAATACGTTATATTAAAATATATGATATTACGTAACTAAATAATTTATAACTGCTCACAAGGACCGCGGAGGCGTCAGAGTAAGCAACGGAAAATATATTTTATATTAAATATAGACAGGCATTATAAATGAATTGAAAGCACGTTTTAATAGAAAAACGGAATTGATTTATTATAAGACAAATAAGAACCTTATATAAAATATGAATTGAACGAAAATGAAATTGAATAATATATAAAAGATAATGTACACATCTATGAGAGAGTGAGCGAAGGGAGGGCGCGTCGCGAACTAAATAGAACTCGCTTATGACGCTGATCGGTTATATAACCGATGATACAATATACCCGAACACGTGTCTCTCGAGGAAGAAAAACTTGGATATCGCACAGTATAATTATACTCACCAATTACCTACGTGCACGTAGACGCCGCTCTCCTGTTACCGTAGCTTCCCCCTTGTACGTAACCAATACGTAGATGCTCTAAAGTAGATCGGTGGAACACGTCTCTTCCCGATCGTTGAATTCCGCTGAGCTCTGCCAACGTGGTTGCCTTGACGTGGATCGGTGGAATTCTATACACGCCGATCAACGTATATGTCGACACTTCATGGCTGACCGCTAAGACGCGCAGAAAGCGGTCAAGCAAAACTCTACAAAAAGAATTACTGAGACCTGCAACTAGCCAATATAATATAGTACGCTAGTCAATATAAATTAACGACTTTTAATTAAGATAATGTCTTGCGCTATCAAATGCGAACTTAGTCTACCGTATTATACGACCACGTGGCAAAATCTTTTAATGAGCACAGCGCGGCTTGGGTTTAGTGTTAACGGAACGGTAGCCGGAAACTCTCTGGAGCGCCTCGCAGCCGGCGAGCTTCTCTTTCGCGTGCCGGTCGTCAAGATACGCACTTCTTTACTCGTCTTAGACGAGATATACGACCGAGCATTTATCTTATTTTAATACCTAAGCGTGCAAGATTCAAACACGATAGAATACCGTCACACAGTATGTATATAAATATATGTATATTAGAATTATGATATTTTGCTTAAAAAAATATTAAAGAAAAGACAACAAAAAGCAAAAGAATATTCTTGATATTGTGCTGCTTATATGGGTGATTCTATTCGAACGGGTCAAATTCAAATTTTGAAATAATAGAAAATAAAGGTGTTTATTTTAAAAATTTTACTCAGGTTTTTTTATGGTTGTATCTAATAGAACAATATCCCAAAGTAGCCAAGCTGTCCACAGGTTATTCTCAGAAAAACTGATGGATAAAAAATATACTGATACAGAGGAATTACTTTAATCCTAGGGAATTACTTTTTTTATTACCATCACTTGATATATTATTTTCTAATAATATTTATGTCGAACAAAGATTCTAAACTATCTGAAATACTTTAGAATTAGCTATTACCATATATGGATGAATTTTTAAAAATAAAAAACGACGAGTTACAGTAAAAATATGTATTTTTAAACATTATTAGAAGAAAGTTAAAAAACAAATATATCCATACTTGAAAAAGTTTGCTTTTTCAAAATATATAATAACATTATTTTTGTGTTTGGGAGTAGAGTTAAGTGTACTTGATGATAAAGGATTAGTAGGAAGTTCTCCACGTCCACGTGTAGAAACCATTTTATTATCAATACAATCTCAAATAATAAATTATCAATTTATAGATTTTCCAATTCAGATTTTTCAAAGACTTTCATTTAAATTCAAATAATTATATACTTACTTCGATATCAACGACAAACTCTTCATCAAGGCTAATGACAAACTGATATTTTTATTTTCTGAATACTACGATGTAACCTTTGATTTCGCTTTATTTATTTGTAGTATATACGTAGTATATAGTGCAGTATGTAAATATGACTACAGTGATTGTTTACAAAATACAGTCGACGATCTGAGTCCCGCCGCCTTCTCCTCCATCGACTCGCTCGTGCGTTACCCCCACTCGCTGACTAAAAGAATTTGTTTCCAAACATTCTGAGTCCCGCCGCTGCTCTATGCGACTTTTTCACTTGTAAACATGGATTTCTTAGTTTAATTTTTTTGTTTAGAATACAACAAATGTTTATTGAAATAAAAAGTAACAAAGAATTAATACAATATTGCATAATTCTCATTTATATCTACTGAAAAAAATATAAAAATTAAACCAGATATATTTAATTAATCAATTAAATGTTATTTATTTGAAAATTTAAGTGATTGCTTTATAAATAAAAGATAAAATAAATCGTATTTCATTTCATTTTCATAATAAAAATGAGTCTTTAGTTCATCAATAAATAATATATTCTTTAATTTTTAAATTTATGTTACCTTTAAATAAAAAAATTTAATTTTTATATTTTTTATAGTAAATATAAATGAGAATTATGCAATATTACAATATTTTTTGTTACCTTTTATTTCAATAAACGTTTATTGTATTCTAAACAAAAAAATTAAACTAAGAAATCACTTTTTACAAGTGAAAAAGTCGCATAGAGCAGCGGCGGGACTCAGAATGTTTGGAAACAAATTCTTTTAGTCAGCGAGTGGGGGTAACGCATGAGCGAGTCAATGGAGGAGAAGGCGGCGGGACTCAGATCGTCG
Source organism: Anastatus disparis (assembly GCA_017163975.1). NCBI lineage: Eukaryota > Metazoa > Arthropoda > Insecta > Hymenoptera > Eupelmidae > Anastatus > Anastatus disparis. The sequence continues at coordinate 4,284,605 of JAFFSR010000310.1, forward strand.
ACTGTATTTGAGAATGTGCTTACTCGAAATTCTCCATAAATATATATATATATATATATATATATATATATATATATATATATATATATATATATATATATATATATATATATATATATATATATTTTCAATTTTGAATATATAAAAATTATAAGCAGTATAATATTTATTAAATTTCAAGTGTACAAATAATTTAACACTTCATGGTATGAAATTCATGAATAAAATTGTTGACTTTATTATTTAATTAGAATTTTGTGAGTGCATCTCAAAAAAGGCAGGGGAATTATATGCCAGGGGAGATTACCTGATAATTTGAATGAAATTTTTACCGAGCAACGGTCTCCAACATTCACTGCTATACAAACTTTTTTAGTTGTACATTACTACTTTCTTAAACGTCTATTACGTATTTGAATATGCGCTTATATCATCTGTGACAGTTAAATGTTTAGAGCCAGGGGAATTATCGTAGAAAAGGTAACTTAGCTTTCATAAGTGGAATGATGTTTACACGTAAACAAAAATGTATTCTATGATCAACAAAGCAATTTTTTAGCGAAATAAACATATAATAACAATATTTCCATGTGATAGGAATAGCTTATATTTTCATAAGATTCAAATATAACATTTTTTTATTATTATTGCTTTTTATCTATGAAAAAATATACATTTTTTTTTATAATAACAGAGGGTCAAAGAAAATATTTTTATTTCAACCATTCCGCTGAAATGTATTTACGGATGGAAAAAAATATTTTTTTATCTTTCAAAAGTATTAATTCATCTATCCTGTATCTCTAAAACGTCTAAAAAAAATTTTATATATGATTACAGACAGGGGAGATTACTTTTTATACTTTCTAAAGGTCCCTACAAAAGCTACATTGAAATTAGCGATTAAAAAGTCAATGGATTATAAAGTTACAAGCTGAAAGTATATGAAAAATTTGTGGTTGATAATATTTGAACCTTGTGTTGATAGTTTATTAAACGATAACATGTGATTACCCGTTAGAATAAAATCACCCACACAATTGATATTTATTTGCGGAAAAAAAAAAATTTTGATGTAATTTAATAATTGTATAACAATATTAGTTGTACTCCCCCCTAATTTTTTTTTTTATTTAAGAAAACAAAAAAAATTTATTATACTTAATTATTTATTAACGTTTTTGAATAGAATGTTAATAGCGCTTGTTAGTATTTAGTAAATATTTATTAATTATCAAGGCGACTACGGAAGTTGGGTTAAATTTCATTTTGTAGTTTACAAATTACTCTTTCAGTTTCTAAAATTTTTTGGATTTTTTGATATTGAAAGAGTAATTTGTAAACTCAAAAATAAAACCTAACCTAAAATCCAAAGTCGCCTTAAGTTCTTATGCTTATTTTTACTAAAGAGAGAAATTATTCATTTGATTTGACTTTTACCTTGTACCGAATTATTTATTGATTAGTAATAATTTTGTTATCAATTACAAATAGTTATTATTAATTATTATTTGTTATTATTAATATATTATTGTAAATATTATTAATTATTGACTTAATTTGATTACTTTATGAAAAGAAAGAGCCTTATAGGGAAAAAAAAATTTTATTGATTGTAAATTTTTAATTGATAGCTTATCTTACGTAATAGTTAATAAAAATAAATTAATAATTTCTATTGATGATTTAATTGAAATCTGTATTTTATCCTAATATTAGTCTATAATTAATTCATGTTAAATTTCTTATGCTGTTGTATGTAATTTACTTATTGGATTTATTCATTTATTTAATAGTTTAGTATTTTAAAAATTTTTTTTCACACTAACTAGTATCGTTTCGTTTTTCCGTATTTAAAAGAAAAGGCTTAGACAGTACAAGAAAAGAATTTTGATCTGCTTAAGTAGTCAGTTGAGAGATCGTGCAGTTAAATTACTTTTAATTCGTATACCTGAGCAATAGATACTCAAGGGTTACTATACTGCGCATATATATTATTTTCTTTTTATGTCACTACACCGAAAGAGAAAAAATAAAAAAAGAAAGAATTTTCCTTCGTTCGAAAAAACGTATATTGTAATTTTCCTTAGTTTAGAAAAACGATATTTGAAAGCGAAATATTTATTATTATTTGGAAAAATTTATTTACTTAAATATGATAGTGAGGAAATATTCAAATGTGAAATAACGTTAAGTTAAAAATGTAAAAGATCAATTACTTTAAGAATGATGATTAATATTTTACGAATTATAATCAAACACTAGAAGAAATAATTATTCAATTAAGATTTGCGATTTTACAAAAAAAAAATGAATTTTTTTTTTAGATAAGAATAAAAAAAGGACATGTATTTCTATCTAATAGAGAAAAAGAATAAATGCTTATAATTAGACTATTAAAATTTTTACGCCTCAATTTTTAAAGTAAAATATAACTTATTTTAAGAAAATATAAAGTTTAAAACGGAAATGTTTATAATAAAGGAAATATTTAGTTAATCGTTAATAATAGGTACGGTATCTGGATTAAGTACATATATTATTTTATTTTATATTTGTATACTGTATTGCACGTCTTTTATGAATAAATCATTCTCCGTATATCTATCTATAGAGAGAGAAAGAATAAATGTATATTCAAAACGGTTATATTGTGAGTATAAAATATATAATTTTTAGAATCTAGAGAACTTTACTTAAAACAAAGATTTTTATAGTATATCAGATATTAATATGAAAGTTTATATGTGCTGTAATATTTAACGTATTAGTTTATTGATATATTTGAAATTTACCCGAAATTATATTTTAGTTTAAACTCATTTAAACGTCATGCAAGAATGACTTTAATTTGTAATTAAGTTATATAAATAAAAAATCTTATAATTTTATAAATAAATTCAGGAGCATTCCGCGATTCTACATTGCAAATATCCCACCGATTTGTCACCAATTTTTAAGCTGTAACGTCCGAATAAAAGATATTGATTTTAATATTTTAATTCACCCGTACGTTGCAATTCTCGTTGCGTCGAGCGGTTACGCAAGCAAAAAGGTTTTCGCGTGGCAGAGGCTATAGAGGATAGAGGGAAGTGATTTGCAGGCTCGAGAGCCCTTTTTTAGGAATCGAGGAAGAAAACAATATAAATGATTATTTTAATTATTACCTTTTTATTTGTTGGTTTAATTCGCAATGGCCCTTTTTCTTGGTGCAATATTAAATAATACCATAGTCACTTTTTAAATTGAATATAAAATATAAATCGATGATGATCACTTTAAATATAAAATCAAAATAATAATCACTTGAGAATATAAAATTGATAATTGATATAATAATTACTTTAAGATAGAATACAAAAGACTTTGACTTAACTTATAAAAATTATATTGCCCTTTATGGCTTCTTAAGACACAACTGACTCGTACTAGGTGCAGCAAACGACTGTGGTAGAATAACATGCATTGTGATGAGTTCAGAGGTTTTTATATTTTTCGGGAAAACCGAAAATCTTCATGGAAAAAACCTCTGAACGCTTGGCGACTTATTTTCTAGTGGAGGTCACCGTTCATTGTTTTTATCTAATTCAGAAAAAGGTAACGCTTTTTCATTATAATTAGATGATTCTAATGCTTATTTTTTTCTGATGACCTCTTGACTCTAAAACTTTTGGAAATCTCAGCCAAAAGTTTTTTTGTAACACAATATAAAATTTATTAATAATAAAAAATAAATCTTTTGTTAAGCGAAGACGTTACAAAGTACCCTGTTGAAAAAATTCATATGAATTTTTAATCTGAATTTTTTTTATGAATTTTTAACATATTCAATATATATTTTTGTTTAATTTTTTTTATATTAAAAAATTAATATAAAAAATTGCAGGTTGGATTTTGAAGTTTTTTCATACTTTTCCCATACGATAATAATAAGATGATCACCATGATTAATATTTATTTGAATTTCTCTTATTAATTTTTTATATGTATTTTACATATAAAATTTTTATATGAATTTTTCATTTAAATTTTTTATGTGAATTTTTCTTATGAATTTTTTAATGTATAAAAATGAAACAAAATGCATATTGAATATATGAAAAATTCATATGAAAATTTTATATTGAAAATTCATATAAAAACTCATATGAATTTCCTCAACAGGGTATCGAGTTCCTCAAAGCTTTCAAGCTCAGGTAGATTTGTGAAACTCACTATTTTACAGACATTATGAATCTTATAATAAACAATACCTATTAATGAGTTATGTAACTGAAAAATAATATAAAAAGTTTCTAACACCGTAATAACATTTGAATACGTGAATTGATTCATACTTTTCCATTTTAAATGCAAAATTAAGAAAAAGCCTTAAGCGATTCGATTTATCTTCAAATTATGATTATATTGCACTTAATAAATACTAAACAAATATTAATAATACTTGTAAAAAAATGGAAATGATTATTTGTGAATTAAAAAGCAAACCATCAAAGCCCTTTCTGCACAGTACTGTACAATAATGTCTCTTTTTTTTAAACTCAATATTAAAATTGAAGACATTTATATTTTTCCAAAAATAATAGTATTTTTCCAATCTAATGGCATCTTCTAATCTCTTATCATACCAATGCAGTTACTTATTAGAACATCTTATAAAATGAGGAACATTTGTATATAAAACTTTATTCATTTTATTTTAAAACTTATCAACATTTACATCTATATCAATATCATTAAAACCATTTTTTAAATTTATTTTATTGAAAAAAGAAATTTAACTCTCAAAATTCATTTTTGAAAAATTGAAATGGTAAATAACATTACCAAATCTAATACAAAACTGACACGTGTATGGTGATGAAATACTAAACAGTACCGCCTGTGATGTGTGTGTTTATTAGTTTTCATAAAAAAGTCATTGAACATTTGACTTACAACACATCCTCTCAGAGCAAATAACAAATCCAGAGAATAACCCTTAAAATCCAACACAGGATACACTTGTTCATAATCTACTTGAGAGAAGGTTCCATACACCACATCTGTCTTACCTAATCTGCATAAATTTATCTCTGAAGAAAATCTAAAATATAAAGGATCATCAGTCCATATCATATTTGATAAATTAGAGTCATCAAATGTAATTATTTTATGATCAGGATATCTAAAATTTAACTCTTCAATCTTCTTTAATGAGCTTTATAGACACTTTATCTGATGGAGAAAAATAGACACATCCAGTCGAAAACTTTAAATAACATAAATATTATATATCTTTAAAATATTCACTGACATAAATATTTTAAAGATATATAATATTCTACAATTTATGAAATTAAACAGAATGTTTACCTGATTTTTAGATTAAAGTAAAACAAATAATAATAAGAATAAAATTTTGATGATCTTGTTAAAGTACTGTTACGTCACGACGTATCTTTTATTTAAAAATTTATCATTCCAAAAATATACAGTTATTGATCAATCAGCTAATTAACCTTAGCAAGCATATTGTAAAAGTAAGTCATTTGTTAAGAAACAAAGTGCAATGCGATTTACAGAATCAACAAAATAAGAACAATTACGAAGACTACATGAACCAGATTTACCACGTTAACCATATCATTCAATAAGAATCAAAATGCATAATAAGCATTGCTCCATCGATTGACATCAATTCAGAATTCAAATTATAAAACTTCATAAAAATGCTTAATAATCAATTTTGTTTATCAACTTTAAAGAAATTAACAAACAATTATTCATAAATAATAAATATGGATAATTACTATAAATACGAACGAAAAATCATATATGGGAGCACTTCTATAACCACTTTAAAGCAGATACTTTTTCAAAGCACTTTATCAAAGAATTTCTACAAGCACTTCAAAGATACAATTATTACAACTATATTTCTCGCACTCTAAAATTATTCAAATATTCGCGCACTATATTCAGTTTATTATAAAAATAACAAATAAAATCTCTATAATTAAAATATTAAATCAAGTGTACTTATTTACTGTCTGCCTGTATCTACTTAGCTGAATCAAGGTAAGATTCTTACAATTATATTTTGATCTATATTTCTTTCAATTCAAGTATATTTAATCGTGAGAACGATTCATAACAATTAAAATTGGTAGAGTTTTTCTATCACTAGACTTAACTTTCAAATTAAATATTTTAAAATCGAACTTTGTTCTTTTATTTAATATTATAATAAAATACATTTTCCTCATATCAACAACATAATCAATCATTAACTCCGTTCTGGTGTTAAGCCAGGACTTAACAGTACATATATTTGATTAAAATAATACTATCGACGTAATATTATTTACATGATACTGTTTACAAACTATATATTTATAATGGCAATGGCGTGACTATATATATAAGTTTCAAAACTCCCACAAGAAAAAATTCTCAAGCTCTAATCGATAGACGCAACTCAAGTAACGATTGTTATTCAAAACTAATTCTGTCTTTGTCTCTGTCATGATAAAAAAAAGACAGATGATACAACCGTTACTTGAGTTACGTTTATCACTCTAAACCTTAGGCACAAATTCATAGACGTGAATTGAGAGTTGATTATAATTTGGAACCAAAGTATCGTTACTTGAGTATCAGCTGTTACTTCAATTGAGTGTTACATCTTTATCAACGAGTATCTTATCTGTATCATTTGATGTTTTTTAACTGACTGTGATAATTTCTCCAAGTAGCATATTTTATTAATGAGATGCTTTTCGATAAAGATATAACACTTAATTGAAGTAACAGCTGATATTTAAGTGATGACACTTAAGTTCCAAGTTATACTGAATACTCAAGTTACAACTATGAATTCGAGCCTTAGGCCGCGAGCAGATGATCAAGAATAGATATGCAGAGTGGAGCTTAGGTAATGTAAATAACCAATGATAGCTATTCTGCGACTTTCTATTCTGCAAGTCCTTGTGTGCCCTGCTCACATGATGCAGAATAAAAGTAAAGAGATATGTCATAGAAGTTCGATGACATGGAGTGGGAGTTATGATAATGAAATAATATTTCATAAAAATATTTCCATTATAAAAAGAAATTAAAATAGAAAATATTTATATTCCATTCAAAATAGTCACGAGGGAATGCATAGCCAACACGTTTTATCTGTATCTCTTATGTTGCTCGTTTATTTATTTAATTATTCTTACATAATTAAGTGCAAATAAATTTACAAAGAATCGCTTACATTATTCTTAACTATTGTTATATATCATATTTTTAATTATTTCAAGTATTTTAAAGAATAATTTGTGCTCTGTTTTTGCACATTGCACTTAACCTACAATAAATGGAAAAATGGAGAATGAAAAAGTATAGCTGTGTAAATTGCCCTACTTTAAATATTGAAATTTTTATTGTCAGGTTTAAAGAAGTCTCAGACCACTGTTTTTTCTGTTAATTATAGTCAGGTCAACTTGAGAATGAATAATCAATTATCATAATTGCTTGGTGGAAAGTTTTTGATTGGATTGGTCTATTTTTCTCCATCAGATAAAGTGTCTATAAAGCTTATTAGAAAAAGATTGAAGAGTTAAATTTTAGATATCCTAATCATAAAATAATTATAGTTGGTGACTCTAATTTACCAAATATGATATGGACTAATGATACTTTATATATCAGACTTTCTTCAGAGATGAATTTATGCAGATTAGGTAAGACAGATGTGGTGTATGGAACCTATTCTCAAATAGATTATGAAAAAGTGTATACTGTGTTGGATTCTTAGGGTTATTTTCTGGATTTATTATTTGCTTCAAGAGGATGTGTTGTACGTCAAATGTTCAATAACTTTTTCATGAAAACTAATAAACATCACTTGGCGCTACTGTTTAGTATTTCATCACCAAACACGTGTCAGTTTTGTATTAGATTTGATAATGTTATATAGGGCTTTGATGGTTTTCTTTTTAATTCACAAATAATCATTTCCATATTTTTACAAGTGTTATTGATGTTTGTTTGGTATTTATTAAGTGCAATATAATCATATTTTGAAGATAAATAGCATCGCTTAAGGCTTTTTCTTAATTTTGCATTTAAAATGGAAAAGTATGAATCAATTTACGTATTCGAATATTATTACAGCGTTAGAAACTTTTTAGATTATTTTTCAGTTACATAAATCATTAAAAGAGATTGTTTCTTATGTGATTCATAATGTCTGTAAAATAGTAAGGTTCACAAATCTAAGTAAGCTTGAAAGCTTTGTGGAACTCGATACCCTGTTAAAAAAATTCATATGAATTTTTATATGGATTTTCAATATAAATTTTTCGTATGGATTATTCATATATTCAATATGCATTTTTGTTTCATTTTTATACATTAAAAAATTTATATGAAAAATTTTCATAAAAAATTCAAATTAAAAATTTATATAAAAATTTTATATGAAAAATAAATATAAAAAATTAATAAGAAAAATTCAAATAAATATTAATCATGGTGATCATCTCATTATTATCGTATGGGAAAAGTATGAAAAAATTTTAAAACCTAACCTGCGATTTTTTATATGAATTTTCTTATATAAAAAAATGAAACAAAAATATATATTTAATATAATAAAAATTCATATAAAAAATTCAGATTAGGAATTCATATAGAAATTCATATGAATTTTTTCAACAGGGTACTTTAAAACATGTATGAATGTATATCCTGACAGATCGGTTGATACTTTGTAATAACTTTTTTTCATTACAAGTTATAAATAGTGTGATTCAGGGTGTGTGAGCATTCTATTTATAACAGTACAGAGAAATAATATAAATGTAAATAACAGGTGAATGATCATATTCTTTTATAGACTAAGGGGATGATGGACTTTGACTTGAATAATATTTCTCGATACTTGTTGAAATTAAAGTACCTATTAATCTATATTTTTAAGTTCAGTTTTAGAAAATGATTGATTCTAATTCTTGCTGTATTTTTTTTAAAGTAACTTATTATATTTACATTAGTAAACAATGTTCTCATTTTATGAAAATTGATTTTCATTTTAATTTAAATTAATCCGATGATGAGACAGCAATAATCGAATGTAATCATGTATAAAAACTTAGGAACCATTTGAACAAATAATTAAAATCAGCATGTCATAGACATTGGTATATATTAATATTGAATTAATTCATTCTCATTGTCAGTGATATACGATTAAACTCATGTCAGTTTTGGATGTATTGATATACCATATTTTTTGAGGTTGTACAAGTCAAAATCCCCATAAAATATATTTATCACTTCTACGTTTAACCATAACAATCTTCAAAATTATTTTCACTTCAATTACAATAAATTTATACTAAAAACATGGAAATGCACTTTCTTAAACAATTATAAGATTTTTCCAACTTATTATTAATACGATGATTTCATAAATTGACACATAAAGTCAATTTATTTATTTTCAACTTTTATCTTACTCCACAGTAACACAGATTTTGATAATTCTGAAATTGAGAGATCGATTCTATAAAAAAAAGTGAATTAACTAATTCTAATACAATTTGCGTGGTATCATTTTGCAAATTATTTTGAAATAATTTTAAGTTTAAAACAAGAAATTCAGCTAAAAATCACATTTTTCATTATTTTTAATTACATTTTTATTTTTTCTAAGGAATTGTCAAGGATGTCCACTTTGAAATTTTTAGGCCATATTTATACATATATTAACTGCTTCGACAAGTTTTTTGGACATGGGATCATGGTTCGAAAACTTGAAAAGTTGTATTTTAATGTTTTAAATGACTTTGGCTCAGCTAATGGCTACATTAGCACTTATGAATTACTTTTTTCTTAAAATTTAGAATATTTGGAACAAAAAAGTTTCTTAGTAATATATTCTTAAAACGCAACGCAACTGAGTAATTTAAGCCGAAAATTGGTCGAAAATGTCAAAAATATGGTCTTAGCCTAACTTTAAAGCTTTGTAGCTCTAAAAATACGTATTAAGAGGAGGTCACGTATCTCTGTCCTTTTCTAATCAAAGAATTGAGTTTTTTACAGAAACTAATAACTTTAGCAAAAAATGAAGAGAAAGCCGCATCTCGTAATAAAAAAAGCAATATTTTCTTTAATAAGAAAGAATTAATTTTATTGCTTCGTTTTCAAGAAAACCTTGAAAAACTTAAATCATAGAGGTTAGGGTGGACAATTTGATTTTTCAAGGTTTTCTTGAGAACGAAGCAATAAAATTAATTTTTTCTTATCAAAGAAAATATTGCTTTATCTGATACAAGATGCGGCTTTCTCTTCATTTTTTGATAAAGTTATTAGTTTTTGTAAAAAAATCATTTCTTTGATTAGAAAAGGACAGAGATACGTGACCTCCTCTTAAAGAGATCCATAAAAATTCTTAGTGACCATAATATAGAAACGAATCATTTTACCAATTATCAGCGAAAGAAAATTTTTCGTTCTCCGATTTGACAAAGAATGGGCAAAATATATATATATATGGGTCAAAATAATACTTTTGTGAAAAAATGTGCGCACGAGGGTTATGGATTTAAAAAAAAATTAAGTATGTTATTGTACTATTAGAATCAGGAACAAAATTTCAGCCTCAAAAACCTTTTTTTCGCTGAGATATGAGCTTTTAACCGATTCACTGGTACGGCTTTATTTAGCTTTCGTCCCAATACTGGTAGACCATTTTTTTGACGAAAATGCACAATATTTGGCCTATTATACAAAGTTTGGATTCAAACCGCTGTCAAAATCAGACAAAAATCTAATTTGTACATATATGATACATTACCAGTATTGGGACGAAAATATTTTGTACATATATGATACAATACCAGTGAATCGGTTAAAGGTCGAAAAATGGTATTTTCTCGGCTATTTTTTACTCATTTTCAAAGCTCTGTCAAAATTCGAGTTATTAACATATTATAATTTAAAGGGCAGCGTTTTCTAGCTTATATCAAGAGTTTTAAAAATTGATCTGCTAAATCCATTTTCATAAATTAAGAGCCAGTCTACATAACTTTGAACAAAAGATGAAATTATGCTATTTTATGGACCTTTAAATGGTTATAACGTGTTTCTCTCTTAACTTTTGACTATTCTGAAGGATGAGTTCAATTGCTCTCGAAAAAGATATATATTTTTTTTGGTAGGTTAAATTTGGTTAAAAATTGATTCAAATATAAAATATGAAAGCTAGTAAATGTAGCAAAAATAGAATTTTTTGCGATTTTTAAGTATTCATATCTTCGGTCTAGCAAAATATTTTTGATGTACCGAACATAAAAAGTTGGCTTCAATATGTACAATACCTGGAAAATATTTTTGTTAACTATTTCTAGATGTTTTTAAAAGTTTCAAGGATTCAAAAATCAGAATTTCTGCGAAAATAGCTCAATTAATGGTTACGCATCATTTTAAATTTTTTACTGATTTAAAGGAATTTAAATAATTTTTGCTGCTACAGTAAAGCGAATAAGACTAAATTTGATATATTTAAAAATATAAAACATCAACATTTCTACAATGCTTCGAATACAAGCAATTATCGATGAAGACACCTTTTATGTATAATTTATTGTTTAAGGTTGTATGGGCTATACAGTGAGTGTCAAAAGTTAGTTTTTTAGAAAATCGTCTATATTTTTCGGTAGAGAGTAATTATTCAATTTTTAGCTTAGTAACTTATTAGATAATATTAAAACAATCATTTTAAACTTTGTTTCATTTAAATATGATGAATTATTAAAGAGTTGTAACATTTTAAAGTTTATATATTTTACACAAATCTAATGCAATCATAAATAATAATGCCAAACTTTTAAAAATGATTTTATTTGACTGCAACAAAGTTTATTTTGTTCAGTTTAAAATTTAGAATCTATTGACGAGGATGGAATTTTGATTTTTATTTTTTATTAAAATTTATTGCTAATTTTCTGCGAAAAAATGTATTTGTCTGAGACAGTACTTACTGTTTTATCATAGAAAATTAGCAATAAATTTTAATAAAAAATAAAAATAAAAATTCCATCCTCGTCAATAGATTCTAAATTTTAAACTGAACAAAATAAACTTTGTTGCAGTCAAATAAAATCATTTTTAAAAGTTTGGCATTATTATTTATGATTGCATTAGATTTGTGTAAAATATATAAACTTTAAAATGTTACAACTCTTTAATAATTCATTATATTTAAATGAAACAAAGTTTAAAATGATTGTTTTAATACTATCTAATAAGTTACTAAGCTAAAAATTGAATAATTACGTTCTACCAAAAAATATAGACAATTTTCTAAGAAACTAACTTTTGACACAGAGTGTATAGCCCATACAACCTTAACGTTATGTTGCTTGCGTATTGATTTCTGATATTTGTAATTTAACGATTAAGAGCAGGCCGGATTTGCTGTCCTTGTCCAATCGAGTTTTTTGTTACTTACTCAAGTATTGATCGATGGATCTAAAAATTGAAGGTTAAGCGCAATACATATTATTATTATGAATATATATGCACAAGGGAAAAAAATTCTATCGTATTGTTTTTGAGAAATGTACGGAATGCAAAACTATCACAAACATAACCGTTTACTTGAGCGTTCCTTACTTTTCTCAAAAACAATGTAGTACAATTTTTTTTCTTGTGTATTAATATTCATACTAATAATATCTATTGCGCTTAACCTTCGATTTGCAGTTACATCGATTAATGCTTGAGAAAATAACAAAAAACTCAATAAGACAAGGACAGACAATTTGGCCTGCTCTTAAATTTGAATCTAATGTGACAAAAAATCCTATATCATATTAAAATGAAACCACTTTTTTTCCCTTTCTCCGGTTTTCCGCATTTTTTTAATGTGTCTAATCTTTTGGTATAAAGAGTAGCAATGTTTTATTGGGTCGTATATAATTAGTACTTATTAGTCATAAACTTCTTTTTAGGCCTTATATTATTTTGGGCCCTATATTTTTATCCAATCCCCATTTTTTTGGGCCCTTCTTTTTTTTATCCTTATATTTTCTTGGGCTCTTTATTTTTTTGAGCCTTATTTTTTCAACCTTATATTTTTTTGGATCCAATATTTTTTTGGTCTCTATATTTTTATGGGCTTTATATTTTTTTGAAATTTATATTTTCTTGGATTCTAAAATTTTTTTGGATCCTAAATTTTTTTAGCTCTAAATTTTTCTGGGCCTTATATTTTTCGGGCTCTACTTTTTTTTTAGTCCTATTTTCTTTGGACCTTATATTTTTTTGGGTCTAATTTTTTTTAATTCTTATATTTTCTTAGGCTCTATATTTTTCTAAGCCCAATATATTTTTGATTTTTATTTTTTTTTGGGCCCAATATTCTTTTGATTCTTATATTTTCTTGAGCTCTATAGTTTTTTAGGTCCAAAATTTTTATTGATTCTTAGATTTTCTTGGGCTCTTTATTTTTTAGGGTCCAATATACAGTACCGCTCAAAAATTCGTAAAAAAATTTTTTTTAACTCAACTACAAACTGCGATATTTCGAAAACGGCTCGATGAATTTAAAAAATCTGGACGGTGTTTGAAATATCAGACAAAATACTATTTTTTGGTGTCTTGCCAAATATTTTTATCGCTTTTTTCAACTCTATATATAATTATAAAAAAATTTTTTATTTTTACGAATTTTTAAATTTCAATCAATCAAATGTAACTTTTTAAGAGATTGATAAAATTAAGAAATTCGAACGCGATCAAAAAGTAGAGTGAATTTCCTAAATCTTTATGTTTAATGATTTTTTTGTATCTATTTCCTGCGTGTAGCTAAAAATGCGCAAAAATGGAAAGTACAAGAAAATCAGTTTTAGATATGATAATAATTTCCAATGTCGCAAATCAATTTTTATTTACATTAGCAGAATACAAAAAGATAGTATTTTGTCTAATCTTTTGAACGCCGTCTGGATTTTTGAAATTTATCGAGCCATTTCCGAAATATCGCAGTTTGAAGTTGAGTTTCTGAAAAAAAATTTTTTTTACGGACTTTTGAACGTTACTGTATACTATTAATAAAATTATCACAAATTTTATCACAATTATTATAAATGATAGTGTCCTTTTTTTGAATAAATTAAAGTTATTTACAAATTTGATTCTTCGTATGTATATATGAATTACAGATTTGAACACATGCTAAAATGTAAACAAAAATAGACTCGCGACATTGGAAAATATTATCAAATCTAAAACTGATTTTATTGTACATTCCATTTTTGCGCATTTTCAGCTATACGCAGGAAATAGATACAAAAAAATCATTAAAGATAAAGATTTAGGAAATTCACTCTACTTTCCAATCGCGTTCAAACTTTTTAATTTTATCCATTTCTTTAAAAGTTACATTTGATTGATTAAAATTTAAAAATTCGTAAAAATAAAAAGTCTTTCAATCATTAAAAATAGAGTTAAAAAAAAAAGATAAAAATATTAGGCAGGACATAAAAAAATAGTATTTTATCTGATCTTTCGAACGCCGTCCAGATTTTTTAAATTCATTCAGCCGTTTCCGAAATATCGCAGTTTAAAGTTGAATAAAAAAAAATTTTTTTTACGAACTTTTGAGCAGTACTGTATTTTTGATTCTTATATTTTCTTGGGCTCTATATTTTTTTGGGCCCAATATTTTTTTGGTTCTTATACTTTCTTGTGCTCTATACTTATATGGGCTCAATATTTTTTTGATTCTTATATTTTCTTGGACTCTATATTTTTCAGGGCCTTAAATTATTCGGGCCCTACTTTTTTTTAAGTCCTATTTTCTTTGCAGCTTATATTTTTTTGGATCAAATATTTTTTTTATTCTTATATTTTCTTGGGCTCTATATTTTTTTGGGCCCAATATTTTTCTGATTCTTACATTTTCTTTAGCTCTATATTTTTTTAGGACCAATATTTTTCTTATTCTCATATTTTCTGGGGCTCTATATTTTTTGAGCCCAATGCACAATACCTCTTTTATACCCACAATGTTTTTTGTAAAAATTATGTTCTGATCATTTTTATTTTCTCCGTTGAAAATAGCGTTGTTGCCTGAAAATAATTTTAAATTATTTTAATATTTTGTCCTTGAATGAGCATTATATAATTGACCATGACTGAAAACTGGTGAAAGCAAATAAACACCAACTTTTTCATAAGATTGTCCTTGAGATTTATTAATAGCCATCGCAAAACCTAATCTAATAGGAAACTGTTTTCGTTGCATATAAAAAGGAATTTCTTCTGTAGATGGAGGTAAACTTATTCTTGGAATGAAAACTAATTTACTTTTGTTTTGTCCAGTTGCTAATTCTGCTTGAATGAAATATTTAAATAATTTTTTTATTATCAAACTCAATCTATTACAAAGTCCCTCATTGACATTTGAATTTCTTAAAAGTATTATGATAGCCCCTACTTTTAAATGTAATTAATGTGGTGGAAGTCCATTAGGAGTCAACTCATTTGAAAATTCTGTAGGTAATATAATATCTATATTTTCTTTGTTATCATCTTCAGCTGTATCAATACTTAAATATTCAATATAGTTTTCTTTCATTAAATTCAAAACATTATTATTGATTTCAGTAACATCATTATTTTTAGGAGCCAAAATAACTTTCTCCGTTAGATTCGTATTGTTTATTTTTATTGCTTTTCCAAATATTTTTTCGACAAGATTTTCTTTAATGATAAAATTATCTGGTATAGCATTGCGACGTTCTCCTTCTCCGATATCTAATAACTATTGTATAAAATTGTTATTATTATCCGAAACTTGCAGATTTTCATTTAACTTTGTTTGCTTAAAATTCTGCCATAATAAACTAAATTTAACTGATTTTTCAATAATGTTCATACAACTTCCATCTCGAACAATTGATAATGTTTGGCTGAAATCTCCTGATGCAATTACAGTTTTACCACCAAAGGGTTGGTGGTTTACATCGCACAAATCTTGAAAAAGACGATCAACTGTTTCAAAAGCAAATTTTGAAGTCATGGATATTTCATCCCAAATAATTATTTGTGTTCCCTTTAATTGTTTGCCTTCTGCAGAATTGGGCTTAGCATTACGAATTGTACAATCTGTTATATTTAACGGTAGTTTAAATGTTGTATGCACTGTTTTTCCATCGACTAATTAATTCGCGGCTATACCTATCCAAGCTACACATAAATAATGTATAGTGTGATATTTAAAATAAGCTATTAAAATATTAAGTTAATGACTTTTTTCACTTGCACCTTGTCCATCTATAAAAATATATTTTTCTTTACTTTGGTTGTTTGAACTTTTTATAGTAGAGTTTAATATTTGCCTTTGTTTATCATTTAAAGAATTTATTTTCATTCCTAATCAATTTAGAATATTATTATTATGATTTTTAATTGTTATATCATTATCTTCTTCTATAAATGTGTTTATGTTAGGTGAATTATTATCGCTTAAGGAAAATCTAATGACTTGTAAATTATTTTTAATGACATTCAATGCAAAATTTTCATATATATTTTTTTCGTATTTAGGATGGTAAAACTTATTTTTATATTTTTCATATAAATCTCGTGCATTTATAGGATTATGAAAAACGCAAATAAAGGCAAATAATTCACAAAGAGCATAGGGAAATTCTGTTAAAGATGCTTTTTCCTAACATCTATCCCATTCTTCATCTTTATTAATTAATTGTTTTGCCTTAGCTGCCTCATAAAACAAATTGTACATCACATCATCAACAGCACGCAAGGCTTCAAAAGATGTGGCTCCTTCAACATGTAAAAATAATAACCTAATAAAATAACGTTCTCTGTCTTTCGGACTTACCAAGTACTAAGTATTGTTTTTCTTTTTTTTTCTTTCATTCCACTTTTTCAGTTTTTCATCAAATGTATAAAAATTTGGTATTTCTGAATACAAGTAATTTTGTGCTTCAAAATCTTCTCTATATAATTCAAAATTTGCTGTTAATGTTGTTATCATATTTTTTTGCATGATCATTCCTCTTTTTCCTTCTTTGAAAAATACATTTTGTTGATTTTCTTCATGAACGCTTAGACGTTATATAGTATGTGAAATAACATGTAAAGAATATTCTAATAATCTGTGCATTGCTTCAGCTGTACATAAATATCGAGTATTAATGTATTGTTGGATTTCGTCGTTGGATTTCAACGTTTTCACGATTGTCATTTTGAAAAGTGTCTTCATTTTCTGATTGTAAATCGACATTTACTTGATGTATTTTAATGTATGCAAAATCATGACCTTTATGACAGTATTTGGATAAATATTAAATGCATTGTACAGTAAAACATATTTCTACGTTTATGTGTGCATTAAATTTCAGCGATAAGAAATGATTATAAGAAATAACAAATCCATTATCTGCAACTCTTTCTGTGAATTCATTCTTGAAAATTATTTTGACGTCATCATTTTTACGTTTGTATAGTGGATATGCATTTGATTTAAATGTTGTATTATTAAATTTTTTTGGAAAATTTTTAGTACATTTTTCCATATTTTTATCCATACACGGACAATTTATATTTTGCATACTACAGGGACCGTGTATCATAAATTGTTTAACAATACTATATGATTTTGGATAAATATCTCTATTTGGGGTTTCTGCACTTATTATTTTATCAACTTTTTCGGGATGTCAAGTTTATCATTTTTATCTAAGAATAACAATATATGCATATGCGGTAATCCTCGTTTTTGAAATTCAATTACATGAATATGTGAAATACATTTTCCTAATATTCCCTTTTTTATTACTAATTTTTTGAATTCTTCTACTTTTTAATAAAATACTTTTGTTATAATATCTGGTCTATCTATTACCTTTTCATAAATTTCCAAATTTTTAGTTATTTCTTCC
Source organism: Anastatus disparis (assembly GCA_017163975.1). NCBI lineage: Eukaryota > Metazoa > Arthropoda > Insecta > Hymenoptera > Eupelmidae > Anastatus > Anastatus disparis. Next base: position 4,302,559 of record JAFFSR010000310.1, read on the forward strand.
CAATGTAGGTTACAGGTCATGGTTACAAAAAGGACAGGTTTACCATGATAATTTACAAGTGTCATTGAATCAATGTAATTTTGTTTTAAAAATTGTGGACTTTCTGTAAAGTTTGATGGTAATATAACTATTTTTCCAATTTTTGAAGAATCTAATTTTTTTTGTCATGAAAATAATCCATAACACCTTTGTAACAATCACTTCTTAATACGTTTTAGTTTTTGCGTATGAAATATAATCTGAAGGTTTCAACTTTTATAAACGCATCAACAATAAACTTTTGAGATAATCTTCCCAAATTAAGGTATGGATGAAATTCGTTTCTAAGACTAAATCTATAATTATGAAATTGCAAATTTGAAATATTAGATTTACCAAATTGGCTTTTCATATTTGGCATCCATCCCAAACCCCCATTAGGATGAATAATTGGATATGTTATAGGATCTGTATGTTTGCTAATTGTCGGTATACTAATTGATTTATTATACTTAGAGTGAATGACAATATCACGTTTAATAGGAGGAAGATCGTCTTCTCCAACGTATACTATTGCAACTTTATTATAGGTAGGTAGATTATATCTATTTTTATCCAAATTATTATTGCGCACAATAGACATAGTAACAGTTCTTGGAGGATAATTGATTTTTGCACATCGTTGTATTTCTTCTTTTTCTACTTCATGCATCATTTTATATGCTTAAGCATGAGGGTTAATGTCTCTTATCAAGTTATCTAAATGTTTGAATAATGTTAAATTTGTATTAAACTTATTCCGTTTAATCGTTGCCATTTCATTATCTAAAATATATAATTGTCCAGATTTACATGCTTCATCTTTATTAGGATGTAACGCGTATACATTATGGTAAATTTGTCCACATATTTTAATAACTTGTGGTCCTTTACCCAGCAATGTATCGAAATTAGCATCAAACTTGCGAATACTAAGGCATTATCGTACAACCTCTCATTTCGTCGAAAATCAATACTTTTTCCCGTTAATTCAGTTGCTAAAAACTTTAATTGTTCTGGGTAAGGAGGATTTTCTAACAATTCTATTTTACCTTTATAACAACAATTGGAGAAATCGTTGCTTTTAGTATATTTGAAAGCAAAATGTTTCAAGCATAATAAACACATGTATTTGTCATGGAACCAATGTAATCTTCAGATATGAGATTTCCATCAAAATATATATTTGCTATACAACTAATCAGTTTCGAATCAATTTTTTCAGTTAAAATTATTTCATTTTAGTTCTTTAATTTTTTTTCTACTTTGTCCTTTCTTGTTTTATCAATAACTTTGTTCAATACAATAATATGATTGTTATTATAATTATTATTATTATAATTTTCATTATACTTTTTATTGTCTTCAATTTTTAATCGTTTACACTTTATAAATAATGACTTTAATTGATAAGAATCATATTCACATTTTCGCTTTTTTCCATCTATTGGTTTACTTATTGCAGTATGATTATTAATATGTTTATTGTCATAAATTTCTATTTATTTACACCTTGTGCACGATTCTTTCAATTGGTAACAATTATTTTTTACCTGTGTTTTGTTAATAATATCGGCATTTTCTAATTTTTAATTTTTAATTTGTACCATTTTTTCATATTCATTATATTGTTCATTAAGGATTTGTCTACCTTGAAAACTATTTCTTTTATTATGTAATTTAATTAGTCTCCTTCTTTTTTAAATTGAAATATACATTCAAATCATCAAGAAATTGCTCTACATAGTTTCAAATAGTGAATTTTATTTTAATAATTGAGAAATCTGTGTAAAAATTAAATGAAAATTAGACTTTCTTTAAATGACTTCTGGCGATAAACTTTTCAATTTCCAGACATGCGGATGGAGATATATATTCAAATATACAAAATAAAGATAATTGTGGTGCAAAATTTTTCGAAGTCAAAAATAAAAAAATTAATAATCTATTATAACAATTATTTATTTAATAAAATTATACTATCACATATTTTATCTAGCAAAGTTTCAAAAAAGTATGTTCGACCTTATCGGATTATAAATCTGCTTCACAATTATGTTGCTGATATATGATCAAAGAAAAATATTAAATTTTAACTTGATTGGAACAATATTTCATCGCCAGAACTATTTTGAATTTAACAAAAATATTATAGTATTTTTTAGTTTTTCTTTATATTGATTGGGTTGTTTTTCTTTAATTTTTATATAATCTTCTGTCTTACGTAAAGCCTCATTCGCACGTATTTGTTCCAATTTATCAGTACTCATTTTTACCTTGAATTTCTTTTTTGTCATCTTAGTATTTTCTAATTTTTCTTTATATTATTCTGGTTGTTTTTCTTTAATTTTTAAAAAAGCTTCTTCCTCACGTAAAGCCTCATTCGTACGTATTTTTTCCGATTTATTAGTAATCATTTTTTCCTTGAATTTAAATTTTGTTATCTTAGTATTTTATAATTTTTCTTCATATTTTTTCGGTTGTTTTTCTTTAATTTTTATTTAAGCTTCTTTCTTACGTAAAGCCTCATTCGCACGTATTTGTTCCAATTTATCAGTACTCATTTTTTCCTTGAATTGCAATTTTGTTATCTTAGTATTTTCTAATTTCTGTTTATATTTATTTGTTTGTCCTTTTTTCATTTTCATATGAGCTTTTTTTTACGTAAAGGTTCTTGAACACGTCTTAATTCTAATTTATCATTACTTTTTTTTTCTTGCATTTTCATAGTAATGTCTTTTTTTAAATTTTCTTTATATTTATGTGATTGTTCTGTAACCATTTTCCTATAAGTTCCTGTTACAAATAAAGCTTCTTTTCCATCTATTTGTTTTAATTCTTTTTTTTCTTCATTTAATTTAATCTTAACAGTCCTAATTTTATTATCGTTATAATTTAAGTGGATATCATCGATTTCCATTATATCATTATCTAATTTTAAAAATTTTATATCTGAAATGTTATTGTCGATTCCCATCAAAATTGTTTCATGATTCGAATTTTTTTGTTTACGATACATTTCCATGATCTTTTTTTGTTCTGCCAATAAATGCATTTGTGAATTATTTTCTAATAGCTCGGCAAAATCGTAATTTAATGGTATTTGATTTAGACGTTGCTCATGACAAAAACTCCTCCTTATCATGTCCGGTGGATTATCGTAATTCATATTTGCATTATGATAATTTTGTAAAACTGGAAATATTCTTATTCGTTACGTTTCAAAAATTATTGATAAATATAATCGCATTTGAGGAACATTATATCTCAAACAACATGAACATAAATTATAAGGTATTGCAACAGCAAATGAAATCGCAAAAACCCCACAATCATAATTATATGTCTGTAATTTCGAATACTATGCTCAGTTCTGATTTGTTTGGAAATAATCTGTTTATATAAATCTTGTGCTCATCTTGTAGATATTTAAGATTTAAACTATCCTATATATAAATTACCTTATTATTATAATACATACAAATCCAGCGACCTTTTACTAAATTTTCGGAAAATAATAACTGTATGAATTCCTCATCAATCGGTACTGAATTAATATACTGTGGTCTTTGAATTAATAAAGTTGATTGCATGTTAAATGAGGTGCAACGGTTGAAAATATTATTCAATTCCAATATATGAATATAAGCTAACATGGAAGCAATTCCACTATACAATCCCTGTCCCTTAACAATCAATTTATCTCTCTCAGTCAAAACCATTATTGAAAATTGAAATTCTTTTGAGAATTTTAATTTATTTTTAATGAACTTTTTTCAAAGATATTCACAATAGAATTGCTTTTGTAATAACCAGGGTAGGAAACCGAACTGAACCGCTCCCGGAGCGGAGCAATAATTTACTTACCAAAGCACAACGGTTCCGACTGAACCGAAAATTTGAATAATAGTTTTTGGTTCGGACCAGAGCGGTTCCGAAGCGATTTTGAACCGGTTAAATCTTAAATTTCTCTCAAAAAAATATCAATAGTTATATTATCAACGATTAAGAAGTAAGATCTACTTAATTAATTATATTTGCTATCCTGCATATGATAACATATAAAATATTATATAATTACAATATTTTACTTAATAAAATTTATTCATTTATAAACATAATATTTTATACAACGCAATTCATAATTCATCATAGAAACTATGAATTTACAAAATTATAAATAAGATCACGAACGAATACGAACACCTACGATTATGAATGTACACTATCATAAGTAAAATGAGGACGATAAATAATTAATATATTTTAAACATCTCATTGCATTTAATTAACAAAATATCATTAAATAAATCTGGCGATAATTTATTTCGTAAGTAATTTAAAATGAATTTAAGAGTGGATAATAATCTTCTTACACTAACTTGCGTAACAAGCAATGCGAGAACAATTAATGATAACTCATAAAGTTCTGGATGTGTGGATTTCTTTTTTTCCCAATAGCTAAGTATATCAGTATTATAATTAATTCTATCTTCTTTTGAAAAATTGATTAAAATTTTTTTAATTTGCTTTTTCGAAATATTACTATAAAATTTTTGACGTGCATTTTTCTTCTTTTTTGACAACATTAACTCCAAACGATCAGTACTTTTGTCATTATTCTTTTCTTGTTTAATTACTGCCTTCGTAGATGTTTCACAATCCGTCTCTATTATTTGATATTTTGTAGAATCTGTGGTATTTTTTAAATCTTGGATTCTATCCCATATAATTAGAAGGTAATTAACCACAGAGCTTAACTGATCTTTCGAAAGTATAACTTGTCATCTTGGATCCAAATAAATTGCACAAAGTATTGCAGGACTATCGAACAATGTTGTTTTGCGATGTTCCAAAGCAATTAACAATTGTTTTGATAGGTCGTTCTGAAAAGTTTCAATTTCTAATTTACATGTCATCCATTCTCTTACAAAGTCTCCAACTTGAAGTTGTTCTGACTGTAAATTTTTCGTCGTGATTTTGGCTGATTTGAGAGTGTGAACAATCATTTCCAATTCGTCGTATTCGCTATTAGTGAGATTTGAAACTTTATTTGTTTTAAGCATATTTATGATTTGTGGTGGCATATTTCTAAAAATTAAAAGGCTTTTAATCATATCATATAACGACATCCAACGAGTTACAAAATCTAATTTAGGTTTTTTTAATCCAAGAGCTGACAATACACCTGACATTGTAGGGATGCAAAGTTTTTTAGCGATATTTCTGGCTTTATTTATTAATTCATTCATGTTTGCTGATTTAATCGCATCGTCAATAGTCAATTGCAGAGTGGGTGCAGCACATTTTTCTCCGAAAATATAATTATCATCTTCATGAAATTTGTATGGTAAATTTTCAATTATAGCAGATAGCCTATCTTTTTCTTCATCAATTGTAACATTTTTTTCTTCTTCATCACGATCATCATCTTCATCATAATCATCATAATCTGTTGAACTGCTTTGTACATTATTTTCATCATTCGTTAAAAAATTATTACGTAATTCATCACTGAGCAATTTACAAGTTTTCGTCATATTTCTAGCATTATCTGTAGTCACTGAGTATATCATTTTCTTTGAAACCCCAAATTTCGATAATTCTTCCAGAATTTCAGCTTTAATATTTTGAGATGTATATGCAAAATAGAATTCTTTCGTACATATATTCCGCAAAATCAGTTTTCCCGTTTTCGAATACTGAATATTTAATGTGTGTATGTGTGTATATTTAATGTGTTATGTGCGTGTGCACTTCAACATTATATGTACTTTTTTAGGCCAGTCAATTTAGCTAAAAAATGGCTGATATTTGCAAAAAAGTTTAACAGCAAACTAACTGCACAATTATGTAAAGTAGGTTTGTGGGAGTAAAATATCCAAAATAGCCCCAACAGATGTTGTCCGCTTTTGTTTAAACAATGTTTAAACATTGAAAATTGACATTTTTTTTCTTTATCTGCAAATATTTCTGGAGCTATAAAAGTTATCATATTAGTTCAATGAGATAAAATGTAGGTTTTTTGAAGACTTTTAAAATGAATTTTTAATCATTTTGATTGCATTTATAGTTTCCGAGAAAAATGCAAAACACCACGAAAAAGGGTTAAATTTTAAAAAATTCATTACTTTTTTAATTTAATGATTTAATAATTGGGCTTGTGTCAATAAATAGTTCTTATTGTGCACAATAAGCATATGCAAGCAGAATCCTGTAGGACTTATAGTTTTTCCATAATAACATTTATAAGTTATAAACAATTAATTTTCAGTAGGCCACTCTATCTCACACGATTAACTTTTTACAATGTTCAACATCGATTCTGAAAGTTTAGATATTCCTCTACAAAATGTATATTTCAGATTTTTGATTAAGTGATTAGAAAGTCCTTAAAAATTTACTTAAACATTGGATCTTTCGCTTGGGCGCATGAATTAACGTTAGTAGTGGGGGAAACTCATAACGAAAACATGCTAGGCAGACTACCCGTTGTACATTTTCCCTTCGTTATGAGTTTCCTCCACTGCTAATTCATTTTAAAGGTCTTCAAAAAACCTACATTTTATCTCATTGGACCAATCTGATAACTTTTATAGCTCCAGAAATATTTGCAGATAAAGAGAAAAAATGTCAATTTTCAATGTTTAAACATTGTTTAAACAAAAACGGACAACATCTGTTGGGGCCATTTTGGATATTTTACTCCCACAAACCTACTTTACATAATTGTGCAGTCGGTTTGCTGTTAAATTTTTTTACATGAAAAAATCTAATTTGACTGGACTATTTGAGAATCATAACAATGATACTTTTTTTCAATGAGATGATTTAAAATTAACTGAAAAGGATTTTTGGTTGAACTTGAAAATTTACAAAATTTATTTTTTGTTTACACTTAAATATTAATGCTTGCATCTTGGCGGCCAATTTCCGATATTAAATTCTTTAATTGACATTCGCTCAGGAATTTCTGACTAATAAAATCATTATTCAATTTCCTTCATGAGGAATTCGAGATAGTTCCAAGTTAGTTTTATATCTGCTTTTGTATTTTTTATTTATTGTATTTTTCAAAATGCATTCAACTGATACAGAAAGGATTACTGTACTGATCATAAGATATGGCGATAGAATAAGGTCCTACCAAAAAGTAGCAAATTTATTTGATTCTGCATATCCTGATCGTGCGTTAATTGCAAAGTTTACTATAGAAAGAACTGTTGCATGTTTTCAAACAACTGGTGGAATCAAAGATGCTTCTAGGTCTGGGAGATCTAAAACTGCGACTAATGATGAGAAAGTTTCTGATGTTTTCAAAACATCATTATCATCCTTACAAAATACGTCTAGTCCAGGAGTTATTTGAAGATGATTTTGCGTGACGCACAGACTGTGACGCACGCATTTTGTGTAATAAGATTGTAATGAGCTCGAAGTAGATTCGAGAGGATAAGTACACCTAAGTAAGCTTTGGTAGCTGTAGACTCGAACTAGCGTCGAGAGAAATGGACCCCTGCAATTTTTATGTTTCACTCAAACGGGTGTCGAGAGTGATAAACTCTGATGAGTTTGTATTGTAATGAGTGTACAGTTGTACGTTTGGTTGATCTATTAACATAAACCCAAGTTAAGGTATGATTTTTAGTATGAATCTTAACACGCGAATGATTTGATGTAAATTAAGCCAAGAAACACGTAATTCCTGTACTAAAATTAGTTCTACCATAATAAAATTTCTCAAAATTTAATCATCATCATCATCATCATTGATACTTCCACTTTTAGAAATCACATTATTATAACATTTATTTGGAATATACAATAATATTTTTTATTTTTTTATTTTTAGCCCTGAAAGAAGTGATTAACAACGTGACATTCAATTATTTTAAAATTCAAACATCAATAACGATTTTAAAATTTGTTTTAGATTATCGTATATATACCATGGATTTAACAGGAGAGCAAAAATTAATTGTAAAGGGTGTTGGAATATATAATGGTGTCGTTTCTATGTTAACAGATGAACACATTTTGTAATTAAATAATATTTTATGTTCTTGTACCATGTTTGAAGTGCAATCAACTATTTTAGTCCAAAATCCTTGTGATATATAACCTATAACAATAAATAGTGAATATATTCAATTGCTATTTTCTTGAAATTTTTAAAAATGTCTTTGGATTTGTGTGTATTACAAAAATGGTACCGTACATGATGGTTAGAATTTAAAATGTTTATTAGATAAACATAAGGTTTATATTGATCGCTTATTCTCAAATAATTCAAACGTAAGTATCACTTTTAAAGCAGTATAGTCACAAACAAATCTGTATGATTGTGGAATTTTTGCAATAGCTTTCGCAGTTTCTATCGTTTTTAATTTATTTCCTAGTAGTATACAGTTTGATATTTCTCAAATGCGTTCTCATTTATGGAGTATATATAAAACATGTAATATTATGTTTCCAATTTTACAAAATTCTTTATTTTAAAATAATGATTATAAATTTTTGATATTTTCAAGACAAAAAAAAATTTTTTAAACATTAAGAGGAGGTCACGTATCTCTGTCCTTTTCTAATCAAAGAAATGATTTTTTTACAAAAACTAATAACCTTATCAAAAAATGAAGAGAAAGCCGCATCTTGTATCAAAAAAAGCAATATTTTCTTTGATAAGAAAAAATTAATTTTATTGCTTCGTTCTCAAGAAAACCTTGAAAAACCAATTTGTCCACCCTAACCTCTACGATTTAAGTTTTTCAAGGTTTTCTTGAAAACGAAGCAATAAAATTAATTCTTTCTTATCAAAGAAAATATTGCTTTTTTTATTACGAGATGCGGCTTTCTCTTCATTTTTTGTTAAAGTTATTAGTTTCTGTAAAAAACTCAATTCTTTGATTAGAAAAGGACAGAGATACGTGACCTCCTCTTAATGTATATTGAAAAAAAATTAATTTCTATGCTTAAGAAATAGATATGATTGAAAGGAACATTCGAAAATAATTCGTTAATAATTATGAAAATAGACGACCAAGACCGTCTTACAATTTATTTGATTGTTCCAAAACCATCATGAATTTTAAAAATATTTATTTAAATGATTCATTAATTATGAATGAATCAATAAGTAAAATAAAAGCTATAGAAAATATAGTAGTTAGTTATAATCACAAACTAAAAGAAAATAATAGAGAGCTTATATTACTGGAACCAAAAATTATTTTAAAAAAATACAATATTAACACAAACGAGTCAATGACTGAGAAATAATTAGAAAAAAGAAAATGGATATTGAAAAAATAGTGAATGATAAGCGACGATGAATTAACAAAAAATCAAAAGAAAAGATTACGTAAAAAGCAAGCTTATGAGAGAAATAAAAGTGAACAATACGATAAGCTAGAAAAAAAGAAAGTTAAGGGGATGTAAAACAGACACTAAACCTGTATTCATGGATTTCGTCTATCTTTCTATTTTATTGCAAAACTCGAGAAGAAATGCTTTAGATTCTAGTATTTACCATGAAGATTGGTTGAATTTTTGAATATTTATTGGTTTCTTAGAATCTTAGGTTCTAATATTATATTATTATATGTTAAAATTTTAAGATTTTGTGTAAAAAATCTGAAATTCTGAAAAACTAATATATGAATTTATTTTAATATTTGACTGAATAATCTTCATGATACTGTTAAGTCCTGGCTTGCACCAGGACTAAATAAAAGTGGATAAATAAAAGTGTATATGTTATTTAATTATATTAATTAATTGCATAGAATATATATAAATTATGTTCATTTGAAACCAATATTTAATTGAACGAAATCGCTCTCACGATTGAATATTATTAAAGGATAAACTTGATTCTTGAAATAAAGAGTTTATTAAATAATTATATATTCTTACCTTGTAGTATTTCTCAGTAGATTGGTGCTAGGTATGGGCAGACAAATGAATAGGCACAATATGTAAATAGATCCTCGAGGTTTATTGATATCTTTTAACACTTTCGATACAATTGGTTTTTATGCGCGTATATATATTTTAATAATTGATATATGTATATTTAGTAATAGCAATTGCTTTGAAATATAGAACTTGACGGGCCGTGTAAACGTATTACCAATAAGACATCCGGGGTAATGTTCCAAATATCATTTGTTTCATTTGGTTTTTATACTTATTTTGTTTATGAGATTTATTGTCTTTTACATCAATTTTTATTTATAAATTTTCTTGAATTTTGATAATATGTTTCGTAATGTTTTTAGGATTTGTAAAATTTATTTTGAAATTTCGAAACATACGTTTCGATTCTTTTCTTATGATCTACTTAATTTCGCTTAATAATGAAATAATGCGAGTGTTCAATAATTGAGGAATTTGATTTACCAATGTTAATAAAAACGATACGTTTGTGACGTAACACCTCGGTGCTCAGGAGATTGCATATCAGAAGAATAGGCAATCAAAAAAAAAAATAAAAGATAGGTCAATTATTGAACATTTACAATATTACAATTAAAATCTAAAAAATTAATCAGGAACTGTATATGTATTTATTATTATTTTTTTTCTTTATGAGTGGCCAACAGAAAAGTACGTTTTATGACGTAACACCTTGGGGCTCAAAGATGTTGCTTATTGAAACAAAAGCAACAAAAAAAAAACCTGAAAACAGTTACTGATTAATAAATCTTAAAAATCTATTTACAATTAGCATGGATTAAAGTTTTATACAATTATTCGTGTTGTTAATTTGTAAAACATAGGTTAATGACATTGTAATAACAATTCAGCAAAGTCAACGAAGAGAAAAATGTATGCTGCTGACATGTCTAAAAAAATTTTTTTTTTTTCTTTTTACCATTAGTTTTTGTTGTTCTTTTCGGGTATTTAAGAGCTTGTTTTTATTTATTTTTTAACAATCATCATCATGTATCCAAGGAAGCAGTATACCCGAGTTTGTGTAAGTATCTCTATTATTATCTTAATATTTCGAGTTCAATATTATATTCTTATTTTTATGGATTTTTTTTTTGTGATATTTTAACTAACTTATGAAATATTAGTATTTATATTTATTATTGAATTCTTGTTATTTATATCTATCCTTTACTTTTATGTTTAGTTTGTCGATTGGCAGTTAAAACGTCTGTTTCGCTCAATGGATCAGCGTCATAACGATGCATGGTGGTTGAACGGAGAAAGTGATTTTGATGGCTGGAATTTATGCTACCTCTTCCGTTGGGAAGAACGGATTGCCATTGTCCACGGAAAACGTATGTTAATGAGGGTGATACAAGATAATTTCTGTATGTACGTCGGTGAAGATTTGGTGTCCACCGGTAAACTTGCATCAGATGATTTACCAATGGGAAGAACACCCGAATTGGTCCCGATCGATTGCCAGCCTCAAAATCCCTCCGAAGAGTCATGGGACTGAGTTCGAATATATATATATATATAAAAATTTTTTATTTGTTAATTATGGAGAACAATGGGATTAGTTTTCCTCTTTTTTTTCTGTATATTTTTTGTTATATAAAAAAAAAATAATAATGATGTAATTGTACAGTATAATTTTATAATATATCTATTTTTATCATAATCTTTTGTTTTCCTTTTTATTTTCCAACTGCTCCTTTTCATTTTTAATATTAATTATATATAATACTTAAATTCTAAAAGAAACTATTTCAATTTATAAAAAATTTTTAATACTTAATTTATTTATTTTTATTTTTTTCTCGTTTAGACTTATTTATTTTGAATAATTCAATTCCCTTCAATGCTTTTTCATTTGTTTTTTCTTTTTTTTTAACTGTCCTTATACTTTTGATAATTAAAAATTAATTTAAAATAAATTCTGCTTAAAATTAGAGTATCATTTTTTTCTTATAAATACTTTTCCTTATATAAGTCTTATTTATTTTAACTAAGTCAATTCCTTTCAATATTATTAGTATGTTTCCTTTAGAACAATATTATTTAGAATGTCTATATCACATTTTCATTTTTTTTTTTTTTTTTAAACCAGATAGATCTTTGATCATTAAAAATAAAAGAAATCAATTTTGCTTAAAGTTGGAGTATTAAACAATGTTAATATATTGTATAGGTGAATGACATGTTCGCTTGGTGTTATTCACCTCTCTCCGCGCCAAAGTTGAATCGCACGCGATTTAACAACGTAGAAACTTATTATGAAAATAAAACGCTAAACTGTCAATTATTTAATACAGTCAAGTTTTTCTTATAAATTTTATAATCTATTCTTGCATAACTAAGTTATAAGTCTAAATGAATAATTATTTATATAATTAAAACTTGTTTTAGTTTTTAGATACTTATATATGTACCTGCCTTATCGTTTATATATATAAATATACGTATATGTACATATAATAACATAAGATTGAATGACATTAAAGGGCTAATTTCGATTGTATGAAATTACAAAATTTGTATAATTAATTAATCCTAAATAATATTGAATACTAGAATCTCTTTTTTTTCTGGTGGTTTTGTGACTGAGGATTTATTTGTGGAAGTAATATATGGTGACTTCTCTGGTAGAGGTAGGAGGGTTGGTTTAGGGAGAGGATGCTGAAGAATAGGTTGTAATATATCTTGTTTTTCAATTTTTATTCCTTGTAATTCAATTTCTTCATACTTGGTTTCTCTTTTTATTTGATTATTCTTTAATGTAATCATTAAATGAGTAATAGAGCCGGAAATTGCTCCCAATAAATTAATAGACCAGCCACAAATAGTGTGTAGGGTATAGCCCCTTATAATTGTGTCCATAGTGAATTTAATAATTTGAATAATAATTAATATCATTATTATGGCTGAGCTTATAGATCCAAATGTTGTTAATTTATTTATAAATTTATTCCAAGTATTCTCTGCGATATGAGATAATGTATTTTCTGTAAGTAGATTATTTAATAGATCTACTTGTGTGTTTTGTTCTCCCTGTATTCCTCTCGCTATCGCATTAAGTAGAGCTGCTTTTTCAAAAGGAAACATGATATGTTGTTGTAATTCTTGTAAATCATCTTGTGAGTATATTCCGCTTGTTGCCAACGTTGTTATTTTTTCTGGTGTCCATGATCTCCTTGTATCTGGTTTTAAAGTTTTTACTATATTTTTTGTTGGTCTTGGTTTTGGTAGAAGGTTTATCCAATCTTCTCCGATTTTGTAATATTGCGGTATTATTGAATTACAATTTATTTCTGATCCTGTTTTCAGTAATATATGTGTTTTTGGTGTTAAAAACCATGTTTCATTTTTTGTTGATACAGGCAATTGTATGTAACATTTATTTGTATGATATAGCTGGACTTCTACTGGCGTACATTTTATTACATGCACTACTTCGCCAGCAAGTTTAGCTAAATATCCTGGTTTTTGCATGATATTAAAGGCAAATTCGTCGGGAGCTATGGATGCAAGGGATAGAGATTCACGTATAATTTTTTTTTCAAGTTCGCATTTTTCTTTTAAAATGTTAAAATATAAATCTGTGAGATCAGCCCTAAAATGTTTTTCAATATATACAAATTTTGTATTTATATATGTAAATAAATCTGAGTTTGTTACATCTTTTCTTAATGTATTATCGTCAAATAATATTTTATTATAAGCTATATCTAAAATGAATAATTTAGGGTGTTCCGTTTTTGTTAATATTCTATCGCAAATTTTTACATTATTTAAAGCGGACAAAGAAAATGTTATTGATTTTGTGTCTACAGTATATACGGGATTTTGATTAGGTGAATTAATTATAGTTGCAGGGCCTCTATATAAAGTTTCATATTGTGTTTTAAACCCTTCTTCTGTAGGGAAATTTTCCCAAAAAGTATACCCTGCTTGCGAATCAATGCAATGTTGATCCGAAAATTTACATACAGTCCCTGAATTTAATCTTAATTTATCATTTTTTAGACTTACTTGAGCATATTCTTCTAATAAAATTATTCTTATAAGACCCTGTACTAAAACGTTGTCCCAAGATCCAAAATTGTCCGTGTATGAAGCTCCTGTGCAAGTTCTATCCTTTACTGAGCCTGCAAGGTCTATTCCAACTACTTTTGTTGAATTTATTTTCAGGTCTGCTATAATATGTATATTATCATATTTGAAGATTCCTGTATCGTGAATGAATTTACATTTTCCATGACTAATTTCGTACAGATATTCTTGCAAAGCATTAGCAGTGGATCCAAAGTGACTGAACATTCCGCAATGAAAAACCGTTCTTTGAATTTCTATTTTACACTGTATAACTTTAATTTTTTTAAATTCCGCTATTTGTAATAATTCTATTGTAGAGTTGATTATTGTAATATTATCCTGTTGAAAATCACATTCTACTGTGTCTAATCGTGAATATGTAGTGATGATCGGATCCGTAGATTCGCAATTAAATCCAATAATTGCACCATTTTCTCTAACAATAGATAATAAAATAAATAAAATGAACAGCATGTCTTTTCTTTCTCTTTTTCTTTCTGAAACATAAAATAATATTAATTTTTTCGTTCATGTAAAATTAATTTATTTGCATGAACTAATTTTGAACGACCCTTAAAATCTATAGAGATATTGCTATTTTCGTGGACTTTTAATACTTCAAAAGGTCCCAGGTTTTGATTTTTTTCTAATTTACCTGGTTTTGGCTCTTTTATAAGCCATACTTTATCACCTATTTGAAATTCTACAGGTTTTATGAATCTATCGTGATATAATTTAGACTTTTCTTTTGATAGTATAAAATTTTCACGAGCTATTTTTGCAATATCTTTCATATTTATTAATAATTTAAAAGTTTGTAATTTTTCATATTTATAATAATCATTAAAAGTTTGTAATTTTTCTGATGATTTTAAAGGTTCACTAGGTGGTAATCTAGCTGGGTAGGCGAAAACTAGTTCATGTGGTGTAAATTTATGGCTTGAATGAACACTTGAATTGTGCAAGTTCAAGCCAATCATCCCATTCCGATTTTTTATCAGTAAAATTTTTTAAATATTCACATAGGGGATGATGAGCCCTTTCTAATGAACCATTAGATAGTGGATGAAAGGCAGTAGTTTCTATTTTTTTAAATTTGAATCTTTTTGAAATAGCTTTTATTAATTTGCCTGTAAAATTTGCTCCTTTATCTGTAAGTACTAGTTTTGGTGAACTAAAAATACAAATAAATTTTTTTATAAATGCGTCGGCTATAGTCTCTGCTGTTTGATCTTTCAGCGCGACAGCTATTAAAAATTTTAATAAATGGTCTTGGATAGTTAATATATATTTATTATTATTTTTAGTTATATTAAGAGGTCCTACTATATCTAATGAGATTTTATCGAATGTTTTTTCTGGAGTATCTGTTATTATCATAGGTTGTTTTGTTTTGTTTCTTTTTAATTTATTTCTCTGACATATTTCACAGTTTTTAATACGATTTTGTATATCAATTTTAAGATTCTCCTAGAAATACTTATTGTTAATCCGATTATATGTTCTATTTACTCCCAAATGACCTCCTAAACTTAAAGAATGATATAGTTCAAATATTTCATTTCTTTTTTCCTTTTCAACATATTCTGTATTATTTAAGCAAACTATAACTTTGATATTTGTATTATTAAAAGTATTGTATAATATTTCTTCAATTTCATTCCAATTTATATTTAATATTTTTATATTTTTCGATATACTAAATATAGTACAATTATTTTCAATTAATAAATCTTTTAGCGTATTCAAATTATTTATTAATTTTTCTTTTATTAATATTGATGATTCTTTTATATTTAAGTACATTATAAAAATTTTTCTCTTTTTGTAATTTATTATTTTAATTTCATTATCTTTTAAATCATTATTTATATTAATATTTTTGTGTGTAAAATATTCATCTTGAATCTCATCCAAAGATATCTTTTCATTCGTAATTAAATGTAATATATTATCTTTTCTACTTTGTATAGAATTTTTAAAATATATAATAGTATTAGATTTATTTAAATAAATATTTTCTTGTTTTTCGACTTCGTTTTCGACACTTTTAATTTCCTCGTTGGTTATTTCTTTGATTACTTTTTTTGGTCTACCGCGTTTATTTTTAATACGTGTACGTTCTTCATTTAATTTTTGTATTTTTATTTCGTTTGAGGGTATATTTGTTAATTTAATGTTCACTTCATTTTCCTTTGCTTTTTGAGCTCTAGTTATCACATTGATTTCTACCATATCTATAGGATTTCTAGATAACGCATCACTATTCACATTCATTTTTCCCTTCTTATATATTACATCAAAATTGTATTCTGATAGTTTAAGTCGCCATCTTTGAACTCTGTTGTTTATATCTGCAGATCTAAAAGATAGTAATGGCTTGTGATCTGTTCCTATTGTAAATTTATTCCCATATACGAAATTTCTAAATGTTTCTATTCCAAATAATATGCCTAATGCTTCTTTTTCATAAGTGTGATATTTTAGTTCAGGACCTTTTAATACTCTAGAAGCGTATGCTATGGGCTTACCTTTCTTAAATTCACCTTGTGATAATATAGCGCCTAAAGCATATCCTGATGCATCTGTAGTGATTATAAATGGTTTATCTAACTGTGAAAATTGCAATAAAGATGCAGAGCATAGTGTGTCTTTTAGTTTATCAAAAGCCTTTTGTTTCTCTGAATCCCAAGTAAAGTTTACGTCTTTTTGTAATAATAACGTTAAAGATTTTGTTATATTAGCAAAATCATTAATAAATTTTCTGTAATAACCTACTAAGCCCGAAAATTCTCTAATGTTTTTAACTGTCTTTGGTGTTGGAAGTAGATAAGCTATAGGCATACTGGCTCAGGTTCATTCTGGATCACCCCCTCTCTCCTCAAAGTGATCGAGAATGTAATGTGTGTATAAGCCCATAAGAGTATCCCCTTCTTCGAGTGATTTTTTGAATTTTGGTTTTTATTTACGCCCACCCTTCCCTACTCCATGTGATCGAGAATCCGACATGTGTATAAGCGCATAAGAGTAGCCCGTTCTCCGTGTGATTTTTTGAATATTCAGTATTTTGTTCACGCCCACCCTTCCCTACTCCATGTGATTTAGAATCCAATATGTGTATAAACCCATAAGAGTTACCTTTTTTTTTGTTTGATTTGTAGGTGCCCCCCATACGGTAGGGAGTCCCAAGATGTTTTTTTCTTTTGAAAGATTAATGTTTACGATTGCATGTTTTTCTTTTTTTCTTTAAGCCACCTTCTTTTGATCGATAGATATTTTTCCTTTGGTCAAGGAATATTTTTCCTTATCTTTTACAAATAAGAGTTCTCTTTTTTTTTAAACAAGATGAAAAGAGATAGCTGACCCTTATAATAAATTTTTTTCTCAAAAAAGATTTTCTTTCAAAATATAAGGACAGTATTATATCTTAAAGGTTGCATGATTCATTATTTTCATGCACCTGCGACTCAAAAAAGAGCACACAGTGTACTGCATTAAGAGAAAGGACAATCTTTTCCTTCTCTCCTAAAAGCAGGTAAATTTTTGTGCAACGTTCAAGAAAACGCATAGTGGGCAGCGCTACAAAAAAGACTCTCCATCCGCCGAAAAAACTTTATGTTTGCTAGTGACCCTTTCGCTTCCCCGCAGCGCCACTTAGTCAGCGCAATCAGTGTGCTGAAAACAGACTCTGATTACTCCGATAATCTTAATGCAAAGACTCTCCATCCACAGAAAAATTTAACGTTTGCTAGTGACCCTTTCTCTTTCGCTTCCCCGCAGCGCCACTTAGTCGGTACAGTTAATGTGCCAAAAACGGACTCTGATTGCTCCGTTAATCTTAATGCAATCAGCGCTTTACGCAACGCTGAAGGATACATGCGGTGCCTAATGTCTTTGGGTGCAGGTATACACAGAAAACCCTCGGTCTCGTCATTGTTTACCACTGCATGTTTTTTCTTTTTCATCTCTATGACAATTTCTTTAACCCACATGCTTCTGATCGATAGATATTTTCCCTTTGGTCACTTTCACATTACTTTACTATTCAAAGTCACTTTCTGCTTGTTCCGATAATCTTAATGTAATCGGCGCTTTAAGCAACGTTGAAGGATACATGCGGCGCCTAATGTCTTTGAGTGCAGGTATACACAGAAAACCCTCGGTCTCGTCATTGTTTTACCACTGCATGTTTTTTCTTTTTCATCTTTAGGACAGTTTCTTTAACCCACATGCTTCTGATCGATAGATATTTTCCCTTTGGTCACTTTCACATTACTTTACTATTTCAAGTCACTTGTTTTCATTTTCTTGGAAAGAGACCTTTTTTTTCGTTTTCGTAAAAATATGTTTTCTTTTACTGAGAAAAGAAACTTTTTTTTGGTTTTCATGTTTATAATCTTACAATCTTTTTTCTTTCAAAATTGAAACTCTTATTGTGCCCATTCCATATCCATGTATTAAGATAAAAAAAATAAGGTTATTGGTGAATTTTTTTCTTTTCAGAAAAGGTTTTCTTGACAGGTTTATATTTTTGAAAGTCACCTGTTGTCTTATTTAATCTTTTTTTGAGAAAAAAGGTCTTTTACTCTTTTCCTAAAACGATATATCGGTCATTTAATTTTGAAAACGAAGCCCTTTGCGAATGCATTCTTTTTAGATAGAAAAGAGGGCGTGGTAAATACTTGGAGGATTGTTAAAAAATTTTTCCCGCAGGTAGGTAATTTTTTTAAATTTTTTCGTATAAATACTGTGCTGCATGCAATGTTCAGTATTCAGTCTCTCAAGATTCCTAAAGCAAGATTGAAAAATTTAAGTTTCGATTTTAATCATATTTAAAAAAATAAAAAATGGCAAACGAAAAAAAAAACCAAGAAAACAAAACTACTGCGAGCCTCAAAATAATGAGGGATAGAATCCAATGGATAATGAGGAACGGGTCGTTGATCTTGTTGATGCTTGATCACGTAACATGGGCGATGAATGCAATAACATCGTGTAAGTAATATTTGATAATTTTTTTTCTTTTTTCATAATCAATAGTTTTTTTATATATTTTTTCAATAATTAATTATTTTTGTTTTCTTTTTTTAGTGCCACCGATGCCGCAGTCTGCTTCAATGCAGCAATTATATCAAGACTTCGAAAATATGGAAACTCCGAATGCAAGCCCGAAGCGCTCGAGAAAAAGATCATCGAGCTCGAGTTCGAGTTCAAGTTCGAGTTTCAGTGGAACTTCATCGAGTTGCTCTTCGTGCAGAGCAATGCCCAAGAAAGTTCCCAGAGTCAACAACGAGGATGTAAGAACTCCTCTTCGAGAGAACTCGCCGCAACCAGGGCCCTCGGGCACAAGTAAGTTAAAAAAAACAAAAAATATTTCATTAAAATATAAAAAGAAAAAAGATTAAAATATTTATTTTTTCTGTTTCAGGATCACAACTTCGGGAGAAGTCTCCGCAACCAGGACCCTCGGGTACAAGAAAGTTAAAAAAACAAAAAATATTTTATTAAAAAAGAAAGAAGATTAAAATATTTATTTTTTCTGTTTCAGGATCACAACTTCGGGGGAAGTCTCCGCAACCAGGACCCTCGGGTACAAGTAAGTTAAAAAAACAAATATTTTATTAAAAAAGAAAGAAGATTTAAATATTTATTTTTTTCTGTTTCAGGATCACAACTTCGGGAGAAGTCTCCGCGACCAGGACCCTCGGGTAAAAGTAAGTTAAAAAAAACAAAAAATATTTCATTAAAAAAAAAATAAAAAAAGGAAAAAGTTTAAAATATTAATTTTTTTTGAAAATAATAATTTTATCTAAAAAACTAATTAATTTTTTTTTCCTTTTTTCAGAGGTGAATGGCAGCGCTACTATCCAGGAGAATAGACCTCCTCCTGCAAGACAAATCTTGCAGCTTAAAAATTCAGGAAAAAAAGTTATGATGAATGAAAGGCTTCCTAAGTCTAACCAGGAGGATGAGAATGCCAGATTCCATAAATTAACGCAGGAGGATGAGGAAACAGTTTCGTCATGCAGTGGTCCCGTGATAACAGAAGATATCACATGGCTTGATTGAAAAATTGTATTGAAAAATAAATTTTATGTATATGTATTTTTTATGTAAATGTAAGAAAGAATTTTTGTAACTAACGGAAAAATATGTAATAAAAAATTTTAATTCAATAAAAAAAAAAATAATAATAGTTCATAAAATCTTAATCTCGCTTATTTCATTAGCCTTCCTGTACAATAATCTATTTTATAAAAAAATTTTTTTTTCACTTAAATAAATTATTATAATTAAAAATAGTAGTTGGTTTGGGAATATTAAAATAAATTATAATAATCATTGATAAAATTTTTATTTTTTTAAAATCACATATAATTATTTTTTCATTTTAGGAATACAATTATTTTTTCATTTTAGAAATACAATTATTATAGTATTTTAATAAGATAATAATAAAAAAATTAAAAAAATTTTATTCATTTGCAAAATATAAACACGTACATCTCATTTTTTTGTTTTGTTTAAAATAATTATCAACCTCATCTTTATCATTAATATTTAAGTAATTTCGTAGCCATGCTCGTATAGCAATCGTATTATTGACTGCACGCACGGGTCTTTTTCTTCTTATACAGAAAACGTGGTTCAAGCAGAAGTGGCGCTTATCACCTATTATTTCTTCTAATGCTGGGCAGCCAGAATCTTCAACATTTGAAATTGACCTGCGAATAAAATAAACACAATAATTAAACTATAATATAAAAGTATGAAAAAAGTATTAAAAAGTATGAAAAAAGTATTAAAAAGTATGAGAAAAGTAAAAAAAGTATAAAAAAAGTATAAAAAAGTATAAAAAAAGTATTAAAAAAATATAAAAAAGTATAAAAAAGTATGAAAAGTATTAAGAAAATGATTAATTTGAATATAAAAAATTTAAATATATTTTTACTTACACACTTGGTAAAAGAGTTTTCAACCATTGCACTTTCTGCTCTCCTTTGACAAATAATTTTTTGATTGCTTGCGAGCAGATTTGGAAAACACGTTGTAGACGATGATATGGAATATCTCTGGAATTCCATGCTATACCGTGATGGAACCTTTCCACCCACTGAGCCATGCATTTATCTTCTGTATTTAGTTCCTCCCATGTAATTGGAGATTTAAAAACATAGACTGTAGGTAAAGCTGTTTTTCTGAAATTGAGGAAACTAACTTCTTTGAAAATAAAAGAATCCTCTGATATTCTTTGAAATCCTTGAATATCACATATATAAATGCTTTCTTCTTCCGCAGACTGCATGATATAATATTTGAACAGCATATCGTAATCACGAGTTCTAGCCATCTCGTAGCGTTTGATGTTTCAGTATGAATTAATATCGGGAAATGAGAATAGAAAATTTTCAAATCGTAAGTTTATGTCAAGCAGTTCCCCTCTTACTTTTTTAAGATTGAACGATGGAAAATAGGTCAGTTTTCACTGGTTAAACTAAAAGATGATAGTAATTCCGCCTCTAACTTTTTTAAGATTGGACGATATAAAATCGCTCAATCCTCATTGGTTAAAACTAAAAAATGATTCTGATAGGTTAAAAGAGGTAAAAAATTCATCCCTACCCGTGAAAACCTCCCTTTTTTCTGAAGAACTTGCACTCCGTTTTACTATTGGTTAGTTAATTGAATTTTCTATCTCTCCTTTTGTTAACTTTACCTTTAAAAAGGACTGAAGTTTTCTGGATGAGCATACTTCGTCAGAGGAGTCGTGAGTGTACATAGTCATCGGGACTAAACTTTACTAATCGTGAAAGTTTGTGTTTGTGAAAGGTTATTTTAAATAAAAGAAAAAAAATGTCTTTAATTAATTTCTTTGAACGTCTTGTGCAACTACTCCGTGATACTTTACAAAATGTAAATGAACTGAACAATACCGATCTCCATTATTGGATAGATATGTGCAATGGTAGTTTAGAGAAATTAAATGAAAAAATTGTCAATTCCGATCTTACAAGAGGAGAAAAGCAGAGATGTCAAACTTGTGTATTACATCTTTCGGGTATTCAAGTTCAATTTGAACATCATCTTCAACGAGGAGGTGGTCTGCAATCTGAAGAAACAGAAGCTTCTGTTGAATGGCGAGATGTGCAGTCAGCTTTCGAAAACAGAATTAGAACTGGCGTAGTGGTAAATATAAATGATGTGGATATTTTAAGTTTTTTAAACGACGCCCAAGAACTCTTTAAAGTACATGTACAGTCATGCTTAGAAGAATACAGTGCTCTGAAAGTGAATTCGGATTTCACCGCAGAATTTTCCATACAGAAAAGTAGTGAAGAATTGACAGATATTAAATATTTTACAACCACAAGTACTTCAATTTTCATGTCAACGAATCTAGAAGAATTCAAAATAAATATCAAAGAATCTATTTTAATACAAATAGAAGAATTCCAGGAAAAAGATTCTGGCTGGGCTCTAAAAAGCATTATAAGTCTGAGTATAAATATGAAAAAATATTCTCCGATCAAGGGCAGCTTGTACATTCCTCTACCACCATTTATACAAAAGGAAAAAGCATGTGTCAATGTTCGTAACAATGACAATCAATGTTTCAAGTATGCTATCCTCTCAGCAATATATCCAAGTGAAACTAATACTAATAGAGTTAATCAATATAGCATGCATGAGAACTAGTTGGATTTAATAACATAGAATTTCCAGTGACACTTAAAAATGTTCCAAAATTTGAAGAACTGAATAATATTTCAATAAATGTGTACATGTTGAAGAACTTTGGACAAAAGTTTGAAGTATCACCTTGCCACATTACATCGGATAAAAAGGAAAAACATGTCAATCTACTCATTATCCAAGACTTTTACATCGATGAGTATGAAAAAGATAATCATTCCGATGATATTAGTTTACCCAAATACCACTATGTTTGGATAAAAAATATGTCTCGTCTTCTGAGATCTCAACTATCTAAGACACATGTAAAATCATTCCATTGTGAAAGATGTTTACAAGTTTTTTATAATGAAGAAAGATTGCAAGTTCATGAAAATGATTGTAAAAATTTGAATTATTGTCGAATTAATCTACCTGACTCGCAGAACAACATTCTGAAATTTAAAGATTATTATAAAAGCGAAAAAGTTCCTTTTATTATTTATGCTGATTTTGAATGTTTACTTAAGCCTACAATGAATGAGACTGCCTTCCAACTTCATCAAGCATATAGCATAGGATATTATATAGAATGTAGCTTTGATGACAGCTTATCTGCTTATAAGTCATATAGAAAAAATATCGAAGATGGACAGACTCGTGCACAATGGTTTGTTCAAGAATTAAAATCAATCAGTGAAGAAATTGATAAACTCTACAAGAATCCGAAACCATTAAAACTTACGGATTTAGAAGAATTATCTTTCCAGAGGTCAACCATTTGTCACATATGTCGAAAACTAATCCGTGATGAAGAACTCGCAGTACGAGATCACTGTCATCTCACAGGACGGTAAGATATTAATTATAGTTATATTTCAATGAAAAGAATTGACTTTATCATGCAAATTTTTTTAAAGTATCTATTTTTTACATTAGTTTCAGAGGTGCAGCGCATAATTCATGTAATTTGAATTACAAGTATTCAATATTTATTCGTGTGGTTTTTCATAACCTCAATTACGATACACACTTCATTTTGAAAGAGATAGCCACATCTTCATTGATGGGAGGACGAGTTACGCTATTCCCACATAATAAGGAAAAATATAATTCTTTTACAAAATACATAGATGGCAGTGAGTTTTAGATTCATAGATTCTTGGCGTTTTCTTTCTTCGTCATTGAAAAAACTTGCATCATACTTGGAAAATGTGCCGATATTGATAAAAGAGTTTCAAACTGATGGTTTTACAGATGAGAAAATTGATTTTCTCAAACGTAAAGGTATATTTCCATATGATTTTGTAGATGGATTGGATAAATTATTAGTTACAAAATTGCCAGAGAAAAATCAGTTTTATAACCAACTCACCGATTCTCATATTGCTGATGAAGACTATGAGCATGCTATTCAAGTTTGGAGTAAGTTCCCCTAACAACACAAAAACGTTTCAAAAACGTTTTTGAAACGTTTTCTGGTAAACTTATATACGTTTGTAAATTTCGACAAAAATACGTATTTAAAACCTTTTTAAAACGTTAAATATGTCCGCATATTTAAGATTCTCAGGAGTGATGTAACGTTTATGGAACGTTTAAGAAACGTTTTCTCGATGAAAATTTACGCAAGCTTAAATATCCAAACGTTTTCTTAACGTTTAAAAAACGTTTTATTTGGTATAATTTTTTTTCTCTAAATAATAATTTTTTAAAATGA
This sequence comes from Anastatus disparis, assembly GCA_017163975.1. Taxonomy (NCBI): domain Eukaryota; kingdom Metazoa; phylum Arthropoda; class Insecta; order Hymenoptera; family Eupelmidae; genus Anastatus; species Anastatus disparis. The sequence goes on from JAFFSR010000310.1 coordinate 4,327,004, forward strand.
TAAAATATAACGTTTAAAAAACGTTTTAGAAACGTTTGGACATATGAGCCAACGTAAGTTTTCACCGAGAAAACGTTTTCTAAACGTTTCTTAAACGTTCCATAAACGTTATATTACACTTGAGAATCTAAAATATGCGGACATATTTTACGTTTCACGAACGTTTTAATTACGTATTTTTGTCGAAATTTACAAACGTATATAAGTTTTCCAGAAAACGTTTTTAAGACGTTTTTGAAACGTTTTGTGCTGTTAGGGTTCAATATAAGGACATTAGGCGAGTATTCGGATTTATACTTAAAAACAGATGTTTTACTATTGGCGGATGTATTTGAAAGTTTTCGAGAAATATCTCTCAAAGCTTACGGTTTATGTCCACCTCACTTTTATACGTCTCCAGGCTTGACATTTTCAGCAGCGCTAAAAATGACGGAGGTAGGACTGGAGCTTCTTACAGATATAGATATGTTGATGTTCATTGAAGCAGGTATTCGAGAAGGAATAAGTCAATGCTGTAATCGCTATGCCAAGGCGAACAATCCATATATGGGCTCTTCGTATGATGAAAAACAGAAAATGAAAACACTTATGTACTTTGATATTAATAATCTTTATGGATGGGCAATGGTTCAATATTTGCCATTTGGAAAATTCAAATGGGAAGAATATGAGACGAATTCAAACTTTTACAACGCACCGTCAGATTCAGTTATTGGATATATTGCTGAAGTAGATTTGGAGTATCCTGAGGAAATACACGATGCACATCGAGATTTTCCATTCTGCGCAGAGTATAGTGCGCCACATGGCTCGAAACAGAAGAAACTTCTCACTACTTTGAAGAACAAGAAGAGATATGTTATTTACTATCGAACACTCAGACAAGTGTTGGAAAATGGACTTCGACTGAAAAAAGTGCATAGAATTTTAAGTTTTGAGCAAAAGGCATGGCTTAAACCTTATGTGGAATTGAATACTCAGAAAAGAATGCAGGCTAAGAACAAATTTGAAAAACTTTTTTATAAAATGTTAATCAATGCTGTCTATGGAAAGTGCATTGAGCGAGAGCGGTCTCGAGTTGATGTCCGATTAGTAAATAAATTTACTGGTAGATATGGAGCAGAAGCACGCATAGCTCTACCGAATTTTCACAGCTGTGCTATTTTTGATGAGAATTTAGTTGCCATTCAAATGAAGAGAACGAGCATCACAATCAAGAAACCAATTTATGTTGGATTTTGCATTTTAGAATTATCAAAAACATTAGTTTATGATTTTCATTATTCGTATATGAAAAAGCGAGTTGGAGACAAATGCAAACTTTTGTATACTGACACTGATAGTCTCATATACGAAGTTGAGGATGTTGACATGTACAAAATAATGAAAGAGGACATACATAAATTTGATACTTCCGATTATGAAGAAAATAATCCGTTCGAAATTCCTCGAGTTAATAAGAAAGTTCCAGGTTTGATGAAAGACGAATGTAATGGTAAGATAATGACAGAATTTATAGGATTACGAAGCAAAATGTATAGTATTTCAATCGATGGGGAGAAGTTATAAAAAAAAGCCAGAGGTATAAAGTCCAGTGTTGATAAAAAATCAATTACTTTTGAGGATTACCGAAGCTGTCTTCAGGATCTCACTATTATATACCGTGAACAGTGCAATATCCGTTCAAAATTGCATACTGTGCATACTGAAAAACAGAGAAAAATGGCTCTAAGTCCTCACGATGATAAGAGATATTTATTGCCTGATAGTACAGATACTTTACCTTGGGGACATTATAAAATTAAAGAAATACAGATGGCGCAAGCTGCACTTGAAGTAGAGAGGGAATATGCAAGAAAAATGTCTGCTGAAAAAAAAGAAAAAGAGCGAGAGGTAGAAATGAGGAGGGGAGATACACGAGTGGAAATTGATGCTACAGAGAATGAAAGAGAGAGGGAAATCGAGAGGAGGGATGAAGCAACCAATGAAAATAGTGCAGAGCGAGTGGGGATGTCACTTTATGAAGGCGAGCAAATTATCATTGAGTATGATGTGTTAGAGGAGTTCATGAATGACTGGCATCCATCAATGGAGGGGGCAAGTTCCCAGGAAGGAGAAAAAAAGGATATATTACGAGTAGCAATGGGAAGGACAGACACCGAAGTGGGGAATGGGCTATATCAACCAACGGACCACAATGAGGAGCGCATTTAAGTAATCGAAGAGCTTGAGGACGATCAACCTTGCACAAAGAAATCTAAAATCGATTAACTTTTTAAGTAAGTTACAATTTATTTTTTTACCAAAAAACATTATTTTTTTTCATCAAAATATTTCTCTAACAGAAATTTTTAATTTTTTTTTACTTTTTCTTGTTTTTAGAATGGATTTATCTGCATTAAACAAGATTGCTGGAAGCGACTTCCTGCCAAGGAAGAAAGTCACAGACTTAGAAAAAGACCAGCAGTACATGGTGACTGCACTGAAACAAGTCAAGACAAGATTTGAAACCAAGGTCGTAGCAGATTTCGACCAAAGCTTCCAAGTCTTCTTACCAGAGAAGATTTCATCTGCAATCTTAAAAGATGAAGAATTTTTCTACAATCTCTGTGATAATGCAAATAAACTGCGTTTGATTGCAATATACCTAGGAGGATCTTCTTTTAAATTCGATCGGGCTTAAAATAAATAAAAATATACTCGTCAAATTATTTTTTAAACTATTTATTGTAAATTGTACATAATAAGAATACATGAATAAATGAAAATTATTAAACATTATATAATTGTTTTTATTTATCACCACCACTTATAATTATTATATTTATATTGAATCATAAAAAGAAAATTTTCAATAATAAAAATATTTTATATATAACTTAAATTAATGAACATAATAAAATTAAATTTTTCTTCTTTTTCATTTATTACACTCAAATACGTTGTAAAATACATCTTAGCTTATTCAAATCTCATTTTCATCTATCCAACTATTATGCTTGCTATTTAGACCTAACCACTTAACATATACACGTTTACCACTTTTCTTTAAAACTTTTTCTACCAAATAAATTTCTGGATACATAGTCTTTTGAATTTCAGTTTCATAAAAGCCGCCGGAGACTGGTTCATCATAATAATCTTTGACGTGGTAAGTTATGGGATTGGTTTTTACAACTCTTGTTATTGTGAAAATTTCAGTTGACCAATTTGGTGTATAACCTTTTTCAAAAACTTGTTTTATCTTTCTTATTCGCACTTTATCTCCTACTTTTAATTTTGGTTTTTTACAGGTCTTTTTTCAGTTGGGTAATTTTTCTTGAATTCATTTTCATTTATCTTCGTAACGTTTTCAGGCTCGATTCTTATTGTCCGATGTTTTCTTGAATTGTATGCTTTCACTAACTCAGGCAGAATATCCAACCATTTATAACTTCCTTGTTTGCTGCATTCTAACCACATTGCAGTTTTTAAAGTTCTATTAAAGCGTTCACATATGCTTTGCGACGATGCTATTTCAAGCATCACGCTTAAACCGAGTTCCACGCTCAACCGCTACGAGGCGTTACTCCCGCAATGGGAATAGCGCGCTCCAGAGCATATAAGTCGGCAAGACGGCCGGCTAAAATGGACTCTCTCCCCTCTCCCTATGTAGAGAAGTTATGCTTTACATAGTGAGAGCTCTTCTACGTGTTTCAATGTGTATAAGGGGGATTCCTATACACATTGCAGACCGTTCTTACCTGGGCTTAGCTTGACTAAGTTTTCCATCTATTCCCAGCAACTATGTATAAGGGGGTTCCCTATTCATAGTTTCTTATCTCTTACCTCCACCTTTTCGGTCGAGGTAGTTCCTCCGCCAGTCGATGGAGTTTCCGCGACTAGCTCATCCTCTCCTTGTCTACCCTGAGGCTTGGAGGTAGCATTATCATGTCTTCCTGCGACACGGACCTACTTCCAGCCTATACCGGGTGTCATCGAGACACTGCTCGTATTATCTGCCGCCGGTAAAGTAGATTCCGACCGTAACCGCCGTCGATAATATCGTAGCCTGTATATAGTTTATTATCTTTCCTTTATTAATAATAAGATTGTTAAAAACCGCGTCACCGGTAAAAATAAATACCGACCGCCAGAAAGAAATCAATTAAATCTCGTAACCTGTAAATAGTCTACCTTTCTTTTACCATTAGTTTGTAACCGATACCGTTTGGAATTTATTATTAAATATAATCTTTGTTAAGCCACGTCGCCAGCAAAAATAATACCGACCGCTCAAACATATAATTTAACCTTAGTTCATTCATATTTTTGCGTGCCGCCGTTTCCGGCCAATTTTCCGAGATTATCATTTGGTTAAGTAACCTTGTATTAGTTTGAAGTTCAAATCAATAAATGCAAAGAATATTTATTGTGAAAAATATAAAATGCACGACTCATACTCATTTACCGGTTCCGCTAAACCTATCCTGTAAATCCGCCCCGTCATTATCACTGTAATTTTAAGCTTGCTTATTTCGTTTGTTTACTTAATATTTAAACGTAATAGTAAATTCCTTTTTAATTACAATTAAACTTTCACGCATTTCTTTTATTTTATTATTATTAAATTCAGTAAAATTAATTTAGTTTATAAGTTTTGAACTTTGGCTTATTCGAACCACCGACCGACCATCATCCAGCATCAACCCTCAGGTAAAAAGTAAAAGTCTGATGCCGCCGACGTCAACGAGTTGTCTACGGCAACCGTCCGAAAAGCCAAACGTTACAGCTTGCATGAAGATTACTATGTAAAGAGTAGTGATTTATCATGTACTTTTTCATAAGATTCTGAAAGTTTGAATTGTAGAATTCTTTTCCTTGGTCAGTTTGTAAATTCGATGGCACCCGTTCTTGTTTTAATATTGACTTCATAGCTAGAGTAACATCATTGCCACTCTTCGATTTGACTGGTACAGCCCATGCATACTTTGAAAATATATCTATGACAGTTAGTAAGTAGCGAAAACCTTTGTTTTCCTTAAAATATGGTATCATTTCTACAAGGTCAGCTTGCCAAGTCTCATCTAATCCGCGTATGTCATATTTTCTTCGCTCGTACCTTCGACGTGCTGCCTTGTGTAGCTCTCCAACTACTCTTTGACGTTCCATCTTAAACTTCAGCTTTAGCAATATCCGATTGTCTATTCATTTCTTTAATTATATATTCAATACTTGCAAAATTTCGTTAAGTCATATCATAAACATAAGTTAATTTTTCGTCTATTTCTGCTTTATATATTTCAACTTTGTTCTCATATTCTTGTATAGCTTTAGCAACTTCTATAATTTTGAAAGATAAGTAATCAACTTCTTTCTGTAGGATATTATTTAGCGAATTTAAACTAATAGCATCATTTGGATCATTAGCCTCTCCAATATTGCAAAGCCGCTTATTTTCTAAATCAAAATCACCATCTGATGTAACATTGAATCCAATACCTCGAGGACCACGACTCACTTGCGAGCCCTCAAGTTTTCTTCTAAACACATTAAGACTCATGTTACTACTATTGATTTGAAAATTGTGTACGTCAATATATATGCCCAGCTTCACGTAGTTCCTCTATGATTGATTGGATTTTATTGTTGTGATTATTATTTCCAGCAGATCGTTCGGCTATTGATAATCGCAGTCTTTCGACAAACTCATTCGGATCATCCCAGTAGACTAGATCTATGAAAGTATTCTTTTTTGCTATTTTATATTTAGGTATGAGACCCCCTCCGCTAGTAGACATTCTACTACGATCACTGCGGAACATTGGTGCTATGATTTTTGAATATTTTCTACTCTTCGAAGAGCGTATATTCTCACTTTTGCTATGTCTTTTTCTATGGGCATTTGTTGCTTCCAGGACAATGCGATAGTTCTTGCGATCTGTTGTACTTAGAAGATTATCATCTGGTTCTTTTTTGAAAAGCAATTCCATTAGACCACTGCTTTTAGGAAAACTTAAATCTTTCACTTTTATCATTTTATCATCAAATTGAATTTGTGAATCACCCATCATGTATACCCCACTGACTTTTCTCACTCCGTATATGTAATCGATTTTGCTGCGGCTTCCATTTAGCATTGATAAAAAGTCTGTCGGTTCAGTTTCTTTATGCGCAGATACAAATGGTGAATATATAGATTTGAATGATGAATTTGCAGAATTGAATGATGAATTCATCATTGTGCTATTTATCGGAGAAAAATCATCGCCATTAGAAGCATCATTATCAAACGCCGAACTCGAGTTATTAATATCATTTACAATATAACTTGATTCATCAAATCTCAATCTTTTTTTGCCGATTTTCTATTACTGTCTATGGTCAAAATGTGATTAGAACGTGACACACTTTCAGTTGTCGAATCGACAAGCTTTTCAAGTGGTGTAATAACTGGTTTTAAAGTATCACCAATAACCTTTTCAAAATCATCTCTCTCTTTTTTTAACAAAGAGTATTTTTTTTTAATAGCCTCGCGTGCTCGTAAGAGCTCGCTAAGAACATTTTTTTCTCTCTCAAAGTCAGGCATGCTGACAAGATGCTGTCTACAATCAAACTGCAAAGATTAAGATTTATACTTCCTTTTTAATGGCAAAACAGTCAAATCCTTTTCTATATCTAACATCATTCATTGCTCTATCTTTGTCAATAACAACAAATCCATACTTGTCATTCTTCCAGCATTCTGTACAAAGATTTCGAAATTCATTTAAAGTCAAGTCAGTATTCACATGGTCTTCATAGATATGTTTAAGATTCACATTATCTTGACGATAAATTACCATCAAATTAATATTGTCCCTGATAAGATGTTTCGGTATATGAGCATATGACTGACATAGATAAAAGCTATCTACACTTTTGTGTCTCCCCATACAGAAAAAAGCTCTGACGTTATCCTGCTTCTCACAAGCCACATCATCAAAAATCATAATTAAATTAGGTAGGGCTTCATCTGGAGACACTACAGATGCATGTTCACTGAACGGTAGATATGATATACCTTCAATTGGTTCTAAAACTTTTTGAAGGAATTGGTATATTGGTTGATTTGAAGATTTAGAGTATACATACTAATTTTCAAATCTAAGACCATTAGGGTGTGTAATTAGAGCTAATAAACTATTAGTTTTTCCACAGTTCGATGGGCCACAGAATACTGCTCGTATATTATCTGGAAGTAACTCTCCGTGTCGCTTTTTTCTTTTCGTTTTCTCAAAATCAAAGTTGGCGACGGGAAGTTTGACGTTCTGCTCAGTAAAATCCATGTTTACGTAACAAAGTCAAATCTGAGATTGACCTTTTCTAAATATAAACGCTTGTTTTATATTTTGATCATCAGTTGTGAATCAGCACTCAAAGAGAGATGCTCGTACACATATCACAGAAGCACCCTAAGGGTAAAGGGTTACTTGATAAAGTAATCAATAACCTACCTATTGAAATGCATATTTCTGGATATCAATATTGTGGTCCCGGAACAAAACTGAAAAAGCGTCTAAAAAGAGGTAATAAAGGTATCAATCCACTTGATCAAGTATGCAAAGAACATGACATATCTTATTCTGATAAAAATGCTGATCGAAAAGTAGCTGACATGAAGCTCGCTGATAAAGCTTGGCAGCATGTTAGAGCCAAAGATGCTAGTCTTAGCGAAAAAGCAACTGCTTTTGTTGTTGCAAATGCTATGAAATTAAAAGGAAAGACAGGAATGGGTGTAAAATTGAGTAAATTAGTAACTGCAAGTAAAAAATCATTAAAACCAAGTAAACATTCTCGCAAAGTTATTCAGTCGGCTTTAAAAGGTGCACGTGAAGCTCTCAAGATCGTTGGCGGTAAGAAAAAAATTATCATTCCACGTATTCTACGTGTTTTATCAAGAATAGGTGGCGCTCTGCCTTTTCTCATACCATTGTTCGCAGCACTAAGTGCAACTGGTGCTCTGCCTGGAGGAGCTGCTGGAATAGCTAAAGCAGTAAATGAGGCTAAAGCTGCACAGAAAAATTATGAAGAAAGTAAGAGACATAATAAAACTATGAAGGCTATTGCTCTACGAAAAGGTCTCTATCTTAAACCATATAAAACTGGAATGGGATTATTTATGAAACCTCATATCGGTAATGGTCAAGTTAAAAAAAAAAAACTTCGATTCAACTTTGCCAAATCATGCACTGACTGACTATGATCTTATAAAGTATGCTCGTATGATGCAAATCCCATATTTTCGAGGTATTTTCATGAGAAATAATCTACCTTCTGATGGCCCATGGCATAACGAATCTGCTATAGTTAACTTAGATGATTTTGAAAACAAAAGCACTCACTGGGTATGTTATCGAAAACGAGGTTCTGAAGTGATTTATTTTGATAGTTTTGGTGATCTTAAACCCCCTATAGATCTCATGTTATATTTAAACGTGAAAGAAGTGAAATACAACTATAAAAGATATCAAAATTTTGACTCATTTATTTGTGAACATCTTTGTCTTCAATTTTTGTGTGGAAGACTATAAAAGAAGAGTTTTCAGACAAGCAGGATCATTCTTTTTCAAACAGTCATGGAAGATAGTTTCACTTTGAGTCTTTCAGGCAAATCTTCTATCTTAGAAACGCAATATTTTCCTTCAATAGAACTACCACAGCATAAGAATTTTGTTTTGGGTTTAGTTGAACTTTTAACATTCAACTCGATTTTCAATGTTGACGATTCGAATAATAAACTTTATATAAACGGAGAGAAGATTATTACTATTCCTACTGGCAGTTATGAAACTGATGCTATTAATCAATTTTTGCAAAAAGATTTGAAATCTAAAGACATCGAGTTTTCCTTGAAAGCTAACGACAATACTCTCAGAAGTGAAATTTATTGCAGCCATCAGATAGATCTTAGACCTCGCGATTCAATAGGCAGTCTTCTCGGTTTCACTCGTCGCGTTCTTCATGAAGACATTCATCACAGCTCTGATTTACCTGTGAAGATATTGAAAATAAACGCACTCAGAGTAGAGTGTAATATTACTATAGGTGCTTGCATCAACGACAAAAAAGTTCACACGATCCATGAGTTTTTCCCAAAAGTTCCTCCAGGATATAAAATCATAGAAGTTCCATCGCATGTCATATATTTACCACTACATATTAAGAGTATAGATCATCTTCAAATCTGAATCGTTGATCAAGACGGAAATTTAGTGAATTTCCGAGGAGAGGAAATTACTGTTAGACTTCACATAAAATCTGTATAATGGGAATCGTTTATAATTCAAGTGTGCATATAAGTCAGCCATCATATCAACCCACCATCAGTCGCCCAAAGGTACTCAAACCGTTAACACGGAAGAGTATCCAGTTTCTCAAAAGCATAGGTCTCAAAGTACGTAAAAAAAGATAAATTGTATCATTCTTTGCTGCTTTCAGAAAAATGGACGAAATTCTAAGCATTCAATCAGGTGTCGCATTCGATGAGTCTATTGCTCATTATGAGGTTCACGCACATCAACTATACTCCACATTAAGTTTCAATAACAGTGATGAAATCCGTATTTCTATTCAGCATCAAGATTTATGCCTCTTACCATCATGTAGTTACATCCATGTATGTGGAAAATTACAAAAACCGGATGGACAAGCACTAACTAAAACTAATTTTGTTAACAATGGCATTGGTCATCGGTTTGATGAAATTCGATATGAACTTAATGCTGTAGAGGTAGATAAAAGTAAAAATGTTGGTCTGAGTCGTCTCATGAAGGGATGCACTTCATTTAATCCAAATCAGACTTTGACATTAAAAAATGCAGGCTGGCTTGGTGTTGAAGAAGCAAACAAAACAATTGTAGATGATCATGGAAATTTTGACGTTTCTATCCCTCTTAGTATGATTTTAGGCTTCGCAGAAGATTACAAGAAAATTGTTGTTAATATGAAGCACGAACTCATTCTCACAAGATCAAGAAATGACCTGAATGCTATAATACAGGAAGGTACTGTAGCCAACAATGCAACCACATATGAACCTTATCAAATAAAAATATCAAAGATAGAGTGGTTTATGCCATATGTTATTGCATCAGATAAACAAAAAATCCAGCTGTTAAATTTCATTGGCAAAGATAATCCTATTTCTATGAGTTTTCGTTCATGGGAGTTGTTTGAATATCCTCTTCTTCCAACAACAAATAAACACGTCTGGACGGTAAAAACTTCAAATCAATTGGAGAAACCACGTTTCGTGATTCTTGGATTACAATCGGGAAAAAAAGGTTCAAGATCTAAAAATGCCAGTCGCTTTGACCATTGTAATATTAGTAATGTGAGACTTTTCTTGAATTCGCAATATTATCCGTACAGCAATCTCAATCTTGACATGTCTAAGAATCAATTTGCTATTCTCTATGATATGTATGCTAATTTTCAGAAAAGCCATTACGGAAGAGATTCACAGCCATTGTTGACAAAGTCTCAGTTTATCAACTTTGAACCACTCATAGTTATCGACTGCTCACGACAAAACGAATCTCTAAAGAGCGCTCCTGTCGATGTATGTCTAGAATTTGAGTCTAAAACTGACTTTCCAGCTAATACTTCAGCTTATTGCATGATCTTACACGATCGCACCGTTCAGTATAATCCTATTAGTGGAGATGTTCGGAAGCTTATCTGAATTATCTTCACTTTACGTAAAAAAATTTATATTTCAAAATGGAATATGCGGTAGACATGATTGGTTTTAAGCAAATGGGTGGTGAATATGTTCTAAAGGAAATAGCAATTATTCCTCTCAACGACAGTGGTGATTCCATTGTTCATCTGTTCAAAAAACCTTTTTCATGGAAAAGGCTCTCTGACGAATTACAAGAAGAAAACATTCGCCTCAAACATAATCACGGAATAGCTTGGAATACTGATGGGCTTGACTACTCTCAAATTGCAAACTTACTTCATGAATATTTACATGATGCTACTAAAATTTTTGTTCTGAATGAATTCAAACGTAAATGGCTGTTACGATTCATTTCCTGCTTATAATATCAATCAATACGGCTATCCATCAAAACCATCTTTCAAGTGTGTTACCATATGCACAAACCATAATCCAATTTATAAAACTGTCTGTGCGCTACACAATGTCAAACTCATGAAATTATTCTATCTCTTACAAAATTATTTGTAAGAAAAAAAGACAAAAAAAAAGAAAAAAAAATAGTAGAAAACGCTATAGGCATTCTGGATCACGTTCGGATTCTAGATCACCGAGGTGATCTACAAAGCGTACGGATTCTGGATCACTTTGAGGAGAGAGGGGGTGATCCAGAATAAACCTGATCTGGTATGCCTATAGCTTATCTACTGTTGGAAATAATTTTACTAAATCAATTTTTTTTGGATCTGCTTTGATACCCTCTTTACTTATAATATGACCTAAAAATGTTACTTCATTTTTCATAAAATCGCATTTTCTTTGTTCTAGTTTTAATCCGGCTTCCCTTAATTTTGTAACTACTAGATTAAATTCAATATTATGTTCTTCTTCTGATTTTGCAGCTATAATTATGTCATCTATATAAACATGACATATTTTATTATTTATTAGTTCACCAAGAGCTGCATTTGCTACCTTCATAAATGTTCGTGGTGAGTTAGTTAAGCCAAAAGGTAATACTGTAGATTCAAATCTACCTAAAGGATGTACACTAAAAGCTGTTTTATGTATGTCTGATTCTTTCATTGGTACCCAATGAAAAGCTGAAACCATGTCTACGGTAGTAAAATATTTATTTTCTCCTAAATCATCAAAAATTTCAGTTATAGATGGTATTAAGAGGCGGTCGGAACCAAATCAGTGACTTAGTTCGGTGCTTGTAATAAATGCTTATAATAATTTATTCATTTATTAATATGGTAAAAATATAGTCATTTCCTCTAGTCATGTATATAAAGAATAATTTAAAATAGTTAAAGCCACAAAAATATACAGAATATTGTTATAAAGCGAAAAATGCTGACTTGATATATACCGCAAGTCACTCGCCATTTTTCTTTTCCATCAGGACCTGGTTTCTTCTTAACTACAAATGCTGGAGCGTTATATGCGCTTTTAGATGGCCTTATTAGATTATTATCAATTAATTTTTGAGTTTCTGTAATAGCGATTTCTCTTGATTTATGTGGCAATGGGAATTGTTTAACATACACTGGTCTGTTATCTGTTAAATTTATCTCGTGTTGTTCTAAATTGCATTTTCCAGTATTTTCTCCTTCTAATCAAAATATGTCATTTAATTAAATTTTTTATATTTTATTCCTTCTCTTCACTTAAATGATTTAAACTTATTTTACTTAATAATTCCTTTTTACGATCATTTTTTTCTTCACTAATATAATTTACATTTTTATGCATTAAATTTTCTTGTAATTTATGAAATTCTTCTTCATGATTATCTAATATAAAATTTGTTAAATATCTTTTTCCATAAAATATGTAAGAAATTGTTTGTCTTTATTATTAATGTTAAAATTTGTGTTTTCTTCAAGTTTTAGTAGAAATTTTTCATATTCTATATTCTTATTATTTTTACATTCATCTTTTTCTAAAACACAGTTGATTTCTTTCATAAAATTTTCAATATTTTCATTCTCATTCTGTAGAAATTGTGTAATCGAAAATATGTGATTATTGTCTTGCATTAGCATGATATAATGAAAAACGTTATTAACTGCTGTGTCCTTAATTTCGATGTTTTCTGTACATAAATTTATCAATGAATTTTTATCGTTTTTATAATCTGTTTGAATAAAGTATTTTTTACCATTTATTTCTAAATATTCCTTGTCTAATCTCAACTTATTTTTTCTCAATACATCTATTCCTAAAATACCATCGTAAGGTATTGAAAATTTTTCAGATGCTACGTGGAAATTTGTATACGAATTATTAATAGGAAAAGGGATTAAACCACATGTTTTAACCGGAATATCAGTAATTCCTGACAAATATATTTTAATATTATTATTAATAGAATTTTGTGGTACTAAATTTTCTTTTATGATGTTAAGTTGGGCACCTGTATCTATTAATAATTTGCATAAATCATTTGTATACGGATTTCGTATCTCGATGAATTGTAATGTCTCACCTAGTTTAAATATATAAATTGATATATTATTATTATCATTAATGTTTTAAATTGTATAATTTTTTTCAATTCATTATTCGTTATATTTTTTTCATTATGTAGTTTTACTGTAGTTGAATCATTCTTTATTTCTGATTTAAATTCCATTGCATTATGTAATGTTTCTTTTTGTTCAATAATTTTAACGTACTCATTATTAGTATGATTTTCATTAAACTCATCACATACTTCAAAATCAAAATTCATTTCGTGTGTTCTTGCGAAAAATTGAATATCAACATAATTTTGGAGCGACTTTTGTTGCGAAACTCGTCTTGTGCGCTCTTTCCAAGTCGAGTTTATGCGTTTCCCTGTATATGAGCTGATGTGTTTAATTTAACTTGACATTCTTCCTCTGTGTGATTCATGCTTTTGCAAAATGTGCAAAATTTACTTAGCTTGCTTTCTATGTTCTTTAATGTAAAGCATGAATCAATTGAATGTCCTAATTTTTAACAATATGGGCATTGTAAATTTTGATTTTCGTTTTGAGGTTTTTTGTATTGTATTCTCCTACATTCCTCTATGTTATGCCCTCTATTTTTGCAATATTTACAAAATTTCATTTGAATTCGTTGTGCATATGAATTATTATTTCTGTTATTTCTGACAAACATTTTATTCTGATTAAAATTATTTTGACCGATGTTATTATTTTTGCATTCTTTACCTGAGTGACCCCATTTGTCACATAATTGACATCGTATTTGATTATCTGGTTTAGCCTGATTTAAAAATATCTTAAATTTTTCACAATCAATAGTATTGTGTTCACTGTTACACAGATTGCATATTTGCGTAGGTGTATTACTTTTTTCTGTAATTTGATTACACAAGTTGGTATTATGTCCGTTCTTATTGCATTTCAAGCATAATTCATATTTTTGTATGATTGGACAGTGGCCTATTTGATGATTATTTTCCTGGCAATATTGATAATAATATTCATTGTCTTCTAAATATTTACACATGCTTCTTAAATGACCTACTTGATTACAAAACTTGCATATTAATATAATTTTATCTTTTGCATTTGTGCATTTAAATGATGGATGAGTTGGCTGTTTGCAATATATGCAGCCTGCATTGTTGCAACATAATGCCTCATGATCTATGTCTTTACATATTTGACAACATTGAATTTTTTTAGGTTTATCTTCAAAAATTTCACTATACATGATTTTCTGTCTAGACGAATTTGTCTTTATCCTAATATCCTTCTGTTTCTCCTGTTGTTTTTCAATTTCTATTGCTTTAATGGTTGCACTTGAATAATCTGCTACCTCTCCTAATTCAAATCTGATTTCATTTTTTAATCCTTGTTTAAAATATTTTAATGTATCCTTAGCTAAATCATTTGTAAAACGTTGATAAGCATCTTCTGCTATACCCGCTTCATTTTGTTTATCTTTAATTTTTAATGTTAACTTTGTTATTCTCTCTACATATTCAACCACTGATTCATTTTCCCCTTGTTATATTTGTTCCAATTGTGCATATAATTAATGTAAATTATCAATTTCAGGATATAGTTTTTTTATTGTTTTGGTAAAATCTGCAATACTTTCAATGTTACTACCTTTTATTACTACGTTATTAACAATTCTTTGACACTGACTAACTATTCTTATATAAAAGTAAAGAATTTTGCCGATCTATGTTTTGAAACTTGATATTAACTCACTGTTGTTATACCTATACGAGAGCGTACGGTAAAAAAAGAGAAATTTTGCTGAGCTTGTATTTTCAAAGTTCAATACACTTGTAATGTTTTGATGACAATTGTTTATGCCATTTGTTTACTTTATTTTGATATCTTTAAATTTACTTTATATCCTTTTCATAAAAATTTATATGTTTTTAGTATTATTTAATATAACTTTTTACTGTTTAGTCAACTTTCCTTTTTATTTCTTTTATTAATCGTGAACTTGAAACTTATTTCACTTTTAAAATTAAATTATTATGCAAAAATTATTGATATCTGTTGTAATTTCTCAATGCACTAAATGATATTATTTGAAATCAGTTTATAAAAGAATTTGTAATTTTTACTTGATTTCTTATTTATAATTATTCTTGCTAAAATATAGATTTATTTATTGATTTGATGATTTTACATTTATTTTTATTAACAATTTTTTTATGTAAATTGTATTATATGATTTTAAATCGCGCAATTTCGCGTATATAAAAATTATTTCAATTACGCACCATGCGTATAATATATTAATTTTATTTTTTTACACTATTCGTATTTAATGATACACTTCGCGTTTAATATTTTATTTTTAATGACGCTATTCGTATTTGATAATACACTTCGCGTTTGATATTTTTATTTTCGATGGCGCTATTCGTATTTGATATTACACTTCGCGTATAATATTTTTATTTTCAATGACGCTATTTGCTTTTAATAATGCACTTTGCGTTTAATTTTATGTATATTTATTTGATTTGTGCCTTTAATATATAATATTTTATTTGACGCATTAGGCGTTTAATTAAAACACTTTTGAACACTGTATTATAAGCCCTTTGAATATATTTTTATGTACTTTATATATAAATAGGTAAAGAATTAAAAATTTTCTCTGATTATCCTTTAATACATCTAATACGATCCTTCAATTAAAAAGTTTGTACCGGAACCAAAATGTTAAGTCCTGGCTTGCACCAAGACTAAATAAAAGTGGATAAATAAAAGTGTTTATGTTATTTAATTATATTAATTAATTGCATAGAATATATATAAATTATGTTCATTTGAAATATTGAATTTATTTATAAAATGTATGTCATAAAGATAAAGAAGTATAAATCTAGTGGTGGAAAAACTCCACCAATATTTAATTAAAAGAAATCGCTCTTACGATTGAATATTATTTAAGGATAAACTTGATTCTTGAAATAAAGAGCTTATTAAATAATTATATATTCTTACCTTGTAGTATTTCTCAGTAGATTGGTGCTAGGTATGGGCAGACAAATGAATAGGCACAATATGTAAATAGATCCTCGAGGTTTATTGATATCTTTTAACACTTTTGATACAATTGATTTTTATGCGCGTATATATATTTTAATAATTGATATATGTATATTTAGTATACATTTGTAACAAGACATACTACAAGCTGATGTGTTTCTTTTCTCAAATATTGCAATAAAATAACAAGATCGGTCAATTTTTAGGAATACAGCTGTAGTATCCATTTTACATCTCCTTAAAAGTAAACAACAAAAAATAGAAAAAATCCAAAAAACGAACATAGATGTAATTGAAGTAAACTGGAAAAAAGAAGCATTTCGTAAAGAAGAAGCTCATAACAAAATTGTTGATAAGCGTAAGGAAAAAAAGAAAATATTAAAGATAATAAATCGAAAAAAAGAAAAAAAAATTATGATGAATTAAAAACTGCACGTAAAAGCAAGCATTGCGAAAAAGAGAAGCTTATAAGAAAAGTGAAGTTGTTGATAAACGTAAAATAGAAGAGATAATATTGAAGATAAAGTAGCTCACCACAGCGGCCTTTGGGCCACAGTAGCTCGCACCGCGGTCCTTTCAGATCTCCGCTTATCTCAGGTCTAAAATGCCCTAAGACCTTGCATCGCTTCGCGATGCAAGACATGCAAAAAGCTTTGCTTCTTGTATATAACGCACGACCGAAAACTCAATTTTCCCTCCCATTTTCACTTCCAATTCAAAGAATTTGAATAGGGAGCGCAAAACAAATCATTTACAAACGCAAAAACATTAAAAGTTAATCTTATTTCTTTTTTTCATTGTATTTTAAACCCATAATTTTCATTTCACCTTAGAAATGAAAATTATGGGTTCCCATTTAAAGAAATTAACTTGACCTTGAAATGACATTCAAGGTTATGGTCAAGGTCATGGTCATTATCACCGTCGAATAGCCAAGAAAATATCCTCTATCTTTTGTTTTAAGCTTTTTCCCTTAAAATACAATCCCGCAGAGTTATTCCGCTGTTCCGGTACTTTTGGCCCACCTTGTATATGTTTTTTTAAATAATATTTATTAAATTATCATGAAAAAACCTTCGATTTCAATATTTTTCATTATATTTGAAAAATATTGACTTTAAAAAAAATGTATGATATAAAAAAGAATTATTTTTTTATATTCTACAACTTTTATTCTATATACTTTTTAAAAAAAATCGTATTTTTCAAGTTATTACCAAATATCCATTTTTTTGACATAATGCTTATATCTGTAAAAATATGAAAAATAACTTTTTTCAGCGCTCTTTGTTAGAAGTGACAGTTTTCGTTTACATAAAAATTAAAATAATAGTTTTCGTCAACATACATCGAAGTATGATTCTTTTCGTTTAAAATCGTTAAGGAGTGATGAACTTCGTTCACATAAAAATTAAAATAATAGTTTTCGTCAACATACATCGAAGTATAATTCTTTTCGTTTAAAATCATTGAGGAGTGGTAGTCTTCGTTTACATAAAAATTAAAATAATAGTTTTCGTCAACATACATCGAAGTATAATTCTTTTCGTTTAAAATCGTTGAGGAGTGATGAACTTCGTTCACATAAAAATTAAAATAATAGTTTTCGTCAACATACATCGAAGTATAATTCTTTTCGTTTAAAATCATTGAGGAGTGGTAGTCTTCGTTTACATAAAAATTAAAATAATAGTTTTCGTCAACATACATCGAAGTATAATTCTTTTCGTTTAAAATCGTTGAGGAGTGATGAACTTCGTTCACATAAAAATTAAAATAATAGTTTTCGTCAACATACATCGAAGTATGATTCTTTTCGTTTAAAATCATTGAGGAGTGGTAGTCTTCGTTTACATAAAAATTAAAATAATAGTTTTCGTCGTATATGGTGGAAATTATAGTCTTCGTCGAATGTCTGAAGATAATAGTCTTCGTAAGCACCGTCGATATATCACAATGCGTATGCTTTGCATCCTAATGAAAATGAAACTCGTAGATATGGACAGTTTTATAATCTTGATAATAAATAAGCTACAATTCAACGAAAAAATACAGATACGAATTCAGATTCATTACGTGAATTAGATAGTTTAATAAGACGAAATAATCCTTATGTAGAAACTTATAAAATGATACATGAACTAGAAAAAGAAATAGAATAGGTGCATGAAAATAGGCATTCCACCAAGAACATTAACCATGTTCTTTAAACGAAATGTTAAATTAGACCAATATATAGATAATCAAGCAACTTGTAATAAAGTTGCGATTATATTTGTAGGTTATAAACTACAAAGTTATAAACCAGTTCGTATCATACTAATAAGTAAACATATTGATCCTATGATTTACTTACTTACTTATCCAAACGGAGGGTACGGATGGATGCCTAATATGATATATAAACTTACTAAAAATAATATTTCAAACTTACAATGTTGTAATTATGGATTTTCTGTAAAAATGGATTCAATCCAATGTTTGAATTAAAATGTTTAATAAATAAGAAAAAAATTTTTTTTCATTGGTAGACCAGGTGGAAGTGGAAAAAGTTATTCATTTAACATCTTAATAGATTATCTAAATTTTTTAAATATATCATTTGTATGCGTTACTCAAACAGAAATAGTTGCAAATTTATTGAAGAATGGAGAAACAGTGTACACTGTTGTACATTCAAATTACCATTGAATAAAACAGAATTTACAATATGTAACATTAAACCTAACGCTACATATGGTGAAAAATTGAAAAAGATAGAAATAATAATATGGGATGAAGTATCCATGATCTTTGTTTGTTTCAAATTCTGTGATGTAAAAGAGATATTTGGTGGTAAAATATTACTTGTGTCAGGAAAATTTCAGGCATTGTCAGTCGTAAGACATGGCAGTCGTATTTAAGTTAGTAAAAACTTTGTTAAGTACAGTTATTTATGGCCAAATGTTAAATGTATAACACTAAACAAAAATCTCAGGGTTATCGGTAATGATGATAATTTTAGACAATAATTATTGAACGTACACTGAAAAAAGCCGAATTCACGCGCTGCGAAGTTGATAGTTTTAAATGATGTAGGCAACATTCGCAGTTAGTAATGACAGGAAATCACAATATGGAAGCGCGAGATAATATAGCAGCTAATCATTAATACTTTTTGTATGGAAGATTAAATTGATCTGAGCAGAGCGCTGCGACTAAGCTGCGTTGTAACTCGCTGCGACTCTTCGCATTGGATGATGCAGAAAGCCAAATCCAAGCACACCGACTAAACTGCTTTGACGCTCGCTGCAACTTTTCGCATTGAATGATGCAGAAAGCTAAAGGCAAACACAGCGAATGAACTGCGTAGTCGCTCGCTACGGTTTTCCGTTCTCTAATGTACAGAAAGCTGGATCCGAGTACAGCGATTTATTACACAGTAAAAAATTTGGTGTAATTCGTCAAATTTTTGTACTTTAACCTTTAGAGGACGGTGAATTTGGAATTTTCAATTTCTCAGTATTTTCTATAAAAAACACATAATATATGTCTCTAATATTGGGAAATACTCATATGTAAAGTGTCTATCCATGGTCAAGCCACTATGGTGGCTTTCCCGTCCCCTAAAGGTTAATTTCTGTGTACTTTTGAAATCAACACAAAAATTTTTGTAGAATTAACACACAGAGTTTGTTATTTTTACAAACATGTGTGTACTTACAAGGAGAGCACCCCACCTCTGGGAAACGGATTCAGCTGAAACTGCAGGATATGATTTATTTAATGAAAAAAAATGAACCCGTGTTTTTTCTTTTCGTCGAATAGGCCCCCGAGACAAGGATATAGACATTTTTTGAAAAATATGGTGAATAAAAGCCTTTATAAAAACTTAAATAACTAAAAAACTAAGACTCTTACAAAAAAATGCATAAAAAATAAAATCAAGCACGAATTGAATGCTTCAATTTAAGCTTTGTTGCATTAAAAAAGCTTTTGTTGTTCGAAAGTTATTCTTAATTAAATATTACCACGTATTTACTTAATATTTTTAGCATATAAAATATGATCAATATTTCACGTTATTTCATTAACATATTTTAATCGTCTGTAACCTTTGAACCACTAAAGATTTTTTAATGCAACGAAGCTTAAATTAAAGCATTTAATTCGTGCTTCATTTCATCTTCTATGCATTTTTTTGTAAGAGTCTTAGTTCTTTGGTTATTCAAGTTCTTATAAAGGCTCTTATTCGCTATATTTTTAAATAAATGTCTATATCCTTGTCTGGGGGGCCTATTCGACGAAAAGAAAAAACACGGGTTCATTTTTTTTTTATCAAAAAATCATATTTTGCAAAGTTAAGGGGATGTGAAATGGACACTATACCTGTACTCATAAATATTCACTATCTTTACATTTTATTGCAAAATTTTTAATAAAAAAATGCATCAAGTTGTAGTATGTACCATGAAGATTATTCAGTTAAATTTTTAAATGAATTCATTCATTAGTTATTGAGAATTTTGGGTTCCAAAATTATTTATTAAAATTTTCCAATTTTGTACAGGAATCCAAATATCTTAAAAGCTAATGAATGAATTTATTTGAAAATTTATCAAAATAATAATCATGGTACATACAACAAGCTAATGCATTTCTTTTCTGGAAATTCATCAATAAAATAGAAAGGAAGCTAATATCTATAAGTACAGGTGTAGTGCCCGTTTTGCATCTCCTTAAGAGAAAATCTGAGACTCAAATGTCATGGACTCTTTTCGTAAGTCCGAAAATTTGTATACTTTCTTTTCTTCTTTAACGTAATTTTTTTCCACTGTGTACGTAGAGTAATTAATGTCTTAATATCTTAGATTTTTTTTTTATTTTTAAATTTATTAGGACATATTTAAAGTCAAATAGTTAAAAAACTATACTAACAAATCTAAAAATAAAACAAATAAGAAACTGAGAAAGAAAATTACTTTTGTAATTTTCAAATAATTTATCTGATTATGGATAAGTAAATTCATTATGTTATTACTAAACATTTATTTACGTTCAATTATATTGTATCAAATTTTATACGCAAATTATGTTTACTTGCCATAAAAGGGAAAATATTTACAAATGATTTTTATGCTATTTTAAATTTTTAATTAATTTAGATACATAAAATTGAAACATTGGTAGAGTCATGTGTAACTTTATATAGCCTAAATAATAGTAACTTTATAAAGATCATTTACTAACTTGAAATTTTCATTATTTGTTTAAATATTTTACCTAATTTTACTTTGGTTAAATTTTTTGGTTTTTAAGAGAATGTAAAATACCGACATTCCAGTTTTTAAAATTTTTTAATTTAATACGAATTTTTCAAAAATATCTTCGTATTACTGTCTTCTATTTTAATAAATAAAAAGCATAATATAGAGATATTTTCAGCGATTTTTGAAGAAAGATTGAAAATAACCATGTATTAAAAACATACACGGAAAAAAGTTTCCACCGTTGAAAGTAATGCTGAATTCGAATGTATGTTTAAATTTTAATGCTAGTGTGTTCAAAAGTAATAATTGGCGTATAGTTTTTTCGTAATATTTACAGGACATACAAAATTCATACCAGTATAGTATTTTTTTAGTACTGGAAATCTTTATTTTCGAAAACTGGTGCATGAATTTACAGTGCCATCTTTAGCATGGGTTTTTCAAGTGCCAAAAAAATAAGGAAAGAAAAATCAAAATTATTTTCAAAATATCTTAAAATTTTATAAAATTGTAATTATGCTATAAAAAAATTAGTTTTCAAATCTTGTTTTCTTCAGACAGTAGCATAAATTGTATAAAAATTTTGGAACAAATCTATTAAATAGTTGACGTTAAATAGAAGAAAAATGAAAAATAAATATTTTTTTCAAAAATTTCAAAATAAGTATTAAAACTGCGCTAAAAACATTTGCTCCGTATTCGGAAGTATAGTTGCTATCTTCTGATTGGTCCATTATATATTTGCATATAATTTTAAATTATTTAAGTACGACCAGGTTCATTTCACTTATTTGGCATTAATAAGTTGCATTATATATGGACCTTTGACTGAAATTTTCCCCCATGTGGGAAAATATCTCTATAAGCAGCTATGGAACTTTCAATTTTTCCAAAAGTAATGTTTTCAGTGTTATTTAAAATTTTTATTTCAAATTTGCTCTGAGCACTCTTGATAATTCTTAATTATTAATATGATAATAAGTTAATATTATTATAATATTTGAAAATGTTATTATATTTTAACAACTTGAATCTTAATTAGTGCAGAATTTAGCCAAATTAATAACTGCACATTCGCTTAATCAAAATCCACTTAAAAGTTTGAAGTCCAAGTACACTGAACGAATGATTATTTACAGTTGTATTCTAAACTGCTATTTAATTAAAATCAAATAAAGAAATTAGTTTGAATTGTGAACTTACAATACACTAAACAATCAAGTTTAAAATACACAACAGAAACCTATAAAAATAAAGCGAACAAGCTTTCTAACGTTCAGCTTGATAACTTTTAAATTATAGATAGGAATTTATTTTTCAGTTTAAGAAAGCTAAGGTTGAAGTGATAATACCAAAAATATCAGCAGAACCTACTGATGTGTCTTACAAATTTATTAATACTGTTCACTGTTGAGTGTAAGTCAGTATCTACAATTGTACTTAATGATTTGCTGTAAAAGTTATTGATTTTTCTAATTTTCTTGGTGTATTTAGTACAATGTTTGTGAATATGCAGAACATAGCATAGTCCTTTGTCTTGTTCAATTTCGGAATATATTCTAAATTGGTATGATAAAACTTTATGAAAGACACAGTCTAAGTGTCTCGTACAAGTAGCTTTTTAATGGCAAAATTAAGAATTAATATAATATAATTTTAAAATCATCGCATTGTTTGAAATTTTTAATTTAATCAATATATCTATTTTCATTCTTTGAAATGCTTTATTATATAAATTTAAATTATAAATATGGTTCTAGTTCTCAATTTTGAATTCACAAATAAATTCTTGAAAATAGAATTTTATTATCAAAGCAGAAGATTTCAGTCAAATTTAGTTCAAAAAATAATATTTTTAATTTTATTGAAAATTTTTATTGTAAATTTGCTCTCGGCACTCTTGATAAATCTCAATAACACAGGCCCACAAAAAAAAAAGTTGGTGGTTCTGGGATGGAGACTATACTTTTCCTTTGTATTTTTTCCCGCTGAATCCGAATCCGGTGTCAAAAATAGGGGGTTGGCCGCATATTTTGAACATAACCTCAAAAGACTGACAAAAAACCGTGTTTCTGTGGAAAAACATGAGAAGAAAAAATGAAAATTGTTTATTTTTATGCATTTTGGCTTGCTGAATCCAAATTTGCTATGGAAAAAGAGAGTCGACCGCCTAATTTCAAACATAACCTCAAAAACTGTCAAAAAACTGTATTTCTGTGGGAAAACATGAAAAAAAAAATGAAAATTTTTTATTTTCATGCATTTTGGCCCGCTGAATCCGAATTTGTTATGGAAAAAGAGAGTTGACCGCCTAATTTTAAACATAACCTCAAAAACTGTCAATAAATTATGTTTCTGTAAAAAAACATGAGAACAAAAAATGAAAATTGTTTCCAGCACATCAAAAACACTTTATTTTTATGTATTTTAGCCTGCTGAATCCGAATTTGTTATGGAAAAAGAGAGTCGACCGCCTAATTTTGAAAATAACCTCAAAATACTACTCAAAAGTCAATTTGCACAAGAGCTAAATTGACTTACGCTTCCGTATATGCTTATCTTCGAACGACCTATGCAAAGGATTCCTACGTCTCTTTTTCTTATTAGGTTGTACTTCTTTTTTTAGCATCCAGCAATAGTCCGCCATCATGTTTACGCTACATTTTCCTTGCCATCTCCGTTCGAATTCCTTCATATCTTGATGAAATCTTTCACCATGCTCTTCACTGTAGTCACCTAGGACTGGTGGAAATTCATCAATGTGCGAATCAAGAAAGTAGAGTTTCAAATTCATTGAGCAACCTAATTTTTTGAAATTTCGTACCATATTTTCTACGATGCTCTTGTAGTTCTCATCTTTATTGTTACCAAGAAAATTTGTTGCAACATCTTTAAAACTCAACCAGGCTGCCTTCTCGGTATCATTCATACTTGTGACGAATTCTTTGTCCCTGAACATTTTGCGAATTTGAGGTCCATCAAAGATACCTTCCTTCAATTTAACCAGAGTTATATTCGTAAAGATGGTTTCTAAGTATTTGAAGCATCGCCCTTCTTTATCAAGAGCTTTAACAAATTGTTTCATCAGCCCTAATTTAATATGTAAAGGCAGTAAGAGGATTTTGCTAGGATCGACAAGAGGACGATTGATGACATTGCTGGAACTTAGAGTAAGCGATGGTCTCGCTGGCTACACTTTTGTATTATAGCGTTTTGCTCTATCTCGACTGTCGAACATGCATAAATAGCATGGGTACTTGGTAAAACCTGATTGTTGACCTAGTATCATTGACAATATTTTCAGGTATCCGCAAATTAATCATTCATGCTCACTATACTTTATTTTATTTAAAACGTTTTCGATGTATTCTTCTTTGAGTACAGTTGAATGAGCCAATGGTAACGGAGCATACTCGTTCGTATTGTAAAGAAGAACTGCCTTCAAGCTTCGCTTAGATGAATCGATGAATAACCTCCACTTTTCTGGCTTGTATAAATTTGATTTAAACTCATTAATAAGTCCTCGTAAATCGGCGCAATACACTAGATCAGATTCGCTAGTGAAGTATGATCGAAACGGTCATATCTCGGTTTCGATAAAATGTAACTTTTGTGTCCTTTTTTAATACATTGAAAGACTTTAATTGAGAAGCCGTTAATTCAGCTGCATCTTTTGCTAATCCAGCATTCCTAAACATGTCATTAAGTTGAGCTTGAGAGATCTTTTTTTGGCTTCTCTCTTTATCAATGGGAACATATTCTTCATCACTGTCCGAAGACAGTTCTTCTTCACTTTCGACGGATTCACTTTCTGCTTTCCTCAACGATTAATTTTCGTCAGTATCGTCGTTCGTATGGTCGTTAAGATTTTCTACGTCTTCTTCTATACCACAACCAACTAGCATACTATCCATTCCTTGTATAAAGCTGTCTCGTGAAGCATCGTCTATCAAACTTTCGACTATTTGTTTCTGCGGACGAACGACACTAGAAACTGTCGCATACAATATTTTATCTGGTCGCACTTTATTTACCCCACTTACGTTTGTCACGCAAGTGTAGCAATCACTTTTACCTTATGGTTTTTTCCAAATAGCTGGTTTCAGAAACTTAATTTCACTTTTATCTCCAGTTTTATCAAATTTATGTAACATTTTGCAAAAAATATATTCTTGGTAATACAGACTATAAAAATAACTTGAAACAACATTAATCTGAAGACAAATCTCACGATTGCTATATCTTGAAAAAAGAAAACTGGGAGTATTCAAATTTCACCTATTCGTAGTGTTATCTCGTGTACATTATTTTTTTCACTGAGTAACTCAAACTTTTACTAACTGGATTTTTTATGTAGTCCTTTTAATCCTGCTGCTACGGCAGATACAGATGAACGATGACAATTGCCCGAAAGAGATTTGCAGAATGATTCGCTTCCAATCTTTCGTTGTAACGAAGCCAGCGAGGCACGCTGTACTGCAGGAGAACGCTAGAACGTGAGAATGATGCCGTAGTGTGTCCGACGACGAGTTGACATTGTCAATAAATCTATGATTACTAAAAACTTGAGCTGTAATTGCCGAGGGTGTGCGGAGCGAACCCGTGGTAGGTTTCTGCTCAAGTACCAAACATTGTTGGAGATTCAGATTCCACCTGGATAAACGGCCAGAGGACAAAGATGATTTCATGTCCGAAGTAGGCCGTATAAGGAACCATAACTTATAAGTTGAAAATATTAATTATTTTTCAATGATTTTAGAATTTAATTTTAGTTTTATTTATTTTTTCTTGAAATTTTGTAATGAGTATAGCTGCTGTTGAAGCGTAAGTCTTTTTTTTCACTAACCTAAGTTCAATATGATTGCTCTTTGACATATTAAATGAAACATAGCAGGATCGATGCCATATTGATTTTTCTTGAGACATATTGAGTCTCAATATGTCTTAGGAGGACATATAAATCTTTTGAAGAGTCGAGGGGCGCGGCTGAGACATATGCGATGCCAATACAAATTTAGCATGCTCTTTACATACTGATACAAATACGGCCAACGAAAACATGAATATATATATACTAGGGGGGGTACCCCCCTACTCACTCCGCTCGCCAACCCCCTATTTGTTATTTAAGTTACATTATCTTTATTTTTCTATTTTTATCAACTGCAAAAAATATAATTATTGAAATATATTAAGTTGTACTCAAAAATATATTTAAATATTTATTACAAACCCATTTTTATTTTTCTTATTTATATGATGTTATATAATAAAAGTTTTTATTGTTTATATGGAACCAATTTTCATAAATATTAATATCTTATGAATGTCCATAGCATTGATAAATTTTTTTTTTTCACCTGAATTATTAAATTTATAAAGTTTGTATTATGAATATATTTCTATATTTTCCACACCACCTAGTATTTTTAAATACCGAGGTATATATGTGAGCGTTTTTCTTTTAGTGGTTTCCCCAGGAGGCCTATTTCCACTCACATTTTTAAAAAATGTTTTTTTTTTAATAAATAAATAAAAAAAATAATTTTTTTATTTATGTATTAAAAATAAAAAATAACATCTTTTCAATATGTTCGCTGAAATATAAAATATTAAAAATAATATGTATATTAAATTTAATATATTTCAATATACAAAAAAATATTACTTAAACTTACCATTAAACAATATTTAGAAATTAGAAAATTTTTTTAATTTATAAATTTATAATATTAAAAAAATTGTACCTGTTTTTATTATGACTAAAAATTTTAAAAATAGAAATTTGAAAAATTTTTATGTATTATTCTTTTTTTTGTCAATATACTTAGAATTTTTTTCATCTTTTTGTTCTAATTTTTGTAAATATTGTAAAATTATTTAATATAATTGTTTATGAAATTTTATATAATTTTTTACTTACTTTTATAAATAAAAAATAATATTTCTGGAAAATACTTCTTGGAATTTTTATATGTAATATTAATTATATATACATAATTCATACATATATTTCGTATAAAAATAAATTATTTTTTAATTATTTATATTCGTAGTTAATAGTGTATAACATTTAAAAATTGAAAATATTAAATTTAAATTTTTAAGAATATAATAAAGAAAATTTTTTAATATAAATTTATATTATAAAAAATATAATACCTTTTTTAATGTTTTTATATTATATAAACTGATCATAATTTTCAATTTATGTACCAAATTTTTTTTTACTGCAAATAAATATTTTATTGTTATAAAAAATAATTTTATAATTATGAATTTTCAAGTAAAATATTATTCAAGTGATTTTTAAAATGCCTTTTTAAATGATCATTTCTTGAAAATTTTTTATTACAAATAAAGCATGTAAATTTTTGTTTCCTAAGCTTAGCTAATATATGTCTTATTAAATTAGATTTCGTACTAAAATTTTTTTTACAATAAATACATAATTCCTCTTTTTGTTCGTGAGTTCTTTCATGTCTTCTAATATTTTTAATTTTAATAAATAAGCCACATGTTCTACAACTTATAGTTTTAATATAAATTCTATTTATATGTATTTTTGAAAATTCAGATGTAGAATAAGAATTACTGCGAAACGGGCATTCAAATACATCCATTTTTCCTATTAATATTAAGTTTAAATATTCATTAAATAATAATTTTATAAAAAACTTGGGAAACATTTTAATTATATTTTATACATGGAGATTTATAATTTTTTTCTATTTCTGTTATATTTAAAAAAAAAAATATATAATAAGCATAACACATTTATTAATTTACATCAATGACTTTTTAGGGGTCCACCTTTGCTTTATTTGACATTTTTATTGATTGCAATTTTCTAATGTGAAAAAGAGAGAAAGAGAAAAAGTCTACTTAATCTTTACTTAGCTGCCTACCCGACACTGAAGTGGCTTTTGTTGATCGCTTGCCCTACGCACACACTTATCTTCACAGTGGAAAATTTATTAGCTTTTGTCGACAAAAATCGCATCATGAGTGGTGCGGCTCACGAAACAGCTACCACTCCGATATTTTCGACTGATTACTTTCTGACAGCTATGCAGAAACTGTTTTAGCTTCCAATTTAATTTAAAACAAGTTTTACAAAAGAAAAAAATCTTTAATTTTAGTAAAATAAAAATAAAATACCCTTTAACTGAATCAAATTTACACAACAAAATGAAATTTAAAAATCAATTAATCGTTAAAATTAAATAAATTAATAAAAATAGTGAAAATTTAAATAAATTATTTATTGAAAATTTCCGTCCAAACAATGTTATCAAGTTTTGATGTATCATCTAAATTATTTTGAATATAAATATCATTAAAAGTTTTACATCTTGACAAAGCAACGTATAATTGACCATGTGAAAACAATGGTCTTCTTATAAATAAGCCTACATTATCGAAACTTTGACCTTGTGATTTATTCATAGTTATTGCAAATGCTAATAGTTAGAAATTGTTTTCTGTAAAGAATAAATGGTAATGAAGAATTATTTCCTGTATTTAAAGTAATTTTTAGAATAAAAACTTTATTTCTACTTTTATCGCCTGTTATTATTTCAGCTTCAATATTATGTTTATATGAATTTATAATTTTCAATCGTGTACCATTACATAATCCTTCCGGTATACTTGAATTTCTTAACAACATTACTATAGCATTAACTTTTAAATTAATTTATGAGGTGGTGAATCTTCTTTAATTTTATTTAAAAATTCTATTTGGTAATTCAAATAAATGTTATTATCAGTTTGATCAACACCTTTATGCGTAGCGTAATCAATACTATAATATGTTTCAGTTTTTCCACTTAATAAATTTAATACTTTTTTATTTAAATTATTAATATCTTCATTATGAGGAGCTAATATAATTTTTTCTTTGCAACAATTTTTATTAATATTTAAATAAATTTTAGAACAAATATCGTTAGTTTGTAATTTATTTGGAATTATGAAAGGGTTTATTTTGCCATCATCAATTCGTAATAGAAATGAAGCAAATTTTTTATTTTTATATCGAATATTTTTTGTTAATCTTAATATACTAAAAAATTGCCATAAATATGAACTTTTTATTGTTTCTTCTATAATTAAATTTCTATTTCCATGTTTAACAACTGGTAAAATTTGTCGAAAATCACCACCTAAAATAATTAATTTTCCACCAAAAAGAAAATTACTATTACAAACATCTTTTAATGTATTATTAACTATTTCTAATGCTTTTTTTGGAATCATTGATGCTTCATCCTATATTATTATATCAGCTTCTCTTAATTTTTTTTATCTGATTGTAATTCTAAAAATGCATTTTCAATTGTATTTAAATTTAAAGGTAATCTAAAAGTCTTATGACTTGTCATTCCTTTAGGTAATAAAGTAGATGCAATACCAGTCCAAGCCATAGACAAAATTTTTTTATTAATTGATATAAAATAAAATATTAAAGTCTTATAGAAAAAAGTTTTTCCTGTTTCTCCAGGACCATCAATAAAATATATTTTTTTATTATCTTTTTCAGTTAAAATTTAAAAAATTAATTTTTGTTCATCGTTTAATTTATTATACATTAATTTAAAATTTTTGTTGCTTTCTATTTCATCATGATGATTATTGTTCAAAGTAATTAAATTTCTTTTTGGTTCAGGTAAACCAAAATCTTTACAAGACATATATTCATTAATAAAAATATTATTAAATTTAAATACAGCATTATTTTCTTTATTTTCATTAAAATCTTCAACAAAATAATTAGTAGTGGAGGTTGGCGCGCTTGCGCACAGGGGGCTTGCGGAATTTCCATTTTACCATGTTTCATGTCATTTATTCTTTTAAGCAATAATTGTACATTTTATAAAATTTATCATAAAAATTATTAACTTAATATGTTTGTTCTATATATTTAAAGTAAAAGCAGTAGGTGCAAACAGTAAAAATTAGCACAGACTCTCTCCGTCTCACTCTTATACTCGCACATCAAGCATAAAAATCTACGTTGTGCTGTGCAACTCACAACGAAGATGGATATATGCTTATACTATATCATAGTATATGAGTAATTTTTAATCCTCGTTACAAGTGGTACACTTGATTCATTAGATACCCATTATGAAATAATTCAAAGTAATAATCAAAATATTAAAAAACATTGATCTAATTTAAAATATAAAAATTATAATGTTAAAAGAACATTTTAAATTTCAAATAATTTCAATGTATTAATATGTTTTACAGTTTTACTTAGTAGTGGAGGTTGGCGCGCTTGCGCGCAGGGGGCTCGCAGAATTTCCATTTTACCATGTTTGATGTAATTTATTCTTTTAAACAATAATTGTACATTTTATAAAATTTATCATAAAAATTATCAACTTCATATGTTTGTTCTATATATTTAAAGTAAAAGCAGTAGGTGCAAACAATAAAAATTAGCAAGAAGCTTTTTAAATGATGGGATTTGAATGAAATTGATGATCAAAGAGGATGAGCTAAGGAGCAGCTAAGAAAGAGCAACAAAAACGTAAAATAACGTAAAATAACACAAAAAAAAGGTAAAATTTGAGGATTTACCTGAGGAGGAGTAAAAATGACCTAAAATAACGTAAAAATAACGGAAAAAAGTGATGGATTTTTTGAGGAAGAGAGAGGGAAGAGAAAATGAAGGCATGAGGAAACTCAAAAGAAGAGAAAAAGAAGAGGGGAGGAAGGGAAAAGGAAAAGAAAAGAAAGAGGAACAAATAACGTAAAAAAAAGGGAAAAAAAGAGGATCAAAATTAGGTAAGAGGACGAGGAAAAAAAGAGAAGGGGAAGACTTTTTTTTTTTTTTTTTTTTTTTTTTTTTTTTTTTTTAAAGATTAATATATAAAGGATATTGTCCTCTATATGATTAACCTTTTTTATATGGTGAAGTCGAGGGAGTCCCCCGCCCGGCATCTGTTTTATAAAATATTACGAGGTATCTTTTAGTTGCAGTAAGATTTCTGCAAGGTTTTTGACAAGATTTCTAAGATATCACAAAAAATATTGCTATGTACATTTCGCCAATGGTTATTACCATATTTTTGGCAATATTTATAAAATATTCCAGAAAAGCGTTTCAGAAAAAGTATCAGCAAAGTTTCATGAATAATTTCAAAATGAAATTGCAGTAAACCTTTCATAAACAGTTTCAGCAATAATTCCGCAAGTTTTTATAAAAGATTCTAAGAGCAGTCCAGATTCGCTGTTCTTGCCTTATATTTGGTTTCCTGTTATTTACTCAAGTATTTTTTTTTTTTTTTTTTTTTTTAAAGATTAATATATAAAGGATATTGTCCTCTATATGATTAACCTTTTTTATATGGTGAAGTCGAGGGAGTCCCCCGCCCGGCATCTGTTTTATAAAATATTACGAGGTATCTTTTAGTTGCAGTAAGATTTCTGCAAGGTTTTTGACAAGATTTCTAAGATATCACAAAAAATATTGCTATGTACATTTCGCTAATGGTTATTACCATATTTTTGGCAATATTTATAAAATATTCCAGAAAAGCGTTTCAGAAAAAGTATCAGCAAAGTTTCATGAATAATTTCAAAATGAAATTGCAGTAAACCTTTCATAAACAGTTTCAGCAATAATTCCGCAAGTTTTTATAAAGATTCTAAGAGCAGTCCAGATTCGCTGTTCTTGCCTTATATTTGGTTTCCTGTTATTTACTCAAGTATTTTTTTTTTTTTTTTTTTTTTTAAAGATTAATATATAAAGGATATTGTCCTCTATATGATTAACCTTTTATATATGGTGAAGTGGAGGAAGTCCCCCGCCCGGCATCTGTTTAACACATTACATCAGGCTAGGACTGTCAGACCCACCATACCGAAAACTTTGACCACCGATGGATGGTCAGCCACTTTTGTAACCAACAATCAACCAATACCCAATGAGGTCGGATTTTTTAAAGAGTCGCGATATACATGGCACATACACTTATTTTCTTTCGAAAAAAAAGTTAGAGGTACCTGGCCAGGATTCGAACCCATGCCCTCCGCGTTGAAGGCAAGAGCTCTATCCATTACACCACCGCGCTCTCTTAAGGGGAGGACCTTGGTCGTAGATATTTTTCTTACAACTATATAATATAGAGAGATATATATATATGTGTGTGTACAGACATAGATACATACATACATATATAAATAAAATATAATTGACTTAAAAAATTATTTTATGATAGCATTAAGTTGATTTAATGAAAAAAAACTGATACTACGCATCAAGAATTTCTCTGCTAATGCACAGAATTGAAATTTTGATATTAGCACTGGAAAAAACCGTGCTTTTCATTAGACATCAATGTGCTGGACCTAGCATTGATTAAAATGATAATGTGATGGTATTTTTTTCATTATGGAACACCAAATTTTAGCCTTCTATTATTTGGCACTATTTTTTAAGGTGAAAACTTTTTCCCTTGTACCCTATTAAGGATGTTCAACCCTATTCTTTTGTTTTAGGCATTAAACTATATCATCGGCCAAAAATAGAAAAATAGAAATTTTGCAAAACCTCATTTCACCCTATTATTTTAGAGCAACAACCGATTTATAATAAAAATTTTTAATTACACAGCTTAATAATGTATCATTTCTCATGTAAATAGATTTTTTCAATCAATTTCTCTTTATAAATAAGTAAAAAGTATTATAATGTATGCCAAAACTTTGAGAGCTTATTTCTTAATATGTTTTCTATCATTACTCGAAAGGCTGTTAATGTGTCTTATTTCTATCATAGTTTTTATTCGTTATTTATACACTGATGGACCTTTAAGAACTATGCTCTCTTTCACATAATCGCTACAGCCTGTGTAGGCTGACTTAGCTTAAGAGGTGCGTCTGTGTAACTTTGCTAAAACTGCCAAGTTTCTCTGCTAGCTTTGATAAGTAAACTATGCGGTGATGGAGATGCATAGATTTTGTTATTTCAGTTTAATAACGCAAAGACAGTCAGTTTCTCCTGTGTAGTGTCAGACATTCAATTATAAATAAATATTTTTGAAGATATTTAATTCGAACATTCATTTATAAACGATGGATGAATTTGTGAAAAATAAATTATCGAGTTGGAATTTAGAAAATTTCATAACCTTAAAAGCATCTTTAAAAAACTAATCTTTTTTTTAAATTTTAAAACATTCATACTATTATACACTGCCGCTCACAAAAATTTGGCCACCTAAGAAAAAATCAGCAAAAGTTCAAAGTTTTATATCTCTGCGAAAAATGAATGGATTTAAAAAATTCGAACGGGATATCAAAGTTTAACCTAAAAGCCATTAAAAAACGCAGGGTCCGATATAAAAAGTTGAAAAATCAATTTTTCATAGATAAAAAATGAAACCATTTTTTTTCATTTTTGCTTTCTCATAGAGAAAGCATTGTATCAATAAAAAATTTTTTTTCCATTTTTTCATTAATTTGTACATATTTAGACTCAGGGAGTCGAAAAAAGTGGTTTCCAGAAAATGTCTGTATGTATGTGTATGTGTGTGTGTGTGTGTATGTGTGTGTATGATTTCAGTACGCCAAAAATATCTCGAGAACTACTCGATGGATTTGCTTCAAATTTTGCATGCAATTAATTTTTTTATCTAACTGGGGGGGGGATAGGCTATTGAAAATTGATCTTCTTAGCGCAGTTTTTTTTAAGAACTATTTTAATAATTTTAAAAAAATTTTGATTTTTCATTTTTTAGTATTTTACGTAAACTAATCAAAGAATTTTCTTGAAAATTTGTATGGACATTATTTGCGACTGCCAAAAGAAGAAAAACTTTTACTAACTGATTTTCTTAGCGCACTTTTAATTTTAGAGCAATTTGAAAATTTTGAAAAACAAATTTTTTCTTCATTTTTTTTTTATTTCATGAAAACCATTTGATAGATTTGTTCCAAAATTTGTACGCAAGTTATTCGCTATTGTCTGAGGAAAATTAACTTTGGAAAACTCATTTCTTTAACGCAGTCTTAATTTTAGAGCATTGAGAAAATTTTTGAAAAAATGTTTATTTTTCATTTTTTTTATATTACACAAAAACCATTCGTTAGATTTGCTCTAAAATCATTATGCAAATTATTCGTTATGGCCTTAATTAAACAAGCTTTGGAAAACTTATTTTCTTAGCGCAGTTTTAATTTAAGAGGATTTTGAAAATTTTTAAAAAAAATTTTTCATTTTTTTTGGGTTTTACGTAAACTACTCTAAGAATTTGTTTAAAAATTTGTATAGTAATTATTTGCTACTGTTAAAATAATAAAAACATTTAAAAACTGATTTTCTTGGTATACTATTAATTTTAGAGCATTTTGAAAATTTTTAGGAAAGTTGTTATTTTTTATTATTTTTCTATTTTACGAAAACCATTCGATTGATTTGCTCCTAAATT
This sequence comes from Anastatus disparis, assembly GCA_017163975.1. Lineage (NCBI taxonomy): Eukaryota > Metazoa > Arthropoda > Insecta > Hymenoptera > Eupelmidae > Anastatus > Anastatus disparis. The sequence continues at coordinate 4,361,907 of JAFFSR010000310.1, forward strand.
TTTATGCAAGTTATTGGCTATTATCTAAAGGAAATAAGCTTTAGAAAACTTGTTTTCTTAGCGCAATTTTAATTTAAGATAATTTTGAAAATTTTGAAAAAATGTTTATTTTTCATTTTTTTTATATTACGCTAAAACCATTCGATAGATTTGCTATAAAATTATTATGAAAATTATTCGTTATTGCCCTAATGAAACAAGCTTTGAAAAACTTATTTCCTTAGTGTAGTTATAATTTCAAAGCATTTTGAAAATTTTGAAAAAAATTTATCTTAAATTTTTCATTTTTTTTGGATTTTACGTAATCTACTCTTAGTCTAGGCGCCCAGAGGGCTTTGTATGAAGTTAGAGGTCCCACCAAGCAAGTAGGTGATTTATTAGTATTTTGAGCTGCTGAACCGAATTTGCAACTTGCTTTTCGCGCAAGTGGTCGAGTAATTTGTTATAAACAAATTGATTGTTTAAATGGCTATAGTTTATAAACTACAATAGATGCAGTGATTTTCTCTGCAAAAACTTGTTCTTTAATAAAAAAAAACAAAAAAATCGTTTTTGTTGCATGTCAATTCGATAATTAGAACCAGAGATATGGCAAATATATTGCAAAAAACATAGAGACGTAGCGCTAGCGCGGAACGCCCTTGTAAAAAACCTTATAACTCGGCTACTAATTAATATTTTTCGAAGTTTAACATGTGTTTGAAAAATGTCAGAGTCTCAGCTTTAATGATAAATTGTTATATATTACTTTTAAGTGTTTATAAATATGCTAGAATGATTTGAAGCAGAAAAAATTTTCAATTTTTCAGAATCTTGTTTGTTTGTAACGAAATGATATAGGTTGGCGAACAAAATATTTCTATATTTTTTACAAAGAATGATAGAAAATTTGATCTAGTTTAAGAATCTGTCCGGTTTTTCAAATTCAAGTAAGTAGAACCTGAGATATCGCAAATTTAAGCTGTAGCGCCAACTCCTTGCAATACGACATATGTGTGCAATATGGCGATCGCTTTCTTATTAAAAATTCTTTTATTATAAGGTAAGTAATTTCATTTTTTTGTAATACAATTAATTTTAACTCTGTATTAGGAAATTAAATAAAAATTTAATAAAAAAGGATTCAGCTAAAAATAGATGACTCTAATAAATCGGGAGGTTAAAACAAATTTTTTGAATAAAATAGATTGTTGTTCTTTTTGCGATTGCAAAAAAATAAACAAATGTAAAAATACTCCATAAGTTGAGTAAATTGTTTACTATTATAGTAGAAAAATCAATGATTATTTAAAACCCTAAATCTACTTCATTTAAATGTATTATATACTTCGAGCATATACTACTGGAGGAAGCCTCCGAATGTCAGAAAGCGTTACAAGGCGAAGAGAGAGAAAGCCTCTATTTTGGTTCGTGCTGTCTCTCTCTAGCCTGATTTGACTGGCTGCTTCTGTTTCCCACTAAGAAAGTGAGAGAGAGATAGCACGTACCAAAATAGAGGCTTTTTACCTCTTCACCTTGTAACGTAGTTAATAGTTGGGAGGCTTCCTCCAGTAGTACATGCTCGAAGATTATACATCATTAATATTATGACAAAGTATATAAAATAGAGTCGAGTCAAAAGTGATTTTATTGGAAAAGGATGAGATTACTTACCTTATAATAAAAGAATTTTTAATAAGGAAAGCGATCGCTATATTGCACACATATGTCGTATTGCAAGCAGTTGGCGCTACAGCTTAAATTTGCGATATCTCAGGTTCTACTTACTTAAATTTGAAAAACCGGACAGATTCTTAAACTAGATCAAATTTTCTATCATTCTTTGTAAAAAATATAGAAATATTTTGTTCGCCAACCTATATCATTTCGTTACAAACAAACAAGATTCTGAAAAATTGAAAATTTTTTCTGCTTCAAATCATTCTAGCATATTTATAAACACTTGAAAGTAATATATAACAATTTATCATTAAAGCTGAGACTCTAACATTTTTCAAACACATGTTGAACTTTAAAAAATATCAATTAGTAGCCGAGTTATAAGGTTTTTTACAAGGGCGTTCCGCGCTAGCGCTACGTCTCTATGTTTTTTGCAATATATTTGCCATATCTCTGGTTCTAATTATCGAATTGACATGCAACAAAAACGATTTTTTTGTTTTTTTTTATTAAAGAACAAGTTTTTGCAGAGAAAATCACTGCATCTATTGTAGTTCATAAACTATAGCCATTTAAACAATCAATTTGTTTATAACAAATTACTCGACCACTTGCGCGAAAAGCAAGTTGCGAATTCGGATTTAGCGGCTCAAAATACATATAAATCACCTGCTTGCTTAGTGGGACCTCTAACTTCATACGAAACCCTCTAGGCGCCTAGACTATCTAAGAATTTGCTTAAAAATGTATATAGAAATTATTTGATACTGTTAAAATAATAAAAACATTTGAAAACTGATTTTTTTGGCATACTATTAATTTTATTATTTTTCTATTTCACGGAAACCATTCCATAGATTTGCTCTATAATTTTTATGCTCAGTAGTTATTTACTACTGTCTGAAGAAAACAAGTTTTGGAAAACTAATTTTCTCAGTGCAATTTCAATTTAAGAAAATTTTGAAAATTTTCATATAAATTTTCATTTTTTATTTATCTTCTTTCTTGGCGTGGTTACGATTAGAAATTTCGTTGTCATCGTTCTTTTAAAGTACAAATTTCTAAATAAATATTAATGTTAGACAATTTTTTTATCTTAAAATCACATTTAAATGAATATAAAAAAATTAATGAAACTCAAAGAGCTCTATGAGAAAGCATTCCGCCAAAGCACTTGGCAGCGTTTTTTCGTCCATTTTAAAATTCGTGTAATTTTATCAAAAATTGTCGAAGATTAAAAATTTAATTTAATATAATATCGCGTGAAAATAAAATTTTCTGCATCTATATTGTATCCAGAGTTTATTTAACGTATTGAGCACTGTTCTATAAGATTGGTGCTCAGTACGCTGAATTTACTATATTATACCCACGTGGACTAGGCTTGAGATCACCAAGCTAAAACTGCAAAGTGCGCTTTGATACTCTAGCTTTAACGCTTTGGCTTTGTTCTTCCTAGCTAAAAGTGTAGAGTTACTACGCCGCTGTAGTTTGAGTTTTTTTTCCGTGTAGAGTCACCTTGTGCTTAAGCCGGTTGTATTTCTTCTCATGAAAGACGGTGTCGTTCTTAGACGTAATAACGATGGTTGAATCTAATAATATTGCCTGTCTCTTAAAGGTCTATCAGTGTATGCTGTTCTATAAGAGCCAATGTTAAATAGTATATTTCCATCGCTGAATATCTCAAAAATAAGTGTCATAATCAATACTAAAAAAACGTAAATAGTTTCATAATATGTTAAAGATTAAAATTATTAATTTTCAGTCATTTCTGTTAGAGCAGCGTAAATATTTGATACTATTAATGAAAGTTTGAAGATACCGTTCAATATAGCTTTATTAGTTTCTAACGGATAATTTATTCGCAAACACAGTTGTGTGTTTTTCTAAAATAACAGAATAGTAATTGTTTAGAAATTGTTTGAAAAAAGTGACATTTAATGTTTAAAGTCTTAAAGATGTTTAAATTCCATTTGAAATAATTTTCGTTCATATATTATTTTATTCCACTGTATGAATCCTTAATAAAATAATACTCTTAGTTATGACTTTAAATCCATAGAACTTGCATATATGAGCAAATCTTCAAAACTTTTTATGTACTAGTGGCGAGTCATTTTGTAGCTGCTACTGGGTTTCCGCATGATGCACAATATCTAAACTGGGTTCACACCTTTTGTGCAATCCAGTGACTCTATTTCTAATGGATTTAATAAGTGTGCCACCAATGGCGCAGTAGATATTTCTATAAAACGTAAATTTTTATATATGAAAAATTACATGATTTTATGTATGTAAAAATTTACGTTTTATAGAAATATCTACTGTGCCGTTGATGGCACATTCACCAAATCCATCAGAAATAGAGTCATAGGATTGCCCAAAAGGTGTGAACCCAGTTTAGATAGTGTGCATCATGCGGCAACCCACTAGTAGTCGTAAAAAGACTTTTCAAAAGCATCACAAGAAAATAAAAAGTTTTGAAGATTTGTCCATATGTATGAGAAATTTTATATGAATCCACACGATTAAATAATAAAAATCGATAAGTCTGGAAATTTGTTCCATTTGGTTTCCAAAATACACAAAACAAATTTGGGGGTTAAGAATTCAAGGTAATGGAATATTCTAATTTTTTCAAATTTTTTTTTAAATTAAATTTTTAATAAATTTTCTACTAAAAAGAATCAATTTTTTGTAAAAACTTAATAGAACTATTTCTGTTGGAAATAATATGTACAATATAATTGAATTTTTGAAAATCACAATATGTAGATTTTTTTAGCTTACCTGATAGGTGAAAAATTACTATTTAATATACACAAAAATAAATTAGTAAGCGAGCATAAAAATGACGCTCCACTGAAGAACTCCATGCAATAGGATACAGACTTGGATGGAACGCAATTCACAAGTGTATTTTTATGTGTTTGTCAAGCTTGTATGTGCGTATATATTCGGGTATGTAATTGTGCGTAATAATAGCAATAATGAAAACAACAACAATAACGACAATAACAATGACAGCAGCAGCAACAACACCATCACCAAATATAATAATAATAATAATAACAATAAAAATAATAATAACAATAACAATAATAATAACAATAATAATAAAAATAGCAACAATAATGATAGTAATAATAATAAGGGGTGAGACAGATTTAATAACTTCAAGGAAGATTATTGGAATCATCTCTCAACTGATAAATAATGGAGGTAGTTCAAAAGTTAAAAAGAAAGCCCGAAAAATCATGAATAGGAATCGGAATAATGATAGAACACCACTTGAATTATTGACTATCTGAAACAGAAATTAGCAGTCAAATCAACAAGGTTGAGAAGGTACAAGAAAAGATGTATATTAAGCTACAAAACCCACTACACTTACTTACGAACGACTGGAGCTAGCAACTCCGTTCTGGTTGCATAATTTTCTATTTTATCTAATAAATCATAAAATGTTTAATAATTCGTTGCTAATTTGTCGTTGACATTTTATCCTATACTGGATTATGTCGCTCCAGACATTTCCAAAAAAATGGCTATTTTAGCTGAATATTAAGCTACAAAATCCACAACAGTAACTCACGAACGGCTAGAGCTGGTGACTTCATTCTGGCTGCAAAATTTGTCGCTCTGAAATAGGATAGTTTGTAAGTTCTAAATCCTGATCCAGATCCAAATACGGTCATTGGGCCTTAGTGAAAATAGAAACTTTTTTTTCTGAGCGTATCTAATAAATCGTGCTATGTGTAATAATTTGTGGCTAATTTCTCGCCGACATTTTTATAATTGTAATGCATCTCGAAATTAGTCACTCTTCTTCATTAATCGCTCTTGATAATTAAAACGATTGAGACTTTGAGTGCAATTAAAAGGTAATTATAATTTTATGGAAGCTTCAAGGATTTTGACGCTCTAGTAATCCTTCAATCTGCGCACTTTCAATATTTATTTATGTAAGTTTTTGAATTAAGATACGTCTGGAAATTTGTTGCTTATGATATTTGGACAAATTAAAACTTTGAACGCAATAAGATGATTCTGATACAACAGAAACTTCAAGAATTTAGTCGTTCTAAAAATTCATGGATCCTAGCACGCCAAAATAATTTTTATGCAAATTTTCATAATTGTAATTTATCAGTAAATTCTTCGCTCTTGAGATTTTAAGCCATCAATACTTTAAACACAATAGGAAACATATTTCTGATAATACAGTAGCTATAAGTAATTTGTCGCTCCGAAAATCTTTGAATCGAAGCGCACAGGGAAATGTTTTTATGAAAATTTTTTGAATTGAAATGAATTTAAGAATTGATCGCTCTTGATAATTAAAACAATTAAGAGTAGGTAAACTAGGGGGGCTTTAACCCAGAGGGATTCGAGCGCAGTGGTTTTTAACGTGGTGTTATTTCAAGCGCAGGATTTTTTGAACTTTTTAAAATTTTTTTAACTATTTGTGTATAACAAGTAAATATTTACATATTCTTGCATGTACAACGACGTTGTAACATGGCAGATTGGCCATATTACTTTTATGTATATTTGTGGCGCATATAGCCGACAGAAGGGAGCATCTAGCTACGGGCAAGACGGAAAGCAGACCACGCGAGTCAAATATTTAAAAGCATAACCCAAAATCGTTGGCACACACGTGCGAATCTCTATAGCACGTATACTGTGCATACATATAGCTAGCTAGCGAGCAGCTTGACTCGAGTAGCTGAGCTTGGGTCCGTTTAGGATCGTTTGTCTCTCTCTTGCGGCGCGCGCAGCGTACAGCACGAGAGATGAAGCTGAGCATAGAGACGAAGGAATACCATTATTATTCCTTCTGTCGCCGGCGTCCGATAAAGAGCGTTACGACTTGCGATATTGCGTAATACTTTTCTGGTTGTGTGTTACAATTATCGTAGTTAGTGTGAGCGAGAATAGATAAATTCAATATTCTCTAAGTTATTTTATTGTGCTTAAAATTGTTGCGAGTGCACAATTGCTAAAGAGAAATAATATAATTTCTTTCTGTCTTTTACGACGTGTGTGCCGGGCGATCGCGTGCGCGTTGTATTGCATATATTCCCTTCGTGCTTTTCTAATTCTTTCATTTCTTGTGTGTTTATTGCTCGTGTCCCTTTTAGCTTACGTTTTTGTAATATTTGCTTTTCGTTGTGCCAATAGTTATTTAATTAGAGCAAGCGGCGTCGCGTACGCTATACGCGGCTGGCGTCCATTTTGAGCGAGCGTACTATTACTGTACATATTTCTTAAATAAAGTTCCTCTTTTTGTTACTGATTTAATTACAGCTTATATATATATTTTTATAAATTAGTGCAACCTCCTGATCCCCAGGGTTGTCACAACGTACTTGCATATATATCGATATACTTTTATATGTATAACGATATACTTTAATATATATAACGATATACTTTGATATATAATGATATACTTTCATATATAAGGATATACTTTCATATATAATGATATACTTTGATATATAACGATATACTTACATATATATTTGCATATATATGTACATATGAACTTACATTTGTTAACAAATAGTTTACGTGTAATATGTCATTCTGAAAAGGACTGTCTCATTTCAATTTTGTATATTTGATACCTTTGGGCGATGTTTAAGGTTTGTATTTTTCATAGTACTCTTTCCAAGTCTTATTTTCCTTCTTCTTCTCATTGCTAGGAGTATAAAGAAGAAAAGTACATTCTGAGCAATCAGTGGTACTTGAACTTTGTTCCACGATGAAATGAATGTTGTCTATGGTATGTGTCGGTATTTATAGAAAGTGATGAGAGCCCCAACCATCGCTCTCATCTGTGAGATACAACCACCTGATATTAAATATCTCCTTTTGACTTCCTTTACTCGCATTCCATAGCTGAATTTTCCAGTAGTACTCGATTCTCATTAAAATATTTTTTCATGAGTCTGATGTTGTGAAGAGCACAGCAAGCTTTATACATTCCATCGTGGTGGGGGCAAACGGTCACTAGCTTTATCTAATCTAATGGTGGATAACCCATCTCTGGGACATCGGTAACGTTAAACTTAAAGCGCTCTAGCTACTTTTTCTTTATGCTACCCATCACTAAAATTTTGCTAGCATCTCGTGAAGCTTCTTTAAGAATATTTGCTATTTCAGTGTAGGGAATCGTACCAGAATGCCAGCACAATCCATGATAATATTATTTGAACCATGTTTGGCACTTTATTTTTTTCTGTAAGTCTTCGCCAAGGAATTGGTTCTTTAAAGAGTAACACTACAAGCTCGGAATTGTCGTTTAGCGGAACTATAGCTCTTTGAGGACATAGTCACCACCGGGCTGCTTGAAGCCTTGCATATCGACCAAGTATTCCATCCTGAATGACACTCTTGAGCGTGAACATGTAATTTATAACGGATCTGCTCCACTATTCAGACAAGTTTTCTCATATTACCGCTCACAGGGCTATACTCTGCAATACGATCGCGTATGATCAAATAATATGTTAATGTTCCAGAAAGAACATTAGCTCTTGATTTGAACTCCAAACGTACATCTACTGGAGCACTTTTCTGAGACTCATTTTGTTTCGAGCAGTCAATTACAATCAGAGGAATGTGTTCAATAAATTGTTACTTTTTTAATAGCAGCTCCACATCCTTAATATAGTAAGCATGCTGAAAATTAGCATATATATCGTATAGAACTGCAAACTGATTATGGGTGATATCTAAATTCAAATTTCTGTATGGATAATACTGAGAATTCAGGAACAGCATTACATTACTTAAGTTACAATGATCGAAACGACTTGCATTAGTTGTCTTTTGATTTTTTTGACTCGTTTGGAAGCCTAATATCACGAAACGTGGCTTTTCCAATTGATTGGAAGTTTCAATAGTCCAAACATGTTTTGATGTAGTTGAAAGTAGAGGATACTCGTACAAATCCCAACTGCGGAAACTCATAGCAATAGGTTTCTCTTTACCAATGTGATTGAATAACTGAAGTTTGTGAGCATTTAATAACATTATGTTAGGCATGAGCCATTTTATCCTTTGTAAATCAATCTTAAAATCTTCATATCTATTTTCATGATGCGTCTAAACTACTGGATTTAAATAATTTCTCGATTTTGTCAGTATGAGTTCATGTTTTACATTGACTACCAGCATTCTCGAGAACTGATTCTTGGCTAGGACAGAAGGAAAGCCATCCTTTCATCAGTGTAGTTAAACCAACATTTTTACATTTGTCGATCTCTACAGCATTGATTTCGTAGCGAATTTCTTCAAACATGTGACAGATGGTGTTATTGACTAGCACTGTATTAGCTGTAGCAGTTCCATCAGCTTTCACGAGTCTACCACAAATATGGAGTGAACTACGCGATGAAAGAAGACATAAGTCTTGATGTTGAATAGATATACGAATCTCATCACTATTATTGAATAAAAACGCAGAATAAGGCTGATGAGCGTGTACTTCATAATGTTCGACGGATTCACCAAACTTTGCTCCCGACTGTATGCTCAGAATTTCTTCCATATTTTCGAAAACAGCAGAAGAATATACACGTTGCTTTCCACCGCGGATTTCCAACCCTAGATTTCTTAGAAACTGAATGTTTTGTCGTAATAAAGCTTTCTTTGTCGTTCGACGACTGATGACTGGTCGGCATGTTGATTTACTTATATACTCTCTACCAACTTTAATGTTGTAAACAATATCCATTATGCTTGTTTAAGACGTAATCTTATTGTAATTATTTTTCCTCGAAAATTAATCAAGTATCCGTCTTGATCGACGATTTGTACTTGAATGTGATCTATGCTCTTGATGTTGATCGGAAGATAAATGACTGGAGATGGAATTTCGATGATCTTATATCCTGGTGGGACTGCTGGAATAAACTCGTGTATGGTATGTACTCATTAATCATTTATATAGGCACCAGAGGTTATATTGCACTCGACTCAAAGTGCGTTAACTTTCAAAATGGTTACAGGTAAATCAGAATCGTGTGCGATTTTTTCTGTATGAACACGTTCAATAAAATCCAATAATGAACCTATGGAATCTTGTGGTCGAAAATCAATGGGATGACTACAGATTATAACGCAACGTAATGTGCTATTATTTGGTTTTATATCAATTAAAATTTCTTTTGGTGGTAATGCCCCGCGAAGATAATTCATGATATCTTTGATTTCGTAACTTCCAGTCGGTAATACGATTTCTTCCTTACTAACGTAGAACTTGTTATTTTCACTATCGATATTAGGTATTGAGTTGAAGGTCGAAAGTCCAATTAAGCCAAGAATGTAGTTCTTGTTGGATGAAAGATCGATTGGTGGAAAATACTGAGCTTCGAGCACTGATGATGTACTAGAAATGCTTAGCGACAATGAATCTTCCATGATTGTTCAATAGATAATGAGAAAGATAGCTAATTTGACTTTCCTTTTATAAGTTTTTAACTCAAGAACATCAAACATAAATGACTACAATTAAATGTATCATAATCTTGATATCTCTTGTAGTTATATTTGACTTCATCAACTTGCAAATAAATCATTGAATCTAATGTCGGCTGAAGGTCTCCGAAAGAATTGAAATAAACGACACTTTTACCTCGCTTACGATAAGCTACCCAATTTGTGCCGGGACCATCAACATCATTAAGATTAACGATTGCAGATTCATGGTAATGCGGGCCGCTTAATGGTAAAGCATTTCGCATGAATACTCCTCAAAAATTCAAAATTTTCAATATCTTGGCATATTTTACGAGATTAAAATCGGTCAAAGCTCTTTGTGGTAACCTTACTTCAAGGATCTTTTTTTTTTAACTAGATCTCAGATGAAGACCTAGTCCTGTCTTGTAAGGTTTCAAATAAAGACCTTTACCTAGAGCTATTTCTTCTATCATCTGATTATGCCTTTGTTTCTCCTCGAATTGTTTCTGAGCAGCTTTGGAATCATTAACTGCTTTAGTTATTCCTGCGGCACCTCCTGCTAAACTACCAATTGCACCTAGACCAGTAAAAAGAGGAATGAGAAATGGTAAGAATCCTCTAACCTTAGATGGAATTGATAGTCTGCGTAGCACTTGGATTTTATGCTTACCACCAGCTTTTCTCACAGCATTTCGAGCATTCTCTAAAGCAGAGAAGATAGCTTTACGAGCACACTTACTAGGTTTCATAGATCTGGAAGCGGCCTTTATTATTTTGTTAAAAGCAACAATGGAAGTTTTCTTTTTTGCCCCCATTCCAAGTTTAGATTTTATTTTTATAGTATTTGCAATAGCGAATGCAGCTGCTTTTTCACCAATACCAGCGTCTTTCGATGATAGTCTTTGCCAGGCTTTTTCTCCTAGAACTTTATCAGCGATATTTCTAGCCTCTATATTTTATCGATTTTAAGAATAAGAGATATAGCGCTCCTTACAGGCTTTGTCGAGAAAATTAATTTCTGAATCACCTCTAGCTAAACGTTTAGCTAATTTTGTACCAAGTCCACAGTACTGATATCCCTGTGAATAAAGTTCTATTGGAAGGCTATTGATTATTTTATTAAGCACGCCGCGACTGCATCTACGATATACGATCATTACACTTCGGAGATCGAAAAGTAACTGATTCACAGGGTATATAAGCGATGTATTTATACTCGATCAAGCAGTTGTAGTTTGAATCTGTTGAGATGAATTTCAAAGAACAATCTGTCAAGCTGCAGATAATGAATTCTGATACTATCGTTGAATGAGAGAAAAAATAAAAAAATGAAAATTTACTTCCAGATAGTATAAGAGCTGTATTTTGTGGACCATCTGACTATGGTAAAACTAACAGTTTATTAGCACTCATAACGCATCCTAAAGTTCTAAGATTTGAAAATGTTTACGTTTATTCTAAATCTCTTAATCAAGCGAAATACAAGTTTCTAAAAGAGCTTTTAGAGTCGATAGAAGGTATGCAATACTTTCAATTTAGCGAACACAAGTCAGTAATACCACCTGACGAGGCTCTTCCAAATTCCATAATGATTTTCGATAATGTAGCTTGTGAAAAGCAAGACAACATTAGAGCCTACTTCTGTATGGGAAGACATAAAGATGTTAATTGTTTCTATCTTTGTCAGTCTTATGCTCGCCAATCCCAAAACATGTCGTGAGAGATAATGTCAATCTCTTGATAGTTTTTCGTCAAGATAATGTTAATCTATGACATCTATTCGATGATCATGTTAACTCAGACATGATTTTTCCACTATTCGAAGAATTATGCTTTAAATGTTGGAGAGATGAGAACCTGGATTTCTAATGATCGCTAAAGATAGTCCACTGAACTCTGGTAGATATCGAAAAGGGTTCAACTGTTTTACTATAAATATAACGCACACTCGGCGATAATTCATCAAACTGTGCCTGATTGTCAAAGCGAAAACATGGGAGACCTTAAGAGGCGGTCGGGTGTATTCGCCGCTACATATAGGGTGGCGCTGCGGTCAGGTGAGAGGAATCTATTAAATATTTTTTATACAGCTATTTACTATTTTCTGAGACGACAATATACTTTTAATGTTGTCATTTCCTCTAGCCATATATATGTAGAATAATTATTAATACTTATCTTGTTTGAAAAGTCTAAAATATTGTTATAAAGCGAAAAATGCGATGCAACGTAGGACCGATGTAAACATGCGTGCACCTTCCTTTAGTGCGACAGAGATAGCAATACTAAAGAATGATGTATACTAATGTTTACGTCGGCTCTACCTCGCGCCGCATTTTTCGCTTTATAACAATATTTTAGACTTTTCAAACAAGATTAATATAAATAATTATTCTACATATATATGACTAGAGGAAATGACAAGATTAAAAGTATATTATTGTTTCAGTAAATTTTAAATTGCTGTGTAAAAAATATTTTATATTTTTCTCTCATCTGACCGCAGCGCCACCAAGCGGCGAATGGTTCCAACCGCCTCTTAAGCAAAATAAAGTTTTACTTCAGCAACTCATTCAAGCGTGTAAAGCAGTTAAACGCAAGTATGACTTGCTAAAATTTGGAAAAGAAAATACCGAAAGGATTGTTAGAGAAACTTTTAAGCCAATCATCAATCCACTTAAAGAAATCGCCACTGAAGATAAAAAAAAGTGCGCGACTTTAAAGCTAGAACCCTTATCAGAAATGATTAAGTACGATGAAGATAATGATGATACTGAATTGAAGGACACTTTGCAAAATGATTCTTCTTAATCTTTGTTTGAATCTTCTAACGAAGATTTTTCCAAGGACTTACAATTTAGAGAAATAGGTAAAATTTATGGAGTTCGTAGAAAGGGTGATCAATTTTTCCTCGGCAATTCACCGGTATATTTTGAGAAAAGTTATATTCAAGTAGAGGATCAGAAGTTCCAAAATACTTTAGGTTTACAAGAATTATTTGTTGAAAAACATCCTTTTCCAGGCTCAATAACGCATAAAGATTTGAAAAATTATCGTTAAATTCTTGATATCACAAAGGATTACAAGAAACGATACAAAGACGATGAACCCACTCGTTCACATGTAAGTAAAAAATTCAGTGAAAACATAGTCCCTTTATTTTCTGATAAAAAAGGTGGATCGTTACCTCGATACAAAATCACGCGAAAAAATACCAAGTATGATTATGTATATTGGGATGATCCGAATGAGCTCGTTGATCGACTGCGTTTACTCGTAGCAGAACGAGAAGCTGGAAATCCAAGCCATACCAATGAGATTCATTTCATCATCGAAGAGTTACGAAAAGCTGGCTACATATACTGAGGTGCAGTCACGTATCATGCATTATCAAAATGAACGTCGATGTATTCGGACGTATTCTGAAATAAAGCGAGGGTAGTCGAGGACCTCCAGGTATTGGCTATAAACTCACAAAAGATGCACAATATGATGTAGAAAATAAAAGGTTATGTAATGTTGCCACGCCTCAGCAGTCAAATAATGCAATTAATTTTAATACTCTACAAAGCATGCTTGAATCTGAAGTCTGAAGTATATCCACGGTCACACCTAGATTAAAAGATAGCTTTGATACATCAGAATTAGAAGTGCAAAAGTTAAAAGATGAGAATGATGAGAAAATGAAAAAAATTAATGTAGATATTGGAGATTGACACGAATTAATTAAATTTTGGATCAAATCAATACAAAATGCTAAAATTATAACAAATATTCAGAGTATAAAAGCCAAATTGCGAGAATTAAGCAATCATTAACTCTGCAATCATGGAATATGAAAGAGTTGTAGAAGAACTTCATAAACCAGCCAGACGTCACTATCCACGACGACAGTTTAATGTACGAGGTTTAGATGAGACGTGGCAAGCTGATTAAGTGTAGATGCAACCTTATTCTCGAGAGAACAAAGGCTACAAGTGCATGCTTACAGTTATAGGTATTTTTTCCAAATACGCATGGGCCGTTCCTGTGAAACAAAAAACTGGAACAGAAGTCTCTGCTGCGATGAAATCTATATTGCGACAGGGTCGAATATTGAAAAATTTACAAACAGATAAAGGCAAAGAGTTTTATAATACTAATTTTAAAAATCTTATGCAACAATACAAGATAACTTATACTCAACGTATAGTAATCTCAAAGCATCTATTTGCGAACGCTTCAATCGTACTCTCAAACACAAAATGTGGATGAAGTTTAGTTTACGTGGTAGCTATAAATGTATCGATATTTCACCTGATCTGATAAAATCTTATAACAATACAAAACATCGAACGATTGGTGCTAAACCAAAAGATGTTACAATCTTAAATGAATCTCAGTTTCGCGCATGATTTGCTTGCTAAGTTGTGAGAAAAAAAACAAAATTCAAAGTTGATGACAAAGTCCGAGTGAGCAAGTTGAAACATGTATTCCGAAAAAGAATACAAACCTAATTGGTCTGCTGAAATATTTACGATTGAGATATCCTCAAAATTGGAGGATTATTCCATAGTACAACAGGCCTGCGACATCGTGATCGACATACTATCACTTTCTTCGGTTTAACCTCCGGCTTAAGCACCACAATCGGGACGAAGTCAAGCCGCCTTCTTGATAAGCTCTCCGATTCACTTAGAGGGTTCGTTCAGCGCGACGACTCAACAGCCGACTGCCACGAGTTTTTACAGATCTCGAAGAGACCTGGCCAACCTCATTGTCACCAAAAAATAGTCAGCATGACTCAAGGGCTCCAGACCCCGAGAGGTCCGGTCTGCCCAGCAAGCGCGAGCTGACTGACGAAGCGTGCGTCTCTCCCGAGGTATATACCTAACGGCGGCGCGCGCAAATGATTGCGTCGGTCGGACCAAAGCTTAAGCGTGCGACATCAGAATATACCACGAGTAGTATAGCTTTTATGTTATACCATCAAACATCTTATATCACTGAAATTTTATTTATTAAAAAATTTTCTTCGTTTACCAAAATTCTTACTACGAAGCTTGCCGTCACTACGAGAGCGGCAACCAATCAGCGGCGAGAAGAGTAGCTATAAATTAATTAACGTTCACAAGTTAATTTTATTCTTTCGTTCTTACTCAAATCGAAAGCATGTCTTCTTCTGAAAACGATTCTGGGTACAGAACATTGGGAGAGCTAATGGAAGATTTTTTCCAAGATTTAGGAGTCGATTTTTTATCAGACTCTGATTTATTGTCACCGTCATCGCTATCAGTGCTGCAGATGATGGAGCCACCCTTCGAAGATCTGCCAACTACAGTGTTGGTGTATGATCCTTTCATGCTCCAATACATTGAAATTCCCATCGAAGAATTAAAAGTCTATCAAGACCCATTTCAAATTAATGAAGAGGTGGACGAGGAGGTGATTATATTAGATGCTTCTCCAATAAAATCTCCAGAGTTGATAGATCTTGTCACTCTATCACCTCCAAAAAGAAAAAGAGAGGACGAAGAAGAAGCAAAGAAGAAAATAAAAGCTTCTTCATCACGAAAAAGGAGACGAGAAGAGGAGAAAGAAAAAGAGCCTTCTAGAAAGGCTAAATTTTAATTATTTTTTTATTTTAACGCTCTCTGGTATTTATAGATCAAACGGCCCTTTTCAGGGCCACATATATATTTAACGTGAAACAAATTGTTTCAAATTTATTTATATTTTTTTAAATATTAATCAGTTCTTTTCAGGACTATATTTAATTTAAATGTAATAAATCAACTATTAGTTAGAAATTCAACTATAAATATACGTAAGTATATCGTTATATATCAAAGTATATCGATATACATGCAAGTACATCGTTATATATACTCATCATACTTATATAGTTAAAAAAAATTGTTTAAAGTTAAAAAAAATTCTGCGCTCAAAATAACGCCACGTTAAAAATAACGGTGCTCGAATCCCCCTGGGTTAGAACCCCACTAGTTTACCTACTATTAAGACTTTAAGTGCAATTAAAAGATTTTAATAAAAACCTTTTATAATAACCTTATGGAGACTTCAAGGATTTTGACGCTCTAGTAATCCTTGAATCTGCGCATTCCAAACATTTATTTATGTAAGTTTTTTAACTTAGATGCGCCTTGGAATTTGCCGCTCATGATATTTGAACCAATTAAAACTTTGAACGCAAGGAAAATATGATTCTGATACAACAGAAGCTTCAAGGATTTTGTTGCTCTAAGAATTCATAGATCCTAGCACGCCAAAATAATTTTTATGCTAATTTTTATAATTGTAATGCATTTGGAAATTTGTTGCTCTTGAAATTCTTAACTATCAATATTTTGAACGTGATAAAAAGATATTTCTAATTATACAGTAGCTGCAAGGAATTTGTCGTTTCAAAAACCTTCAAATTCAAGCACATGGAAAATGATTTCATGCAAGGCTTTTTGAATTAAAATAAATTTGAGAATTAGTCGCTCTTGGTATTTAAAACTGTTATGTCCGGTCACCTTAATCAGTTTACTCAGACGCATTAATCGTGAGATATTTCTTGTTGAATTTGAATGATTATTTTCTTCTTTAGGTTGCGGGGTAGAGGAACTAAATCGCTCACCTTTTTTGTGCGTTGGCTGCGTGATCGAAAGAACAAGAGTTTATTACTGCTTTTTTTTTTGTTAAAGAGTGTAGTGCCTCTCCCTAGTTGTCCGTTGTTAATTAGATTAGGGTGGTCGTAATAACACTTTCGTTCACAGAGATTATGTTGACTTTTATGAAAAATATTTATTTAAAATTGATACACAAAAATATTATAAAGCTAGTCACGCAATCTTATAATGAAAACCTCGTAGACGCTTTGTCTATTTAAATTTTAAGTTATTTTCAAGCAGTAAGTCGCGTAAAGGGTACCCCCCGTTAAGATAGTCGATTTTGCCCTGACCCTGAAATTTTTGTTTGACCTTGTAACTTTGTTTTGGATAAAAAAAAATAGTTTTTGTCATATTTGCAGACCGCGACCCTCCTCTCCCTGTACACAGCATGGAAAAAATGACTTATTCACTATTTATTATTTTTCTCCGCATCTAGTCAGTAAAAAAACCCCAAGAAAATTGTGCTTATAGCTTAAATGGTTACAAATCATGTAAAATTTTTTCATAAAGATTTGATGATGCTATATAACCTAAAAAGATGAAAAAAAATTCAAACCCTTTCTATTTTCACGGGAAATGCGATACAGGGCCAATTCTTGCAAAAAAACTTCTATTTTGTTTGAAATTACTTGCCTGAATTTTTCCAGATATTTCCTGTTGGTGCGCCATAGTTAAAAATGCAAAAAACTCATTTTTTCGACGTTTTTAACTGATTGTAGCTCATTTGCAGACTATGTACTATTATTTATTTTATGAAATTCTAGAATTTTATTTATGAATTTAATTATGCAATCAAGTCGGAAAAATAAGATTTACAAATATTCGCATCATATGTGTTTCTCTCTCTCTCTTTCTCGTTCATAAAAGAGGATTCTTGTGCGCGTGTTTTTCATGTGTCTTTCTTTATCTCGTGATTTAGGCTTGTGCATGTGTTTTTCTTTGCTGCCGCCGCCAGCCCAGTCACGCTCGTTGTCACTCGCGTGACAAATGCTAGGCGGCAGCAAAGAACAACACATACACGCGCTAAAACAAAAAAAGCGAATATAATTGTTAATTTATATAAAAATTATATTTACGTGATTTTGCCTAGGGATAGAGAAAAGCATTATTTCTTACACGGAGATTAAATGAAATGCAAAAAAGAAAATCTACTATTGATAAATGAGTCATTTCACAGGTACAGCTATATTAAGTACGGTCAAAATATCAACTTGAGATTACATATGAATTTATGTTTCGTAAGAAAAACTTATCAATACAAACATTATCATCATGATTTAATAATATGAACCTTGATTTTAGCATTTTTAACACTATGTAATCTCAATCTGCACTTAAGTCACACTTTTGCAAGAGCTATGTAGTCTATTTTTACACTGTGTGAAAAAAAGTGAGCATGTGAGAACATTGAAATCTTGTTGACATGTCTCATATTAATATTACAATATTAAATATATTTTTGTTAAAAAGCGCATATTATTCGCAATTATTTTATGACATTTGCAATCGTTTTAAAGATCATAAATAAAGTTTGCACTTATGTCATGTATTGTATTATATTATCTCCATTGACATAGGTACGAATCCAGTAACGTAACTCAAGTAACAATCGTTAGGCTGAAAGTTATAGTCTTTACTCAATTCTCAGATATCTATCTATGTTCTTACTCTTTTTTCATTAGAAGAACAAGGATATAATATTTGAGAACTGAGTAACAACTACAACTTTCAGCCTTAGACTTGAGTTGGGTCTATGAATTCGAGCCATAAATAAACATTATGGCCCGAATTCATAGTCGTGTCTTGAGTATTAAGTATGACTTAAAACTTAAGTTTCGTTACTTGAGTATCAGCTGTTACTTCAATTGAGTGCTACATAAAGAGGTTATCACAGTTAGTTATGAAACAAAATCACATAAATAAGATAGTCGTCGGTAAGGATGTATATTAGTTCATAATTATACTATAACATAGAAATCATCTTAGCTGGTTTCAATAAATTCAATTTTTTTAAATAGCTTGTCGAATTACAAGAAATTTTTATAATTAGTGAATAAATTAAAAATGTTTTCTTTTCTCTTTTTCTGAGTATGAATGTAACATCATGTAAAAATGGAATATGAGTGTTTTATTAAATAAATATTAAGATAACTAAATTTAAGATTTGTAACTTTTGCAGCTACTAATTGGAAAAGCCAGTTGCATCGTTTTAAATTAAGCACCCTCATATACAGCGCGAAACACCAACATTTTACAATCATTTACTTTAGCTAAAATAGAACAGTCAGCAGATACATCAAAAGAAGAATTTTATAAATACACTTCACACCTCTGCAGATAACACCAGTTATCTTAGTTCATGCTCTAATACTTTCTTTACTATACGTAAATTTTCTTTTCTTGTTTTAGCTTATGCCTTTTTTGCGTTTGACGAAAGTATCCGGTTCTACCGTATACTTCTGTGTGGTGGTGGGGAGGATTGTAAAATGACAAATTGGCCGTGTTACTTGTATATATATATATATATATATATATATATATATATATATATATATATATATATATATATATATATATTTGTAGCGCATATAGACGACAGAAGGGAGCACCTAACTAATAGCACGACGGAAAGCAGACCACGCGAGTTAAATATCTAGGAGTATAAACCCAAGATCGTTTGGCACACAGACGCGAATATCTAAAGCACGTATACTATGCACTCAGATGGCAAGCAGCTTGACTCGAGTAACTGAGCTTGGGTCCGTTAAGGATTGTTTGTCTCTCTCTTGCGGCGCGCGCAGCATACAGCACGAGAGACGAAGCTAAGCAGAGACAAAGGAAACGCCATCGCATTGAGTCATTCCTTCTGTCGTCAACGTAGAGTAACAAAAAAATAATTATAGACTTAGTATCAAAGTCGCACGCAAATCGTAACGGTTCTATACTCTACGTTGACGACAGAAGAAATGACTCAATAGCGTTTCCTTCGTCTCTCGTGCTGTACGCTGCGCGCGCCGCAAGAGAAAAATTAACGGACCGAAGCTCAGCTACTCGAGTCAAGCTGCTTGCTATCTGAGTGCATAGTATACGTGCTTTAGATATTCGCGCGTGTGTGCCAAACGATCTTGGGTTTATACTCCTAAATATTTGACTCGCGTGGTCTACTTTCCGTCGTGCTATTAGTTGGATGCTCCCTTCTGTCATCTATATGCGCTATAAATATATATACAAGTAACATAGTCAATTTTCCATGTTACTACAGTCTTCACATTGGAAGCATTCTAGAGGTAGAATACTTCCAATGTGAAGACTGTTGTTTTTTTTCAGTATCATAACCATAAACCCACGTTTCATCACCAGTAATAACCTTTTTGAGCACAGTATCATCGTTATTGACCATTTCTAAGTTGTCTTGAGCGATTTCTAAGCGAAGCTTTTTTTACTATGCAGGAAGTACTCTGCTTTTTTTACTCTTTTTGGAATGAAGTTCTTACACACACGCGTCATTTATAAATTTGAGGTTCAAATTTCCGAAATTATAGTTTTTGGTATTCCAAGGTCTTCTTCTACTTCCCGCACAGCCATACGAGAATCATTATAGTCAGAATTGCGGCTTCCTTTGAAACAATTATACCACTCTTTTATTCGTGTTTTGCTCATACACTCATTCCCAAAGGCCTTCTGCTTCATCTGAATAGGTTCTGAACTCATTTTTCTACATTGAAAACAAATTTGTTGATACAAATTTGTTTATCTTGTTTTTCAGTTATTTTTAACAATTACAAAATCCGCCGAACTCAAAAATAGCTTTGTAAACAAAGATACGCTGCGCATGAACTATACGTCCAGCAGGTGTAGGCAAGCAACAAATAGATTCGTGAGGCTTTACTGTTGACGTTCAAGCCCTGCAGAGGACACTTGAACACTATAGCGCAGAGATATAAAGATAGACCTGATACTTTCCGGACAGGCCTCGTAAGTTGAGAAATATTATTCAGAGAATGAACTAGAAATATTGCTTACATGTATTGTAACGGTTATTTTGCACAGGTTACAAAAGAAGAATTAGCTTTTAATTGAGTATTATTTTAGCTAACTAGGAGAGTATCACATCTCCGGATCACGGATTTTGCTCTAACTTTGAGATAGGTTTTCAGATGTCAAAATATGGAAAAAGCCAGAGTTATGGACCCCAACGCTCAATATTTCTCTAGTTGCAGGCAATTAAAGAAAATCACTAAAAAAGTTACTAGATTTTCAAACGCTTATAATTCTTTAGCATTAATAGCTAGACGCTTGTAACTGTTTTCAAATGAAAGCTACGTTCAAATCCTTTTGAAAAAGCACCTATAGCATATCAAAATATCATTTTTTCTCAAAGTTACAGCGTTATAAAAATTTTAGCTGAATTTCTTTTTAAAAATATTAATTAATGATAAATGTTAAAATGTAGTACAATTTTTATAACGCTGTAACTTTGGGAAAAAATAATGTTTTGATATGCTATAGGTGCTTCTTCGAAAGGATTTGAACGTAGCTTTCACTTAAAAACAGTTGCAAGCGTCTAGCTATGAATGCTTAAGAATCATAAATGTTTGAAAATCTAGTAACTTTTTTAGTGATTTTCTTTAATTGCCTGCAACTAGAGAAATATTGAGCGTTGAGATCTATAACTTTGGCTTTTTCCATATTTTGACATCTGAAAACCTATTTTAAAGTTAGAGCAAAATCCGTGATCCGGAGATGTGATACTCTCCTAGTAAGTCTATAAATTTTACTATATGCGGAGTAGCTAACTATAAGAATATCACTAAATATTACACAGTGAACTCCGATAGTGCTAGCTAGTAAGACTATTGATGAGCGTCAAAATCTTATGTGATATACTTGTCGCTTCCTGCACTCACTGCGTCTCTCTCTCTCTCTCTCTCTCTCTTACCTGACCGAAAGACGCATTGCCGGTAGCGCAGTTTTCCTTCGTGAGGAAAGTTCAAAAATACGTTGTATTAAACTATACAATATTACGTAACTAATTAATTTATAACTGCTCACGAGGACTACGGAGGCATTGGAGTAAGCAACAGGAAATATATTTTATACTATAAACTAGGGGGCAAGCCCCCTGCGCGCAAGCACGACAACCCGCATCTTGCTTTTATAACTTTAAAAAAATAATTAAGAATTCGCAATTTTTTTAATAACTTTTATTTAAAATACTAAATAATATTAATTATTCAAAAGTTTTCTTGAGGTGAATCTTCAATGATCTTTTAATGAATCTAATCATCTGTGAAGTCCTAGCTTTATACCAGCACAGAATTAATAATTAAATGTTGTGTGATATGAGGGCTACGTGTGTATGTTTTATTATAATATTAAATAAAGAATAAAGTCAGTAATTGATTTATAAATGTTTTATCAAATGTCAGTCTAGTAGTAAAAGGATTCTAAATTTAACGCTGTAATGTAAGTCCAAAAATTAGGGGCACATTTCTGACGACGACAGCGACGACAGCGGCGATATACTTTCAATAGTACAAAGAGAATATAATATAAATAGATCTAAAATGCAGCTGAAATTCAGCTGAAATCAAACAAAAATTTACCTAAAATTGATTAAAATTATCATAAATTTTAGCTAATTTTTAGTTAACTTTTAGGTAACTATTAGCTAATTTTCAGCTAACTTTAAGCTTAATTTTAGCTAGATTCTAGCTTAATTCTAGCTAACCAAGGATAAATCGAATTCTTATACACAGCGGCAGCGACAGCGGCGGCGGCGAAATCTTTTTATAATATATACCCCCTGCTCGCTTGGCTCGCCAACCCCCCTTTTGAATTTAATACTTACTAGGAGAGTATCAGACCTCCGGATCACGGATTTTGCTCGAACTTTGGGATAAGTTTCAACGCTCAATATTTCCCTAGTTACAGGCAATTAGAGAAAATCACTAAAAAAGTTACTAGATTTTCAAACGCATATAGTTCCTTAGCATTGATAACTAGGAGCTTGAAACTTTTTTTAAATGAAAGCTGAGCTCAAATCCTTTCGAAATAGTTATAGTATGTCGAAATATTATTTTTTCTTAAAGTTATAGCGTGATAAACATTGAGTCTGATTTCAGCTTTTGTTATTAATTAATGTTTTAAAAAGTAAAATCAGGCCCAATGTTTATCACGCTATAACTTTGGGAAAAAATAATATTTCGACATACTATAACTATTTCGAAAGGATTTGAGCTCAGCTTTCATTAAAAAAAAGTTTCAAGCTTCTAGCTACCAATGCTAAAGAAATATATGCGTTTAAAAATCTAGTAACTTTTTTAGTGATTTTCTTTAATTAACTGTAACTAGGAAAATATTGAGTGTTTGTGACTATAACTTTAGCTTTTTCCATATTCTATCATTTGAAAACTTATCTCGAAGTTTCAGCAAACTCCGTGATCCAGAGGTGTGACACTCTCCTAGTTAGTATAACGTATTATTAGACCACGTAGCGATATCTTTTAACGAGCACAGCACAGCTTAGGTTTAGTGTTAACGCAACGGTAGCCGGAAACTCTCTGAAGCGCCTAGCGGCCGGTAAGCTTCTCTCTCACGTGACGGTCGTTAGGATACGCACTTCTTTACTCATCTTAGACGAGATATATAACCGAGCATCTATCCTATTTTAATACCTAAGCGCGCAAGATTAAAACACGGTAGAATACTGTTACAGTATGTATGTATACATATATATATACATATATTATATAGTAGTGAGGAAATGTGCTACCACTTTTAACATTCTCTTGTAATACTCTTCTACATCCTCTTCTGCATCCTCTTCTCACTTTCTTCTATATTCTTAAAAATTTCCCGTTTTTTAACGTTATTTCGATTTTCATCCTCTTGTACGTCCTCTTTCTATCCTTTCCCAATCCTCATTTGCATCCTCGGACATCCTTGAAAATCCTCAATAATCCTCGAATTCTCAATAACATCTCTATACTTTCCACACCACCTAGTTATACAGTTGTTGAGGTATATAGAATGACGCGCTTTTTTCAAGTGGTTTTCCTAGAAGGCCTACTCTACTCACCTTTTAGAAAATGTTTATAGTTTTCTTATACATTTTATATAATTTTTATTAATGTATATATATATAAAAAATATATAAAAATTATGTTAACTGTATAAAAAAAATATATACTTTTAGTTGAACGTTGACTGAAAATTTAACAATATTGATTATACATACATATTATATTCATAAATAATAGAAAATAAATATAAATAAATAATTTTTAAATTGATAAAAATGAAATATAATATCAAAATGTTTAGGATTTGTACATAAATAAAAATACCTGAAAATTTTAAGATGTTTGATTGAACTGATTTGAACATTATTGCTGTAAATTAAAATTAAAATTATAAACATAAAATTTAACGTTAATAAATTTTAAAAGAAAAATTATTTTCGTGAGGTTTTAAATTTTGTCTCAAATTATCTTTTCTATTAAACGATTTATCACATATATAACAATTATATCGTTTATGGCTGTGTATAGTCGATAAACGTTTTTTTAAATTTTGCGAATAATTAAAAAATTTTTCACATAAAATACATTGTAATTCAATTCCTCTTGAATAAAATAATTTGTCTAAAAAATTTTTTGAATATTTGGTCACATATGTCACATCTTTTAATTAATGAGTGATTTATTTGAATATGATTTTTCAAATATTCAATAGTTGAAAAATATATATAACAAAAAGAACGTCCGAAATAATTTTCCATATTTATTCCTGTTAATATGAATTAATATCATTGCAATTTTTAAATAATAAAAAAGCAGCTATAAAAAATTTAATATATTGAGTAATTGTAACCAAAACTTTTTGTAATAATAATTAAAGAACTAGCAAAAAATACCTCGCTCCTAACGTCGCTCGGTTGAATTTCCATATATTATATTATTATGTATAAATAAGCCAATTTTAAAATAAAAAAGAATCAACGCAATTTATGAATTGTGATATTGTAGTTTTGTACTAAATTAAATTTTTCTATTTTTATAAAAAAGAATAATTAAAGTTACAATGTGCATAAAAATTGTTTAAATACAAATTATATCATGATGAATTAAGAATTTGTTCTACTAAATTGCATTTGAATAAATGAAAAAATATAATAGGAATTTTTTCTTTTTAATCATGTGTTTCAATCACGAACCATGAAATAATCGAAAACAGTATTTGACGTTTACTAGAACTAACAACTGCACGAAGAAAAGAAAGTATTGTTAAAATAGGTTCTAAATCAAGTATATCTGATTTATGTATTAAGGTACTTAAAAAAAGAGTGACGATATAATTTCAATTAGTGCTATAGCTTGAATTTTAGGGACCAATGTTGGTACTATTATATTATGAAGTAAGAGCATAAATTTGCGATGCTTACTGCCTTTTTTTGGTATTAAGACTGATCTTTCACCTACTCGATTCAAGGGCAATATTTCGCAGAAAATGCAATTATTAACCTCTTTTTGTGCGGCTTTTCCTGTTACTGAAATTGAAAATAATTAAATATAGAATTATTTATATAATATATAACTCTTTAAAATTACTAATAATTAATATTTAAATTCGTGATATTCAAGGATTAAAACGATACATGTTTATCTTCCATATTCCGTTTTAAAATAGTTACTTTTGAGTTTTAAATTAATGATTAGAAATTTAAAATTGATATATATATATATATATATATATATATATATATATATATATATTATATGATTTACATTATATTTATCAACTGTTGAAAATCGTTACACAATTTATTGGGTTTTACGTTAACAGGTATTAATTATATTGAAGTTTTTCGCTCCTAACGTCGCTTAGTTGAATTTTCTTTTATTATATTATTATGTATAAATGACTAGTTTTAAGTAAATAAGAATTAATTAATTGAATTTTGAGTACTGAATAAAATTGAAAATAATTTGATGAAACATAATATAAAAATATATGTACACATGTGTTTAAAATAAAAAAGCGTATAATTTATTTCAAGTGACTATTTCGCACTCTACTGCCATTAGAAAAACAAAGATAGTACGATATTTGATGTAAATAAACTGAGAACTGGGTACTGAGTAACAACTATAATTTCCAGACCTCAATATATGACCATGAATTTGAATTATGAAATTAATTTATAAATGAAACATGCTTAAAAGAAATTCGTGTTGATTTCTAATAAAAATATCTTCACAAATGTATTATATATATATATATATATATATATATATATATATATATATATATATATATATATATGAAATACGAAATTTAAATAGAAAAAATCATAAGATTAAAATACAACATTTTAGTTAATTTTAAATTCGAATATTTCGGAATAAAAAAATAACTATTTGCAATTACTTAACTATCCTTTTTGCATCTAATATAAGAACTTAATGAGATACAAATATTACAAAGTGTATGTATCACAAGTAAGGTTTGCATATCATAAATATTATAATTTTTAGAAAATTCTTGATATTAATAGATTATTAATTTGGAAAATTAAATATTTTTTTATTGATAACAAGTAAGAGCCGGTCTGTGGCACAGTCGGTAGGAGCGTTGGATTCGTATGCTTGGGGAACCGGGATCGAATCTCGCTCTCGGCTGTTTTTCAAACGAGCACCTCTGTTATATGTGCTTTGTACTCCGTACACACTTACGAGCTCCGTCGCTAAGGGATGAAAAAGTGCAGTTGTAAAAATCAACTGACCTTGCGTCCCAGTGGATCGGGGTTTGACTCCCTGGGAAAAATTAGAAAAAATAGTTTTCGAAGTTTTTCCGAGGGAATAAACCCGAAGAACACAAAAACATATATATATAAAGTCCCTCTGGGCAAAATTTGAATTATAATAAAAAGTCCCACTGGGCAACAAAAAACAAAAATATAATAATCACTTGGTAATGGCCTAAGACGTAACGCTCATATGAGCAAGCCAAGAGGCCAATTAATAATTAAGAAGAAGAAAGAAGATAACAAGTAACTTTTCAAAAATAGTTAAAATAATACTGTAAATGTCAATCAAATATTTGGGTTGGCTGCGCACTGATTCGAGGAGACAGTATTTTTTGGCTGTGCTTACGTACAAAATCGTGCGCATGAATACTCCGGAGCATCTAGTGAGTCTCTTCACTAGACGTGTACCTAGGGCGGCTACTAGGGGAGAGACTAAGGATCTTGCGGTGCCCTTTATGCGCACTGAGACTAAAAGGAATTCCTTCCAAGTTCAAGGTGCGCATTTTTGGAACTCCCTGCCTGCTGAGATTAAACATCTTCCATCTCTCAGCAGGTTCAAAGCAGCGGTGAGAGGGTACTTGCTCGACCTAGATTAATATTTTTTTTACTATATATTTATGTTAATTTATTTAATTTATTTTTGTAACGTCCTGTATATAGGTTTAAGGTGTGAGTGTATTTATTGTATGAGTGTTGGCTGAATGGTTGGTGAGTGAGAATTTTTATTTGATTTTATTTTTGACTGCGTTTCATGCTATTGCGTACGCTTGTTATTTTATTTTATTTTGTATTAAATTTAATTTTTTAAAAATTTTAATACTGTGACTGATAGATATTGTAAGACTGATTTTTATTTATATGATTATTTTTATCTATATTGCGTGTATTTTATGATTACTTTGTGATATCACTTTTATTTATTTTTGTTTGTGACTTACTTATTCAGTATTATTAGGTTTAGTGACTGACTGTGATATTAATTGTGCAATATTTACATTTATACTTTTTTATATCATTTTGTGCAATATTTATTGTTTTTGTATTTACAAATTGTATCACACGTTTTTGTACTCTTATACAAAATAAAATAATATCTATCTATCTAATAACATTTTCATCAAAATAAATTTCAACGCTATAATTATTAAAATAAACATTTTTATTTAACTACAATCTATTGTAATAATTATTTTTTAAATATATATATATTAAAAAAATAATAATTTTATTTGATGAATAGTTATATAAATATTATATATTTATAATTGTATAACTAAATTTATTAAATTAAAATTGTATTCAGTTATCATTCAGAGAATGAGGTATTTAAATTAGTTTTCATGAAAATATATTATTTAAAAAGTTACTTGTCAACAATTTTTTATAAACAACATACATTTAACCTTAATTACATTTTCATTTGTACACGTGTTTATATTTAAATGAATTGTGATTTATATAAAAATTGTTAGCAATTCATTTCATTGAAGCAATAATATTTTTAATAAGAGAAACATTCATTTTTAAAAAATATCAAATTACCTCATTTGAAAAATTATAATTACATGATATAAAAATATTTTTTTTAATATCGTTTGAACATAAATTTTATGAAATGCAATTTAAAAAAATTATTTGTTAGATATTAAATTTTTTTAATAGTCAATTATGAAGATAGGACAATATATAAAATATGAATAAATGTTTCTGATTATGTCTATAATTATGCATTTATATGTATGAACTGTCTAGATAGAAGTAGAATCCCACCTAAAAAAGTAAATATTTAAAAAAAAAATTTACTTATTATTTGCGAAACATTTATTATGAATGCGGAAAAAAATAATATTCTGTAATATCACTCTATAATTTGTATTAAATATGACACAAATCATTGAAAGTACAATTATTTCATTATGTTAAATTTGTTGTCAAAGTTTGATTATATTTTACTATAAGAAGATAAAAAAATTAACTGTCTTTCCATTCTATTGCTGAATTTCCATAAAAGGAATGTATTAACTTGTAGTATATCTCGTGATGATTATTTATTTGAATTTTTAAATCATTCCAATCATTAGTTTTCAAGATATTTAAATTTCTGATTCCAAATGGAAAAATTTTAGTAAATAATATTAGAACCCAAACTTCTCAATAAGTAATGAATAGATTTATGTAAAAATTTAACTGAATAATCTTTGTGATACATACTGTATGTTAATGCATCTATTTATTCAAAATTTTAAAATACAATGGAAATATAATCAATATTTATGGGTGGAAGTGTGCAGTCCATTTCACATCTCCTTAAATAATTTATATTTATGAAATTCACATAATATCATATAAAAACTATTAAAATGATAATCATATATTTAATATAATTGTCAACTATGAATAAAAAGTTTAAAAAATTAAGTGATAACTTATAAATAGTTATATTATTTTATTGAATACATTCCCAACCTAAATAATTAACTTCATGTTAAAACTAAATTTAATTAGCATTCAATACTACAAGTTATTTAAAAAATTTACCATTATTCAAAATTATTAGAAAGTTATTTATAAAAAGTATTCCCATATCAAAATTTCAAAATTATACCAATTTAATTTTTTATTCTTTACATTAGAGAATTAGTTTTGATGTTGAAATTTTTTTGTGAAATAAAACATATATATCTTATAGTAAAATATTTTATCACCTTGTATGAAAATTATTTTGTAAAAGTAGAATAATGCTGCGAATAAACAAATGATTATAAGAAAATATTGAAAACTGTAAATAACAATAAAAAAGCGTTAGGCTAGAAATTAATAATGGTTCTCACATAGTATGGAAGATTTCACCGAAATATTTCGAATTATTCCACTGGAATATTTCAATGGAACCTTTCATGCAGATTATTAAAAGTCTTCACTTAATATTTCAGAATATTCCACTGGAATCTTCCATTGAAAGCTTTCAGGAATATTTCAGGAATATTTCAAAGGAATGTTCGAAAACTTTTTCGAAATATTCCATGTAATATTCACAAAAAATTTCTGAAATATTTCATAAAATATTCCATGTAATGTTTATGAAAATTCCAGTAAAATATTTCATGGAAGATTCCAGAAAGATTCCAGAAACATTTCGCTGGAAGATTCCGATAAACTTTAAAATCGTACAGCAGATAATTACATAAATCTTTCAGAACTGGTCAACTAAATATTCCACAGAAAGATTTAAGTAATCTTCCAGTGGAATATTTCATGAAAGATTTCAGAAAGATTCCATAAACGTTTCACTGGAAGATTTCAAAAAACTTGAAAATCGTACAGCGAAATATTAGATAAATCTTCTATAAATATTCCACGAAACATTTCACAGGAAGATTAAAGTAATCTTCCGATGAAATATTTCATGAAAGATTTCAGGAAGATTCCGATAAACATTAAAATCGTACAGCGGAATATTACATAAATCTTTCATAAATATTCCACGAAATGTCTCACAGAAATATTCAAGTAACCTTCCAGTGGAATATTTTATGAAAAATTTCAGAAAGATTCCATAAACATTTCACTGGAAGATTCCGAAAAACTTTCAAATCATACAGTGGATTGAAACATAAATCTTCCATGAATAGTCAACGGAATATTCCACAAAAAGATTTAAGTAATCTTCCAGTGGAATATTTCATTAAAGATTTCAGAAAGATTCCAAAAACATTTCACTGGAAGATTCCTTAAAACTGTTAAATCGTACAGCGAAATATTACATAAATCTTCCGTAAATATTCCACGAAATATTTTACGCAAAGATTACAGTAATCTTCCAGTAGAATATTGCTTAAAAGATTCTAGAATGATTCCATGAAGTTTTCGTTGGAAGATTGCGCGGAACGTTACGGGAGGTTTCCAGTGACGCCGATAAGGGGATATTTGTTAAATGGGAGTTTTATCCCCAAGCGGTTAAAAGATACCTCACTTACTATAAAAGCGAAACGGTATCAGCATTTTGATGTGCACAGTCGAAGCGAATATTTAAATGCGATTTTATAACTAAATGTTTATGTATGCGTATATGTATTGATGTATAAGTGTAATGTGTTATTATATAATATATATACCATCCCCTCACAGCATTTCACATTTTCCAAATATCTTCCAGAAACATTTCATGAAAGATGAGAGATTACCCAAACCTTCCATTTTTATATTCTTCAAATCTCTCAAGAGTATTCCATGGATTATTTCAATGTAGGAAGAATCAAGGACATACGAATATTACAGGAATATTTCACGGAAGATTCCTGAAATATTCCAAATCTTCCGTGCCAATATTCTGCGAATCTTCCATAAATATTCCACAGAATATTTTACAATGGATTTCTAAAATCTTCCAGAAATATTTCATGGAATATTTCATGAAAAATTCTTTAAATCTTTCGTGCATATTCCATGAAAGATTCTTTAGATCTCTCGTTTATATTCGAAATGAAAGGTTTATAAAATGTTTCAAATCTACCGTTCCCATATTCCGGAAATCAATAAATGTTCCAACGGAATATTTCATGAAATATTCCTGCAAGATTCCTAAAATATTTTAATAAATGATCTGAGATGTCCTAGATCTTCCAATGAAATATTCATAGACTCTTCCAGCAATATTCCATGGAATATTCCAATGTAGAAAGAATCAAGGACATACGAATATTACAGGAATATTCCATGGAAGATTCCTAAAATATTTCAAATCTTCGCTGCCAATGTTCCAGGAAGCTTCCATAAATATTTCATGCTGTGTGGGTTGTTTATTATCATTTATACATTATTTAAATGTAGATACTGCAAATAACCATAAATAACTGTAAATAAATTGAAGAATACAATTATTAAAAATAATTCAAAATAATTTTGATTTTAGTTCTTTTTACAACAAACATTTTTTAATGAATAAATATATATATATATATATATATATATATATATATATATATATATATATGGAACTTTTCAAACCAACTGGAAGAGCAGAAAAATAAATATCTCAGAAACTCTGGGAATATATCCTGCCTGTTACTCAAAATGTGTAATAATATTTTCAAGGATTTAGATTGGTAGGTTCAAGAGCCATAGATTCTTGAAATTTGGAAATTTTTCAAAATTTTTGGAAAAGTCCCAACTTGATCATTTTTTTTCCTGAAAATCCTAATATTTTAGAGAGAAATTCATGAGAATACTTCTTGTTGTTAATGAAAAGCAGAGTTAGCATGATTCTTCACAGACCTGAATTTTAAAGTTTTCTATTCGTTCTTATATGTATTACATGATAATTGAAATTACTCATTGCTCCCCAATTTAGGAATTTTTTTTCGCAGGCTTATTTTCCTCTATTTCACGTGAACTTTAAAATGAATTTTTGATCATGTAAGTCAGAGCCATCAATAAGGAGTTAAAACAGTTTAAAATATATATTATCATGTATGATTAATTTTTATATTGAAAATAAATTAGACATGAAAATATATATTTTAAACTGTTTTAACTCCTTATTGGTGGCTCTTTCTTACACAGTAAAAAATTTATTTTTAAGTTGATAAAAAATAGAAGAAAATAAGCCCTCGAAAAGCAATTTCTGAAGTAGCAGACAATGAGTAATTTCAATTACCATGTAATACATGTAAGAACCAATGGAAAACTTCAATATTTAGCTCTGTGAAAAATAATGCTAACTCTCCTCTTTACCTAGAACAAGAAGAATTCTCATGAATTTCTCTCTAAAACATCAAGATTTTCAGAAGAAAAATGATCAAGTTGGTCCTTTTCCAAAAATTTTGAAAATTTCCAAATTTCAAGGATCCATGACTCTTGATCCTTCAAATCTAAATCCTTGAATATTTTTTTACACATTTTGAGTAACAGACAGAATATATTCTCAGAGTTTCAGCGATTTTTATTTTTTTGCTCTTCCAGTTGGTGTAAAATGTCCCATATATATATAGTAAGACGAAAATTTTGAGCCCATGCACGACTTTTTTAGTGATCTACAATTTCGGACAGAGCCATTATCCGTTTGACGTGAATTGACCCATATATATATATATATACATATATATGGGTCAATCCACGTCAAACGGATAATGGCTCTGTTCAAAATTGTAGATCACTAAAAAAGTCGTGCATGGGCTCAAAATTTTCGTCTTACACTTTACTTTCTTTTGCAATGTGGCGATTTTCAAAAATTCAAAATAGCGGCCTTAATATGGCGACTCAAACATAGAAATTTCATAAAAAATTTTCAAAAATTAATTTTAATTCAATCAAATCTGATTCTACATATCTTTTATATCAGTAATCAATTTAGCGTTTGATTTTACATGAGAATATAGTATTGCACTCAAGGTAAAAAAATTTTACAATATCATCTAAAGGTCATATCTCGATACAATAGTTATTTCTCGAATTAATCATTGATAAACGTTGATTAGTAAGAAAATGAAAATACTGATAGGTAACTCGAGTCACTGAATCCAAATCTGATATCCGCTCAACCCTACCAGTCTCCATCAAGGTCATTTGAAGGTCAAATTTGATAAAATTAAGACACCTATAAGTTTCACGTGATGCTGGATCCGAATCCGAGACCTGTTGGAGTGTCAAACGACGTAATTACAGAAAAATTCGTTTTAAACTGTGGTTTCTTGAAAGACAAAAATTTTCTTTTAGTCAATATTTGATTAATTTTCACGTAATTACGTCGTTTGACACTCCAACAGACCCCGGTTTCGGATTCAGCGACACGTAAAACTTGAAGGTGTCCTAATGTTATCAAATAATAAAAGATATTCGCGATTTGACCATCCAATGACTTTCATACAGATCTTGTAGGGTTAAGCGGACATCAATTCAGTAACTCGAGTTATCTATCAGTATCTTCATTTTCTCACTAATCAACATTGATCAATGAGTAATTTGAGAAATAACTATTATTTCCCGATATGACCTTCCAATGACATTATAAATTATTTTACCTCGAGTGCAATACTATATTCTTATGTAAAATTGAACGCTAAATTGATTTCTGATGTAAAAAAATATGTAGGATCTGATTTAAATAAATTAAAATCAATTTTTGAAAATTTTTTATGATATCTCTAGGTTTGAGCCGCCATTTTGGATTTTTTAAAATCACCACATTGCAAAAGAAAGTAGAGTGTAAGACGAAAATTTTGAGCTCATATACGATTTTTTTGGTCATCTACAATTTTGGACAAAGCCATTATCCGTTTAACGTGGATTGACCCATATATATATATATATACATATAAATAATTGCCGAAAATAATCATTTTTTATCATAATATTATTTTTACAAATTTCATTATTATTTATTTATCATATAACAATTGATTATAGCATTTTTCATAATTTCTTTAATTTTTCAGCTTTTCAAGTGAAAAGGCAGTGAATTAAATCAGTTAATATAAAAGCAATTCTTTTGTGAATATCTTTGGAAAAAGTTCATTAAAAATGAATGAAAATTCTAAAGAGAATTTTCTTTTTCAATAATGGTTTTGACTGAGGAAAATGAATTGATTGTTAAAAGACAGGGATTGTATAGTGGAATTGCTTTCATGTTAACTGATATTCATATATTAGAATTTAATAACATTTTAAACCAGTGCACCTCATTCTACATGCAATTGACTTCACTAATTCAGAGACCACAATATGTTCATTCAGTACTGATTGATGGAGAATTTATACAGTTATTATTTACCGGAAATTTAGTAAAGAGTCACCTTATTCGTGTGTATTATAATGATAAGGTAATTCATATATATATAGACAGTTTAAATCTTATATATTTACAAGATGAGTATAAGATTTATATAAACAAATTATTTCCAAACAAATCAGAATTAAGTACAGTATTCGAAACACTACAATCACAAACGAATAATTATGATTGTAGCGTTTTTGCAATGGCTTTTGCTGTTGCAGTACTTTATAATTTGGGTCCATGTTGTTTAAGATATAATGTTTCTCAAATGCGATTACGTTTATAAAGAATTTTTAAAACGCAAAAAATAAAAATGTTTCCAGTTTTACAAAATTATAATAATGCAAAAATTAATTACGATAATCCACCGGATATGATAAAAAGAAGTTTTTGTCATGAGCAAGGTCTTAATCAAATACCATTTAATTTAGATTTCGCCGAGCTTGAAATATCATGAAAAAAAATCACAAACGCATTTATTGCCAGAACAAAAAAAGATTATGGAAATGTATCGTAAACAAAAAAATTTGAATCATGAAACAATTTTGATGGAAATTGACAATGACATTTCAGATAGAAATTTTTGAAAACCAGATAATGATATAATGGGAATCGATGACATCCACTTGAATTATAACGATAATAAAATTGGGACATTTGAGATTAAATTAAATGAAGGAAAAAAAGAATCAAAAGAAATAGAAGAAAAAGAAACTTTATTTGTAACAGAACTTAAGAGAATTTGTTGCTCCAAAAATCGTTATATTCAAGCACATAAAAAATGTTTTTAAGCAATCTGCTATGGTTAAAATGCATTTGTGAATTAGTCGTTCTTGATAATTAAAACCATTAAGACTTTGAGTGCAATTAAAAGATGTTTGTGACCTTACTGAGGCTTTAAGAGCATGACGAAGCTGTCCGCCTTCTAATAATATTTCCAATCTTAACTTATGAATAAACGATGCGTTTAATCAATTTTTTTTGCTACAAAGTAAAAATTTGTAAGATTATACTCCAGTGCGGACAACTCAAGAAATCCACCAAAATATTAGACATATAAAGTTATAATAAAAACTTTCAATGTATCGTATTTTAAAGTTAGGTCTATCAAGTCTGATATCTAATTTCCAATCCAAGCTCATAAAAAAATAACAAGTCTAAATGATTTTTTATTTTGACAAAAATCATTGTAGTAATATAGCTTTAGTACGGACAAGTCATTATATTTGTTTAATTTATTAATTTAAAAAGATACTGATATAATAAAAAAAGCAAAACTCAAGTTATGCAGCTCCGACATCCCGTTAATAGGAAAATGGGTAACAGAAGAATTACATAAATATAAAAAAATTTCGGAAAAAGACATTATTATGGAAATGCGAGAAACAAAAAAGTAATGATAAATTAGAACTAAGACATGTTCAAGAAACATTACGTAAGAAAAAAGCTTATATGAAAATGAAAAAAGGACAACCAAATAAATATAAACAGAAATTAGAAAATACTAAGATCACAGAATGGCAATTCAAGGAAACAATGAGTACTGATAAATTTGAACAAATACGTGCGAATGAGGCTTTACGTAAGAGAGAAGCTTATATAAAAATTAAAGAAAAACAACCAAAAAAATGTGAAGAAAAATTAGAAAATGTTAAGTGTAAACGATTAAAAATTGAACCCGATAGTCCACGATTTTCAAAACAAAATTACATTGATTCAATAACACTTGTAAATTATCATGGTAAACCTGACCTTTTTGTAACTATGACCTGCGACCCACATTGGAAAGAAATAACTGAAAACTTGGAAATTTATGAAAATGCAATAGATAGACCAGATATTATAACAAGAGTATTTTATCAAAAAGTGAAAGAATTCAAAAATTTAGTAATAAAAAAGGGAATATTAGGAAAATGTATTGCATATAGTTATGTAATTGAATTTCAAAAACGAGGATTACCACATATGCATATGTTGTTGTTCTTAGATAAAAATGATAAATTGGACATTCCCGAAAAAGTTGCTAAAATAATAAGTGCAGAAATTCCAAATAGAGATATTTATCTAAAATTATATAGTATTGTTAAACAATTTATGATACACGGTCCCTGTGGTATGCAAAATATAAATTGTCCGTGTATGGATAAAAATACGAAACAATGTACGAAAAATTTTCCAAAAAAATTTAATATTACAACAACAATTAAATCAAATAGGTATCGACTATACAAACGCAAAAATGATGGCGTCGAAATTATTTTTAAAAATAAATTTACAGAAAGAATTGCAGATAATGGATTCGTTGTTCCTTATAATCCTTATTTATTATTGAAATTTAATGCACACATAAACGTAGAAGTTTGTTCCACTGTACAATGCATTAAATATTTATTCAAATACTGTTATGAAGGTCATGATTGTGCATACATTGAAATACATCAAGTAAATGTTGATTTTAGATAAAAAAATTAAGACACTTTTGAAAATGACCATAGTGAAAATGTTGAATATGAATATGACGAAATCAAACAATACATTAATACACGATATTTATGTCCACCTGAAGCAATGCACAGATTATTAAAATATCCTTTACATGTTATTCCACATACTATAAAACGTCTAAGCGTTCATGATGAGAATCAACAAAACGTATTTTTTAAAGAAGGAAAAGAAGAAATGATCATGCAAAAAATGGAACAACATTAACAGCATATTTTGAATCGAATAGAGAAGATTTCGAAGCACGAAATTACTTATATTCAGAAATACCAAATTTTTATACATTTGATGAAAAACTGAAAAAGTGGAATGAAAGAAAGAAAAATAGAAAACCAATACTCAGTAGAATGTACTTAGTAAGTCCAAAAAATAGAGAACGTTATTTTATTAGGTTATTACTATTAAATGTTAAAGGAGCCACGTCTTTTGAAGCTTTGCGTACTGTTGATGATGTGATGTACAATTCGTTTTATGAGGCAGCTATGGCAAAACAATTAATTAATAAAGATAAAGAATGGGATAGATGCTTGGAAGAAGCATCTTCAACAGAATTCCCTCATGCTCTTTGTGAATTATTTGCTTTTATTTGCGTTTTTCATAATCCTATAAGTGCACGAGATTTATATGAAAAATATAAAGATAAATTTTACCACCCTCAATACGAAAAAAAATGTAGGTGAAAATCTTGCATTGAATGTTATTAAAAATAATTCACAAGTCAATGGATTTTCATTAAACGATTTTAATTGACCTAACATAAGCACATTTATAGAAGAAGATAATAATGAAACAATTTTAAATCATGATAATTATATTCTTAATGAATTAGAAATGAAAATAAATTCTTTAAATAATAAACAAAGGCAAATATTCGACTCTACACTAAAAAGTTTAAACAACCAAAGTAAAGAAAAATATATTTTCATAGATGGACCGGGTGGAAGTGGAAAAAGTTATTTACTTAACGTTTAATGGCTTATTTTAAATATCATTCCATACATTATTTATGTGTAGCTTTGACAGGTATAGCAGCGAATTCATTAGCCGATGGAAGTACCGTGCATACAACATTTAAACTACCGTTAAATATAACAGATTGTACAACTTGTGATGTTAAGCCTAATCCTGCAGAAGGCAAACAATTAAAGAAAACACAAATAATTATTTGGGATGAAATATCCATGACTTCAAAATTGGCTTTTGAAGCGGTTGATCGTCTTTTTCAAGATTTATGCAATGTAAACCAACCCTTCGGTGGTAGAACTGTAATTATATCAGGAGATTTCAGGTAAACATTACCAATTGTACGACATGGTAGCCGTATGAACATTATTGAAAAGTCAGTTAAATTTAGTTTATTATGGCAAAATTTTAAGCAAATGAAGTTAAATGAAAATCTGCGAGTTTCGGATAATGATAATAATTTTAAACAATGGTTATTAGACATCGGAGAAGGAAAACGCCGCGATGTTTTTAAAGATGATAATGAAGTAAGTGATATACTAGATAATTTTATCATTAAAGAAAATCTTGTCGAAGAAATATTCGGAAAAACAATAAAAATAGACAATACGAATATGACGAAAAAAGTTATTTTGGCTCCTAAAAATAATGATGTAACTGAAATCAATAATAATGTTTTGAATTTAATGGAAGGAAACCATGTTGAATATTTGAGTATTGATACTGCTGAAGATGATAACAAAGAAAATTTAGATATTATGTTACCTACATAATTTTTAAATAAGTTAACTCCTAATGGACTTCCACCATATCAATTACATTTAAAAGTAGGGGCTATCATTATACTTTTAAGAAATTTAAATGTCAATAATAGACTTTGTAATGGAACAAGGTTGATAGTAAAAAAAAATGCTTAAATATTCCATTCAAGCAGAATTAGCAACTGGTCAAAACAAAGGTAAATCAGTTTTCATTCCAAGAATAAATTTATCTCCATCTACGGAAGAAATTCCATTCAATATGCAACGAAAACAGTTTCCTATTAGATTAAGATTTGCAATGACTATTAATAAATCACAAAGACAATCTTATGAAAAAGTTGGTGTTTATTTGCCGTCACCAGTTTTCAGTCATGGGCAATTATATGTTGCTCTTTCAAGGACGAAATTTAAAAACAATTAAAAATTATATTTAGGTGACTACGCTATTATCAACGGAGAAAATAAAAATGATAAGATTACAATATATACAAAAAACATTGTTTATACAGAGATATTATAAAGAATATGTCAATATGTATTTAATGTTTATGTTTTAGATTGTGTTAATAGTTGAACTCGAAATATAATAAAATATATGATATTTAATAAAAATAAATATCAACTGACGCTTTCAAAATAGTTTAATATGATGTTGAATCAGCTGTATAAAGGACGCGCTGTTGAATCGGCTACATAAGGAAACGTGCTGTTGAATCGGCTGCATACGAGGATACGCTATTGAATCGACTACATTAGGGAATGCGCTGTTGAATCGGCTGCAAATAGGGATGCGCTGTAGAATTGGCTGCGTATGGAGATGCGCTGTTGAATCGGCTGCATATTTGGATGCGCTGTAGAATCGGCTGCATATTTGGATGCGCTGTAGAATCGGCTGCATATTGGAATGCGCTGTTGAATCGGTTGCATATTGGGATGCACTGTTGAATCGGCTGCGTATTGGGATGCGCTGTTGAATCGGCTGCATATTGGGATGCGCTGTTGAATCGGCTGCATATTGGGATGCGCTGTTAAATCGGCTGCATATGGGGATGCGCTGTTTAAACGGCTGCATATTGAGATGCTATGTTTAACCGGCTGCACATGGAGATGCGCTATTAGATTTTCAATGTCTAGTGTAAGAATGAGACGTTAAAACATTGCATTTGAAATAAAAAAAAAATATTATAGCATCTGGAGCGAAGCCTGTATAAAACATTATAAAAATACGCTCCATTGAAGAATCCAATGTAAAAGTATACAGGCTTGGATAAAAAGCTACGTTAGAAAACATATTGACCAAAAAAATGTAGGTATCAAAAAAATATAAAGCCCAAAAAATATAGAGACCGAAAAAATATTGGGCCCAAAAAAATATTAAGTCCCAAAAATTATGAGGCCCAAAAAAATATAAGGCCCAAGAAAGTATTAGGCTCGATAAAATATAAGGCCCTAGAAAATATAAGGCCCAAAAAATAAAGAGACGAAAAAATATTGGGACCAAAAAAAATTAGGGCCCAAGAAAATATAAGGCCCAAAAAATATAGAGACCGAAAAAATATTGGGCCCAAAAAATATTGAGCCCTAAAAATTATAAGGCCCAAGAAAGTATCAGGCTTGATAAAATATAAGACCCAAAAAAAATTAAGGCCCAAGAAAATATAAGGCCCAAAAAATATAGAGACCGAAAAAATATTGGGCCCAAAAAAATATTGAGTCCAAAAATTATAAGGTCCAAGAAAATATAAGGCCCAAAAAATATAGAGATCAAAAAAATATTGGGCCCAAAAAAAATATTGAGTCCAAAAAATCATAAGGCCCAAAAAAATATAAGGCCCAAGAAAGTATTAGGCTCAATAAAATATAAGGCCTAAAAAAAATAGAGACAAGAAAATATTGGGCCCAAAAAATATTGAGTCCAAAAAATATAAGGCCCAAGAAAGTATAAGGCTCAATAAAATATGAGGCCTAAAAAAATATAAGGCCCAAGAAAATATAAGGCTCAATAAAATATGAGGCCCAAAAAAATAAGGCCCAAAAAATATAGAGATTGAAAAAATATAAGGCTCAATAAAATATAAGGCCCAAACAAAAAAGGCCCAAAAAATATAGAGATTGAAAAAATATTGGGCCCAAAAAAATATTGAGTCCAAAAAATTATAAGGCCCAAGAAAATATAAGGCTCAATAAAATGTGAGGCCCAAAAATTATAGAGACCGAAAAAATATTGGGCCCAAAAAAATATTGAGTCCAAAAAATATTGGGCCCAAAAAAAATTAGAGCCCAAGAAAATATAAGGCCCAAAAAATATAGAGACCGAAAAAATATTGGGCCCAAAAAAATATTAAGTCCAAAAATTATAAGGCCCAAAAAATAAAAGGCTCAAGAAAATATAAGGCCCAAAAAATATAGAGACCAAAAAAATATTGGGCCCAAAAAAATATTGAGTCCAAAAAATCATAAGGCCCAAAAAAATATAAGGCCCAAGAAAGTATTAGGCTCAATAAAATATAAGGCCTAAAAAAAATAGAGACGAAAAAATATTGGGCCCAAAAAATATTGAGTCTAAAAAATATAAGGCCCAAGAAAGTATAAGGCTCAATAAAATATGAGGCCCAAAAAAATATAAGGCCCAAGAAAATATAAAGATTTAAAAAATATTGGGTCCAAAAAAATATTGAGTCCAAAAAATTATAAGGCCCAAGAAAATATAAGGCTCAATAAAATATAAGGCCAAAAAATTATAGAGACCGAAAAAATATTGGGCCCAAAAAAATATTGAGTCCAAAAAAATATTAGGCCTAAAAAAATATTGAGTCCAAAAAATTTATAATGCCCAAGAAAATATAAGGCCCAAGAAAATGTAAAGCCCAAGAAAATTAAAGGCCCAAGAAAATATAAGGCCCAATTAAGACACATTCAAAAAATGCGGAGAACCGGAGAACCGGAGAAAAAAGTGGTTTCACTTTAATATAATATGAGATATTTGAAAAATTTCTATATTATTCAAAAATCTATAATTATTAAATTATTAATTTTGCGAAATATTGAGTTTTTATTTTAAAAATTTTATGTATAATATTTTAATTATTAAATACTAAAAAAGTATTATTTTTTTTATTTTTAAATTATTTTAACAATTCATTTAATAATTTTAAGAACTAAAATTTTTTTTTATAAAAGATTATTATTTTAATAAATAAGTTTAACATACAAAGTTTATGTAATTTTAATGATTTAATGTTTGTTATTTTTAAAATATATTCATTATGATTTTTATAATCTTCTAAGAAATTTGTATTTATTAAATTATCATTTATACGGAACATTAAGATTTTTATTGTGAAATTTTAAATATTAATAGGGACATTGTTCCAATCGTTAAATACTTGAATAATATTATTATTTTTTTCTTTGCTTTTAATTAATGAATGCTAATAATATAATCTATCTGTTTCTATAAAAGAATTGATGCAATCATTTTTAAATGCATGTATTCATCTATTTGTGAATTTATATTTTGTAAATAATCTTCCTCTTCAGCATTATTTGGTATTACATAAGAATTTTGTTCTGGATCCCAATCCATATCTTACATAAAATACAAAAATAATATTATTTTTGAATTTATTAATATTAATAAATTGAACTATTAAAAATTTCTCTCCAAAAAATATTGTTTATTTTTTATGAATCTTCTGAATTATTTTGAATAAAAATATTATTAAGTTTTACATCTAGATAAAGGAGCATATAATTGACCGTGTAAAAACAAAGGTCTTTTAATGAATAAACTAAACATGATTGGAAATTGTTTCTTATAGAGAATAAATGGTAATGATAAATTCTTTCCTGTATTTAAAGTAATTCTCGGTATGAAAACTTTATTCCCACTTTTATCACCCGTGATTATTTCCGCCTCGATATTATGATTATATAAATTTATAATTTTTAATCGTGTACCATTGCATAATTCTTCTGATATACTTAAATTTCTTATTAACATTACTATGGCATCAATTTTTGAATTTAATTTATGCGGAGGTAAACCTTCTCTAATTTTATTTAAAAGTTCAATTTGATAATTTAAATAAATTTTATCATCACTTGGATCAACATCTTTATGTGTGGCATAATCGATACTATAATAAGTTTTAACTTCTTTATTTAATAATTTTAAAACTTTTTTATTGAATTTATTAATATCTTCATTATAAGGAGCTAAGATGACTTAATTAATAGAATAATTTGTAGTAATATTAGAAAAAATTTTGAAACAAATATCTTTTGTTTTTAATTTTCCAGATATTATAAAGGAATTTATATTTCCTTCGCTAATTTTTAATAAAAAGAAAGCGAAATGTTTATCTTCAAAACAGATATTTTTTGTTAGTTTTAGTATATTAAACAATGGCCATAAATATGAGTATTTTATTGTTTCTTCAATCATTAGATTTCTGTTCCCGTATTTAATTACTGGTAGGATTTGACGAAAATTACCACCTGATATCATTAGTTTTCCACTAAAAGTAATATTATTATCACAAACGTCTTTTAATGTAGTATTAACTAATTCTAGTGGTTTTTTTAGAATCATTGATGCGTTATCCCAGATTATTACATCAGATTTCCGTGATTTCTTTTTATCTGAATCTAATTCTAGAAATATAGTTTCAATATTATTTAATCTAAAAGTTCTATGACTTGTTATACCTTTTGGTAATAAGGTAGATGCAATTCCAGTCCAAGCCATTGACAAAATTTCTTTACCTATTGATATAAAATAGAATATTAATGTTTTATATAAAAAAGTTTTTCTTATTCCTCCAGGACCATCAATAAAATACATTGTATTTTTTTAATATTAATTTTAGTTAATTTTAGAAATATTAATTTTTGATCATCATTCAATTGTTTAAACATTATTTAAAAAATTTTTTCACCATCTATAATTTTATTTTTGTAATTATTACTTTAATTAATTGAATTTAAGTTTGGTTGAGGTAATACTTCAATAAGAATTCATATACTCATATTTTTCCACAACTTATATGTGTGTGTATACTAAGGGGTAAGCCCCCTGCGTGCAAGCGCGCCAACCTCCATCATGCTTTTATCACTTTGAAAAAATATCCAAGAATTTGCAATTTTTTTAATAACTTTTATTTAAAAGACTAAATAATCTTAATTATTCAAAAGTTTCCTTCAGGTAAATCTTCAATGATCTTTTAATGAATCTAATCATCTGTGAAGTCCTGGCTTTACACCAGGACAGAATTAATAATTAAATGTTGTGTGTTATGAGGGCTACGTGTATATGTTTTATTATAATATTAAATAAAGAATAAAGTTATTGACTAATTTATAAACGTTTTATCAAATGTTAGTCTAGTGGTAGAAAGACTCTACCAATTTTAATTGATTCGAATCGCTGTCACGATTAAATATACTTGAATTTTGAAAAAGTGCTTCTTAATCTTTAATATAATTTGAATTTTGAATTGATGTCAATCGATGGAGTAATGTTTATTATTAGTCCAGTCGAATTAGACTTTTAGCATGACTTAATTAGTAACAGGCAACTGAAGTGAAAAATGAGTTCATTAGGTCAAAAGATATGAAAATTTAGAAAGACCCTCAAAATTTGGGCTGGCATATTTTTTTAAACAACGTTTTTATGTAAAAAATTGTGAAAAATCGATGTTTTTTAAATCTAGCTCTTTTCGTTTTTTAATAGGGTATATGAAATTTATAATACTTATAAGGGTCTTCAAGACGAATAGTTTAAGCCCTATTACATTAAATTTCGTTAATAATTTATTTAAATAATCGCAAAAATATAGTCAAAAATCGTTAAATGTTCAATAATTTTTTATTCCATAAAAAAAGAGCTACATGCTTGTAACTTTGTCAAGAGTTGCCTTCTATCATCCTTAAGTTCCCATAATTTTTTCAGCAAAAAATATTAATTTGTTTATGAGATATTCAATTTGTTCACTAAAAAGAGGTAAAATGTAGGCCTCAAATGGACCCTATTGCGGTCATTTTAGAAAGAAATGACCATTGTCATTTATGCTCTTTGACACTTATATTTAGTGAAAATAAAAAGTTTGATTGACATTTTTATTATTTTCGCTGTTTAAATGGCGATCGAAAAAAAAAATTTTTTTTCTTAATTGTTTTTTAAATTT
Source organism: Anastatus disparis (assembly GCA_017163975.1). Taxonomy (NCBI): domain Eukaryota; kingdom Metazoa; phylum Arthropoda; class Insecta; order Hymenoptera; family Eupelmidae; genus Anastatus; species Anastatus disparis. The sequence goes on from JAFFSR010000310.1 coordinate 4,406,693, forward strand.
ATATATGAAAAAATGAAAATATTTAAATGCAACTTTTTTATTCTTGTTGCTTAAATTTTAATGCTTATTTAAAAAAAAAAAAAACGTTATTCTGTGATAATTAGGAGCTGAGGTAATTTTTTTTTTTAAATTCGCCATTTGTTTATTTACAAAGATTAAGGAATGAAATTTTAATGACAGATCCTTTAATACTTGAACTTTGATATAAGATCATTTCTGATATTAAAATCAGTTTTTTAAAACCTTAAAAGATTGTTTTCAAGTATGTATAGTTTCAATTCTTTTTGAAGAGGGGAGGAACGCGTCATCTTTCGCAAGTACAGAAAAAATTTTTTCGATTACTTCAAATTTGTCTTGTGAAAAAATTTTTATATCTCAGTGAAATATTAACCGATTTTGATGTTTCTTTTGTTAATCTGGTTTAGCGCGAGATAATATTAACAGTCGTTATACTTGTTTAATGATATAAATAAATTAATTTGTTATAAACAATAACAAAAAATATATGCATATTTTTTTTTCATTTTTTATATACTTGTAATGTTTATTTTTATAATCTAATAAATAAGTTTCATTTCTTTTATGAAAAAATTAGATTATTATCTTTTTTACAGGCTAATAATTAATACAAACATTGCTCTTATCATAAAAATCTTGACATTACTAAAAATAATGTGAAGGCTTTTATGATAAGAGATATGTTTTTATTAATAATATTGTTTAAAAAAGAAAATAATTAAATTTTTCATAGCACTGCGGGACCTAAATCTGCATTTAGGTAACGCTTTTCTGTTACCTAGGTGGCACTTTTTTACATGGTATAATAATGAATTTACTTAGGTAACGTATGTATATAATAAGAAATAATTTTATATGTAAATTATTTTTTAAAGTATTTTGATAAATAACAATAAGCTGTAGTATATTAGAACTCTTTTACATTAACATTCTTCAAATTAAATAACAATTATAAACAAGTAAAATACGAGCAAAACTAAAATTGATAGTAGCGTAACATGTCAAGCGAAGAGGTATAGTCATTTCGGCGTTGTATTATAAAATGCTACGGGGAACCCCCTATTACTATGCACGATTGCTATTGCTATACTAAACATGTTACCTCCTCACCGCTCCTACGACGCTAATTTCTACGTGAAACAAAATTTTAATTTATGACTTCATAGAAGATGATTTCAACAAACAATTTCACATAATATCAATTATATTGATAAAAATTAATTATTATTACAAATTTTGAGTATATTTTTGAAATTATATTCTTTTTTTTCCTTTTTCGTTCTATTATTCATGAAGTGTTTAGTTTTAGTTTATTTTTAGTTTTCTTTTCTTTTTTTCGATTTATCATCCACAGGATGCGTAGTATTTGGTTTTTTTATAGTTTTCACTTTACTTTTTTGAATTATAATTCGTGGAGTGCATAGTTTTTGTTTATTACTGATTTTGAAGAGTACAGATTTAATTTGGCGGATTTATGTCCCACGTGCTACAAAATAGTATACGATACTCGTGACCTTAGTGGAAGTTTATTACATGGCACTACGTTATCGCCCTCGCTGCGCTCGGGCAATAACTCCGACCGTGTAATAATTTGCCACTTAGGTCACTTGTATCGTAATGTACTATTAGAGAACAAGATACTATGTTTCATAAAATTATTAATACGAACGTTCCATTAACGTAAAATATGAAATAAATTATTTTTTTCATATATATTGTTTATAATAAATTAATTTGTTTTGCTAAATAAAACAAAAATGACGGTACTTAACATTATCTCGCACAACCCCAGATCGAAAAAAGAAACGTTAAATTCGTTGAATATTCAAGGTCAGAAGCTTTTTTCTAATAATGTCAGGATTTTTATGATAAGAGCAATGTTTGTATTAATTATTAGCCTGTAAAAAAGATAATAATCTAATTTTTTCATAAAAGAAATGAAACTTATTTATTAGATTATAAAAATAAACATTACAAGTATATAAAAAATGAAAAAAAAATATGCATATATTTTTTGTTATTGTTTATAACAAATTAATTTATTTATATCATATGAACAAGTATAACGACTGTTAATATTATCTCGCGCTAAACCAGATTAACAAAAGAAACATCAAAATCGGTTAATATTTCACTGAGATATAAAAATTTTTTCACAAGACAAATTTGAAGTAATCGAAAAAATTTTTTCTGTACTTGCGAAAGATGACGCGTTCCTCCCCTCTTCAAAAAGAATTGAAACTATACATACTTGAAAACAATCTTTTAAGGTTTTAAAAAACTGATTTTAATATCAGAAATGATCTTATATCAAAGTTCAAGTATTAAAGGATCTGTCATTAAAATTTCATTCCTTAATCTTTGTAAATAAACAAATGGCGAATTTAAAAAAAAAATTACCTCAGCTCCTAATTATCACAGAATAACGTTTTTTTTTTTTTAAATAAGCATTAAAATTTAAGCAACAAGAATAAAAAAGTTGCATTTAAATATTTTCATTTTTTCATATATAAATTTAAAAAACAATTAAGAAAAAAAATTTTTTTTTTCGATCGCCATTTAAACAGCGAAAATAATAAAAATGTCAATCAAACTTTTTATTTTCACTAAATATAAGTGTCAAAGAGCATAAATGACAATGGTCATTTCTTTCTAAAATGACCGCAATAGGGTCCATTTGAGGCCTACATTTTACCTCTTTTTAGTGAACAAATTGAATATCTCATAAACAAATTAATATTTTTTGCTGAAAAAATTATGGGAACTTAAGGATGATAGAAGGCAACTCTTGACAAAGTTACAAGCATGTAGTTCTTTTTTTATGGAATAAAAAATTATTGAACATTTAACGATTTTTGACTATATTTTTGCGATTATTTAAATAAATTATTAACGAAATTTAATGTAATAGGGCTTAAACTATTCGTCTTGAAGACCCTTATAAGTATTATAAATTTCATATACCCTATTAAAAAACGAAAAGAGCTAGATTTAAAAAACATCGATTTTTCACAATTTTTTACATAAAAACGTTGTTTAAAAAAATATGCCAGCCCAAATTTTGAGGGTCTTTCTAAATTTTCATATCTTTTGACCTAATGAACTCATTTTTCACTTCAGTTGCCTGTTACTAATTAAGTCAAATTTCAAGGTTTTTCGAGCTAATTCTACTGGACTATATGCATTTTGACTTTTATTGAATGATATGGTTAACGTGGTAAATCTGGTTCATGTAGCCTTCGCATTGTTCTTGTATTGATAATTTTGTAAATCGCATTGCACTTTCTTTTATTTATTAAAAAATGACTCAAATTTACAATATGTTTACTAAGTCACATTATCTGATTGATTAACAACTGCATACTTGGAATAAAAAATTTTTAAATTAAAGATACGTTGTGACTTAACACATCTACACAAATTCCTAAGAATTTGTTTGCAGAAAAAATAACTATTATTTTTATACGTAGATTATTAAATAAAAAAAATACCTACGTTGACCGTAACATAATGAATTAAAAAATAGTTCTATTAGTCTATAGATCTATCAATCAAACGTTGTTTTTTATCGTTTTTTCATCGATGTTTTAATGTTTGTTATTAAAAAATTTTTTTATTGACGTTTTATTGTAAACAAGATTAAATTTTTTTTGTCACAACGTATACATATTTATATTGATTGTTTCTATAACAAAATTAATAATACATGTGAATTGTTATAAAATTTTCACAATCGGAAACATCATTTAAGGGGATTAAATAGGGTATATGATTTGTACATAGCTACCAACATTGCAGCTTCCCAAATTTTTAATCTTTATTGAAAAATTTCCCGAAATTTCTCTATATTAGGCTCTTTATTAGTAAATACGGAAGGCAGTAATGAATAGATATTTGAAACATTTTTGGATTAGGAATAAAAAATTTGGAAAACTGTGATGTCGATGTTTTTTTACAGAATTAAATGAAAATTAAATTTAGACTATATTCTAAGTGTTTGATTTTGATTTAACAAAATTTAAATTTAATCATTTGATTATTAAACTTCAATTTAGTTGTTTCAAAATGATATTTTCAAACCTTGTCACGGTATTTCTATTACCGTGTTCGAATCTCGCGCGCTCTAGTATTCGAAACCGCTCGGTGTGTTGTCGCACGCACCGTGAGATGTTGGTGAGCGAGAGCGTCAATCGACGCGTCCGAGAAGGAAGAGAAACGACGCCGAGGCAGACATATTCTAGCGGCCTAGAAGCACGCATCGTGCAAAGTAATTCCTCTTATCTCCTGGCGTTTGAATTGAGTGAGTTAGTGTGAATTCACTACGTGACTTACTGCAGTCTGGAGGAGATTTCTTCTACAAGGAAACTCCGGGTGTCCATCAGAGCGTTTCTCGTAGGCATCAAACTCCTGTCTAGTTTGACTGATACTGGCTGTTCACCGAGAGTCTCAACGACCAGGTTGCGGCGTACCGTTCTTTTCATTAGCCAGCGACGGTATATCTTCGTCGTATGTATTACTATTATAAAAGCTTCTACGCGTATCGTAAGTTTTTATGTATATATCTTGCTGGCTAAAGTTTCTTTCCTCAAGGAAACTTTAGCATAAAGAGTGCACGCGTTCGCTTTATCATCATAAAATCATTTAGTTCGCGTCACGTTCTCCCTCATAATCACTAGTGTTAACTATTATTCTTATTTTTCATTTAAGTCTCAATTCGTTATGTTACATTTTATTTTCTTTATTTAATAAATTTACATTGAGTTATAAAACCGGTATCCATTTGCTTACCCCGACGCCTCCGCGGTCCTTATTTTCAACATTATATAATATATATATATATATATATTTGTATAAAATATTGAATGGGTTTAGCAAGAAGAGTAAAACCCTACAAAATAAGGAAAGCTGTGCTACCGGCATCGTGTCTCTCGATCAGGTAAGAGAGAGAGAGAGAGAGAGAGAGAGAGAGAGAGAGAGAGAGAGAGAGACGCTCAGTGACGAGTATATAGAATAAAGTCTTGTCACTAGTTAATATAAGTTTAACTAACTAGCACCAATAGAGTTTACCGCGTAATATATATAATTATTTTCTTATGAGTTTTCGGCAACTCTATCTATAATTAAATTTCTTGACTTAGCAACAATTAATATTAAATTAATAGCTGATTCTTTTTATAACTCTAGTAAAATAACCGTTACAACCTATACTTTAAATAAAATCGTAAAATTAATAATTATTCATATGATAAAACTCCACGATGATTACAGGATGATTAGCTAATTGTAAAAAAGATATTTTTACCTATTTTTCATCTATTATTGATCTTAAACTTATATGTTATGGTATATCGTGATATACAAAACTTAAAATTAGCTATTACCAAGTTCACTATAAGCTTAAATTCAGCTAAATACAGCTAATTTTTAGCTATTATAAATCTTAAATTTAGCCTAATTTAGTTATTTCCTAGCTTATGACAAGCTTAAATCCAGCTCAATTCAACGCTGTAATGCAGGTCCAAAAATGAGGGGCGCATTTCTGACGATTACAGCGACGACAGCGGCGATATACTTTTAATAGTATAAAGAGAATATAATATAAATAGATCTAAAATGCAGCTAAAATTCAGCTGAGATAAAACCAAAATTTACCTGGAATTGCTTAAAATTAATATAAATTTTAACTAACTTTCAGCTAAATTTTAGCTAATTTACATCTAAATTTTGCATAAATTTAGCTAACTTTTGATTTAATGTAGCTAACTTTAATCTAATTATTAGCTGACTTTTAGCTAAGTTTTAGCTAACTTTTAGCTTAATTTCAGCTAGATTCTAGCTAAATTCTAGCTAGCCAAGGATAAATCAAATTCTTATACACAGCGGTAGCGGCAGCGGCGAAATCTTTTTATAGTATAGATATGTATATATATATATATACACATGAGAGTTAGAGGTATTGGCAATAATTTTTCTAAATGCTTTATAAGAGAATGAGTATATATATGCATATATTTATATGATTCTAATATAAACGAATTTATAAATTGGGGGACTGGTGAGCGGAGTGAGCAGGGGATCCCCCCTAGTATATATATATATATATATATATATATATATATATATCTATATATATATATACACATGTATGTATACATATATGTATACATATATAAAGCTGATAAAAGGTTAATAAAATAGAAATAAAAATAAAAATTTTTTTTTTTGCTTACATCCGTGATTATGCGGATGTAACAAAAACTATTAAGACTTTGAGTAAAATATGAAGATGTTCCTGACCTTACTGAGGCCTTAAGAGTCGGCCCTATACCTTGGTCCTTGTCTAATCTAAATTTTCGTTATAATTAATAAATTTAATATGTATATACAAATGTAGGGGTTAAGCGTTGTAGAGCAAAAAACGAGCAAAGGCTTCTATTCTATGAAAAACTATAAAATTTTCATTATTTTCAGCGTATAGTCCGAACGGAAAAAATGAAGTCAAGTTCAACTGTTTTTAACGAAAATTTAGATTCGACGAGGACAGAGATACGGCCGACTCTTAAAGATTTCATGGCTCCAAAAACTTATCGGTCTTAGCACTTAAAAATGATTTTTTTTGTCCTCAGGCCGCAAAATGAATTTTTGTGTCCTGTATACGGAGCACAAAATAGTGTATTCTTATCCTAGGCCGCAAAATAAAAATGTGTATATTCAATGTATTATTTTAATAAAAGTTCGCAGAAAAACGTTCTCGACATCACTCATTCTTGGAATTGAACTAAATGAACTGCTCGCTTTCCTTAATATCGCTATCCTTTTCTTACATATACTATACTGGCTATGCGTTAACGAATAACGTAGACTCAATATAAGTATATTATGAAAAAAAAGGAGAGAGCGAGAGAAAGACATAGTTACAAGTTTCGCGTGTTAAGACTTTTTTTCTTTTTTGAATAATATTTTTTAGTTATAATTTTTATGGTTTAGCTTTGTTTTGTATTTTGTTGTATTTTTGTTTAATTTTAATGTTATATTTTAAGAACTATTAGTTGTTTTTACAATCGAATTTTTTTATTCAATTTTTTTTAAAACTTTTTTTCTTTTTTTAAATAATATTTTTTAATTATGATTCTTATAGTTTAGCTTTATTTTATATTCTTTTATATTTTTGTTTATTTTTAATGCTGTATTTTAACGGGGTGTCGGAGCTGTAGCAATCGAGTTTTGCTTTTTTTATTTTATCAATATCTTTTTAAATTCTGAATGAATTTATTTGAAAATTTAACTGAATAATCTTCATGATAAATGCTACAAGCTAAAGCATTTCTTTTCCTCAAGTTTTGCAGTAGAATTAAAAGATAGGCCAAATTCACGAGTACAGGTGTAATGTCCGTTTTACATCCCCTTAATACAATATATTTTGTTGAAGTAAAAAATCTTTTAAACTTTTTATTTTTTTATGAGCTTGGATTGAAAATTAGATATCAAACTCGACAAACCTAACCTTAAAATACGGTAGTTTTTATTATAACTTTGTATGTACAATATTTTGGTGGATTTCTTGAGTTGTCCGCACTAGTTTGATCTTACAAATTTTTTCTTTATAGCAAACAAGCTCGATTAAACGCATTGTTTATTCATAAGTTAGGATTGGAAATATTATTAGAAGGCGGGCAGCTTCGTTATGTTCTTAACAATTATTAGTGGCTTTTATAATCGAATTTTTTTCATTGTATTTTTTTATAGTATTTTAAGAATTATTAGTTATTTATTGTTTATAATTGAATTTTTTCATTAAATTCTTTCATATTTTAAGAGGAGGTCACGTATCTCTGTCCTTTTCTAATCAAAGAAATGATTTTTTTACAAAAACTAGTAACTTTATCAAAAAATGAAGAGAAACCCGCATCTTGTATCAAAAAAACAATATTTTCTTTGATAAGAGAAAATTAATTTTATTGCTTCGTTCTCAAGAAAACCTTAAAAAACCAAATTGTCCACCCGAACCTCTATGATTTAAGTTTTTCAAGGTTTTCTTGAAAACGAAGCGATAAGATCAATTCTTTCTTATCAAAGAGAATATTGCTTTTTTTATGACGAGATGCGGCTTTCTCTTCATTTTTTGCTAAAGTTATTAGTTTCTGTAAAAAACTCAATTCTTTGATTAGAAAAGGACAGAGATACGTGACCTCCTCTTAAGAATTATTAATTATTTTATTATAGGCTAGGGAGGGGGGGCTCCGCCCCAGCTTCCGCTTAACTGCCTTCGGGCAAAAAAATAGTATATGCGGTCACGGCCACAAACATATCATTCTTGCTCGTGCAGCTGGAGCGTTTCTGTAAAAAACTCAATTCTTTGATTAGAAAAGGACAGAGATACGTGACCTCCTCTTAAAAATTATTAATTATTTTTTTATAGGCTAGGGAGGGGGGGCTCCGCCCCAGCTTCCGCTTAACTGCCTTCGGGCAAAAAAATAGTATATGCGGTCACGGCCACAAACATATCATTCTTGCTCATGCAGCTGGAGCAGACTCGCTACGCTCGGCCCCTCAGCATACACTCGCCAAGAATGATACGTTTTGCGGCCTTGACTCATAATATACTATTATTCAAGCTTTTTGAATTTCAATGGATTTGAAAATTAGTCGCTCCTGATAATTAAACCAATTAAGACTTTGAGCGCAATAAAAAGATGTTTATAACCTTACTAAGGCGTTCAGGATTTACAAATTTAAAAATTTATCAATCTTAGTACTTAAAAATGATTTTTATGCAAAGGCTATAGCAGGATATGAGGGTCGAATCGGCCCTAGCCGAGATCCTTACGGATCATTGCTCATTTAATAGAGTATATTAAAAGATACCTCTGTGCAAAATTTCAGCCCCCAAGCTGCAATGGGGGCCCCAAAAATGCCCAAAACTCGTTTTTTCAGAATAATTCATACCTTGCACAATTTCAGGACGAAAAATCTAGAAATATGCAAATAGCTTTGCAATTGTATTAAGTATGATCCAAAAATTTTCAGATTGTTTGCAGATTTTTTCATGTCGAAATTCCCATTTTTAAAGATATTTGAAATTTCTTATCGTTCTTTTAAGTATGAAGATAATATTTGTCTCAAACCTAAGTATCTTTTTTTTGTTTTTCATCACTGTACTTTCCAACACCGGGGTTGCAGAAATCATTTTCCCAACAGAACATGCTTGAAAATAAAAGAAACAGCTAAAAATAGGGTTTTAGCGTTTTTTCTATGTTTTTTTTTATTTTAACCTTAAAAATACGTTTTCATACCAAGTTATTAGAGATTTTAATGCCTTAGGACTTAGGACCAAGTTCAATTACACCTCATCGAGCCGTATAGGCCCTGAAAACTAAAGAAAACACAAATTTTGCGGAGTTTTTCCGTTTCTTTTGCTCCAAGCCTTGCAAAATCTTAATCGAAAGCTGATACGTTAATCTCACTCTGATAATTTAAAATCTCTACAATCCGACTGCACATGTCTACTATCTTTATGAATCGCCTGCGCATGCTTATAACCTATAGAGACTTACTGTGCCTACGTACTAGCTCTGCAGATTATCTGCTCAGCCTATAACCAGTAAAGAATTACTACACATAATTACAACCCCTAAAGGGAGGGTTAAATATATATAGCATCAGAGCTCCTACAAATAAACGGCATATCCCCATATATTGCTTTAACCTTCTGCGCATGCGCAAGTTTTTTTAACTTACCTTTATATGTTTATTATATTACAATCATGTATATTAAGCTACGAAATCCACTTCATAGGGCCACATTCGGAATAGTACCATATTTTGTCGCTAATTTGTCGCTAATTTGTTGCTCTATCCCAGATTTTGTCGCTCCAGCCGTTTCCGAGAATGAATGGCTACCGTAGCTTAATATTAAGCTACGGCATCCACTACAGTAACTCAGGAACGGCTAGGGTTAGCAACTCCATTCTGGTTGCATAATTTGTCGCTTTTTTGTCGCTCTAAGATAGAATAGTTCGTAAGTCCTAAAACCTAACCCAGACCCGGATATGGCCATTGGGCCCGAGTGAAAATGGAAACTTTTTTCTTTGTATATCTGAAAAGTCATGCAATGTTTGATAATTTGTTGCTAATTTGTCGCTGACATTTAATCCAACACTGGATTTTGTCGCTCCAGCCGTTTCCCAGAAACAATGGCTACCGTAGCTTAATATTAAGCTACGGCATCCACTACAGTAACTCAGGAACGGCTAGGGTTAGCAACTCCATTCTGGTTGCATAATTTGTCGCTTTTTTGTCGCTCTAAGATAGAATAGTTCGTAAATCCCAAGACCTGACCCAGACCCGGATATGGCCATTGGGCCCGAGTGAAAATGGAAACTTTTTTTCTTTGTATATCTAAAAAGTCATGCGATGTTTGATAATTTGTTGCTAATTTGTCACTGACATTTAATCCAACACTGGATTTTATCGCTTCAGCCGTTTCCGAGAAACAATGGCTACCGTAGCTTAATATTAAGCTACGGCATCTACTACAGTAACTCAGGAACGGCTAGGGTTAGCAACTCCATTCTGGTTGCATAATTTGTCGCTCTAAGATAGAATAGTTCGTAAGTCCCAAAACCTGACCCAGACCCGGATATGGACATTGGGACCAAGTGAAAATGGAAACTTATTTTCTTTGAGTATCTAAAAAGTCATGCGATGTTTGATAATTTGTTGCTAATTTGTCGCTGACATTTAATCCAACACTGGATTTTGTCGCTCCAGCCGTTTCCGAGAAACAATGGCTGCCGTAGCTTAATATTAAGCTACGGCATCCACTACAGTAACTCAGGAACGGCTAGGGCTAGCAACTCCATTCTGGTTGCATAATTTGTCGCTTTTTTGTCGCTCTAAGATAGAATAGTTCGTAAGTCCCAAAACCTGACCCAGACCCGGATATGGCCATCGGGACCGAGTGAAAATGGAAACTTTTTTTCTTAATGTATCTAATAAGTCATGCGATGTTTCTAATACTAAAGTAGCTATAAAAAATTTGTCACCTTTAAGATCTTAACATCAGAGCAGAAAGAAATTTCGTTATGTGAAATGGATTTTAATTGGGTTGCATTTGGGAATAAGTCGTTCTTGATAGTTCAAACCATTGAGACTGTGAGCGCAATTGAAAGATGTTTTTGATCTTACTAAGGCTTGAAGGATTTTATTTCTCTAATGATTCTTTGAACTAGACACTCTAAATATATTTTTTTTTGTTTTTGGATTCAGATACGTCTGGAAATCTGTCGCTCATGATATTTAAATAAATTTAAATAGTATTTATAAAAGGTACAAGTATTTTTTCGCCCAAAAAATATATGATTCATAGTACGCTAAAATGATTTTTATGCAAATTTTTGTGATTGAAATGCATTTAGGAATTTGTCGCTCTTAATATTTGAAAATATTAACACTTCAAACACAATATAAAGATGATTCTGATACTACAGGAGCTTGAAGGATTTTGTCGCTCTGAAAATTTATGGTTGCTAGCACTAAAAAATGATTTTTATACAAATTTTGTGATTTTCATGCATCTGGGAATTCGTCGCTCTTGAGATTGTTAACAATCAGAACTCAAATGACCATAAAAGGATATTTCTGATATCACAGAAGCTGCAAAGAATTTGTTGCTTCTTAATTTATAGCATCCAAGCACATAGGGAATACTTTTATGCAAGTTTTTTGAATTGGAATGAATTAGAGAGTTAGTCGCTTGTGACATTTCTAACAATTGAGACTTTGAATGCAATTGAAAGATGTTTGTAACCTTACTGAAGCTTTAAGAATTTTGTCGCTATAGTGATTCTTTAATTAGTTAACTCTAAATATTTTGTTATATCGGTTCTTCAATTAACATGCGTTTGGGAATTTGTCGCTCATGATATTCAAATAAATTTAAACTTTTAATCCAATAAAAATGTAATTTTATTTCAAGAGAAGCTACAAGGATTTTGTCGCTCTAGAAATCTATGGTTCCTAGCACGCTAATATAATTTTTATAGAAAATTTTTCTATCGCGATGCATCTAGGAATTTGTCGCTCTTAAAATTTGAAAAAATTAATACTTAAAAGGCAATATAAAAATGATTCTGATACCACAGGAGCTTCAAGGATTTTGTCGCTCTGAAAATTTATGGTTGCTAGCACTAAAAAATGATTTTTATACAAATTTTGTGATTTTCATGCTTCTGGGAATTCGTCGCTCTTGAGATTGTTAACAATCAGAACTCTAAAAACCATAAAAAGATATTTCTGATATCACAGAAGCTGCCAAGAATTTGTTGCTTCTTAATTTATAGCATCCAAGAACATAGGAAATACTTTTATGCAAGTTTTTTGAATTGAAATGAATTAGAGAGTAAGTCGCTTGTGACATTTGTAACTATTGAGACTTTGAATGCAATTGAAAAATGTTTTTCACCTTACTGAAGCTTTAAGGATTTTGTCGCTCTAGTGATTCTTTAATTAGCAAACTCTAAATATTTTGTTATATCGGTTCTTCAATTTACATGCGTTTGGGAATTTGTCGCTCATGATAATTAAATAAATTAAAACTTTTAATTTGATAAAAATATGATTTTAATTCAACAGAAGCTACAAGGATTTTGTCGCCCTAAAAATCTATGGTTCCTAGCACGCTAATATAATTTTTATAGAAATGTTTTCTATCGCAATGCATCTAGGAATTTGCCGCTCTTAAAATTTGAAAAAATTAATACTTAAAAGGCAATATAAAAATGATTCTGATACCACAGGAGCTTCAAGGATTTTGTCGCTCTAAAAATTTATGGTTGCTGGCACTATAAAATGATTTTTATACAAATTTTGTGATTTTCATGCATCTGGGAATTCGTCGCTCTTGAGATTGTTAACAATCAGAACTCAAATGACCATAAAAAGATATTTCTGATATCACAGAAGCTGCAAAGAATTTGTTGCTTCTTAATTTATAGCATCCTAGCACATAGGGAATACTTTTATGCAAGTTTTTTGAATTGGAATGAATTAGAGAGTTAGTCGCTTGTGACATTTCTAACAATTGAGACTTTGAATGCAATTGAAAGATGTTTGTAACCTTACTGAAGCTTTAAGAATTTTGTCGCTATAGTGATTCTTTAATTAGCTAACTCTAAATATTTTGTTATATCGGTTCTTCAATTTACATGCGTTTGGGAATTTGTCGCTCATGATAATTAAATAAATTAAAACTTTTAATTTGATAAAAATATGATTTTAATTCAACAGAAGCTACAAGGATTTTGTCGCCCTAAAAATCTATGGTTCCTAGCACGCTAATATAATTTTTATAGAAATGTTTTCTATCGCAATGCATCTAGGAATTTGTCGCTCTTAAAATTTGAAAAAATTAATACTTAAAAGGCAATATAAAAATGATTCTGATACCACAGGAGCTTCAAGGATTTTGTCGCTCTAAAAATTTATGGTTGCTGGCACTATAAAATGATTTTTATACAAATTTTGTGATTTTCATGCATCTGGGAATTCGTCGCTCTTGAGATTGTTAACAATCAGAACTCAAATGACCATAAAAAGATATTTCTGATATCACAGAAGCTGCAAAGAATTTGTTGCTTCTTAATTTATAGCATCCAAGCACATAGGGAATACTTTTATGCAAGTTTTTTGAATTGGAATGAATTAGAGAGTTAGTCGCTTGTGACATTTCTAACAATTGAGACTTTGAATGCAATTGAAAGATGTTTGTAACCTTACTGAAGCTTTAAGAATTTTGTCGCTATAGTGATTCTTTAATTAGCTAACTCTAAATATTTTGTTATATCGGTTCTTCAATTGACATGCGTTTGGGAATTTGTCGCTCATGATATTCAAATAAATTTAAACTTTTAATTTAATAAAAATGTAATTTTAATTCAAGAGAAGCTACAAGGATTTTGTCGCTCTAGAAATCTATGGCTCCTAGCACGCTAATATAATTTTTATAGAAATGTTTTCTATCGCAATGCATCTAGGAATTTGTCGCTCTTAAAATTTGAAAAAATTAATACTTAAAAGGCAATATAAAAATGATTCTGATACCACAGGAGCTTCAAGGATTTTGTCGCTCTAAAAATTTATGGTTGCTGGCACTATAAAATGATTTTTATAACAATTTTGTGATTTTTATGCATCTGGGAATTTGTCGCTCTTCAAATTTGAAAATATTAACACTTTAAACACAATATAAAAATGATTCTGATACCACAGGAGCTTCAAGGATTTTGTCACTCCCTTTGTCACTTATAAATTAAGAAGCAACAAATTCTTTGCAGCTCCTGTGATATCAGAAATAGCTTTTTATGGTTTTTAGAGTTGTGATTGTTAACAATCACAAGAGCGACGAATTCCCAGATGCATGAAAATCACAAAATTTATATAAAAATAATTTTTTAGTGCTAGCAATTATAAATTTTTTGAGCGACAAAATCCTTAAAGCTCCTGTAGTATCAGAATCATCTTTATATTGCGTTAAAAGTATTAATATTTTCAAATTTTAAGAGCGACAAATTCCCAGATGCATAAAAATCACAAAATTGTTATAAAAATCATTTTATAGTGCCAAAAACCATAAATTTTTAGAGCGACAAAATCCTCGAAGCTCCTGTAGTATCAGAATCATTTTTATATTGCCTTTACAGTGTTAATTATTTCAAATTTTAAGAGCGACAAATTCGTAGATGCATTTAAATAACAAAAATTTCCATAAAAATTATTTTAGCGTGCTAGGAACCATAGATTTTTAGAGCGACAAAATCCTTGTAGCTTCTGTTGAATTAAAATCACATTTTTATTGAATTAGAAGTTTAAATTAATTTAAATATCATGAGCGACAAATTTCCAAACGCATGTAAATTGAAGAACCGATATAACAAAATATTTAGAGTTGACTAATTAAAAAATCACTAGAGCGACACAATCCTTAAAGCTTCAGTAAGGTGTCAAACATCTTTTAATTGCATTCAAGGTCTCAATAGTTACAAATGTCACAAGCGACTAACACTCTAATTCATTTCAGTTCAAAAAACTTGCATATAAGTATTTCCTATGTTCTTGGATGCTATAAATTAAGAAGCAACAAATTCTTGGCAGCTTCTGTGATATTAAAAATATCTTTTTATGGTTTTTAGAGTTCTGATTGTTAACAATCTCAAGAGCGACAAATTCCCAGATGCATGGAAATCACAAAATTTGTATAAAAATCATCTTATAATGCTAGCAACCATAAGTTTTCAGAGCGACAAAATCCTTGAAGCTCCTGTAATATCAGAATCATCTTTATATTGCGTTTAAAGTGTTAATATTTTCAAATTTCAAGAGCGACAAATTCCCAGATGCATAAAAATCACAAATTTGTTATAAAAATCATTTTATAGTACCAGCAACCATAAATTTTTGGAGCGACGAAATTCTTGAAGCTCCTGTGGTATCAGAATCATTTTTATATTGCCTTTTAAGTGTTAATTATTTCAAATTTTAAGAGCGACAAATTCCTAGAAGCATTGCGATAGCAAACATTTCCATAAAAATTATTTTAGCGTGCTAGGAACCATAGATTTTTAAGGCGACTAAATCCTTGTAGCTTCTGTTGAATTAAAATCATATTTTTTTTGAATTTAAAGTTGAAATTCATTTAAATATCATGAGCGACAAATTCCCAAACGCATGTAAATTGAAGAACTGATATAACAAAATATTTAGAGTTAGCTAATTAAAGAATCACTATAGCGACAAAATTCTTAAAGCTTCAGTAAGGTGACAAACATCTTGTAATTTCATTCAAAGTCTCAGTAGTTACAAATGTCACAAGCGACTCACTCTCTAATTCATTCCAATTCAAAAAACTTGCATAAAAGTATTTCCTATGTTCTTGGATGCTATAAATTAAGAAGCAACGAATTCTTGGCAGCTTCTGTGATATTAGAAATATTTTTTTATGGTTTTTAGAGTTCTGATTGTTAACAATCTTAAGAGCGACAAATTCCCAGATGCATGAAAATCACAAAATTTGTATAAAAATAATTTTTTAGTGCTAGCAACCATACATTTTCAGAGCGACAAAATCCTTGAAGCTCCTGTAGTATCAGAATCATCTTTATATTGCGTTAAAAGTGTTAATTTTTTTTAATTTTAAGAGCGACAAATTCCTAAATGCATTTCAATCACAAAAATTTGCATGAAAATTGTTTTAGCGTACTAGGAATCATATATTTTTAGAGCGAAAAAATACTTGTAGCTTTAATAAATACTATTTAAATTTATTTAAATATCATAAGTGACAAATTTTCAGACATATCTGAATCCAAAAACAAAAAAAAAATATATTTAGAGTGTCTAGTTCAAAGAATCACTAGAGCAACAAAATCCTTCAAGCCTCAGTAAGATCAAAAACATCTTTCAATTGCGCTCACAGTCTCAATGGTTTTAACTATCAAGAATGACTTATTCCCAAATGCATCCCAATTGAAATCCATTTCACATAAAGAATTTTCTTTCTGCTCTGATGTTAAGATCTTGAAGGTGACAAATTTTCTATAGCTACTTTAGTATTAGAAACATCACACGACTTATTAGATCCATTAAGAAAAAAAGTTTCCATTTTCACTCGGTCACGATGGCCATATCCGGGTCTGGGTCAGGTTTTGGGACTTACGAACTATTCTATCTTAGAGCGACAAAAAAGCGACAAATTATGCAACCAGAATGGAGTTGCTAACCCTAGCCGTTCCTGAGTTACTGTAGTGGATGCCGTAGCTTAATATTAAGCTATGGTATCTAAACGGCTGAAGCGATAAAACCCAGTGTTGGATTAAATGTCAGCGACAAATTAGCAACAAATTATCAAACATCGCATGACTTTTTAGATATACAAAGAAAAAAAGTTTCCATGTCAGCGACAAATTAGCAACAAATTATCAAACATCGCATGACTTTTTAGATACACAAAGAAAATAAGTTTCCATTTTCACTCGGTCCCAATGGCCATATCCGGGTCTGGGTCAGGTTTTGGGACTTACGAACTATTCTATTTTAGAGTGACAAAAAAGCGACAAATTATGCAACCAGAATGGAGTTGCTAACCCTAGCCGTTCCTGAGTTACTGTAGTGGATGCCGTAGCTTAATATTAAGCTACGGCATCTAAACGGCTGAAGCGATAAAATCCAGTGTTGAATTAAATGTCAGCGACAAATTAGCAACAAATTTTTAAACATTGCATGACTTTTTAGATATACAAAGAAAAAAAGTTTCCATTTTCACTCGGGCCCAATGGCCATATCCGGGTCTGGGTCAGGTTTTGGGACTTACGAACTATTCTATCTTAGAGCGACAAAAAAGCGACAAATTATGCAACCAGAATGGAGTTGCTAACCCTAGCCGTTCCTGAGTTACTGTAGTGGATGCCGTAGCTTAATATTAAGCTACGGTAGCCATTGTTTCTCGGAAACGGCTGGAGCGACAAAATTCGGGATAGAGCAACCAATTAGCGACAAATTAGCGACAAAATATGGTACTATTCCGAATGTGGCCCTATGAAGTGGATTCCGTAGCTTAATATACATATTACAATCGATCTCTTACCGCAATATCCTTGGAAGACGTCGAATTTACCTGAATTTTTAGACAGGAATATCTATCTGGAATGCACTTTAATATAGTTCTATGTAGAAATCAAGTTTTTCTATTTCAATAGGGTGCTACTTTATTATTTAACTTGTTTATGATGTTCGATTTTATCCCACCATGGGATTTTGACAAAATATCTGACATGTTCTCTCCTGTTAATTTTTTTATTGGATATTCATTTATGGTATTTAATTAACACTGAATAAGTTATGCTTGGTTACTGGATCTTCGTGACTAGATAGTGGCGGAATTCTACAACTGCGTCAAGAGTCTAAATGGATTACATACATGATGTTTAATCGTGTTTTGCTGCTACAGCTTAAGAGAATAAGGTTGACATAAGTGTTCTTATGTACAGTTTATTCTTTTTTATTTCCATTCCCTTGCGTTATTCTTTTAGCCTGCAAAGCAATTAACGACTATTATTCACTGTGCATTATGCGAAACGTATTCCATAAGACGTAGGTTCGCATCAACGTTGGTTCCTTAACTTTCAAATGTTCAGTTAATTTTGAAACGTTTTAAAATGAAAGCCTTTGATAAAAGCTAAAAAGATATACATTTTGCACACACCTTTTTTACATTTCGCAATATTCTGCGAAGTTTTAGAATGTTTCGTAACAACTTTAAATAAAATTGTATGTGCGTACGTGTGAAATACGTTCACTACGCGATATTAACGTATATATATAGTCAAAATAGACTGTATTAAATCCATGCGGTACCACAAAGTAGTGTGTTTAGTAGTAAGATCATTAAATGCTAAAAAAAGAGCAGGAACAGATATAAGAAATACATTGCTTGTTCCTCATATACATCTATATAAATGAGGAACAGCAAGCTGTCGCTAGGAAAAATGCGCTTGTTTTTCATATATAGATATAGAAACAATGTATTTCTTATATCTGTTTCTGCTTTCTTTTTAGAATTTAATAGTCCTAACATACTTTGCGGTACCGCACGGATTTAAGACAGTCTACTTTAACTATATATATATCTTCCTATATTATATAGTTATATTAAAAATTAAGATTCAGCAGCGCCACTCCCCCCCTGATCTCCCACAGCCCCCCACAATGGTTTTTTGAGAACCCCAACAAAATAACGTAAAATTGTTTAAAATTCTACGATATTTTATAATCACTCTCCCCCTCTATATCTCCCCACGCCCCCACGCACCCCCGTGGGCCCCATGCATGCCCCCCTACATCACCCCCCACAGCCCCCCACTCGTATAATGATATAACAGTTTATAACTTTTATGCATTATTATATGCTAATAAATATAATGTGGTATATCTAATGAAACTATAGATTTCAATAGAAAAAAATTTAATAAAATGTATAAACAATTAAATGATGATCAAAAAAATATTTTCAAACAAATAATAAATAATAAACAAAAAATATTTTTCATAGATGGACCGGAAGGTTCTGAAAACCTTTTTATAAAAAACATTAATATATTATTATATAAGTGTAAAAAAAAATTTTGATCCATGGCTTGGACAGATAGCTTAAAGGTTTAACGAGTCATAGAACTTTCAGATTACCATTAGATTTAAATAACATTGAAAGTGCACTTTTAAAATTTGAATCAGATAAAAAAAAAATAAGACAAAAATGAAAACAAGAAGCATCAATGATTCCCAAAAAACCTTTAGAAATTTTAGACAAAACATTAAAGGATGTTTGTCGCAATGATAAAAGTTTTGGTGGAAAAATAATGATTTTAGGTAAAGATTTTAGACAAATTTTATTAGTATTAAAATATGGAAAAAGAAATACTATTATTGAAGAGACTATAAAGTATTCAAATCTTTGACCTTTATTTCATATTTTTAAATTAAAAAAAAACGTAAGATCTAATGACGACAATTTTTCTTCATTTTTATTAAATATCGGAGAAGGAAAAGTTGATCCATTCATTATTCCAAAAAAATGAAAAACTAATAACGTTTGCAATAAAATTTATGAAAACATTAATGAAATTTCTTGTTTTTCTAAAAATGTTATTTTAAGTACACATAATGAAGAAGTAAACATTTTAAATACTAAAATATTAAAATTAATTAACAATCAAACAATAACTTATTATAGTATTGATTATGCAACGTATAAGGAGGTAGATCAAACAGATGATAATATTCATTTAAATTATCCAATAGAAATGTTAAATAATATAAGAGAAAAATTACCTCCACACGAATTAAATTTAAAAGTAAACGCAATTATAATGCTAATTCGAAATTTAAGTATTAAAGATGGATTATGTAATGGAACACGATTAAAAATAACTAAATTATTTAAATATAATATAGAAGCTGAAATTATTACAGGAGAAAATAAAGGAAATAAAGTGTTTATACCAAGAATAATATTAAATACTAAATAAACAATTAAATATGAAATTATATTTTTTAAAATTAAATTAAATATAAGGTCAATGATCCAACTACGGTTATCATCCCAACTATGATAATTTTATATTCTTTGTATTACGAAGAAGGCAATATTTATAATATACAGAAAAAAAAAATCACTTTATTAATTAAAATACACTCGGCACATCAATTAGCGGGTCACCTAAAATTTTCTAAAAATTTTGCATTTTTCAAACAGTCATAACTCCGTCAATTTTTAACGAAATTATTTCTTTTTTTTTTAAATTCAAGGTCAAAAGTTCAACTTTTTGAATATTGCATTGAAAAAATTTCTCAATCAGAACAGATGGCGCTGTTGTCAATTGTTTAAACTTATCAAATTTTGCAAAAAAAAAAATTCAACTTTAAACCATTGAATCGGCTTTAAAATTGTTAGTTCAGGATGTTTTTACAACAGAATTTGAAAATTTGGGGGCTCCTTAAAAATTTTAAAGAAAAACATCGAAATGCGATGATTTTTCACAAGGTTATGGGCATTTAAAAAAAAAAAGAGATTTTTTTAGTTTTTCGATCATAACTCTGACTGTATTCGTCGAAATTGGTTATTTTTTTTTTTTTTAATTAAAGCTGAAAACTTTAGCTTTTTGAATCTGTTATTCAAAACCCTTTTTAATAAACGCATGAATAAACATGTGATAAAATTCTATATATTGAATGAGCATACACACTCATGTATAGAAGGATTGTTTAGCAATTGCTAATGTATTACCTACAGATTTGACAAGAATTTTCGGATATTTCAATTTTAATAATACCTAAATATTGTTGACATTAAATTTGATTTTCCTATTTTTGAAATATTGATTACTACTGATTACTTAATGATTAAAGCTAATAGATTTTGAATATTAAAATTTATTATAACACATTTTTGTATGAAAATTCAAAACTATTGTAAACATGCCACGCCAAGTCTCGGAAGCAACTGCAGCACAAATTGTTATTCTTCTGCAACAAAACTTTAGTCAACGCTTTTGTTCTCGTCAGTTTGGAGTCAGTTAATCTGTAGTCCAAAGAGTATGGTCACGTTATCTTGAAACTGGAAGTTATAGACGAAGACGTGGACAAGGACGAAGACGAGTAACGACAGCGCGAACAGATAGATCTATTGTGAGAACAGTTAGACGGAATCCTACTGTCAGAGCTGGGCGAATTGCCCGTGAACAACCTAATCGTGCTGGCCGAAATGGAATTTCTGCCCAAACTGTTAGGAATCGCTTACATGAAAATAACTTGTGTTCAAGGGCTCCAAATCGTGTCCCACCGCTCACTCTTCGTCATCGTCAAGCCCGTCTCGAATATGCGCAGGAACATGTTCAATGGACGAATCGTCAGTGGAGAAACATCCTTTTTACAGACGAATCTCGGTTCTGCCTTTATGGAGATGATCGTCGCGAGAGAGTTTGGAGAAGACGAGGCGAAAGATTTGAAGAACGATTTCTTCGTCCACAACATGCATTTGGTGCAGGATCTGTAATGGTGTGGGCAGGAATTTTATACAATTTTCGAACAGAGCTTGTATTGGTTCCTCCACCAGGACTTAATGCTCGCCAATACATTGACGAAATTCTGCGACTTCACGTACTGCCAATGCGGCAAAGAATCGGACGAAATTTTGCATTAGTGCAAGACAACGCTCGACCACACACGGCTCTCATAACTCGAAATTTCTTTTGCAACGAAAACATTAACGTTTTGAATCATCCACCATTGAGCCCCGACCTTAATCCTATAGAGCACGTTTAGGATATTCTTGGACGCCAGTTGAGAGAATCAAATGTTCAGCCACAAAATCCGATTCAACTTTTTAACTTACTTCGGAGAATCTGGGAGGAGATTCCGCAAAATGAAATCCAGGCGTGCATAAATATGAGGACTCGATTGGAAGAAGTGATCCAACGAAACGGAGGAAACACACATTACTGATTAGATCGCATGTAGTTAAAACCACTTATAAAAAAAAAAAATAAAAAACAAACAAAAAAACAAAAAAAAAACAAAAAAAAAACAAAAAAAAACAAAAACACAAAAAAAAACAAAAAAAAAATTAAGGGATGTAATTCCGACCGAGCAACCTCCACGCGGTACATCCTGGGTAATGCTAATGCCGGCGGTGATGCAATATGAATCTAATGTTTAATTTTGTTAAAACTCAGATAAATTTTTGTAATAATTTCTTATAAAATCTGCTATGTGTTGACAAGTGTCAAACAATACAATAACACTTTTATACATGCGTGCGTATGCTTGTTCAATATATAACAGTTTTTCACGTTTATTCGTGTGGTTTATTCATGCGTTTATTTTTTATCAGTCTTGCTAAAAAGAGTTTTGCATAACAGATTCAAAAAACTAAAGTTTTCAGCTTTAATTAAAAAAAAAAAAAATAACCAATTTCGACGAATACAGTCAGAGTTATGATCGAAAAACTAAAAAAATCTCTTTTTTTTTAAATGCCCATAACCTTGTGAAAAATCATTGCATTTCGATGTTTTTTTTTTAAATTTTTAAGGAGCCCCCAAATTTTCAAATTCTGTTGTAAAAACATCCTGAACTAACAATTTTAAAGCCGATTCAATGGTTTAAAGTTGAATTTTTTTTTTGCAAAATTTGATAAGTTTAAACAATTGACAACAGCGCCATCTGTTCTGATTGAGAAATTTTTTCAATGCAATATTCAAAAAGTTGAACTTTTGACCTTGAATTTAAAAAAAAAAGGAATAATTTCGTTAAAAATTGACGGAGTTATGACTGTTTGAAAAATGCAAAATTTTTAGAAAATTTTAGGTGACCCGCTAATTGATGTGCCGAGTGTATTTTCGCGCGTTTCCGCATTATTGCTAAGCAGAAAAAAAATTTTAAAACAGCAGTCTTGTCTCAACTCACAAAATTCAAAATGGCGTTCTTATACACGTGAAAGATTGAACAATTCGCAGTAGGAAAATTTTTAATGCGGTATATAACTAATGAAAATTAATGATTAATTGATTAAAATGATATAATATTATAATTATTTGATAATTTGAATGTTTAATTGAATTACAATATTAATCTTTGAATTACAATATTAAATTTGAATTACAATATTAATCTATTTTTTTAAATTGTATGTGATAAAGTGTATTTTTTTATTATTTTATTACTCACGTAACCTTAAACTATCCCCAGTTGGAACATTGATATCAGAAAAATTTGTATTATGTAACATAGTATTTTTAATTAATTTGTAATATATAAGCTTTACGTATTTATTAAGAACATTTATAATAAAATAATTTAAGAGGCCGCCGTATCTCTGTCCTTTTCTAATTAAAAAATTGACTTTTTTCCCAAAATTAGCAACAAGAGGCAAAAATAAATAGATGGTTTCGATGTGTTTAATAAAATGTAATATTTTCTCTGATTAGGATAAATTAATTTTATCGCTTCGTTTTTAAGAAAAGTTGGAATGACTTAGAAAATTAGAAATTAGAGTCAAATAATGGGATTTTCAAGTTGTTCCAACTTTTCTTGAAAATAAAGCGGTGGAATTAAATTATTCTTATTAGAGAAAATATTGCTTTCTATTATTCGAATCGAAACTATCTCTTTATTTTTGCCTGGGGTTATTAGTTTATATAAAAAATAAATTTTAAACAGATTCGGTAAAACAGGTAACTGTGTCGGTATACGGCTAACTCTTAAAATTAAAAAAAATCATTAATTTTTTTTGTTATACATAGAACAAAATATTGCTTAAGCTAATATAATGTTTTCTATAATTGGTAAGATATAATGTATATGCATTATCATAATTGGGGGTTGGCGAGCGGTGCGAGCAGGGGCGTACCCCCCCCCCCGCCCTAGTATATATATATATATATATATATATATGTATACGTTAATATCGCATAGTAGACGAATTCCACGTACACACGTACGGTTTCATGAAAAGTCGTTACGAAACATTCCAAAACTTCGCCGAATATTGCGAATTGTTAAAAAGGTGTCTGCAAAATGTGCATCATTTTAGCTTTCTTCAAACTATTTAAGGCATTCATTTTTAAACGTTTTCCAAGTCCAGTAACCAAGCATAGCTTTCTTCAGTGTTAATAAAACACCACAAACGAATATCCACTAAAAAAATTAACAGAAGAGAACATGTCAGATTTTTTGTCAAAATCTTATGGTGGGATGAAAACGAACATAATAAACAAGTTAAATAATAAAGGAGCACTCAGTTAAAATGGATATTATTAAATGTATAGTAATGTATAGTAAATGAAATATTAAAATGGATTTCAGATGGATTTTTTTGCCTAAAAATTCAGGTGAATTCGAGGTCTTTCAAGGATATTGCGGTAGGAAATCGATTGTAATATAATAAACAAATATAGAGAAGTTAAAGGGAGCTTGCGCATGCGCAGAAGGTTAAAGCAATATATGAGGATACGCAGTCTATTTGTAGGAGCTCTGATGCTGTACATTCAGTCCTCCCTTCAGGGGTTGTAATTATGTGTAGTAATTCTTCACTGGTTATAGGCTGAGCAGATGGTCTGCAGGGCTAGTACATAAGCGCAGTAAGTCTCTATAGGTTATAAGTATGCGCAGTCGATTCATAAAGATAGTAGACATGTGCAGTCGAATTGTAGAGATTGTGAATTATAAGAGTTTAATTAATGTATCGGTTTTCGATTGAGATTTTACAAGGTTTGCTCCAAAAGAAACGGGAAAACTCCGCAAAATTCGTGTTTTCTTCAGTTTTTAGGGCCTATACGGCTCGATGAGGTGTAATTTAAGTTGGTCGTAAGTCCTAATGCATAAAAATCTTTAATAAATTGGTATGAAAACGTATTTTTAAAGTTGGAATAAAAAAAACAGAAAAAACGCTAAGATCCCGTTTTTAGCTGTTTTTTTTATTTTCGTGCATGTTATGGTGGGAAAATGATTTCTGCAACCCCCGTACTAGGAAGTACGGTAAAGAAAAAAAAAATAAGATATTTAGGTTTGAGCCAAATATTATCTTCATAGTTAAGAGGAGGCCGTATAGCTCTGTCCTTGTCTGATCTAAATTTTCGTTATCATTAATAAATTAAATATTTTTATACAAAAGAAAGGGCAGAGCTCAATAGTTTTCAGGACGAGTGAACGATTCTATTCTATGAAAAAATATAAAATTTTCATTAGTAATTGAGTGAGGTCTGAAACGGAAAAAGAGTTGAACACTTCAATCAAATTTAACTGTTTTTCCGTTTCAGACTGTACTCGAAAACTAATGAAAATTTTATATTTTTGCATAGAATAGAATCGTCTGCTCATCCTAAAATCTGTTGGACTCTGCCCTTACTTTTGTATAAAAATATTTAATTTAGTAATGATAATGAAAATTTAGATTAGTCAAGGACAGAACTATACGGCCTCCTCGTTAAAGTACGATAAGAAATTTCAAATATTTTTAAAAATGGGAATTTTGAGATGAAAAAATCTGCTAACAATCTGAAAATTTCTGAATAATACTTAATACGATTGCAAAGCTATTTGCATATTACTCGATTTTTCGTCCGCGAATTGTGCAAGATAAATATTATTTAAGAAAAAACAAGTTTTGGGCATTTTTGGGGCCCCTATGACAGCTTAGGGGCTGAAATTTTGCACAGAGGCATCTTCCAATATACTTTATTGAATAAGCAACGAGCCGTAAGGATCTCGGCTACTTCCAATTTGACCCCCTTATTCCGCTATAGCCTTTTTATAATTGTAATGTATCAGGAAATTCTTCACACTTGAGATTCTCAATCATCAACACTTTCAATGCAATAAAAAGGCATTTATGATACTACATTAGCTATAAGAAATTTGCCTTCTAAAAATCTTTAAATTCTAGGACATAAAAAAAGTTTACACGCAAGTTTTTTGAATTAAAATGAATCCGAGAATCATTCGCTTTTGATAATTAAAATAATTAAGACTTTAAGTGCAATAAAAAGTTAATTACAACCTTAATGTGGCTTTTAGGAGTTTGTCGCTCTAGTAATCCTCGAATCTGCGCACTCTAAATATTTATTTATGTAAGTTTTTGAATTTAGTTGCGTACAAAAAATTGGCTCTTATAATATTTGAAATAATTCAAACTTTGAACAGAATAAAAAGATGATCCTGATACAACATAAGCTTTAAGAATTTTTTTTCTCTACACCGAAAAAAATCCGTTACGCCAATGGTTCCATACCTCCTATAACTATTATTGTTCGCGAGGTTAAAACTACAGCGGTCTAAAATATGTGACGCACATTATTAGATAGGTATAGTAACAGAGTAGTTCACTGTAAATACTGCAATAGTTCGAGCGCTGAACGTTGGCTGTTGGGGGTAAATGAAATACGATCCGTCAAAACACACGAACGCGCGTGATTCCAGACTCTAATGATATAGCGTCGATGAGGTTTTACTAAAGCCTCATCGACGCTAATGTCATTCGAGTCTGGAATCACGCGCGTTCGTGTGTTTTGACGGATCGTATTTCATTTACCCCCAACAGCCAACGTTCAGCGCTCGAACTATTGCAGTATTTACAGTGAACTACTCTGTTACTATACCTATCTAATAATGTGCGTCACATATTTTAGACCGCTGTAGTTTTAACCTCGCGAACAATAATAGTTGTAGGAGGTATGGAACCATTGGCGTAACGGATTTTTTTCGGTGTAGTAATACTTGAATTTGCGCACTCTTAATATTTTTTTTCACACTCAGGGCGTAAAATTCAATTTTTGATGTCTATTCTTAGGGGGTAAAATAGCTCTTTTCTACCCCAGGGCAAAAAAGTAATTTTCTCACAAGCGTGATTGATTTTTTCCCTGTTTCCAATAAGAAATTTACTTTTTCTAACGACGCATGAAAATTTAGCATCCGCTGTTAGAAAATGCAAAATGAATTCAGTGAACGTAAAACGAATGTAGTAATTATTAGTGCGGGTATTCGATTCTACGAGCAACTCTAATAAATTACTCGACTCGACGAGTTCGTGTCGAGTATTAACTCGAACTTGCCAAGTTACTCGAATTTATCGAGTTACTCTAAAAAAATATCAACTACTCGAATAACTCGAATCACTTGAAAAAATATGTATTCGAATAACTCCAAGTATTCGAAAAAAATATGAATTACTCGAAAAAATATAAATTACTCGAATTACTCGAAAAATATAAATTACTCGAATTACTCGAAAAAATATAAATTACTCGAATTACTCGAAAAACATATAAATTACTCGAATTACTCGAAAAAAATATAAATTACTCGAATTACTTGAAAAAAATATAAATTACTCGAATTACTCGAAAAAATATAAATTACTCGAATTACTCGAAAAAATATAAATTACTCGAATTGCTCGAAAAAATATGAGCTACTCGAAGAACTCAAGTCACTCGAAAATATAGTTGCTTTTTTTATCAATATTTTCTGTAGAAACGAGTTTTTCGTGTTATTTGATTTATTTGAATACCCAATAGATTTTCATAAAATTTAAGTTTAATGGTTTTTTTTATTTCAAGAATTATTATTTATTTTTTTAGAGCGGGGGGGCTTCGCTTCCCGATTTTCTCCCCCCCCCGGCATGTTCTTTGCCACATTTTTATTTTTATTTTATCATATATTGATGCCATTACTTTATGTAACGGCATTAATATATTAACGAATTTATATTCAATGTGGCTGAACGCCCTTCGTGTATGAAAAAGTAATATGTTAACCACGGAAGTAAAGGTGTTTTTGTCCTCGTCTTTATTGTCACCCTCGCTTCGCTCGGGCGTCAAACTCGACTCGGGCAAAAATCAACTATTTTACTCCCTTGGTTAACAATATACTATTATCGCCTGAGAATTCGTTACTCATGATATTTAAAATCATCGAGATTTTAAACGCAATAAATAAAAGATTTCGATCCTGCAGGGGCTTCAAGAATTTTGTCGCTCCGAAAATTTATAGATCTTAGCACTTCAGAATGATGTTTGTGCAAATTTTCAGAATTTTAATGCATCTGGAAATTAGTTGCTCTTGAGATTTGTATCTAGCAAGACTTGAATGCAATAAAAAAAGTGCAATCCTACAAAAGTTTTTAAAAATTTTTCGCTCCAAAAATTTATGATTTGAAGTGTTTCTAAAATGAATTGATGCAATTTTTTTATTTACATGGTCCTAAAAAATTTTTCAAGCAATTTATCATTCATTCGCTACTATTATTAATATACACTTAGGTAGTAGTAAAATGCAATTTTATAAACTGATCTAGGCATTTTTTACTTCATCATATGGAGTATTTATGTATACTTTAAATATACAGACAAATTCCTTGCTGCTTTTATAGTATCATAAACATCTTTTTATTGCGTTTAAAGTATTGAGGATTGAAAACCTCAAGAGCGACAAATTTCCAGATGCATTACAATTATAGAAAATTTGCATAAAAATCATTTTGACGTGCTAAGGTCTATGAATTTTTAGAGCGCCAAAATCCTAGAAGCTTCTGTAGCATCAGAATCATCTTTTTATTGCGTTTAACGTCTTGGTGGGTTCAAATATTATGAGCGACGAATTCCAACGATGCATCTAATTTGAAAAACTTATATAAGAAAATATTTAAAACGTGCAGATTCAAGAATTACTAGAGCGACACAATCCTTAACTCATGTCGGAGCTGCAGCAATCGAGTTTTGCTTTTTTTAATTTATCGATATCTTTTTAAATTCTTAAATTAAACAAATATAATGACTTTTCCGCACTAAAGTTATATTAGTACAATAATTTTTGTTAAAATAAAAAATCATTTGGACTTGTTATTTTTTTATGAACTTGGATTGGAAATTAGATATCAAACTCAACAAACCTAACCTTAAAATACGATATGTTGAAAGTTTTTATTATAACTTTGTATGTATAATATTTTGGTGGTTTTCTTGAGTTGTCCGCACTAGAGTTTAATCTTACAAATTTTTTCTTTATAGTAAAAAAACTCAATTAAATGCATCGTTTATTCATAAGTTAAGATTGGAAATATTATTAGAAGGCGGACAGCTTCGTCATGCTCTTAAAGCCTCAGTAAGGTCACAAACATCTTTTAATTGCACTCAAAGTCTTAATGGTTTTAATTATCAAGAACGACTAATTCACAAATGCATTTTAACCATAGCAGATTGCTTAAAAACATTTTTTATGTGCTTGAATATAACGATTTTTGGAGCAACAAATTCTTTGTAACTACTGTAGTATCAGAAACATTTTTTTATTGCGCTTAAAGTATTATTTGTTAAGAAACTTAAAAGCGACGAATTCCCAGATGTACGCACACATTTATAAACGTAGTGGGAGTATAAAAAAAAAGAGAAAAAGAGAGAGAAAGAGAGCAAAGAATATACATACAAGCATCAACCGTAGTATATTCACGTGCATCTACTTCAGTGTATATAGACGCTCAGTTCCAAACAGAGTGGGGCTTAGAAGAAAAAGAGGGAGAGAATGAGAAAGAAAGAGAAAGTAAAGAATATAAGTATGCGCGCTGTGACCAGACTGTCTGTAGTAAACTGATTTTCGTTTCATGAAATCATATCGGTTTTTATAAATGAAACCCTCCCGCAGCCTTACAGAACGATAAAAATAATCTCTATTC
The DNA here is from genome assembly GCA_017163975.1 of Anastatus disparis. NCBI lineage: Eukaryota > Metazoa > Arthropoda > Insecta > Hymenoptera > Eupelmidae > Anastatus > Anastatus disparis. The sequence continues at coordinate 4,436,484 of JAFFSR010000310.1, forward strand.
TTATAATTGATAAATAAGACCCATAAGTAAGGCCCAAAAAATAAGACTCCTCAAAAAAAGACTTATAAAAATAAGACCCAAATTAAAATGGCTACGCTTATCACAAAAAAATGATGCACTTCTGAAAAACCGAAAAGTGGAGAACCGGAGGAATGGAGATCCATAAATGTATTTTACTTTAATATAATATAAGATTAGCTAAAAAAATCTACGGCAAGTATCAGAATTAAACAAATCAAATCTTCCACTAATCAAAAGAATTTCAAGCATCAAATAAGGTTTTTTAAAATTATTCTTTCTAGTTAAAGTCTTGTATTTAATATATACAAGCTTAATTTACCTTACTACTAACGTCGCTCGGTCAAATTTTTATATATTATATTAACATGTATAAATAAGCCAATTTTAAAGTCAAAAAAATTGCCTCAATTTATAAATTTTTATATTGCAGTCCCGTTTAAAATTTAGTTTTAATATATTCGAAAAAAAAGAATTAATTAAAGTTCCAATATTCATGAAAATTGTTTAAATACAAATCATATCATCATGATAAATTAAAAATTTTTTTTACTGAAATCCATTTAAATTAATGAAAAAATATGATAGGAATTCATTCTTTTTAATCATGTGTTTCAGACAGAGGGACAGAGATGAAGAAACGAAGACGTAGGAACAGGGACGGGGAGACGGAAAAAAAACAGAAACGGGGATAGGGAGACGGAGACAAAAAGACATAGATGGAGAGGCAAATGTTGTTTATGTGTATGTGCGTATGTGTATGTGTATGTGTATGTGTGCATGTGTTTATGTGTTTGAGTGTATGTGTTTATGTGTACATGTGCATGTGACATGTATATGTGAAAATGTGACAATTATGCAAAAGATATTCTCAGGAGAAAAAAGTTTTAATTCTTCACTTTAATATAATTGTAATTACGGAGAGACAGAGACGGAGAAACGGAGACGGAGAAATGCAGATGAAGAGATGGTGACGGAGAGACGGTGATGGATAGACGGAGACGGAGTCCGAGAAGCGGAGACGGAGAGACGGAGACATAGAAACGGAGACGGAGTGAAGGATATTGTGTATGTGTGTATGTGTATAAGAGTAAGTGTATGTGTACGGATATGTGTATATGTGTATGTGTGTGTATGTGTATGTTTGTATGTGTGTGTGTAAAAGTATCAAATTTTTTACGAAAAATTACAGTTTTTGCATAAATAATGTATAAAGAAGTAAAATTTTTGAAGTCTTAATGAATTTTAGATTATGCCGTTCAAGTAATCTTTAAAAAAACTATAGAACTATTTTCCTAATTGAAAAATGAAAAATCTAAACCTAAGTAGAGTCATGTGCAACATCGAAGAACTCAGTAAATACAATTCAAAATATGTATGTTGTCTTGAAATGAAAATCGCTATTATCAAACCTATTTGAAGTTCCACGTGACTCTACTTAGGTTTAAATTTTTTGTTTTTGAGTTGAGAAAGTAGTCTCACAATTTTTTTGAATATTATTCAAACGGCATAATCTAAAATTCACCAAGACTTCAAAAATTTTACTTCTTTCTATACTATTTATGCAAAAACCGTGATTTTTTGTAAAAAATTTGATACTTTTGAAGAAAATTTTGAAGGTGCCGTTCAATGTAGCTTTGCTAAGAAGTGAAGTATATTTCTTAGGTTCAGAACAGACAATTTAAAGCCAAATACAACCATGTGCGTTTTAATGTAACAGAATAGTAATTATTTAAAAATTGCTAAAAAAAGTCACATGCAAAGTTAAAACTACGGTGGATTTACCCATATAAGAGGCCGCGAAGCTAGCCAAACCAGAGCAGTGTAGACTACGGTCTCCCCTCTCTCTTCACCTAAGTGAGCACACAAGGCTAAGAGAGAGTGAGACAGGTAGTGGCTGGCTGCCTTGGCTTGTGGAGCACCACAGCTTAGGCAGAGCTTCTCTATCTTGCACGTGAGGGTAGTCCAAGTGCGCACTCAGGTCTACACTACATTGTATATGCTGGCAGCATTAGAGATACGTCAAGTGAGCACACAGGCGTAAATCTATGCTACCTAGAGCTCACACTCGCAACCTTTTTGCCGCCGCAATGCCGACTTTGCGCCGCTGAATTTAAGGGTGGCGTCCACCCAAAATCTGATATTATATTTCACATTTTCGCCACTAGCTTAATTAAGGGTGCCGACCATTAATAGCTTAGGTGCCGTTTGCCTATGAGTATTATAATTTAGTTATTAATCTTTTGTTTTTTTTTGTTTGCACATTGTTGCAGGTAAAAGCCGCCAGTACATATTAGACCGTCCAGGCCGAAAGAATCTCTTAGTTAAATATAAACTATTATTTAGATTCATTTAAAGATTTATTACTTAATTATTCTTTTATTAAATAGCCGTCAAGAGGCCGAGATTAACAAAGAACTAATTACTTTTGTAAATTATATTTTTATTTAAGGTTAGATTAGTTTATTTGTATTATATAAAATAGTAGGTTTAGTTTTGATTAACAAATTATTATTATTTCATTATTGTAATCGTCGTTGTAAATGAGTTTAACGAGTACAATAAAGCCAAGGTACTTTCCTAGCATAACCAAACGTGTTCAACCCGGTTACTTTCCTTTATCTTCCGCCGTCCAATTCTTCCTACTCCTGCCGATCTTACTCTGGTTACTCACTGAAGCGTCCGGCAACAGGAGTTAACACGTATTTCCTCCTCTCAAAAGGGAAAAACGTTACAGTATGTGTATGTATGTATGTGACAATAATACAAAAGATGTTCACGTAAAAAAAGTCTTAATTCTTCACTTTAATATAATAGTAGTAATTCAAGGTAAAAAGAAGTTTCATTAATTAATATTATTGAAAAAAAATTATCGCTACATTTAAATTTGATTTTTGCCCAGGTTCAAACTCAGGGGTGATACCTTAAGTCGACTTATTCTACGCAGCCCGTCGTTTTACGTACCTCATTTTTAAAAGACCCTATTTTCAAAATTGTAACATGCAAAGGAATTAAATTTCGTGATCACTTAATTAAAGAGATTATGAAATTTATAAATCTTTAAGTTTATTAATTATTATTTGACGATTCCTGTAGACGATGCCCAGGTTCCAGGACGGTCCCAGGAGGTCAACGTAAAAGCATTCACAAGTAAGTGTACCTAGTGTTACTAACCCCTTAACTGGCTATGTAACATATATGCACAAAAAAAGTCGTGCCGAAACTGGCTATGTATCATATATGCACATATTTTTTATTGTGAAAATAATGATGAGAATGTAATCAGTGTGTTCAAACACCTCTAAAAAAATACTTTTGCACACCTAAATATAGTATTTATGACTACCAGTTTTGGCACGAAAAGTTAGAAAAGCCTTACTAGTTTAGGGGTTAAGAAGGGGCCGAACTATCTGTCTTTGTCTAATAGCGTTTTTCATCATTTATGTAAACACTATCCGGCCAAACAAGAAAAAAATAGCAGCCCCCGCTAGATATTAGTATAGTAAGTAAATTTTGTAATAACAACCAAATTTTTTCACTGCGTAGTTTTTGAATAATTAGAGACCTACCAAAAAAAGATAGGTTATATTCTAGATTGCTAGTAGGTCTCTAATTAGTCAAAAACTATGCGGTAAAAAATTTGGTTGTTATTACAAAATTTACTAATTATACTAATATCTAGCGAGGGCTGCTATTTTTTTCTTGTTATACCGGATAGTGTTTACATAAATGATGAAAAACGCTATTAGATAAAGACAGATAGTTCGGCCCCTTCTTAAATGAAATAAGAATTATAATTTAATGATTACTGATATATTAATAATTTATTTAATTTATATATTTTAATATTTTTTATACCGATTCTCTTTCGTTCAAAATATTCGTTCATGAAAAATTATGACTTGTATCAAGAGGCGCTGGTGGAGCCTCGACGGCGAGTTAAGGTACGAATACAAAAACGTAGAGCAAGCTTTTCTTATACTTTGAATTAGAGTTTTAAAAATTTTAAAAACAAATTCTATTAAAATACAAATAAATATTTAAAAAATAATAATTGATATAGGAAGATTTTTATTCCATCTTCAATTTATAAAAAGTTTTATTAAAATCCGTTCACTCAATTACGAGAAAACGTAATTTAAAATTTTTAACCAGCATATTTGCATTATGAAAATTTATCTTCGTCGTCTCCAGTCAGCGAAAATTGCTCAATCGGAAGTGCGTCATACTTTAATATCGTAAGAGATCTATGAGCGTCTTTTTTGCCTGCATGGTAAAGTAAGTTCGTATATGTCAGTAGTGTGGGTTAGGTGTGACATAATATAATATGATTTATTTAATTAAATAATAAAATTTGACTTCAATATTGTTTTTATAAAAATAGGATCATAATAATTTTAATTTAAATGAAGATTTCTTTTTGAATGATAAATTTGTACATAAAAATGTCGGAAAGTATTAATGCAAAATTATTTGTTCTATATAATAATTTGTGGCTCTATATAATAATTTGGCTGCTTAATTGAATGTGTTGCTGCTTCATAGTATTCATGTGTAAAAAAAACTATACGAATCGTACTGTATTTTAGTGCAAATATATATTGTTATGTACACATAATGGATACAAAATATTTTTAGATTAATTGACATTCCTTCACGAAATATGCAATTTATTCGTTTGAGTGATAGTTTTTATTTCAGAAAATTTGTGTTTGGATGAATGCAATGTAAAATAGAATTCGTTCATGGAAAAAATTTTTGAATTAAAAAATTTTTTAATTATGAATTTATGGAAGCTACTAAATAAACAGTATAAATCTAACTCAGTGTATTAGTTCAGTTTGTGTATAAGTGCTAAAATTAATCATAATATATTTTAAAAATTGTATTAGTTATGGTCAAGAGTTTTTTTATTATTTACTTTACAATATAGTTGCAGTAAAACCTATTTCAGAAAAAAATTAAGTGTGTATTATCAAAGCTACAGATGATATAGATTTCTTTAACCGAAATTCATATCTTTATTACATTTTTTGAGTCATCTTATAATTTTTTTTGTGTACATTGATACTGGTTTTGCATATGAAACAAAAAAGATATGTAAAAAATTGTTATACTTTTTACTTTAGTGCATTGGCTATAATTATTTATATAGTACTTCATACAATAGAAAATTAAAGAAAATTTCTGTAATTCTCAATTTAATTAAATTTTTTTTTGTTTTTTGTTTGTTACATCATAACTCTAAACCGATTCGAAAAAACTTTTTTTTATCTGATAGAGGATGTCTGCAGAAAGGTCCCATACGTGTCCAATAATTATTGGGTTAATATTCGGTTTGTATGAGCAAATTATCCAATTAAGAAAAACCGGGTGTTTTGTTTTCTCGTTTACCTCCCTTATCTTCGCCTGCTATTCTCTCTGTTTCTCTCTCTCTCTCTCTCTCTCTGTCTCTCTGTCTCTCTCTCTCTCTCTCTCTCTCTCTCTCTCTCTTCAGCCGCTATTAAATTCATTTACTTACACAGCATCTTTATACATCAATGAACACAGTGATCTTTTCATGGATTTTCACTAGGGGCGTACTTTGTTAATTAAATCACGCTTATATAACAAGCTAATAACAGACGAGCGTTTAGGGTGGCTGAGTACACTGAGTACTCAATGAATGTGGTTTCGCTACGCAAAAACATATGCTACCATGTTTTACAGTATTAATGGACCTCAATTGACTGTTCACTTGTGCCGTTGGTAACAACAACTGTTTAATTCAAAAATTCATTTATTATACAAATTATTTATTATACGATGGAATATTTTTATAGTTCTTTTACTAGAAAATTCTAACTATGTTGTACACTATTTTGCGATATATATTAAACTTTGTATAATATGTTGTGGGCACGCAAACATAGAGTATGTATGTATGAGTGAGATACACATGTAAGCGTCACGCGCAATCTGCGGTGCGCAAGTAAGCGACTAAAAACGTAACCTATGTGATATACAAGAGACACGAAGTGAGGCAGAACGTTATTGTAGATATCATGCTCAATATGGAATAAAGGCATATAGGTGTGAACAACCATGCGATTGGACTGACTTTAATAGAAAGCATGAGTCTGTTTCACCTAAGCATAGATCGAAATCGCCTGCTCGAGGCATAGAAAGGAGAAATAGCGTTAGAAATGATAATCGATAGACGTCTAACAGTAGAAACCATAGTAAAGAAAAAACTTCCAATCCGGCGAGTAGAGGGGTCAACCTCGTCGAACACAGAGAGCATACGCCTCCACGTTATTGACAAAGCAGCTGACGAAGCATTTTTAGTTGATACGGGTGCGAAAGTATCATTAGTTCCGAAAAGAAAGAATAGTAGAAAAAAAGCAGCGCACGTGAAGTTATACGCAGCAAATAATACACAAATAGATACGTACGGAATCGTTTATAGAGAATTAGACTTCGGGTTTAAGAATAAGATCAAATGGACATTCATCGTTGCAGATGTACCATATGCGATCCTAGGCAGCGACGTCATCAAGCACTATCATTTGCTTCCAGATCTAAACTGACGGAAGCTGGTAGATGCCGAGACTGGTGAGTCGGTCGCAGGCACCACTAAGAAAGTAGCATACGTTCAAGGGTCGTTAATTGACCCGGAGAATAGATACGCCGATATAATAAAAAAATTCCCATCCGTCATAGGGCTTGAATAGCATAAAAAAAAAGAAATATAGATGTGTATCACCATATTAAAACAATAGGGCTACTAGTCGCACAGAAACCACGGCGTCTGGCGCCTAATAGGCTACAAGCAGCCAAAAGGGAGTTTAAGAGATGGTGGAAGGAAGGTGTTTGCGAACCTTCGAAAAGCCCTTGGGCTACACCTATTCTTATGGTTCCCAAAAAGAATGGTGAGTTGAGGATATGTGGGGGATATAGGAGGTTAAATACGGTCACAGTACCGGATAAATACCCAATTCCTAACCTTCACGATTTCGCGTCGAATTTAGAAGATAAAACTATATTTTCCGCACTCGATTTGGAAAAAGCATTTCTACAAATACCAATATACCTGTATGATGTAACAAAGACGACTGTAACAACTCCATTCGGACTTGGTAGTTCGGACTACGAAAAAAAGTGATTATTGAGATGAAGATAGTGATGATAGTACACATCAAAATTGAAAAAATAAAATTATGTACCAGATCAACTTATTATTTCATTTATGAGTGAATATTACTACTTAAACATTGATGAACTATACTTGATCTTAGTGATATATATTTTATTTTATTCCTTATGAAAGACATATTTAATAAAAAATTTCCGAAACGTTTTACTTCAACGTTTCGGAATAATTTTTTATTTAATATGCTACGGTTGAAGATCAAAATTGTGTAATTTTATTTCTAAAAACTTGGCAGAAGTGCCATTAGCTTCTAACAACTTATATTTGAGAATTTGCTGCCATCAACTTCAAAATTATTTATGCCTTTTTAAAACTTTCAGGGAAGAAAGATACTCATTTCAATTGTAATACTTTTAATAAAATAAAATTATGCATTCTCTATCTCATTACACTATCTTCTTATTTTGAAGTGCTGTAAAATATATTAAATTTTACTAAATATCTACAAAATAACTTGCCAGGCCCGTGGTTTAATATTTTATGGTGTAGTTGAAAATTGTAAGGTTTATATAGTAAAGATAAGAGAGAAAACTAAAAATTTTTTTTCGTATTACATCGCATGCATTACAAAAAATAATTTTCAAGCTCAAAATAGAATTTTGTTTATTGTATTAGGGTGTATCTTTGCTCTTTATCTTTGAATATTAAATAAAATATTTTCTATCAATATAATACAGAAAAAATCACACGCACCGTGATGTAATAAAAATATATTGTACAATATTTTGAACAGGATGTTAATGTTCTTAATAATATTCTTTGAATATAGAAAACTACTATCCATCGGATGTAAAAAATCATTGAAAGATATATATATATATATATATATATATATATATATATATATATATATATATATATATATGGAAAATACAAAAATTAGTAGATCATGTTAACCATTACATAATAATAAATAAGGATTAATTCTTAACATTTGAGATTTACTATATACAAGTTAGTATTTATCCTCTTTGATTTAAAAAAGTTAGAACATAGAAAATTAGCATTTCGCATGAAAAAATGTATTATATCCTTCAGATAAAATACGAAAAAATAAAAGACCCGTATTTTTTTGTTTTTCAAAATATGATGAATTGCAAAAGTTACAGCCGATATAAGTTATTACAATTTTGATATATATAGATATAGCGCTATGATAAATGACGTCACGACTGCTATTGGCAAAATGAAAATCGCGACGTCACACCAATTTCAACTGTCTCTATCTCTTCAAGTTTTCATTTTCATGAAAAAAGAAAAAGTACGTGTCCTTTATTTTTTCATTTTTTTAATAACGGATGTATTGAATTTAAAAAAAAAATTTCATGCAAATATAAGTTGTTAGAAGCTAATGGCTCTTCTGCCAAGTTTTTAGAAATAAAATTACACAATTTTGATCTTCAACCGTAGCATATTAAATAAAAAATTATTCCGAAACGTTGAAGTAAAACGTTTCGGAAATTTTTTATTAAATATGTCTTTCATAAGGAATAAAATAAAATATATATCACTAAGATCAAGTATAGTTCATCAATGTTTAAGTAGTAATATTCACTCATAAATGAAATAATAAGTTGATCTGGTACATCATTTTATTTTTTCAATTTTGATGTGTACTATCATCGCTATCTTCATCTCAATAATCACTTTTTTTCATAAATTATTTTGCAAAGTTTTTCCAAACCTTCGTCTATCAAAGAGAATATAAATTGAACATTTTATGAATTTTATATTATTAAAAAGAAAGAATTGAATACAGAAGTACTCGATGATTGCATGACTGATTTCAAAACTTTCTTAAGCCAAAACTATAGATAAATCTAGTAAAAGGTATAAACTTAATAATAATTACTCAATTCATTTCTGTACTCTCGAGAGCTGAAATTAAAAAAAAAATATGATGTATGTAGTAAAAAAAAAGAAATATTTAGAAAAAATGTTCTAAAGAATACTATACTATTTAACCTTCAGGTGGCCGGGGTGGCACCTTTTGGGGTCACCAATTGTGATATAGTAAAATATTATCAAAAACTAACGTTTGTGATAATATTTTACTATGTCACAATTGGTGACCCCAAAAGGTGCCACCCCGGCCGCCTGAAGGTTAATACCTAAACTCGCCTAAAATATACTTTATAAAAAAAATAATGAAATAATAAAATAGTATTCATCAGTTTGAATAATGACATAAAACAAAAAATAACAGACATAATATTCAAAAGCTTTGAAGAAATTTTATTATATTCGAAAATACAAAGATAGTGTAATGATATTTTTATGAATTCAATATTATATTAAAAAGAATGAATTGAATACAGAAGTATTCAACGATTGCTTGATTGATTTTAAAACTTTCTTAATAGAAAAATTATAGATAAATCAAATAAAAAGTATAAATTTGATGATGATGATAATTACTCAACAATTCATTTACTTTCAAGAGCTGAATAAAAATATGAAAATATGATGTATATAATAATAATAATAAAATAATATAGATTAATTTTTTATACTATTTTAGTGCAGTATACCCACTGATTACTATAGAACTTTTTATTTTAATGATTTTAGATCATTTCTTATTTATTAATTTTATTAGAAATTTTTTTTCCGATGAACAATTAATTTAAAAATAAAAATTCAATTAAATGAGCAAAAGAATTCTTTAGATCTAATTTTGTTTTGAATATTAAGACAGCTGTTTTTATTTAAATTATAAAATGAATTTTTTTTTTGATTATTGCAATATTTTTCGTGAAAATTCATGCCAAAATCTCATGTGATAGTATTTTTGGTTTTCGCATATTTTATACCATTCTTCCTTATTAAAAAACATATCTTTTTTGTATGTTTTACACACGATAAAAGTATATAACTTAATCACATGTTTTCTGGTCTCAATTCAATGCATGGCAAATACCCATAGTAAGAATACACGATAAAAATGTATATATAGTGAAAATATATCATAAAAACATATGATGAAATGTATAAAATAATGCATACTAAAAAGATGAAATAAAATCTGTAATATTTGTAGTTAGAATATGAGTAAATTTGATTTAAATTACGCGCTTAAATAGAGCATTGTGTGTACGCGGACTAAGTATGCTAAAATGTACTATAGAATGTAATAGTATAATAGACAATTAATAGTTTTAAATTTATTAATCTAAAAAATCCAGTTGATGTGAAAATAGGTGATGGTAAAATCTTAAAAGCTACTAAAGTTGGTAATATTATACATTATTTTATAGTAAATAATCAAAAAAGGGAAGTAGAAATGAAAAATGTATTCTTTGTTGACAAAATGGATAAAAATTTAATAAGTTATGGTAAAGTCACTAATTACGATAAAATTGTATCAGTAAAAATACTGCTAAAATATATGATAAGAGAAATGATTTAATAGTAATAGCACAAAAAGTAAATGATATATATATATATATATATATATATATATATATATATATATAAAATACATAGTTTCATTGATAATAAACAATCTCACATTGCTGAAAATATAAACTGTAACATGACATTGAAAGAAAAATTTCATAGAATGCTAGGTCATGTAAACTTTAATTATTTAAGAATATTATGCCAAAATAAACTAGTCTATGGTATGTCAAATGAACTTGAAAATGATTATTTAAAATGCGGCACATGTGTGCAATGCAAAAATGCATTATATTAAATTTGAAAATAATAGGAGTAGAGCAAAATCAGTTTTAGAAATATTACATGTAGATGTAAATGGGCCTCATATTACAGGCTATAATGGTGATAAATATTTTCTAACAATAGTTGATAATTTTAGCAACATTATAAAAATTTATACTATTAAATTTAAAAATGAAGTTTTTAGTTGTTTAGTAGAATATATTAATCAAGTTGAAAATTTAACTGGAAAAAAAAGGAAAATAAGATAATGGCTTAGAATTTTTTGACAAAGAGATGTATAATTTTGCAAGAAAAAAAGGAATCTTTATAGAACCATGTCCACTTTATGTGCATGGGTTAAATGGAACAGCAGAAAGATACAATAGGTCAATGATGGACACAGCTAGATGTTTATTAGCTAATGTGAAATTAAATGTAATCTTTTGGCCTAAAGCTGTAAAAACAGCTGTTTATTTGAAAAATAGAACCTTAGCGAATACTATAGAAAAAAAGACTACTTATGAAATTATGATGGGAGAAAAACCGAAATTAAGCAATTTAAGATTGTATGGTAGTAAAGTTCTTATAAGAATTCCATAAACTAGAAGGAAAAATAAATGGAATAGGAAAGCAGGTGTAGGAATCTTAGTAGGCTATGAAAATGTAGGCTATAGGGTATTGATTAATAACAGAGTAATAATTGCCAGACATGTAGATATTATTGAAGAAAATATTAACTTATTAGGCTTTAGAGGTAATGAAAATGATATGATTAAAAATATTGATGGTAATGAAAATGAAAACACTGATAATTCAAGTAAAATAAATGATATAAATGAAAATGAATCTAATTGTGACGAAAATGAAAATAGTGTTACTAAAACCAAAATTGAAGAAGAAAAGAATAGTATAACTCCAGTTAAAAGATCTACTAGAAATAAAAAAAAACCGAGTTTTATAGACCTGAAAATTATACTAACTATATTTATATAAATTATGTGAGCGCTGATAGTCCACAAAATTATTATGAAGCAATAAATAGTTATAAAAGTGAAAATTGGCAAGAAGCCATGAACAAGGAAATGGAATGTATTAATAAAAATAGAACTTTTGAATTAGTTGAAAAACCAAATGATGAAAAAATAATTGATTTGAAATGGGTTTTCACAAAAAAATCTGAAAATAAATATAAAGCTAGGTTATTTGTGAGAGGCTTTCAACAAAAGAAAATGATAGAAAATATATATTCTCCGGTAGCTAAATCTCAAACTTTGAAAATATTATTAGTGTATTGCGTACAAAATAATGTAATAATTATTTGAATGGATGTAGAATCAGCTTTTTTGGATGGTAATATAAAATCGAAAGTATATTATTGAAGGTTATGATGATGGAACTAACCGAGTTTGTAAATTAAAAAAGGCGTTATATGACTTGAGAGAAAGTCCGAGAGCCTGGTATGATTGTTTGGATGAATATCTAAAAAACTTGGATTTTAAACGTAGCGGAAATGATTATTGTTTGTATTACATCCCTGGTAGAAACATAAACATAAAAAATGGTGAATAATACAATTTATGGGCATTATTAATAGTAATATTTTGTCATATCAATATTGGCTAATAAATAGTCAATTTTTGCCGAACCTGCAGAGCATAGAAATATGTTGTCGATAAGGTAGGCATTTTAAGTACCTAGAAATATTTTAACCTATAAATCCAATAAATCTTTTCATTCGTGTTTAAATTATAAAATATGTTTAATAAATACAAAGAAATAAAACAATAAATCGTCTTAAACACAAATAATTATAGAAATTTGATTATGAGTATTTTTTTTATTTCTAAAATTCATATTTTAATCTTCGAAAATGCGTGTAACATGTTAGTGGTATATAGGTAAAAAAAACGTTTTATATTCGTTAAAATAATAGCCATAATGAATGCCCATTTTCGGCTCTTCATTTCAAAGAAATGGCCATAAAATGGTAAAAAAAGCGTTTCATTTTCTACCAGGGATGTATGAGGGTAATGAACCAATTTACTTATTGTTATTTGTAGATGATCTATTATTATGTGGTAAAAATCAGAGCAAATTTAATGATATTAAAAGATTATTACCGAAAAGATTTAATATGAAAGATATGGGAGAAGTGAGTACCTATTTGGGAATAAATATTAATTATAATCACAAGAAAGGTATTATGACTTTAGATCAAAGAAATTATATTGAATCGTTAGTAAGAAAATATAATATTGAAAATGCTAAACTTTTTAAAACGCCTATAGGGCAAAATTTAAAATGTGAGCCTGCGCAATCTTTATCAGAGTATACAAATTATAGGAATATAATAGGAGCACTGCATATAAGTACAGGGACGAGACCTGATATTAGTTATAGTGTTAACTATTTAAGTCGTTTTCAAAACTGCTCAAATAATACTCGTTATAAATATGCATTAAGAATTTTAAAATATTTACATTCAACTAAAGATAAAAAAATTAACTTATAAAAGAAATTTAAACACTGATACTTTAGATTATTGTGTTGATGCAGACTGGGCTGGAGATAGTGTTGATACAAAATCTACAACAGGTTATGTAATTAGACTATACAAAAATATAAAATTTTGGAAATCTGAGAAACAAAGTAGTGTAACCAAATCGTCGACAGCTGCAGAGTATGTAGCATTGTCTGAATCAGTGAGTAAAGTGTTAATAATAAAAGACTTTTTGACACTCCGTGCGAGAAGCTCGATTTCACGCACGCAGTACAAAGTGACACGTGCGAAAATGGAGCTTCTCACACGTCGAGTCAAAAAATAGTGTTCGATACTCGTGTGAGAAAGTGATTTCTTACTCGTGTGACCTTTTCACCCTCGCTTCGCTCGGGCGCAAACCGCCACATGAGTAAAATAGTATATTTCGGTACTAGTACGATAAAGTGATTTTTTACTCGTGTGGCGGTTCGCGCCCGAGCGAAGCGAGGGTGAAAAGGTCACACGAGTAAGAAATCACTTTCTCGCACGAGTATCGAACACTATTTTTTGACACGACGTGTGAGAAGCTCCATTTTCGCACGTGTCACTTTGTACAGCGTGCGTGAAATCGAGCTTCTCGCACGGAGTGTCAAAAAATTACTTTATCGCACTAGTACCGAAATATGCTATACTAAAAGACTTTAAGATTATATGTAGAAATGCGATAAAATTATATGAAGAAAACTCAGGTACTATTAGAATTGCAAAATTCGGTAACAATACGAAAAACTCGAAATATATTGAATCAAACTTTCATCATATAAATGAAAATTATATGAATGGAATTATTGATATTGTAAAAGTTAATTCCGAACAAAACATTGCTGATATTCTAACAAAGTCTTTAGGAAACACTAAGTTTGTAAAATTTCGAGATCAATTAAAACTTTTGTAATGATAAAAATTTTACTAATTGTATTATGATAAATTAATTTTAATTTAAATTCAAATTTAAGGAGGCGTGTTAGAATGTGAGTAAATTTGATAAAATACACATCTAATTAAAAAAACAAATCTTGATGTTTTTATGCTAAACAGAGATGTTAATTTTCTTATTTTAAAATATTATTTTATGAAAACAAAAAGATTCATTTATTAATTCATTTTTTTATCTGTGTGCAAGGCAATATCTTCTAGAAATAGTACATAAACATCTTAAGCGCATTTCGGCCATGATTTTATATATATATATATATATATATATATATATATATATATATATATATATATATATATAAACATATCAATGCGCACGTACCATGAACATTAAAATATATTATAAAGCATCTATCTATATTCGTTGATACTGCGCATTTCCGGTCGCGCAGTTTATACTGGCTGAAAACGATGGAGAAAAAAAAATAACGAGAATACGACATTTCGAAATTTCAAACTGCATTTTCTCGTGATTGAGTGAACCGATTGTAATCAAATTTTTTTTTAAACTAAAGACAATGAAAATCTTTAAATATTATTAATTGTATTTATATGTATGCATCGATGCATTTTGATAGGATTCGACTTTAAAATTTTTAAAACTCTATTTTAAACTATAAGAGGAGTGCCTCAACGTTTTCGTATTCGTATCTTAACTCGCCGTCGAGGCGCTACCGCGCCTCTTGATATAATGGAATATTAAAAAGAGAATCTATAAATATGTTTATGATTGCAGTATAATCATAAATGAATTATCTATTAGTTAGTCAATTAAGGGTCTGCTTTGGATCTATTTTATCGATCAAAAATAGGTAAAAAATATATTAATAACCAGCATGCGAGAGAGAAGCGAGCCGACCACGAGGTACTTCAGAGAATTTCTGGCTACCGTTGTGTTAACACGAAACCTAAGCCACGCTGTGCTCATTAAAAGATTTCCCTACGTGATTTTATAATATGTTAGACTAACCAGGAGACTGTCGAGGTATTGGGACGCAGATTTTGCTCAAATTTTGGAAGATGATTTTGGATGTAAAAGCATGAAAAAAACCAAGTTACTAAACTCTAACACTCAATAATTCCCTAGTTACAGACAATTAAACAAAATCACTATAAAAATTACTAGATTTTTAAACGCTTATAGTTCTTTATCATTAATTAGCTAGGAGCTTAAGACTTTTCTTTAAATGAAAAATGAGTTGAAATCCATTCGAAATAGTAGTTACAGCATATAAAAATATTATTTTCTACCAAAATATAAAGCAATGAAAATTAGACCAAACTTTAGCATTTATTATTAATTAATGTTATGAAGAGGAATTTCAGGTCCAATTTTTATTGCTTTATATTTTGGTAAAAATAATATTTTTATATGCTGTAACTACTATTTCGAAAGGATTTCAACTCATTTTTCATTTAAAAAAAAAGGCTTAAGCTCCTAGCTATTAATGCTGAAGAACTATAAGCGTTTAAAAATCTAGTAATTTTTATAGTGGTTTTTTTTAATTGTCTGTAACTAGGGAAATATTGAGTGTTAGAGTCTAGTAACTTGGCTTTTTTCATGTTTTCACATCCAAAATCATCTTCCAAAATGTGAGCAAAATCTGCGTCCCAGTACCCTGACACTCTTCTTGTAAGTTTACATTGTCTTAAATAACAGTCGTTAGTTTATATCGACTAGCGTATTATATTATATTTGCTAATTGCAACTCACAGAAATTCTTTCTGTAGAGTTTCGCTTGGCTGCTTTTCGCACGTCTTAGCGGTCAGCCATAAAGTGCAAGCAAATGCCTTGATCGGCGTGTATCAGGTTCCACCGATCTACACCAATGCAGCCACATTGGTAGAGCTCAACCAAATTCAACGATCGGTGAGAGAAGTATTCTGTTGATTTATTTCAGAGCATCTACGTATTGGTTACGTACAAAGGAGAAGCTATGGTAATAGGTAAGCGGTGTCTACGTGCACGTAGGTAATGAGTATACACTGACAGAAATGATTTCTTGAGGCAAGTGGAATCCACTAGCCGCTAGTAGAAAGTATTCTTGTTATTCTCGCAAATATATTTCCACTTGGTGGAAGAATAAAATTTACTTGTTTTCGAGTGTTCTTGTGTCTAGTAGAAAAATGCTTGACAACCTAATTTTTACATGCGCTTTTAATATTCTATCCCTAAGTAACTTTTTCCTACATTGAAGCAAATTTCTATTTGAAGTATTTAATAATATATCTTAACATACTAAAGAAGGGCGTAAAGAAATGCCGCGTAATAATGTTGCGTTATACAACCTCTCAGATTTCCTCTCCAGGCTAGTGGATTTCTCCTAGCGGTAAGCGATTTTTATCCTAATAAGAACGGCGTCGATTGTAAGAATACATTATTCTATTAGCGTCTAGTAGATTTCTCTTTGCGTGGAGAAACCCTAATCAATTGGACTATTCGTTTCCCCGCTAGAAATCATTACTGTCAGTGTAAACTGATTAGTGCATTACTGTAAGTACAATTATACAGCTTGATATCCAAGTATCTCTTCCTCGAGAGATACTTATCCGGGTAAAATTGTATCGTCATAAGCGAGTTCTATTTAGTTCACGACACGCTCTCCCTTTGCTCGTTCTCTCATTACACGCGTATATTACATTATTCATATTATACAAATTCATTCGTGCTCAATTCATATATTATTTTATTATATTCATTTCTTTTCTTTCAATAAATTAATTTTGTTTTCTATTAAAACGTGCTACCAATAAATTTAATTCGCATGATTGTATGTTGTATAAAGTCTGTTTCCTGTTGCTTCCGCGGTCCTTGTGATTAGTTTTATATATAGAATACCTATTTGGTTTTAAGTGATTTAATGCAGTATAATTTAAACCTGCATTACGACGGAAAACTGCGCTAGCGGCATCGCGTCTCTCGATCAGGTAAAACAAAGATTTTGATTTAATAACGTTTTTATTATACATTATATTGAACATATAAAATAAAGAAAATTTAAACAATTCAATAAAGCAAAATAATTATAAAAAAAAATAATCATACATAACATATTTATATCGAGCAGAATACTAAATAAAAATTAATTAAAAAATAAAAAATTAAATTCCATGGTAAACAACAATAACAGATAAAGTGAGAAAAAAAAGTAAAAAAAAAAATTAACAGCGCTTAGAGATGAGGCCTCAATAAAGGAGTAAGTCCATTCTCAGAGGAAAGAAAGAAGGAGAAAGAGGATGATTTAAAGGAAGTAGGGGAGGCAGAGGATTTGATGATAGAGGGAAGGTAATTCCAGAGACGAGAAGATGAAACAGTGAATGATTTATAGTAGAATTCACTGGGAGAGTACGGGATGACCAGCGGCTTCACATCACCCCTCTGAGGTCGCCCCGGCAGATTCCAAATGTATCTGTCAAAAAGATAAGAAGGACATTCAGAACGAAAAACTGTATATAATAAAGAAACAGTAAAGTAATTTCTTCTAGAACTAGTAGAGAGCCAACCAAGGGGAAACCTATAAGGAGTAATATGCTCAAACCTTCTTACACCAAAGACGTAACGCACAGCTGAGTTGACGACACGCTGAAGCTTAAGATCAAGCTCTCCAGAAAGATCACTGTAGACCAAACAGCAATAGTCAATAAGAGGAAAAATGAGAGCCTGCACAAGATGTTTTCGTAGCTGTAAGTTGGTACTCAGGCGAAAGTAATTTAATTGATAAAGAACAGTGTTTGCCTTCCTACAGATATAAGAGACATGTTCTTTCCAGTTAAGTTTAGAATCTATGCAGACACCCAAATTCCTCAGACTTGATTCAAAAGGAATAATAGTACCCTTGAACAGCACACCTGTAGCAGCAATACCTGAGAGTTTGTTAACCCATTACCGCCTAAACGGACGTTTTTTTTATACATTTTTCAACGATTTTATTTAATATGAAATCGGTTGCAAAAAAAATTGGGAATAGTCATAGTCGACGTAAAATTGTCCGCTCTTTCGATTGGCGCAGCCAGAATTTTGAAGAAATGATTATTAAAAAAGTTATGATTGTTTATTTAACAAAAAACATGAAATTTCGAACGGTAAAAGTTTTTAATTATTTATTTTCACATCGAAAATGTTTGTGGATTTATCTAATTTGTGAATTTTTTGCGTCCATGGATCCCCACCTCTAAAATGTAGGGGTAGAAAATTTTTTTTTCCAAGATGGCGGACCCAAAATGGCGGCCAGAAGCCAAAATTTTTTTGTTCATTTAGATATATGTGCATAAACTTAGTTGTAATGCTGTAAAATTTATGAAAGTTGCATTATGGAGGTTTTTTGAGTTGCTGATATTGAATCTGTTATCAGATCTTGAAAATTGAAGATGGCGGATCCAATATGGCGGCCGAAAATCCTCAAAATTGATCGATTTTCATAAAAATTAGTCTGCAGAGGTTTTTTTTATTTTTCCATTACTAATTTGTTATTAGACTTCAAAAAATTCAAGATTGACAATCCAATATGGCAGAAATAAATTATTAAAATTTTTTAATTTACATAAATGTTGGTGTGATAGGAACTTTTTAGGTACGCTATTATTAGATTTTGAAAAATTTTAGACAACCGATCCAATATGGTATCAAAACTATAAAAATTGTTCAATTTTCATGAAAAACGGGTAAGCAGTGATTTTTTATTTGCTTAGCATAAATAATTTATTTGTTGTTGATAAATTGAATGTAAATGGTTCTGTATGAAAAAAAGTTTCAAAATATGTTTAATTTTTATAAACTATGGTAAATATCTCTGTTTGATATTATCAGTTTTTGTGTAATCTTATTTTATAATATTATTTATAATCTTCTAGACTATCTTAGAGTATTATTCTATGATTAAAAATAGCACATCAATAATAGAATTCTGAAATTTAAAATTTTATTTAGAATATATATTACCGATTATTTTCATATGTTAGACCATAATGATAAATGAGAGAGAAAATTTGATTCTGATATCAAAATTTAGTTTTTGATGATTTTTGTAGTTCTTCACTAAAAGCCTTTATTTATATAAGTGATAAAATTTTAAACACAATCTTTCAATATTTTTTGCAATAATAAAATAATTAATAATTAGAGATTACAATATTCTTTTGTCAAACATACGATTTTTAAAAAAATGTCTAATCGTCGTAAGCCGAAACGCCAAAAACGAGCTCTTCATGATCTTGAATTCGAGGAGTATGAAAATGGGGGGTATAATGCAATCTATGTTCCAGATGTAAATGATTCTGAAGATTCTTATTGTGAATCAAATTCTGAATGTGACAATGAATTAGACTTTCGACCTAAATCTCATTGTCCCATTGATGACATATCTAAAGTTTCATATCGTAAAGTATTAGATAATTACTCAGAAAATCAATCAAAGCTGGAACCAGATCATGAATATGAATGGGTTGATGGGGAATTCAAGTATAATCAAGGCCTTGAAAATAATATTCTGCTTTCTGATCATCAAAAGAAGATGATACATAATTCTTCTTTGGTGCAATTGTTTGAACGTTTTTTCTCTCAAGAGATGAAAAAATATATTATTGAAAGTACAAATATAAATGGTTATCCTCTCACAGAAAATGAATTTGATGTATTTTTAGGAATAATAATATTATCAACTTTCAATAAAAGGAAATCAGAAAGGGATTATTGGTCTACGGACCCACTACTTACATGTGAACCTGCAGCTTTAGCAATGAGCCGTAATAAATTTCTAAAAATCAAATCAAAATTAAAATTGAATAAACCTGATGATAAAAATGATAATGATAAAGCATGGAGAGTTCGAAAGGTTCTTGAAATGTTCAGAAAAAATTTGATTCAGTTTGGTTTTTTCTCGACAGCACTGTCTATTGATGAAATGATGGTAAAATTTCACGGTCGCACTGATTTATTAGAATTCATGCAAAATAAACCCGAACGTTGGGGTTGTAAATTGTGGGGCATTGCTAGCCCTCAAGGATATCTGTTTGACTGTGATATTTATTGCGGTAAAGGATCAAATATTTATTCTTTTGATGAACAAGAAAAACTTACTAAATGCGCTTTGGGAAGTCGCGTGGTAATGCTAATGATCCAAAAACTACTTACAATGGTTGTACCTAAAAAATTATTGCAATATCATCTATATTTTGATAATTTTTTTTCTAATCCTGATTTATTAGTTCACTTGAAAAACGTAGGCATAAAAGCAACAGGTACGGTGAGGACTAATAGAGTAAACGTAAAAAATACCATAGATAAAAAATCTAAGAAAGGAACTTCTTCTGTCCATCACGATAAAAATAGTGGGCTAAATTTTATTACGGTCATGGATTCAAAACCCGTATCAGTGCTTTCAACGGCTGCAGGAGTTACTCCTTTATTTCAAGTAGAAAGATTTTCTTTTGATGAGATGAAAAGAGTAGGTATACTATTTCCTTATGCGTTCAAGCTATACAATTTATTTATGGGTGGGATTGACTTGCATGATTTACATTGCAGTAATTTAATGTCATTTATCAGAGCCAAAAAATGGACGTGGCCTATGTTTTTACGATTTATTCAATCATCCATAGCTAACGCAACTGTTCTTCGAAATCTAGTACATGAAAAACAAATAGGTACGAAAGATATTGCTTTGGAACTTGCCAGATACTACCTTGCAAAGTCAAACGTAAATAAATCACATAAATCTGTCACAGTAAAGTCAAAGAAAAACTGTGAAAATTTTAAAAAATGTGCGACGAGAACTCAAAAAATGTGTGAAAGCTGCAATGTTTATTCCTGTTCTGCTTGCTTCCCAACTTTACATAAGTAAATAAAAAGAAAAAATATGTACGCGTATCTATTATTTATTTATTTATTCTAGTTATAAATAGTGAATTTAATAAAAACAAATAAAAAAAAGAAAAAAAAAGAAAAAAAAAGATATAAAAAGAAAAAAAGGAAAAAAAAACAACAAAAAAAAATAGAAAAAAGAAAAAGAAATAGTAAAAAAAAGAAAAAAAAGAAAAAAAAGAGGTTCTCTATCATTCCTTTACCTCCACGTGGTGCGAACTGGGCAACGTGATTTCACGGCTAAAATACGGATTTACAAAAATTATCGAAACATTATTGATCAAATAACAAGTATATCTAATAAGCGACCTAAAAAATCTTAATAATTTTTTGCCGCCATATTGGATTGTCAATCTTGAATTTTTTGAAGTCTAATAACAAATTAGTAATGGAAAAATAAAAAAAACCTCTGCAGACTAATTTTTATGAAAATCGATCAATTTTGAGGATTTTCGGCCGCCATATTGGATCCGCCATTTTGAATTTTCAAAATCTGACAACAGATTCTTGATCAGCGATCCAAAAAACCCCCATATACGAATTGTCATAAAAATTGAATAATTTCGAAAATTTTCAGCCGCCATATTGGATCCGCCATCTTCAATTTTCAAGATCTGATAACAGATTCAATATCAGCAACTCAAAAAACCTCCATAATGCAACTTTCATAAATTTTACAGCATTACAACTAAGTTTATGCACATATATCTAAATGAACAAAAAAATTTTGGCTTCTGGCCGCCATTTTGGGTCCGCCATCTTGGAAAAAAAAATTTTCTACCCCTACATTTTAGAGGTGGGGATCCATGGACGCAAAAAATTCACAAATTAGATAAATCCACAAACATTTTCGATGTGAAAATAAATAATTAAAAACTTTTACCGTTCGAAATTTCATGTTTTTTGTTAAATAAACAATCATAACTTTTTTAATAATCATTTCTTCAAAATTCTGGCTGCGCCAATCGAAAGAGCGGACAATTTTACGTCGACTATGACTATTCCCAATTTTTTTTGCAACCGATTTCATATTAAATAAAATAGTTGAAAAATGTATAAAAAAAACGTCCGTTTGGGCGGTAATGGGTTAATGTAAAAATAGGAACCAATTACAATGGCCTTGGTTTTAGAAACATTGAGACGCAAGTGGTTAACTCTAGCTCAATTAGAAATCTTATTAGCCTGAAGACCCATAAATGAAGAAAAATGAGATAGCTCTGCCAAAGGAAAGTGAACATAGATCTGTAAATCGTCAGCATAAATAATATGAGAGACACAGGGATCCAAATCTTTAGCTACATCGTTAATATATACAGAGAACAAAAGAGGGCCAAGAATAAACCCCTGCGGAACACCCGTGTTAAGAAAACGGAAGGCAGACCTAGAAACTCCACAACTCAAAACAGCCTGACTCCTGTCTGAGAGATAAGACGCGAACCATCTAACCACCTCCAAGGAACAGTCAAAATTGAGAAGTTTATTAAGGAGAGTAACATGACAAACTATGTCAAAGGCCTTGCTGAAATCAAATAACAAGAGTAAGGTGACCATGCGTCGATCCATAGCCCGTCGAACATCATCCGTCAGCTTCAAAAGTGCAGTCTGCGTACTTTGTGAATTCCTGAAACCAGTCTGGAAGGGGTCAGGTAACTGTTGTGTATTAAGATAGTCATAAAGTTGTTGATGAACTAGGCGCTCAAGAACCTTAGACATAAAGGACAAAAGAGAGATAGGATGCATATCATTTACTGACGATGGAGAACCCACACAGCATGAAAGATTGCTGCAAGGTTGCTGCAAGGTTTCATGAAAGTTTCGAAACTTCGCAGCAACCTTTCAGAAAGATTGCAGCAACATTTATATGTCCGCGCTAGAACCCGATTGAAATATTTCTAAAAACCTCGCAGCAATCTTTTCAATCTTTACAACAGAAACATTTCAAGAAACCTCACAGGAATCTTGCGGGAAAAATAGCAAAAATATTTCAAGCAACCACACAGCAATTTTTTAGAAAATCTCACCGTAACCTTGCAGAAAACCTCGTAGCAACCTTTTATGAGATATTGCAGCAACATTTATGTGTCCGCGCTAGAACCCGATTGAAATATTTCTAAAAACCTCGCAGCAACCTTTCAAGAAACCTTGCAGCAATCTTTCATGAAAGGTTTCTTGTAATATTTCATGAAATTTTTCCCAAATTTTGCCGCGAACAACGCTCATACCTTTCCGTATGGTTTCCTGCAATATTTTTTAAAATATTTCTTAAATCTTGCCAAAAGCTTGCTGCAGTAATATTTAATAGTAGGCAGGATTTTCTATCCTTGTGTGATAAAGTTTTTCTTATTTGCTTAAGTATCAATCATTGTATCTATAAATTACTAGTTGAGCGCAATAGTATTATTATCAATATTTGTGCACAAGAAGAAAAAATTCCTCAGCATCGTTTTTGAGAAAAGTAGAGAATATTGAAATAAAAGGTTTTGTTTCTAATATTTATGCGTTCTTTACTTTTTTCAATAACAATTCGATGGATTTTTTTTACCCTACGCATAAATATTTATAATAATAGCATACTTATTGCGCTCAACTTCCCGTTTACAATACAACTACAGCAATAAATACTTAAGTAAATAACAGGAAACCAAATATAAGGCAAGAACAACGAATTTGGACTGCTCTTAGAATCTTTTATAAAAACTTGCGGAATTATTGCTGAAACTGTTTATGAAAGGTTTGCTGCAATTTCATTTTGAAATTATTCATGAAACTTTGCTGATACTTTTTGTGAAACGCTTTTCTGGAATATTTTATAAAGATTGCCAAAAATATGGTAATAACCATTGGCGAAATGTACATAGCAATATTTTTTGTGATATCTTAGAAATCTTGTCAAAAACCTTGCAGAAATCTTACTGCAACTTTTAAAAAAAGATACCTCGTAATATTTCATAAAATATTCATCAAATTTTGCTGGAAACCTCGTTGAAACCTTTCATAAAAGGTATCTTGCAATATTTCGTAAAATGTTTCTAAAATCTTGCACGAACCTTGCTGCAACCTTTCATCAAAGGTCTCTTGCGATATTTCGTAAAATGTTCCCCAAATCTTGCTAGGAACCTCACTGAAAACCTTTCATGAAAGGTTTCTTGCAATATTTCATAAAATGTTTCTAAAATCTTGCAGGAACCTCGCTGCAATCTTTCATGAAAGGTTTCTTGCAATATTCCATGAAAAGTTCCCCAAATCTTGCTGGAAAACTCGCTGAAACCTTTCGTGAAAGGTTTCTTGCAATATTTCATGAAATATTTTTAGAATCTTGCAGAAACCTCGCTGCAACCTTTCGTGAAAGGTTTCTTGCAATATTTTATAAAATGTTTCTAAAATCTTGCAGAAAGCTCGCTGCAATCTTTCATAGAAAGTTCGATGCAATATTCCATCGAAATGTTGTCTCAATCTTGCTGAAAATTCCGCTGAAACATGTAATAAAAGTTTTCTTGCAATATTTCATGAAATATTTCTAAAATCTTACAGAAACCTCCCTGCAATCTTTCATGAAATGTTTCTTGCGAAATTTCATGAAATATTTCTAAAATCTTGCAGAAACCTTGCTGCAACCTTTCATGAAAGGTTCCCTGCAATATTTTATAAAATGTTTTCTAAATTTTGTCGGAAACCTCTATGCAACCTTTCATAAAAGGTTTCTTGCAATATTTCATGTAATATTCCTAAAATCTTTCAGAAACCTCGCTGCAACCTTTCATGAAAGGTTTCTTGCAATATTCTATGAAATATTTTCTAAATCTTGCTGGAAACCTCGCTGAAACATGTCATGAAAGTTTTCTTGCAATATTTCATGAAATGTTTTATAAAACCTTGCAAAAACCTCGCTGCAACCTTTCATGGAAGGTTTCTTGCAATATTGCTTGAATTATTTTCTGTAACCTTGTAGAAAGTTTGCAGCAATATCACACTGAAATGTTTCATGAAACCTCTTAGCAATGTTAAGACAAGATTGCTGCAATCTTGTGACAATATTTCAGCATAATATTTCAGTGAAAGTTTCACTGCAATATTTCATGCTGTGTGGGAAGGAATCTTATTAACAGCAGAAACAAGAGATTTCTTCCTGACAGAGGGAAAGACAGAGGACTTAAGAGATTCGTTGAAAAGAGATGTCAAGATAGGGCCAATAACTGGAAAAGCAGCTAAAATAAAAGACTGCGGTATACCATCAAAGCCCACTGCCTGTGAAGAAGAATGATTGACTGCAGAAAAGACATCCTCCACAGAGACCTCCCTGAAATGAAATAACGGCCTAAAACTGTTATCGACAGTTAAGTCACACAGAAAATCTTTAACAGAAGGCACATCATCATTAAGAGCAACATTGCTAAAATGGTCATTCAAATCATCAGGAGAAAAACAGTGAGAAGAACCAACACGTCCGGAGAAAATGCCAAGATTCTTGAACTCTTTCCAGATTTGTCTTGAGTCAGTAAGTCGTGATAGTCTGTCATGGTAGTACGTCAGTTTAGCAGTCTTAATCTGTTTATGAGCAAAGTCACGTGCAGTTCTGTAATCACGTGAGTCTGAATGAAGTCTAATACGCCTAAAGTGTCTGTAGAGCCTGTCTCGTTCAAGAATAAGCTGATTTAGGTCAGGAGTAATCCAGGGCCGACGTCGTTTGCTCTGTCGAACCACCTTAACAGGCACAAAACGGGAAATAGCATCGTTAAGATGAGAATAAAGGCAGTTACGGCGATCCTCTTAAGGCAACAAGCCAGCACATAAAGGACACTCGATGCAACGAAAGAACGATAGTAAGACAGGCTGATCGACCGATTTAAAATCGCGAAATGTAAAGTCATTCAAAATGGGCTTCAAGAGGGAAGACCTTACAGTGGCAGTCAAGAGGTCATGGCCGTCAATAAAAGGCACGTCTATCTTCCAGTAATCAGTTACGACATCATTGGCATCAACAATACACAGATCAAGCTAAGAATCTGAGGAAGCTGTATGATGCGTAGAGCCATAAGGCACAGAATACAAGGAGTCATCCAAAATTAATGATTTAAGAAAAGTAGAATCATCCGAATCAGACAATTGGTCAGCATTAAAATCATCCATCAGAACCTTTGTGCTATAGTTATGTAGGTAAGTCGTTAAGTCAGAAATAAAATCACTGTGTGCCAAAAATGGAGCATAAGGTGGTCTATACATAACACCAACAAAGATCGGAGAAGGAATTGAGCTCGCAGAAACTTCACAAAAAAGATACTCAGGCAAGCCAGGCTTACCAGACCAGGTACCTGTAGAAGAGCAAATGACCCTGGAAGAAAGTGAATTATGGATATACAAAGCAACGCCTCCACCTCTAGTATTACGATCGCGTCTGTAGATGGCGTAATCATCAAGAGCCACCAGAGAGTCATCAATCACCTGTCCAAGTTTGGTCTCAGTCACGGCAATCATGTGGAAGAAAGGACGAGAAACAAGAAAAAGTCTAACTATTTCAATGTGAGCTCTTATAGCGTTAGCATTAAAATAGCAGACACGCAGGCCCTCCTTAGTGACAGCACGCCTATGAGAGTTGGTAGAAGGTTGCAAGTTGATGATATGACGATTAGAAGGATGTATAGAAGATGCATAAGGACTAGAAAGAGAAGGATGAACAGGATGAACAGCAGGAGGTGAGATAGAAGAAGTAGAGAGTGAACTTACCCTATCAAAGATCATGGTAGAGGAGGAGTCTCGGCAGTAGAGGTAGCTGTGGTCTTCTTTAAAAAATCCTCCAAATCTTCATCAGATGTAATAAGAGTAGTGACGTTACTGTTCTTCATACGGACGGAGATACGCCCGTTTCTCACAAAAGTAATAAAGCCATTAGCCTTGGCTAAGACACGCAGCTTGAGGTGATAAAGTGCAGGAGGCAAGTATTCATTAATGTTGATGAGCCCCGAATTTATTGCATGGAAAGGTTTAGCAGCATTCAAAAGATCCACCTTTATTTGAGAAGTATGAAGTCTCTTTACGCCTATTTTGGCAAGAATAAGAGCACGGATCAAATTAGTACTCTTAAGGGAGACCAATAGTGGAATCGAATCCTTAGGCACAGCTATAGATGTAGACAACACGGCAGAAGTGTCGCCAGCAGTGCTGGCTTCAGCAGAGGCAGTCTCATGAGAAAAGGAATCCGAAAGTGGTACAGCAGCAGCACGAGCAGAAGAGCGTCGTAGTTGTCTAACAGAGGTAATATCTTTCAGCAAAATAGAGGAATCAAGTGTGGCAAAGATGGCATAGACTGCGCGCTTTAGGTCTTCAAATTTAGATGGTATTAGGCCACTCAAAACCAGGTCAGCCGAGCGCTCGAGACGCTGCTGCTGAGCAGCAAGATCTCTGCATTGTTTATTTAGAGTCCTCCTAAGTTGATCAAGTCTTGCAAGATTAGTAGCATCAGTAGTTGGAAGAGCAGAGGTTGAAGAGGCTGTAGCAGTAGATGGTGGAGCAGCCAACAGTTGATCAACCCTCATTACAAGCTCCAAATGGTCCTTCCGAAGAGCATCATGACGTGCATCACCAGCATCAATCCGTTTTCCCAAGGTCACAGAGATGTCCTCCATTCGAGTCTCCAAAGATGAGAGGCGAGAGTCAATAGATGATAATGACTCGGGAATGGATTCAAGATTACTCAATTTCTCCAGAATAATATTAAGAGCATCTTGCTGAGAACCAGCTGACACAGGCGTCGAGGTTCCCGAGGAAGACTCAGGTCAAGAAAGAGATTGGACAGAGCCCACCGAGCTTGATCGAGAACGATTATTGGGTGTATTAGCCTCTTTAAGACAGGGAGAACAAACCTTCAATAAAGTACCACCCTCCCTACGCACCACTGTAAGCTTAGATAACCCAGTGGCACACCCAGTATGAAAAAGATTGCCACATCTATTGCATTCAAGTGGCTTAGATGTTGAATTGAACTCCTTGATGCAGATAGAGCATTTTTCCCCATTTTAAACAATAAAAGTAAATCAATCACTTGTAATAATAAAAATAAAGAAAAAGTAAAGTGTATATGATGGTATAAGAGAGGTGCAGTGGAAAATAACCTTAATAACCTTAATAGAGGCCCAGAATTATAATGAGAAATCAAAAATATTTACAAAAAAAAAGAAAAATCAGATTTGAGAATAGTGGAAAAACACCACAATTATGTAAATTAAAGAAAACAGGGAAAAAAATAAATAAAAATTGAGATAATGGAAAAACACCTTAATTATATAGAGCACTAGATAAGTACTGATGATGATAAAAGAAAAAAAGAGAAAAGTGCAAGTGTAAACCCACCTTAATAGAGTGAGTCTATTATGTGACAGGTAAGTTATCTTTAAAGTAAAAAATCAAGTACTTGAGAGAAACAAGAGATGGCGCCTCTTGTGACAATAATTGATAGAGATCTCGCGCAAATTAGCCAACGAGAAACTAAAAATGAGGTTAGGTTACACTATGCACTAAATTAGTATGCACTAAATACACACAATAAAAAAAAACACTGCGCCAAAATACACTATAAGTAGTAAAAATTATGACTTAAGTATTACAACATATCTCACGGTTGTAACAAATTTGCAGTGTTCAGCGAGATTCAGCGAAGCGAGAGGGGCAAAACTTCAGAGGCAGGTAGAAAAGTCGTCCTGGATCGAAAATGCAGGCAGTGAAATGCAGGCAAAATGCAGCAGAAGCTTCAGGACCCAGCAATGGACGAACTCCTGCAAGAAGATTCACTCGGCAGAGTGATAAATGCAATTAAAATAAGTCAAAAGGCAGGAGCAAAAACTACGTGTGTACAGTACTTACCGACCGAGAAGAGAGCAGAGAGAGAGAGAGAGAGAGAGAGAGACGCAAAAAGGACAGTAAGCAAAAGTATATTAAATAAAATTTTTGTCATTTATCAATACTTATCTAGCTAGCACGACGGAGTCCGCTTTATTGAATTTAAGATAAAAATTCTCACAGATTCAGCGACTTCGAACATAATTTAATCCGGTATTTACTTAAATTAAAGTTTTTGTAACGTGAGAAAATAACCGCTAGATTACAAACAACATTATTTAAATATAAATAATATTAGATATTAAAAAAAAATATTTACAAGTTAAAATTATGACAAATAACCTACGAATTTTTAACAGTTTTTTTTATAGTTATTTGTAATTATTTATTGTAACATCAACTTTTTCCATATGAATACACATAAGATTTGGAAAGCATAATTAAAATTTTTATTTTATTAAATTATAATTATGCTACAATTTTATTTAATTTTTATTCAAAAATTTTCTGAAATACCTCTATATTATACCTTTTATTAATTAAAATAGAAAGCTGTAACATAAAGATATTTTTAAAAAAATTGGATTTAGAATAAAAAGATTGGAAAACAGTAATGTCGGTATTTTACATTCCCTTAATGATACGAAAAGATGATGCTGAGTGATGCTGCATAAAATTGGAACTGAAATTTTCAAAAAAATTATTTTTCTACAAATTTTGAAAAAAGAAACATTCTTAATCATACCACTGGAATATCAAATTTTGTTCATCCTTCTCTTTTTTTTCTCTTCGAAATCTCGAATTGACGAAATCTCGAATATCTAATTGAGTTTTTTGTTATTTACTTAATTATTAATCCTCGTATCTGCAATATGAAAGTTGAGCACAATAGATATTATTATAAATATTTATGCACACAAAAAAAAATTCTTTCGAATTGTTTTTCAGAAAGGTAAGGAACGGCGAAGTAAAAGATTATGTTTATAATATTTTTGCGTTCTTACTTTTCTCAAAAACAACGCGATAGAATTTTTATTTCTTGTACATAGATATTCATAATAATAATATCTATTGCGCTCAACTTTCAATTTGCAGATATAACGATTAATACTTGAGTAAATAACAAAAAACTCAATTAGACAAGGACAGTAAATCCGGTCTGCTTTTAATTGCAATACGAGTAAATCGTGCTTCATTAAATTATGTTATTATCTGATTCGTAATTATAACAAAAGTAAGTAAATAAATTTAAATGTTATTTAATATAATTTTTCAGGTAGTTGAATTATATATAACTCATTTTAAACAAAAAAGGGAAAATGTAGCCAGTTGAAGTATTATAATCATTATAGATTCAGAAGTATCATTTTACGTTTTGATGAATTAGTAGAATGATTTAATGACATATTATTTACCTGATCAGCACCTGCTTCCAATAAAAATCTGACCATATTCAAATGCCCTTTATAACACGCTAATGTTAATGCAGATTCCTTGAATTCGTTGGAGTGAGTGTTAATTCCTGCTCCATGTTCCAATAATATTTTCGCTATAGATACATGACCGGCACTAGCCGCTTCCATCAAAGGGGTGTGGCCATTCTCATTGTGATCTTCAACGTTAGCTCCAGATTCAAGGAGAACTCTAACCACTTCTTCATGGCCACCAGCACATCCATACATTAATGGTGTATTTCCTAGAACAAGAATTATTTTATTACAATGATTTCGAAACATTTGTGTTAATAAAAATAGATGATAGAAATAATACTTATAAAAACTTCACCAAATATAAGGGATATATTAAGATTCACTCAGGCCTTCCTTAGGTCATTTTTAACAAAAATGTAAATTTGTATCATCAAAAAAATAATAATATAAATTCTTTTCAATGTTATCAAAAATAAGCTACAAAAAACTTATTGCAAAAAACAAGTTATAGGCTTGTCTAAATATACTTTATTAAAAAAATAATGAGCCGCCATGTTGAAGCACCTAAAGATCTAATCCTGATTGGTCGATATAAAATAGGCGCTAGAATTTAAGAGGTTCAGATTTTTAAAACTGATAATCACTATACTTATTTTTAAATTAAAAAATATATATAATAATATATATATATATATTGTGACGTCTGAGGGACGCATATTGATTAGCGCCGATGTTCAAGGTTTCTTGACGGCCTGGTACTCGACCACTAACTGTCTCTTTTTATAGATAAAAAATGAATATTACGAACTATTCCGGTGTAGAATTGGTGGGAAATAAGGAAAGGTTTGAGTATAAACGGATCCTTAAGCGTGAAGATCCTGGTTATTTATACTGTCGAGATCCTATCCAATTTGGTGGATCTCAGCGGAATGATGAAGGAAGTTTTTAAAAAAATGTATAATAATAATAAATTTGTAAAGAAATGAAAGCTTTAAACTTTTTAAAATTAATTGATTATACCACAAAAATTGAAATAATAGTAAATAGTTATTATAATAAAAGGATAAAATATAAGACGGATATATAAATTTTAAGTGATATTAAGAAAAAATTATAAAACAAAATTTTGATAAATTTAAAATGATTTAGTATATATATATATCAAAATGAAGATGGAAATATGCAAATTTACAACGAAAATATTATAGTTTAAAAATTGATATTTATTAATAAAAAGAAATTGGTTTCTTACTCTTCCTTGATGCTAGCGAGAGAGAGAGATGTGTTTCCTTCTTCCTTCCTTGAATGCTGATTACTGAAAGGTGAAATCTTTGAAATTGAATGCTTTGAAATTTGAGTGAATGCTGAATGCTCTGAGTTGAATGCTTGTAGTTGAATGTTTTGAATTAGAATTGAATGCCTTGAAATTGAGTGAGTTGTTCTTTCCTTGAATGCCGAGGCTTGAGTGAGTGTGAGTCCTTCAGACTTTTTCCTTTGTGCTCTTTGGAAAAGCTGTTCCGCACCAATCAGAGGGCTGCATTTCCTTCCGATTTTTCAGGGGGCGGGGCGGAAGTGTTCCGAAATATTATGAATTTTTGTCCTCAACTTCGAAAAATGAAATTTTCCTATGAATTTTTGAGTGAATTATTATTTCTCTCTCTCTCTTCTAGTAACTTTACCTCAAGGAAGAGTATACATTATTTGTATATGCACACTATAAAATTTATAAAATGAGATGGTAACAAAATTAATGGATTATGCTAAATTATAAAACTAATGATAAAAAAATGATTAATCGAAGGAAAACTTACAAAAATAATTAAAAGAATTGATGAATAATAAAAGAAAATTATTAATATTAATACATCGCCATTTCGTAAAAGTAACAATAACATGATAATTTGTAAAATTGAAAAGTAATATTTTAATTAATAATAGAAAATGGAAATAATTAATAATGGAAGATAACAATAATTAATATTAATAGGAACGCTAAATTAGTAATAATTAAAGTGAACTTATAACATAATTTTAACTAGTAATAGTAGGAGAAGAATGATTAAACTAACATAAAAGCTAAATTATAATTAATAATAATAAAAAAAATGGTTAATAAGTTTATATAAAAGTTGTATATAATTATTGATTATTAATATTATAGATGTTAGTTGTCGTATGAAAAATATCATATGTATGTATATATGTACATGCGTATAATATTTTTAAAGAATATTATACGAAAATATTTTATTATAAAAAAGATTTTAACTTGTATAATTGAATTACTAAAATGTAAAAACATGCATATATACATACATATGTATAAGGGTTGTAAAAAGAAATTTTAACATTATTGTTTTACATTCGTACGCTATTTAACTTAATAATATAAACTAATGACTTGAAAATAGTGCGCATGAAAATTTATTTTAAACAACTTATTATTAAGGAAAAGTAAGCAAGTTATTTTAACAATTTTAACTTAAATAAATGTTAAAAAATAATTCTAAAAGGGTGTTTGTTTGACAGGTTAATTTATTTTTGATAACTCCTGGAAGTACTTTGATTATTATAAAAAGAATAATAATAAAAGTATTTTTAACAATTAAGAAATAAATAAAATATTAAAGGTATACAAATTTATTTGTGAAAGTTTGAATTTTCCAGGAGCTATCAGAAATTTTTCCCGGCGACAGTTTTTATGGCCTGTCGAGACAACTTTTATTGCGGTCGTCTGGGCCTACAGTGTATTATTTGTTTTTCGGCTTACACGTGTTGTGAATATGTATGAAGCGTTTTGCTATTTAGAAAAGATACAAAAATATGGTCAAAATAACATTCGCAGGCTTGTTTGCTTTTAGATAAAAAAATTTTAGGGTGTGAAAGTATTTTAGTAAAACTTAAGCCTTGTCTATTTTAAAGAAAGAAAACGCTGCCAAGTGCTTTGGCGGAATGCTTTCTCATAGAGCTCTTTGAGTTTCATTAATTTTTTTATATTCATTCAAATGTGATTTTAATATATAACTAGTGGGCATATATTTGCACTTTACTTATGTAATTCTTATCTAATTCTGGGGTAAAGTGCTGCTGCAAGGTTCTTACGGAAGACTGATTCAATTCTGCTGCAAGTTTGCGTGTTTATTCTCGTCATATAATTGCGCTCAACTTATGTCATTTTCAAGAGTAACTCAGAAATCAAAAGAAGTGATCAAAAAGCTACGCTAATAAAATTATTTTTTTTTAACTTGGTTTATAAAGACAGTAGCAAATAACTTGTATACAAATTTTAGAGCAATTCTATCGAGTACTTTACGTAAAATGGAAAAAAACTTAAATATCAAAATTTTTTAAGAAAATTTTTAAAATTTTCTAAAATGAAAACTACGCTAAAAAGATCGGTTTATAAAAGTTATCTTTCTTTTGGCAGATGCAAATTATTCCCATGGAAATCTCGAAGCAAATTCATCAATTAACTTACGTAAAATACAAAAAAAAAATTAAATATCGAAAATTTTTTTTAATTTTTAAAATGGCTCTATAAAAAAAAATACACTATGAATGCAAATTTTCAATAGCTTCCCGCCTAGTTATACAAAAACATAGATGGTATACAAAATTTGAAGCAAATCCATCGAGTAATTTTCGAGATCTAACTGGTTAAATAAATAACATTTTCTTTTCAAAATTTCTTTTTCAAAATATTAAAAATGCTCTAGAATTAAAACTACACTATGAAAATCAATTTTTGAAAATTTCCCTTCTTTTGGCAGTCGCAAATAATTTCCCTGCAATTTTTAGAACAAATCTATCGAGTACTTTACGTAGAATAAAAAAAAATAAGAAAAGAATCAAAATTTTTTTTTTAATCTTTAAAGTTCTATAAAATTATAACCACACTAAGAAAATTAGTTTTCAAAAGCTTATTTTTTTCAGTCAATAGCGAATTAATTGTATAAAAATTTTGGAGAAAATTTAGAGAATGGTTAACGCAAAAAATAAAATGAATGAAAAATAAAAATTTTTTTGAAAATTTTCAAAGTGCTCTAAAATTAAAACTGCGCTGAGAAAATTAGTTTTCCAAAGTTTGTTTTCTTCAGACAGTAGCGAATTAATTGCATACAAATTTTAGAGCAAATCTATGAAATGGTTTTCGTAAAATAGAAAAAAATTAAAAATAAAAATTAAAAAAAAATTTTAAAAATGCTCTAATATTAAAAGTGCTCTAAGAAAATTAGTTTACAAAATTTTTTATACTTTTGGCAGTCGAAATTAAGTTCCATACAAATTTTCGAACAAATTCTTCGAGTAGTTTACGTAAAATACAAAAAAAATGAAAAATCGAAATTATTTTAAAATTCTTAAAATGATTCTAAAAAAAACTACGCTAAGAAAACCAATTCTCAATAGCTTCCGCACCAGACCATCAAAAAATTGAATTGTATGGAAAATTTGAAGTAAATCCATCGAGTAGTTTTTAAGATTTTATTGGCTTAATAAATAGAAACATTTTTTTTTTTAATTTCAAAATGCTCTAAAATTAAAACTAAGCTAAGAAAATCAGTTTTTAAAAATTTTATTTTATCCAGGCAATCACAAATAATTTCCATGCAAATTTCGAAGCAAATTCATCGAGTAGTAAACAAAAAAAAAACAAAAAACGAAAAATCGAATTTTTTTTTTTTTTTTATAAAAACTTTAAAATGAAAACTACGCTAGAAGAACCAATTATCAATAGCTTCCCAGCAATTTAGTCACAAAACTAAATTCCATGCAAAATTAGAAGCAAATCCATCGAGTAGTTCTCGAGATACAGTTTACTAACTGAATTCATACATCCACACACACACACACACACACACACACACACACACACACACACATACATATAGACATTTTCTGGAAACCACTTTTTTCGACTCACCGAGTTCAAATATGTACAAATTAATGAAAAAATAGAAAAAAAATTTTTTTATCGATACAATGCTTTCTCTATGAGAAAGCAATAGGAAGAATATTATTTCACTGAATATTTTTATTTTAATTATTAAAATTATTCTAAATTATAAAAATCCTTAAAATTCCTATATGAAATAAAGGCATAAAAAGAAAAAGAAAAAGAAAAAAAATTATTAAATATTAATTAGAAATAAGAAAAAATTTATTGAAAAATCACGTGACGTAACAATATATTATAATTTTTATATAATAATATATATATATATATATATATATATATATATATATATATATATAATTAATATGTATATTTTTAATTTATAATAATAATAGTAATAGTAAACAATGAACACAGGTTTGAGGCTATAAAATTTTTATTATCCTATATTTCTATTATTGTTTAATAGATCAGGAGCTAATGACAGAAATTGGAAAACAATTAGTTCGTGTATGTCAATTAAAAGATAAATTGTTATATGCACCTAAACTATTTTAAACCAAAAAGTTGAGAGCGCTTGCGTGCACGTGCGTTGTTCACTTAATTGTTGTTTGCAACGAAAAATAGTGTTTTTGACTGTTATTTCATGTACGCAAAGTTAAAAAAAATAAAACTTTATACAAAAAAATCCATCAGAAAACAATTAGCATACTGCGCTTGCATGTAGAAAAGCCTGTAATGATTTTTTCAATAATGCGAAAAAATTGGCATACACTTTGTGAGCGCCCTGTCATGTACAGACTTTTAATCACTTTTAATAGTTAAATGTAACTGAAATAATACAATATTAGATGTTATATTTATCCTATATATATTAATATTTAAGTGAAACTACTTGTTTTCCCGTTTTTCCGGTTCTCTGGTTCTCCAATTCTCTGCATTTTTCAAATGTGTCTAATTTTTTGGTATGAAGAGTAGCAAATTATATTGGGTCCTATATAATTAGTACTCATTAGTCACAAGCTATTTTTTGTGCCATATTTTTTTGGGCCCAATATTTTTTTGATTCTTATATTTTATTGGGTTCTATATTTTTCTGGGCCTTATTTTTTTGAGTCCTATATTTTTTTGGACCTTATATTTTTTTGGGCTCTATATTATTCTGGGGCTTATATTTTTCGGGCCCTATATTTTTCCGAGTCCTATTTTCTTTAGGTCTCATATTTTGTTTGCCTCTTATTTTTTTGGACACAATATTTTATTGATTTTTTTATTTTTTCGGACTCTATATTTTTCTAGGCCTTATTTTTTTGGGTACTATATTTTTTTGGGCCTTACTTTTTAGGTCCTATATTTTTTTGGGCCTTATATTTTTCGGACCCTACATTTTTCTGAGTCCTATTTTCTTTGGGCCTCATATTTTTTTGGGCCTTTTATTTATTTGGGCTCAATGTTTTTCAATTTTCATATTTTCTTGGTCTCTATATTTGCCTGAAACTTATTTTTTGGATCCTATATTTTTTTGGACCTGAAATTTTTTTGTGTCCTATATTTTTTGAACTCTATATTTTTCTGGGTCTTATATTTTTCAGGCCCTACATTTTTCTGAGTTCTATTTTCTTTAGGGCTTATATTTTTTGGGTCCAATATTTATAAATAATTTTATAGGTCGTTATATTTTACCTAATGGTGCCAGACAGGGTATAAACCCCAAAGCCGAATTAAGAATGTCTATATCTATGTCTCTCTCACCCTCTTTTGCTGTCCCTTCCTCTCTCGCCCTCTCTTGCCCTTTCAATTTATCAGTACCCTTTTTTTTCTTCAATTCCATTTTTGTTATCCTAGTATTATTTAATTTTTCTTTATATTTGTTTGGATGTTTTTCTTTTATTTTTATATAAGCTTCTTTCTTACGCCTCATTCGCATGTTTTTAATCAAATTCATTAGTACCCATTTATTCCTTGAATTTCATTTTCGCTATCTTTGTATTCTCTAATTTTTCTTTATATTCATTTAATTGTTCTTTTCTAATTTTTATATAAGCTTCTTTCTAGCATTAAGCCTCATTTACACGCATTTGTTCCGATTCATTAGTACTTTTTTCTTTCTTGAATTTTGATTTCGTTATCTTTGTATTTTCTTACTTTTTTTTATATCTGTTTGTTTGTTTTCATTTGAATATAAGCTTCTTTTTTTCGTAAAGCCTCATTTGCACGTATTTGTTCCAATTTAACAGTATTCTTTTTTTCTTGAGGTCCATTTTTCATATTTTAGTATTTTCTAATTTCGCTCAATAATTATTTTGATTGTTCTTTTTTCATTTTTATATGAGCTTCTTTCTTACGCAAAGTCTCATTTACACGTATTTGTTCTAGTTTATCTGCATTTGTTTTTCAATTTCATTTGTATTATTGCTGGGAATAGAGGTTTTATGTTCCGGGATCGGAAAGAAAACACTTTTTTATTAATATTAAGAGTCAGCTGTATACCGACACAGTTACCTGTTTTACCGAATCTATTTAAAATTCATTTTTTATAAAAACTAATAGCTTCAGGCATAAATAAAGAGATGCTTTCGATTCGTGTAATAGAAAGCAATATTTTCTCTGATAAGAATAATTTAATTCCACCGCTTTATTTTCAAGAAAAGTTGGAATAACTTGAAAATCCCATTATTTGACACTAATTTCTAATTTTTTAAGTTATTCCAACTTTTCTTAAAAACGAAGCGATAAAATTAATTTATACTAATTAAAGAAAATATTACATTTTATTAAACACATCGAAACCATCTCTTTATTTTGGCCACTTGTTGCTAATTTTGGGAAAAAAGTCAATTTTTTAATTAGAAAAGGACAAAGATACAGCGGACTCTTAAATTGGTTGATATGTATTATGAATTATCTTAAGTGCAGTAATTATTAATCTATTTTGCTGTAAATTCCTTAACAGGTTCATTTGTTAAAATTGCTGAAAAAATATTAAAACATAAATTTAAGAACATTTTGAAAATTTTCATAAAAAACCGTAAATTTCTTAACAATAGTACTACCTTAAAATTGAAAAAAATTTTTATTTTTTTATTTTTTTTTCTATTTTACGAAAACCATTCGATAGATTCGCTCCAAAATTTGTATGCGAGTTATTTGCTGCTATCTGAAGAAAACAAGCTTTAGAAAACTAATTTTCTCAGCGCAGTTTTAATTTAAGAACATTTTGAAAATATTCATAAAAATTTTTTTTTTATTTTTTTTGTATTTTACGTAAACTACTCGAAGAATTCGCTTGAAAATTTGTTTAAAACTTATTTTTGATTGCTAAAAGAAGAAAAATTTTTTGAAAACTGATTTTCTTAGCGCACTACCATTCGGTAGATTTGCTCCAAAATTTGTATGCAAGTTATTTTTAAAGGAAACAAGCTTTGGAAAACTAATTTTCTCAGCACAGTTTTAATTTAAGAGCATTTTGAAAATTTTCATAATTTTTACTATTTATTTATCTTCTTTCTTAGCGTGGTTACGATTAGAAATTTTGTTGTCATCATTCTTTTTATTACTACATTATATCATTTTTTCAATAGAACAAATTTTTTTGTATTACTTGATGCTTTAAAATACATTATAAATGTTGAAAAGGCAATCAGCTAGCATACATGTTCGAAATTTATAAAGTACAATATGAGTAAATATTAATGTTAGACAATTTTTTTATATTAAAATCACATTTAAATAAATATAAAAAAATTTATAAACTTAAAGAGCTCTATGAGAAAGCATTCCGCCAAAGCACTTCACAGCGTTTTTGTAAGAGTTTTAGTTTTTTGGTTATTGAAGTTCTTATAAGCACTTCTTGTTATTATATTTTCGAAAAAATTAACCTAATCTTTGTCTCAGGACCTCTCCTTATTAGTTGTGTAAGTTTCAAATTACTACTTTAAGTATATATTAACAAATGTCATCGATGTAAATATTTATATTCTTTAAATACTATGTATCTATACGTAAATAGCTATAGAACTATTTTCCGACATTAATTTTAATATTTGAGCTCAATAGATCCATAACATGAGACAGATATACTTCAATTTTATTATATTTTTACTATCATGCCTCCGTTCCGAAAACTTTTGAGCATTTTTTTTATAAATAAAATAAAATTGTTTGGTTTTAAATTTTTATTTCATTCTCATCTATTTTTCTCCAAATCAGTCATAAAACGATTTTCAAAATGATGTCTAAATCATGTAATGAGCCTAGAAATCATTCTTATATGAAATTTCGAAGTTACATTTAATTTATATTTTAACTTTCTCGGGAGCACCGTGCGATATTCAAATTTAATGGTATTTTATTGAAACATGGTTCACGACAAAAACTTCTTATCATGTCCAATGGATTATCGTAATTAATATTTGTATTATTATAATTATGTTAAAGTGGAAACATTCTTAATTGTTGCGTTTCAATAATTCCTAATTAATGTTATCGCATTTGAGAAATATCATATCATTAACAGTATGGACATAAATTATAAAGTATTGCAACAGCAAAAGCAATTGCAAAAAGGCTCCCTACTGAAAAAAGTCAGATGAGATTTCACTTGATTTCTCATTCGAGATTTTGTGCCAAAATCGCAGCTAAGATCTCATCTGATTTCACATCTGATTTCTCATCAGCCGTTTCAGCGAAAAAAAACTAAGTTCACCAAAACGAAAGTTTTCTTAGTATTGGTTGAAAGAAGTCAATTTAAAAAAATCTATTTTCGCATTTTGAAACATTTTGCATTGATTGAAATATTCTGCTAGGGTCATAAAATTTTTTTATTTACTAATATACCCTGTTGAAAATAATGACGTCTTTTCAAGACGTCTTTGGTCGTGTCTTAAATTGGAACAAAATAAAACGTCATTTTTTCAATGTTTAGGAAAGATAATAAACCAATGACATCTTTTGTATAATTTAATAATTTTAAAAACGTACTTTTTTAATGAAAATTCATAGTTAAAGACATCATTTTTACAAAATTTGTTAATGTTTATAAACAAATGACGTTATGTTCCTTGAATTCAAAAATTCAATTAATAAGTCTTTCTGATACGATGTCCTGTTGAAAATAATGACGTTTATCTAAGACGTCTTTGAATGACGTCTTAAACGTCTTTCACATTAGAACAATAAAATTTGTTAAAAATTTGTTAGGAACAAATAAGGTCTCTTTTCCTAAATTATGTCATCAAAAGACGTATTTCTACGGTGATACAGATATTAAAAAAGGTCTTTTTAGATGTCATTTTCTCCAAATTTAGAAGAAAAAAAAACGTCATTTTTTTTATTTATGTCATTGAAAAACGTATTTGCATGATATTCATTTTCCATTCAAAGGAAAAAACAAAAACGAGGCAAATCATCATAAATAAATCAGAATCGTAATAAATTTTTATTATCAGATAAATAATATGTTATTTAAGGTTGAGAATTAACAACTTGAAAAATGAGAACTGAATACTTTGTGATAATTTTTTATGATTTGCAGGATGAAAGGAAAATATATTTTAGAAAATCAGATAAAATTGGACACAGTTTTGAAACTAAATGGACTATTATTCGATGATATATGCAAGTCGTATAATAGAATACAAAATAATCAGCTAATGAGTATGAAGTAAATAAGCTCTTATTGATCGAATGTTTATTTTTTTAAATATAGCATTTCTTTTTTTAAATATATATACTCATAATTAGTTAGAACCAAATTTAATTTTTATATATTTTTTTTCGTACAAAAATTAAGTTTGGCCAACGAACTTACGAGAAAAAATCTTAAAATATTTTAGGAGAGGGGCTGGATTGACTCCTAAAACTTTAAAGAATATTTATTTTGGGTAGTTGAAAAAATTAAAAAGTAAAAAAATCATATGACCTAAAAAGAATATTTTAATCAATGTATAATGATAAATAAATAAAAAAATACGTTTTCTTGATAATACTTTATTTTTAACAAACACTTCAAAAATTTTTAGCTTATAAGACTTAGTTTCTAGACCATTAGATACATTGAAAAATTTTTTAAATTCATGACCTTAAAATAATATTTTGATTAATGTATAATGGTCGAAAATGAAGGAGTAAATTTTTCAGAATAGACTTTATTGTAACCAACACTTGAAAATTTTCAGCTGAAGAGACTAAGTTTTCACGCAGTCAGATACATTAAAAAATAAAAAAGTGCACTGCAAATTTAAGTGTGTTATTTTAACACACTTACGTGTGTAATTCGGCTGTCGCCATTTTTAC
Organism: Anastatus disparis; assembly: GCA_017163975.1. Classification (NCBI taxonomy): domain Eukaryota; kingdom Metazoa; phylum Arthropoda; class Insecta; order Hymenoptera; family Eupelmidae; genus Anastatus; species Anastatus disparis. Next base: position 4,478,139 of record JAFFSR010000310.1, read on the forward strand.
ACACTTTTTTGTGTGTTAAATCCATCACTCGTTTTAGATGTTTAATTTAACACACTTAAATGTGTAAATTCAAACGTATAAAACGTGTAATAGATTGAAATGACATTAAAAATTAAAAATTATTTTTGAGGGTATTTCAATTTTTTCTGTTGAAATTTTTTAATTTTAATGTGCAATTATGTGAAGAAGAAACCTATTAAAATTATATCGCCTATAAAAACGCTTAAAAAATTTTCGACCTGACTCGGGCGCGAACTCACGACCTTCGGGATGCGAGGCATCGACGCTACCTATTACGCTACGGAACGCTTGTTATGAATCATGATAATTTCTTATATTTATGGTTTATCAATATAAAAATTTCATTATTTTTAAACGGTTCTAAATTTAAATTAAATAAATAATAATAATCATGAGTAATTAATATTAATTAAAAAAAATAAAGATCAGTAGAATAATTTTTCTTGTATAAAAAAAATAATTTTTTATCAAAAGAATATCTAATTTCTTATTTATTAAAAATTTAATTTTTCATCAAATAAACAATTATTTTTTTACAAAAAAATAAACATATATGAAAAATTTATTATTAAATAATTTATTTGATAAGGTTAACATTGATTACTGAATTTTATATAATTAATTTAATAGATGCATTCGATTCAATAAAATTATTTTTTTTCATATAAAAAATTTTAATTAAACTTCTTATTGAATAATAAAATATTACCATCAATTACTTAAGGCAATTAAAAGAAAAGACTATATAAAATTTAAAATATTGAATATTGTAGTTCTAATACAATTTAATATTAAAATATATATTTTTAGAAAAACTTTGATTAAAAATTATTTATGTTGTACTGTAACTACCTGAAAATTTATCTACTTTACTAATGTAAAATAAAAATGAATCACAGTAAATATATTAATGTACAAATATAAATTTTAAACACATAGATGTGTAGATTTACGCATTTATGTGTGTAAATTTTCACACTAAACCGATCATATGTGTAAAATTACACATAAAATGTGTGTACTAATACTTTTACGCATTTTTTTACACACATAATAGAATTTACACACTAAAACGTGTAAAAGTACTCACTATCAGTGTGTGAATTAACACACATGAATTTGCAGTGTGATGACCCCAAAAAAATGTTTCAATCAATGTAAAATGGTTCAAAATGCAAAAATGAATTTTTTTTATTGACTTTTTTCAACCAAAATTTTCGCTTCGGTGAACTTACTAGGAGAGTGTCACACCTCCGGATCACGGATTTTGCTCAAACTTCGGGATAAGTTTTCAGATGATAAAATATGGAAAAAGCTAAAGTTATAGTCATAAATACTCAATATTACCCTAGTTACAGACAATTAAAGAAAATCACTAAAAAAGTTACTAGATTTTTAAACGCAGATAGTTCTTTAGCATTGATAGCTACAAGCTTGAAACATTTTTTAAATTAAAGCTGAGTTCAAATCCTTTCGAATTAGTAGTTACAGCATATCAAAATATTATTTTTTCCCAAAGTTAGAGCGTGATAAACATTGGACCTGATTTTTCTTTTAAAAAAATTAATTAATAATAAAAGCTGAAATTAGGTCCAATCCTTATTACGCTCTAACTTTGGGAAAAAATAATATTTTGATATGCTGTGACTACTATTTCGAAAGGATTTGAGCTCAGCTTTAATTTAAAAAAAGTTTCAAACTTGTAGCTATCGACGCTAAAGAACTATATGCGTTTAAAAATCTAGTAACTTTTTTAGTGATTTTCTTTAATTGCCTGTAACTAGGGAAATATTGAGTATTTATGACTATAACTTTAGCTTTTTCCATATTTTATCATCTTAAAACTTATCCCGAAGTTTGAGCAAAATCCGTGATCCGGAGGTGTGACACTCTCCTAGTTAGTTTTTTTCCGCTGAAAGAGCAGATAAGAAATCAGATGAAATCTCAGCTGCGATTTTGGTACGGAATCTCAGATGAAAAATCAAGTGAGATCTTATCTGATTTTTTCAGTAGGGTTTACATTTAAAAACTGTTGAAGGTATCAGGACTGAGTTTAAACCTGAAAAAAAAATTAAAATTTAATCATAATTTTTTTTTCTCATGATATTAATTAATAAAACTCCTCTTCACCTTAAATATATGTTAAATATAAGACTTTGATACATTAATAATTTTAAATAACCTCATCCGATGTTTTGAATTCGTTTAAGTTGTCGAAAACTTGATTTTTGAAAATTTTGGTACTTACCGTGAACTTTCCCAGCCAATTCTTAACTAACTTCAAAATTTCCAGAGATCTTAAGTATATGTATATATATATATATATATCTTCAGGAAATAACAGTTCTAAAATTTTAATAAGATAAGTCGAAGTAAATGTTAAATTAAATTACTTATATAAAATTCACAAAAATATGTTCACAAAATTTGAACTTAATAAAAGTGACCCACAGGCACATATTTAAATTTATTCTGATATACTGCGACATTATGTTTCCAATCAAATACATAAATCATGGACGGAAAGAAAAAAGACTATGAAATCTATTCTAATCAGAATGTACTTAATTAATCCTAAACAAAAAAAAAGATTCTTTTTAAGATTAGTTCTGATTTATATAAAAGCTGTAACATCTTTTGAAAACTTCAAATCTTTTAATGGAATTAAATACCCAACATTCTCTGAAGGAGCAACAGCAAGAAATTTAATTGAAATCGATGATGAATGGGATAAATGTTTAAAAGAATCATGTTAATCTCGATTTCCAAAAGCTTTTTGTTAATTATTTGGTTACATTTGTACATTTCACAATCTAATTAATGCTCGAGAATTATATGAAAAATATAAAATCTATTTTCATCCTCCAAAAATGAAGAAACAAAAAGGTGAAGAATATGCTTTAAGCATGAATTAATAATATTTTAACTAATAATGGATTCTCATTAAGTGACTTTAATTTACCTACTTCAGAATACTATATTGAAAATAACGAAATTAAATATAGTACAGTAAATAATGTTAATAATTGATACTCTAACAAATGCTCAATTGGCTATTTTTAATACAGTAATAAATTCATTGAATACAAACTGCAGTAAAAAGTATATTAGACGGTCGAAGTGTAAGTGGTAAAAACTACTTATTGAATGCAATTATAACTTATCTAAAAATTCATAGAATCAACTATTTAGTTGTATCATAGACAGGTATAGCGGCTAATTTATTACAAGATGGTGTGACAGTACATACAGCGTTTAAATTACCGTTCAACATATCTGAAGACACAATATGTAATATTAGTGCAAACAGCGAAATAGGTGAAAAATGAAAAATGTATCAATTGTTATCTGGGATAAAATCACAATGATATTAAAATACGCTTTTGAAGCCATCGATCGCATGTTTAAAGATGCATGTGATAATAATTATCCGTTCGAAGGGGAAACATTTATCATATCAGGTGATTTTAGACAAATAGTACCAAAAGTAAAACATGGAAATAGAACACAGTAGAAAATTGTGTCAAAAAAAGCTATTTATGGGAACATTTTCAATGTATGTCTTTAAAAGAAAATAAACGTTAATCGGAATCAGATGATAAATTTAAAAATTGGTTACTCAATATAGAAAATGGTAATTTTTATTTAAAATATGAAAACAGAAATGAACTTATACAAATTTTGAAAGAAATATTGTCAAATGACAATCAAATTGATGAAATTTACGGGCATAATATAAATATTGAAAATTGTGACTATTAGGAAAATATTATATTAGCACCGAAAAACGTAGATGTAACAGAAATGAATGGAAAAATTCTATCAAAAATAAATGAACCAGTAATAGAGTACTTGACCATTGATTCTGCAAAAGATGCAAATGACAAAAGTTTGGACGCAATTTCGGCAACAGAATTTTTAAATGTTGTAACCCCCAACGGTTCACCTCCGAAAAGATTGCAATTAAAAAAGGAGCTATAGTAATGCTTCTAAAAAATGTTAATTTGAATGTAGGGCTTCGTAACTTAATTAATTTAATTAATTACTAATCGGAACCCGATTAGTAATATTGACATTGAAACAATTTACTATTATTGTACAAATATTAACAGGGAGTAAAAAGGAGAGCACTATATTTTTACCACGTATGACCTTATCAGCGAATGATGAACTGCTATTCCAGATGATTAGAAAACAATTTCCTGTAAAACTTGCTCATGCAATGACTATTAATAAGTCGCAAAGACAATCATTTAAAAAAGTAGAAGTGTATTTACCAATACCAATTTTCAGTCATGAGCAATTATACGTGGCACTTTCAAAGACGACTAATAAAAAAGAATTAAAATATTATTAACAGAAAAATCAAGAAAAGTTAAAGATAAAATGGTCTATACCAAAAACATCGTTTAAAAAAAAATATTATAAAAACGACAATAGAAAAATTAAATATAACGAATAAGAAAATAAAATCAAACATATTTGAAACTCTAATATAACATTAAATATAAAAAAATTAAAAATTATGAAGTAAAGTTTAGCGTTGTGTGGTTAAAAATCACGGCTGTTATTGCTAGTTCTGTGCCATTAAAAAAACACGATTGCTTTTTTAAATGCCGTGTATTAAAAAAAAACATGGCTGCTATTGTAAGTACTGTAATGGGAAAGAATTCTAAAACTACTGTAAGTGCTGTGTAATTAGAAATTCGCGACTGCTTTTCAGAGGACAATCTGTTTTAAAAAACGCAGTTACTATTTTAAGAGCTTAAGATGAAAAACGCAACAATTATTGTAAGCACCGTGTTATTAAAAATTCACGGCTGCTATTTTCAGCGCTGTGTAGTTGACGTCTAAAGCAGGATCTGTTATAATAAATAAGACAATCTGAATAAATCAAATCATACAAGAAAATATAAATAAAAATAATCGCTATAGAATGAAGCCTTGACGCGCCCTCAATAAAAGCTTTAGATGATGATTTCTCGAAATACTTCTAATTAATTACAAATAAAAGTTCAGAAGTGAAAATATTTATCTAGAAATTTGTTTTTAATTTGAATAAACTATAATAATAGCTATTTATTTAGATTGTCTTCTCTCACAAAGCTTTACTGATGAGTCCTATAATCAGATTTGGCACGAAACGTAAAATTTGAAATTCATTAAACAATAAACATATCATGATCATGATCATCATCATCATCATCATCATCATCATCATCATCATCATCATCATCATTAACTAAAACATCAGCATCAATGTGTAGACGTAGGTATGTATAAACAGAAGTAAAGAAACATAGTCAAAGGGCGGCATCGGAGTCACGGAACGATTCCATAAAAAGAAAGACAGGGAGACGGACACGCAGACGAAAAGGCAGAGACGGGAAAATAAGACACAGAACAGAAGAACGAAGACAGAGAGATGGAAAGGAGGAGACAGAGAGACGAAAGCAGAAGAATGGAGACAAGAGACGTAGGCGGAGAGATGGAGACATAGACTAAGAGACAGAGACGAAAACAAAGGACAAAGATAGATAAACAGAGACAAAGAGACAAAAACAGAAAAATAGAGACAAATAGACAAACACGAAAAAATGGAGACGAAGAGATAAAGATGGAAGAACGGAGACGAAGAGACAGAGACAGAAAGACGGAGACAGAGAAACGAAAACACAGGAGGACGGAGAAACGGAGATGGAGATACGGAGATGGAAAGACGGAGAGGGAGACGGAAAGACGGATAGACGGAGACATAGAGATGGAGATGGATAGACAAAGATGGGGAATCGGATACGAGAGACAAAGATGGAGGAATGGAAACGAAAAGACAAAGATAAAAAAACGGAGACAAAGAGACAAAGACGAAAGAACGGAGACAAAAAGACAGAGACAGATAGACGGAGATAGAGAAATGGAGACACACGGAGACAGAGAAACGAAGGCGGAGAGGTAGACGGAGGGAAAGACGGAAAGATGGAGATGGTGAGACGGAAACGGAGAAACGAAGACGGAGACGGCAGAGTGACGGAGAGACGGAGACGGAGAGCCGGATACGGAGAAACGAAGACGGAGGAATGGAAAAGAAAAAAAAAAGATAAAAAAATGGAGACGAAGAGACAAAGACGGAAGAACGGAGACGAAGAGACGGAGACAGAGAAACGGAGACAAAGAAATGGACACAGAATAACGGAGACACACGAAGACGGAGATACGGAGATGGAGAGACGAAGACTGAGAGGGAGACGGAGAGAGACGAAGAGACGGAGACGGAGAGTTGGAGACGGAAAGTCGGAGACAGAGAGTTGGAGACGGAAAGTCGGAGACGGAGAGTTGGAGAGATGAAAAGACAGAGATACGGAGACGGAGAAATGGAGACGGAGGAACGGAGACGGCGACAGAAAGACAGAATGACGGAGACGGAGGGACCGAGACGGAGAGATGGAGACGGAGAGAAAGAGACTGAGAGACGGAATGACGGAGACGGAGAGATGGAGACGGAGACTGAGAGACGGAATGACGGAGACAGAAAGATGGAGACAAAGACAGGAACAGCGACAAAAAGACGGAGACAGAGAGACAGAGAGACAGAAATGTTTATGTGTACGTTTCTATGTGACAATAATGCAAAAGATATTCACGTAAGAAAAAAAAGGCCTTAATTCTTTACTTTAATATAATAGTAGTAATAGGATTTTATTTTTTATACTAATATTCGTAAGACTGTTTCAATACTAATATTCGTTATTTTATTTATGAAATATTTTACATGTTACTTTTCTTTAGTGCTGAAATAGCGTTTAACATAATGTTTTCTTATGGCTCGAATTCATAGATCCAACTCAAGTCTAAGGCTAGAAGTTATAGTCATTACTCAGTTCTCGTATATTCTATCCTTGTTCTTCTTATGGAAAGAGTGTAAGAAGAACATAGATAGATTATCTGAGAATTGAGTATGAGACTATAACTTCCAGCCTAATGATTGTCCAAAAAAAGAGTTTTTTGCTTTTTTAACTATGGCGTACCTCTAGGAAATATCTGAAAAAATTCAGGCAAGTACTTTTAAACAAAATACAAGTTTTTTCGCAAGAATTGGCCCTGCACCGCATTTCCCGTGAAAACAGGAAAGGTTTTAATTATTTTCTACCCTTTTTGGTTATATAGCATCATCAAATCTTTATGAAAAAATTCTACATGATCTGTAACCATTTGAACTATGAGCACGATTTTCTTGGGGTTTTTGCACCGACTAGATTCAGAGAAAAAAAAACGCTGCCAAGTGCTTTGGCGCAATGCTTTCTCATAGAGCTCATTGAGTTAAAGTAATTCGATTTTAGTTTTTTAAATGTGATTTCAATATAATATACAATTTCTTTTCAAGAAAAATTAGTAAATATAAGAGAGTGATTAGTAAATAGAAAGAGAGAGACAAGGATGGATGAAAATGGGGTAAAAACGCTGCCAAGTGCTTTGGCAAAATGCTTTCTCATAGAGCTCTTTGAGTTTCATTAATTTTTTTATATTTATTTAAATGTGATTTTAATATAAAAAAATTGTCTGACATTAATATTGAGTTAAATTGGGTGACACACTACCAAATTTATGATAAATTTCCTTCATTTATGATAAATAAGGGTCAAAAAGTTATTTAGTTCGTATCGATAAAACAAAATAATAAAGACATCAATGATAATTTTTCAAAAAATGTTGTATAGAGTATTGAACATAAAAATTCAAATTTGTTATAAAGCAATTAAAATCAGGCATTCTTATATTTCTATTTAATAAATATTTTGTCAAAAAAGTATTAAAATATGATCTTTTTAACCTTTTTAATGGCCGTTTTGATACATTTTTTGCCATTTACAATATTCACATATTAAAAAATGATAAATTTGTCAATAATCAACTGAATTTAATAATATATATAAGCATCCTTAATATTACTAAAAGTATATTGGACTATTTTAAAATGAATGAAAATATTTTTTATGACAAGTTTCCCATGGTCCATATATATTTTCTTTGCATTTTAAAGCATCAAGTAATACAAAAAACTGCAATAAATTTGTTCTTGGAAAGAATGATATAATATAGTAATAAAAAGAACGATGACAACAAAATTTCTAATCGTAACCACGCTAAGAAAGAAGATAAATGGAAAATAAAAATTTTTATGAAAATTTTCAAAATTCTCTTGAATTAAAATTGCACTGAGAAAATTAGTTTTCCAAAACTTGTTTTCTTCAGACAGTAGCAAATAACTTGCACACAAATTTTGGAGCAAATCTATCTAATGGTTTTCGTAAAATAAAAAAAATGAAGAAAAGTTTTTTTTCTAATTTTAAAAATGCTATAAAATTATAAATGCGTTAAGAAAATCAGTTTTCAAAATTTTTTTTTCTTTTGGCAGTCTAAAATAAGTTCTAAACAAATTTTTAAGCAAATTCTTCGAGTAGTTTACGTAAAATTAAAAGAAAATGAAAAATCGAGATTTTTTTGAAATTCTTAAAATGACTCCAAAAAAAAACTACGCTAAGAAAACCAATTCTCAATAGCTTCCGCACCAGTTGATCGAAAAATTGAATTGTATGGAAAATTTGAAGTAAATTCATCGAGTAGTTTCTAAGATTTTTTGGCTTAATAAATATAAATATTTTTTTCAAAAATTTTAAAATGCTCTAAAATTAAAACCAAGCTAAGAAAATCAGTTTTTAGGAATTTATTTTATTTAGGCAATTGTAAATAATTTCCATGCAAATTTTGAAGCAAATTCATTGATAGGCCAGTCAAAATAGGGTATTGTTCTGCCAAAATTAGTAACCGGCAACCACTTATGCGATCATTTAAAAGATAGTCCATAGATGTTTACTTATGTTTTGGACTAGCAACTATGATTTATTAATTAGTTTTCCGGTTTTTCCGGTCCAAAAATTTTCCGGTTTTACTGAATTTTCTTCGGTTCTAATAAACCGATCGGGTTGTTTGACCTCTCGTTTTGTTGATAATTTATTGCTCTACAACTTTCCCATTGACACCATAATGATTCGTCAAATAGTTTACGTTTTATTAGCAAAAAAACAAAAAAACGCGTTTTTTGTACTAATTTGTTAATAACTAATTAATAAATCATAGTTGCTAGTCCAAAACATATAAGTAAACATCTACGGACTGTCTTTTAAATGATCGCATAGGTCGTTGCCGGTTACTAATTTTGGGAAAATAAGACTTTTTTTGGTCAATTGACTGGCCTACGAGTAGTAAACGAAAAAAACCAGAAAAATGAAAAATCGAAATTTTTTTTTATAAGCGACTCTAAAATTAAAACTACTCTATAAGAACCAATTATCAATAGCTTCCCAGCAAGTTAGACAAAAAAATAAATTTCATGCAAAATTAGAAGTAAATCTATCGAGTTGTTTTCGAGATACAATTTACTAACTGACATCATACAGACACGCACGCACGCACACACGCGCGCGCGCACACACACACACACACACACACACACACACACACACACAGACATTTTCTGGAAACCACTTTTTTCGACTCCCCGAGTTCAAATATGTACAAATTAATGAAAAACTAGATAGTTGAATAAAAATTTTTGTTTTAATAATCGTAGCGTTGAAATTTATTTTCATGAAAATGTTATCTAATTGACATTTTCAGTTATGTTTTAATACAAATATAAATATATTTAAAAAGTTACTTGTCATCAATGAAAAATATTTGAATTTTTGAAATAATAATTCTTTATTATTACGAAGAACTCATTCATAAATTATAATATCAATGATATGTAAATAAAAAAAAACAAATATGGAATTGAATATAATATAACCTTACTTGTGATACACACACTTCGTAAGATTTATGTTTCATGAAGAGTTGACATTTTATGCAAATAGAGTTGTTGGGTAATTGCAAATAACGGATTTATTATTTTAAAATATTCGAATTTCAAAATAACTGAAATATTTTATTTTAATCTTATAATTGTGTATTTAAATGCAGTATTTCGTATGTATAAAATACATATGTGAAGATATTATAATAAGAAATAAACACAAAATTTGTATTTGAGCATCTTTCAAGTAGAAAGATTATTTTTAATTTCATCATTAAAATTCATAATCATATATTAAGATCGAGAATCAAAACATAAGAGTCGTTCCTTAATGATATTACACGCTTCACGTAACTCGTTACACGTTTTAAAATTTTGTTAGCTGATGTCTACTGAATTCAATATCCAAATGATACTTAAGTTTGAAATTATACGTGATACTCACGGTCACCTATGAAGTCGAGCTTAATTTTCGACTTTTGTGAATTGTGCCTTACAATTTACATACAATTTAGGACATTCTTTACTTTTCTCCCCTAGTTGAAAAATATACTATTTAAAGTGAAGTATTCTTGGAAACAAATCTCAAGTTTTCTATTTTTTTTAATGCTCCTGGTTCTATTTCATTACTTTATATTATTTAGTTTCACTGATTTTTAGTATAAAGTAAATCTATATTTGAAATTTATTTTTTGTTTCTGTTTTTGCTATTTTTATTTCAAATATTAAACTACATATATTTGCTCTTTATTGAAAATCGGTGAAGTTAATTATATGCATGAAATCGAACAGAACTACATGACATTCCATTTATGACATATTTAAACTTAGCCTTATATTGTACGTATAATAAACTTAAGCTTTTCTTTAATATTTGTTTACGTATACAATAACGTATATTTAAATTCAATTCTTACTTCAATTCGTAATTAAAATATTTACAACCTTTTTCTACAAATCTCCGGTTCTGCATTTTTCAGGTATATAACTACTCACATATTGTCTCTCTGGTGCAGCGCTTACAGGAGCTTTAAGTGAGAGAAATAGGATATAAGTTAATATTCACTTTTTCTCTACCTAAAGTTGCCACCACTTTTTAACACGGCATGCTTCCTTCATAGTATATATGCTCTAAGGGTATGTATAATTTTTCTTGCAATAAGATTTGCCTTTTCTATTGGTTTCTATATAATTAGTCATATATTAAAATAAAACTACCTTTTTCTACAGTTCTTGGATCCTATGGATCTGCGCATTTTTTCATTATAAGAATAGCAATTTTCATTGAGTCCTATATAATGAGTAGTTATCACACAGAAATACTATCGGCGCAGCCTGTAACCTTTAAGGTTATGTGCTACTCTGATTCGTTACGTTTCAAGGTATACGCGCAATGGGAGTAGCAGTTACTCAGATTTGAGTTTCGCTTACGCTGATCGAGCATATGTAAAGCGCCGATTCGTCAAAACCACGTTACAAGCTAATGATCGGACCAGCCACAGTTTATTTTCAGTACTTTCTTTGTCGTTTCCAGCACACCGTTTGTGCCGAACGCGTGACGCTAGCGTAGTCAGGGAGAAGGGCAACTAGCAAGCAGAAACTTTTTCAGTGCATATACAAACACTTTTTTCAGGCCTCATTTTTTGGGTCTTATTTTGGCTTTAGTGTATGTATTTCTCTCTTCATCTATGTTACACTATATTTTGCTTTATTAACTTTTTTCACTCTCTATTCTTTTTCCTTCATTTTTCTTTTACCCCTCCATCTTCAGCTACCCTTCTTAATTTTCTCTTTCCTTTTAAGTATAGACATCAATTATGATATATTATTAGAGTCTACACTTGACTAGCTTCTAGACAATAGAGAAAATTTATTGTTGACAGCGCATCTCTAAATGCAGTTAAATTTAACTCAATCAGCTAATTTTTGACTGACATTTTGTTAATTTTTATCTAAATTTTGTATAATTTACCTGACTTTATGAATAAATTCAACTAATTTCGAGGTAAATTCATCCTACTTCTGCTTAGTTTTAACCCTTTCAGAACCAATGTACATTACAATGTACATTGACATTTTTTGGTTTTTTTGAAATTGAAGGCCTGGAAACGAAAAGGGCTTATAGCCCATTTAAATAACATTGGCTATAAGCCCTTTTTGTTTCTACGCCCTGGATTGTACAAAAGTGGCTTTAAATTTTGTAAAAATTATGTGTATCGGATTGACGTGGACTATTTCCGATCTCAAACTAAGGACCTAACTTATTATATCTTTGATAATAACTGAGAAAACTTGAAAAGAAAAAAGTGAAAAAAAATTTTTTTATCGCAAAAATTGCTTAATAAATGAACACTCATCATTGCTAAATAGTCATCAGAACTTTTCATCATGGAATAAAAATTCCGTTCTGAAAGGGTTAACTAACTTTCAGCTAACTTTTATACAACTTTCAACTATTTTTTAGCCAACTTGTAGCTTCTATTTTAAAGAACTTTCAGGTAAATTTCAGCTATATTATAGCTAACTGGGGCCATGATTGAATTTTATACACGGCGGCAGCGTCGATAACGATGGCGAAAACTTTTTATAATATAAAGAGATATAGATCTTTCTATATAATATAGTTTTAAAAAAAATTAATGGTTGACCCCCCATATCTTATCCATAGAACTCTTATTTTTCACCCTTTCATTTAATAACACCTTTTTTCAAGTTTACATCCAACTTAACAAAAATAACTACTGATACCCAAGTAAAGGTACTTGAGTTCCAAGTTATACTCAATACTGAAATCACGTTAATGAATTCGAACCTTATAGACAAATCTCAATTTTGTGGAGATTATTAAGTTCTAACCTTAATCTTGAATTTGCATTTGCGCATACAGAGAAAGAAAATACCTAACAAAAATGTACTAACTTGAGTCAGTAGTGAAAAAAACATTACTAGTCGTTTTTCAATTGATTCTCAGTACATAAATTAAGACAACCTATATTAGTACATCTTTTAACACGCCTTGCTCCAAAAGTTATGTGGTATAGTACCGAATTTTTCCGACGGAACTAAATTATCTTATACTAACATATTACCTATATAATACGCACTGCGGGGCTGTCAGGTATGAAACTTCAATATAATTAATACTTAATAACATAAAAACCATTAATTTGTAAAACAAATGTGAAACAGTTGATAAATATAATGTAAATCATATAATATATAACAATTTTAAATTACAAATAATTTTAAACTCAAAAGCTAAATATTTTAAAACAAAGTATAGCAGATAAACATGTATCGTTTTATTCCTTAAATATCACGAATTAGAAAATTAATTATTAGTAATTTGAAAGAGTTAAAAAAGATTAACAATCACATTTTCTGCGAAATATTGCCCTTGCATCGAATACGTGAAATTTCAGTCTTAGTACTAAAAAAAGAAACACTAAGAATCGAAAATTTATACTCTCGCTTTATAATATAATAGTACCAACATTAATCCCTAAAATTCAAGCTATAGTACTAATTGAAAGTCACTTTTTTTAAAAATATCTTAGTACATAAATTAGGTATACTAGATTTAGTACCTATTTTAACAGTACTTTCCTTTCTCCGTGCAGTTTTCAATTTTAGTAAACGTTAAATACTGTTTTCGATTATTTTATGGTTTGTTATTAAACCACGTGATTAAAAAGAATGAATTCCCAGCATATTTTTTCATTGATTTAAATGCAATTTAGTAAAATAAATTCTTAATTCATCATGATGTGATTTGTACTTGAACATTTTTTTTATGCATATTGTAACTTTAATTAATTCTTTTTATAAAAATATAAAAATTTAATTCAGTACGAAACTTTAATATCAAAATTTATAAGTTGAGACAATTCTTTTTTTATTTTAAAATTGGCTAATTTATACATAATCATATAATATATGAAAATTCAACCAAGCGACATTAGAAGCGAGGTAAATTAGGCTTGTATATAGATTATAGTTATTAATAATACGTTATTATGATTAATATTAAATATGATTTAGTTATAATAATGATCTAATCATGATTTGTACTAAAATTTTTGTGTATATACAAGTTATTGAGATTTATTTTGACATTTATGAAAAGCTATAAGTTTCAAGAATATAATAAGAGATCTAACATAAGTTGAAAAAGTAAATTTTATTATTTCAGTAAATTTATATATAATAATAGTTGGTAAATTTTTCAAAATTTTCTGCTTTTGTCTGTAATTTGTATGGTAAGTTTAACATAAATCTAACTTAGACGTAAACTGATCGTTTGTAATTGCTTGCCTTCATTTTGACAAATATGTGCTCTAAATAATTTTAGAGTTTAGAATGAAGATTAAACAAAATTCTTTCATTCTATATAGAACTTATAATAAAGTTCATCATTTTTTTTTGCTTTGCATAAATTTTAATTGTAAAATAAAAATTTTTTCAAGTTCCTAATAAAGACTTTTTTATAATAATTTTTCTTTTATTTTTGCAATACGAATTCTAAATAAATTAAGAAGTTAAAATATCCATTTGAATATTGGTTTATGTTGCATTTGGATGAAAGTATGTAACTTTCCCTTTCTTTCTTTGTAAACATATTTTTTGTGTTGAAAAATGAAATCAGTTTTAGGAATATATATCAGATAATATATGCTTTCATACCTTAAATTCAGAGACAAAAGTAGTTGATTTATACATAAAAACATAAGACTTAATAAGAGCCGCAGCGGCTCAGGGGCTAGAACATCCGACTCTTACGCAGAGCGCTGGGGTCGAGTCCCGGTGAGGTCGGGATTTTTTCCATTTTTTGTTAAAAGTGGAGGATGTCATGAACTCACTGACACCGTGGTGGACCACCCCTGAAGGATTTTCCGCGGTTTCAACAAAAACTACGGTTAATTATTGGGGGGTCGGTAAGGCTGAGCGCGACTGCTCCGCTACTATAGTTGAGCCGGACCGTTCTGCTGGGTTGGTGTGAGGTTCTGATGCGCTAAAAAGGATGGGTATGAGCGAGTCTCTCCACCTGAGTAGGCCTGCACGTCCGAGCACCCATCTTCCAGGGTAAAAAAGGTATGGTTTCGAACGCGAAAACACCGGAAGACATAGGTGGTCAAGGTGTCCCGCAAAAAATCAAATAATAAAAGATGTAAAAAATCTATACGGGGTAAGGAAAGCTATAGAACATAGAACATAGAACATAAGATTTAATATACATTCACAAGTTAAATGATCATTATAAATGTTAGATTTCTTTTGCAAGATGTTTAAAGTTAATGAAAATAAAAAGGTACAAGTATAAGTAGTAAGATGCATTGATATAAATAAAATTTTAAAGCTTTAAATTTTATTATAGATGATGTGTATAATAATTTTACATGTTTTTTTTTATTTCTTGATTAACATCGATTTAAATCAATTGATTTAAATGTGATTATTTCTTGATATTTCAATTGATTGATTCAAGTTCATAGAACCCTTAAATCGACAATCTGTAAATTTACAAGCCACATTTTGAAAACTTACAGATTTTTCTTATTTTATAAAAATTGTTTATCGATAAAACATAAATAATATAAATGAACTAGAATATAACAAATGAGATTATAAAAATTCAAAAATTTATGAAATGTGCAAAAATTCCTGAAAAAGACAAAGAGAGTAGATTTTTCTCTAAAATATTTATAATTTTTGTTCATGATATAATAGTAGAAATTAAATGTGTTTCTGATTTGTTTGATGTTATTTGAAATTTTCAATAATAAGTCAAAGCATTTAAATATATTGTTATTAATTATTTTTTTATTTGAACCTTGCTGATTATGAGTTAATGTGATATTCTTATTTTTAGGAATAATTTTGTTTTTCAGACAGGTCTTATTACTTAATTGTTTTGGTTTTATTTTGATAGTATTAGTGTATTTAATATATTTGTTGAACACCATTTTATTTTGATTTTTATTTAAATTATTAGAGCTGTTTGTTGCAACGCATTTTTGTATTTTTTATTTTCTTGTAGAGAATCAAATTTGTTATTAGTTGTGTCATTTTTAATGAAATTAGATATATTATTTTTGCTAGCAAGATTTGTTTTATTCAAACATAGTTGAATTGATTCATCAAAGTCTGGTCTATTATTGCTGTAAATAATTCGTACTTCTTGTGCAAAATTATTTTGGATTATTTCCGAGTTGTTCAGTTCTGGTAAGAAATTTTCAATTATGTTTTCGTATTCTATAAAATCATTCATTGATGCGCAAATATTGTCGAAAATTATTGATTCTTCTTTTACATTTTTTAAATTATTTTCGTATTCTCTATTTTGTTTGAGATCATTTGCCTACAATTTTTCTTTTTCTACACAATTTATTGTTTGGATGAATTAGAGTTTGCAGGCTATACTGTTCAATTACTTTATTATTTAATACAGCAACGTTTCTACCTTACAATTGAAGGTCCTTTTCAAGCTAAATGTCGTAATAATAATATAAAACAACAACCATGTAGTTGTAGTCAAAAGAACATATGTTCTTTATATTATTACGACATTTAGCTTGAAAAGGACCTTCAATTGTAAGGTAGAAACGTTGCTGTATTAAATAATAAAGTAATTGAACAGTATAGCCTGCAAACTCTAATTCATCCATATAATTTTTACTGTTCGTGGAGTCTTTACAATTACCTAACAATTTATTGTTTTTGTGTCATTTCTTATGATCGGAACATGTGAATGCACCGTTTCGAAATCTTCTAAAACTGAAACTTGATGTATTATAACTTGATTACTTAACAATTTTTCAGTTTGTTCAGATTCAATTAGAATACATTCAAATTCTTTTGTTTTTATATAATTTATATAAGGTTTATTGTATTGAACTTCTTTAGTAGTTTTCTTGGCTAATAAAATAGTATTAGCTTCAACATTCTCTTAATATTCTATGTTCGTTTTTTCATAATTTTCTTTTTCGTTAATTTTGATATTTGTTATATCAAAAAGTGTAGATGTTTTATCGTCTATAATAAAATTGTTTATAATATGTGTTTTAAATTCTGCAGTTTTATGTGTTGACGTTTCTGGTTCATTAACAGATGTATTATCACAGTATTCTTCATTTTTATACGATAGATCAAAAAGTCGTAAATCATCTATTTACTTGCAATTTTTACTTGAGTGACCTGTAGTTTCACAATATATACAATAATTTTTTTGTTCATAGTTTTCATTTATTTAAATGGCCTTATTAATATCAAGTTTTTTTCCCTTTTCTTTTACATCGTTTATAATTGTGTTTGTAAACAAAAAATACTGCAAGTGTTACTTGTTAAAATACTTTGACATTGTCCAACTATTTTTGCATGAAAATTAAGAATATTGCTCATCTACGTTTTGGAATTTTTATATTGACCTACTGTTGTTGGAATCACTCAAGGGCGTACCGCGAGAATTTTCGCTGAGCTTGTATTTTGCGAGTTTAATAAACTTGCAATGTTTTGATGACAACTGTCTATTTTTTAAATGCAGTCTGTTTACTTCATTTTGGTATCTTTAAATTTTTCTTTATTTTATATTATTATATAATTTTATATTTTTTTCATAAAAAGAAAATTAATATGTTTTTAATATTATTGGATATTATTAATTCTTTCTTTCTTTATCTTTTATTGGCCTTTGGACTTTTCGTCATAGGCCATCATCAATTTTTTTTTGTTCCGAGGAACTCTTTATTTTGTATTTTTTTTTGCGTTCTTCGGATTCTCTTCCCCACGGAAAACTACGAAAATTGTTTTTCCCAATTTTCCCAGGGAGTCAAACCCCGATCCGCTAGGACGCAAGCCAGCTGCCTTAAGCAGCTGAGTTACTTTTCGTCCTTTAACGATGGAGCTCGAAAGTGTGTTCATAAGAACAAAGCACATGTAACAGAGGTGCTTGCTTGAAAAACAGCCGCGAGCGGGATTCGATCCACGGTCCCCCGAGAATACGAATCCAATGCTCATACCGACTGTGCCACAGCCCGGCTCAATATTATTAATTAAATTCAATATTTTAAATAATATTGAATGTTTACTGTTTAATCAGCTTTTCTTTTTATTTCTTTTATCAACAGTGAATTTGAAACTTATTTCACTTTTAAATTACATTATTATGCAAAAATTATTGATATATGTTGTAATTTGTCGAAGCAATAAATAAATGATATTATTTAAAATCGATTTATAAAAGATTTTGTAATTTTTACTTGATTTCTCATTAAAAAGATTTTATGATTATTCTTGCTAAAATAATTGATTTATAGATTTATTTATTTATAAATTGATTTAATGGCTTCACGCTCATTTTGATTGACGATTCTTATATAAATTGTATTATTTATTTGATATATGATTTTAATCGCGCACTTTCGCGTATATAGAAATTATTTCAATTACTTATTTTAAGTACAATATATTTATCTTATTTGTATATTTTTTATTTTTAATAACACTATTCGTATTTGATAATACACTTCGCGTTTAGTATTTTATTTTCAATGACGCTATTCGTATTTGATAATATACTTTGCGTTTAATATTTTTATTTTCAATGACGTTATCCGCTTTTAATAATGCACTTCGCGGTCAATAATTTCATGTATATTTATTTGATTTCTGTCTTTAATATAAAATATTTCATTTGACGCACTTGGAGGTTTATTAACACACTTTTAAACACTATATTTATTATGAGCCCTTTGAATATATTTTCATGCACTTTATATCGTCAGGTGGGAGGAAGAAGGTTACGATTCGAAATTGGCCACAAAAAAGTAACGATTCGGATAAAGCCACAAAAAAGTTCAGATTCGAAATTGGCCACAAAAAAGTTACGATTCGGATAAAGCCACAAAAAGGTTCAGATTCGGGTTTAGCCACAAAAAGGTTACGATTCGGCTGCTTATTTTTTCCTTCGATGTTTTGGATGAGAACCCGCTGTTGAAAACATAAGAGTTTGTCTCCTATATCTTAAGTACTCATAAATATGATAATTATGTTTTCATTTTTTTCATGAAGAGGCAATTTTATAAACCTATAGTTTTCAATTTAGCGAGTATAAATCATATATTGAAATATATTATTACTTTTTATAATCTTATTAAATAAAAATTAATTGATTTATTTTATAAATTAAAAATCTTTTTACTTTAACGTTATCAATGTAAGAATAAAAAATTCACAAATTTAATAATTTAATAAAAATTTGCAAACATTAGTTAAATTGACGTGAAATTGTTTATATATATATATATATATATATATATATATATATATGTGTGTGTGTGTGTGTGTGTGTGTGTGTGTGTGTGTGTGTGTGTGTGTGTGTGTGTGTGTGTGTGTGTGTGTGTGTGTGTGTGTGTGTGTGTGTGTGTGTTGGAAGGCTTTATATAGTGAAAATATTCATCAACAAATACAATTTAAATTATGAGTCTCTAAGTAAAAAATCAATCATTAAATTTGACAATAAAAACATATTAACTAGGTGTTACGATTGATTATTAGCTATCGATGCTGATAAAGCGAAAAATTCACGTATCCTCATGGAAAAAGATTTAATTCCTGCTAAATACCATAAATTCTATAAAAATTTATTACGTTGAAATATATATATATGATTATTAATTTAATAAATATATTTATATTAATATAAAAAATACTGTTAAGAATCGTTCATTTTGTTGGCATTGTCTCACAGCGTCAATCAATTTTAAATTAATTTTTAATAATTTTATGTCACTTTTTAATAAGTATGTTTAAATCATTTTTATAATATTTTCATGAAATATTTTAAAAGTAATTTTTGTTTTCTTTAAAAATTGTTTTTAAATTAATTCAGTAAATAATTTAAAACAATTATTACAGTATTCTTTTAAATTTATCAAAAAAGCGAAGATAATATTATTATAGAAGGAATTTTACAATTGATTGCTTTTTTATGGAAAATATGAAAGAATAATTCTAATATTTATGAGTGCTTGGATATCGGAGATAAATTCTTATGTTTTCAACAGCGGTTCTCATCCAAAACATCGGAGAAAAAAATAAGCAGCCGAATCGTAACCTTTTTGTGGCTAAACCCGAATCTGAACCTTTTTGTGGCTTTATCCGAATCGTAACTTTTTTGTGGCCAATTTCGAATCTGAACCTTTTTGTGGCTTTATCCGAATCGTTACTTTTTTGTGGCCAATTTCGAATCGTAACCTTCTTCCTCCCACCTGACGATATACAGTGTCCTATTTTAAAGAAATCACCGAGATATTTTCGACAGTTGGCGTTGTATAAAAAAATTGTTCAGACGAAAGTTATTCGGGACAATGGGGGCTATCTTTCTATGCAATCAGTTTTGACCTTGAGATTTATTTTCAAGGTCATTTGAAGGTCAAAGTGATTTTTTGAATTGGAACCCCCATTTTTCATCCTAGATTCGGAAAGAGCAAGAAATTCTTCGTTCAGATAAGGTATTATGTGTGGGGTGCGGTTGACCCCTCCAAGGTCGTGTCGGGGTCAAATTTATTAGTTTTTTCATCTATGCACACAAATGATCGGGCAAGGGTGAGGTTAATAATAATAATAACAATAATTCAATAACCCAAATAACCAAAACCAATAACCAAAATAAATAAAAAAGGTCTACTGTTTTCTTCGAAACACCTAATTTTTTTATTTCGGATTCGTAAAGGAAGTTCAACAAAATTGTCCTGAGTTGTTGGTAATAGTAGGAGTCAAACAACAGTAAAATTGAGTTTAAACTCCATTTTGATTTTCAAAGCGAAATTTATGTATTCGAAGCCTTCATGAAAAGAATTATTTTCCATCTTGTGGGAAAACAAATTATTTTATTCTTTTTTCTGGTGTGATTCCGGACAAGCCTACAAAGTTTCATCTGAATCGTTAAATAACATTTCTTTAGTATTATTTATGACAGAGGTGATTCTCTCTTTGACTCACTCTTCTCAGGATACTTCACGTGGAAATTTCTTAAAGTCTAGCGACTCAAAAGGACCAAATATGCCGGATTCTTCGAGAAACGAAATTGTTGACATTTTGTTGTCCCTCGGGGCATGTCAAGGCCGATATCGTGCTGCGACAAAGTATTACCGCCAAAATTACCCAGGGAGGCTTCACTACCCGGACCATGTGAGAATCCGAATCATTGAGCGAAGAGAAAGACGTCGACCACGAATACGCCGGAATCGTCGTCGCATTATGATACAGAAGAACGATGATCCACGAATTCTCGTCGTTTTGGCAATGGTTGATTTGGATCATCATATCTCTTTGCGTGACATTGAGAGACGTACTGGAATCCGAAGATCAACAGACTTGCGGCTTCACAGATTTCATCCGTAACACATAACTTTGACTCAAGATTTGATGCCAGATCTCCGCCGCAGACTCGAATTCTGCAATTGGTCACAAGCAAGTACCTGTGAAGATCCTGAATTTTTGAGATACGTAATGTTTTCAGACGAAGCTATATTTCATGGTAATGGGCAACTCAATCGCCATAATAGTCATTATTGGTCTATCCAGAACCCTCATTGGGTACGTCATGTTGATAATCAGCATAGATGGAGCCTCGTAGTTTGGTGCGGTATAATAAATGGTTATCTTATAGGACCTTATTTTTTCAATGGGAATGTCAACGGTGCAGCATATCTTGATTTCCTACAGAATGAGTTACCAGAATTATTGGAAGATGTGGACTTGGAAACAAGACGTCAATTATGGCTGCAACATGATGGTGCACAGTGTCATCGCTCACTAATGGTTCGTCACTTCTTGAACCAACGATACCGAAGACGATGAATGGGCATTAGTAGCAACATTACTGAGTGATGTCCAAGATCACCAGATCTGACAAGTCCAGATTTCTTTTTATGGGGCTACTTGAAAAATGTTGTTTATGCACAGCAACCAACAATATGGCAAGATATGATGCAACGCATCACACAAGCTTGTAAAGTTATTCCGCGTCACATTTTGTTTTATAACATTGCATAAATTTAAGCGGGGCTATTTTTGAACATCTTATGAGATAAATGTTTGTATTCACACCTTGCCTTAATTGGCTGGGTAATCAGTACTTTGCCTTCATTGGCTGGGTAGCCATCGTCTTGCCTTGATCGGCTGGGCGTTCCCACCTTGCCTTAATTGGCTAGGTAATCAATTCCTTGCCTTCGTTGGCTGGGTCAGCCACCGTCGTTGCCACCTTGCCTTAATTGGCTGGGTCAGCCATCGTCTTGCCTTGATCAGCTGGGCGTTCCTACCTTGCCTTAATTGGCTTGGTAATCAATATCTTGCCTCTTTTTTTGCCTAGATTAATTAAATTGAGTCACGTACCTAATTGTGGTATGAACACACGTAATGAGCAAATGTTCAGATAAACGGACTTTTATTTACTTAGGTTATCGGGTTATTGGGTTATTGTTATTATTATTATTATTATTAACCTCACTCTTGCCCGATCATTCGTGTGCATAGATAAAGAAAATAATAAATTTGACCCTTAATTCAAAAAATCACTTTGACCTTCAAATGACCTTAAAAATAAATCTCAAGTTCAAAACTGATTGCATAGAAAGATAGCCCCCATCGTCTCGAATAACTTTTGTCCAAACAATTTTTTTATACAACGTCAACTGTCGAAAATATCTCGGTGGTTTCTTTGAAATGGGACAGCCAATATAAATCGGTAAAGAATTATAAATTTTCTCTGATAATCCTTTAATATATCCAATACGATCTTTCAATCCAAAATTTGTACCAGAACCAGAATGTTAAGTCTTGGCTTCCACCAGGACTGAATTCAAATGGATAATTTAAAATAAAATAATAATATGTTCAAATAAGATTTCGAATATTACTACTATTCTATTAAAGTGAAATATTAAGACTTTTTTTTTCTTACGTGAATATCTTTCGCATTATATTCACATACATACATACACATATACATACACACATACACATACATACATACACATATACATACACACATACACATACATACATACACATATACATACACACATACACATACATACATACACATATACATACACACATACACATACATACATACACATATACATACATACATACACATATACATACACACATACACATACATACATACACATATACATACACACATACACATACATACATACACATATACACTGTAAAAAAAAGCGGAAAATCACGTTGGCGGTCAACGATTTCAATACGACCATGCAACTTCGAGGTTATTTAACTTCGTTCAACGGCGACATTTTAATGTGCTTTGCGTGATTTCACGTAAACTGAAGACAAGATTTTTTCGTTGAATCAGTTAGATATCGCGCTTTAACGATGTTAAATAACATCGACGGTGCATGGTCGCATTGAAATCATCGACCAACGACGTAATTTCCCGCTATTTTTTCTTACAGTGTACACTTATCCAAAAACATACACATAATCATATACACACATACACAATATCCGTCACTCCGTCTCTCCGTCTCCGTTTTTATGTCTCTCCGTTTCCGTCACTCCGTCTAAGTTTCTCTGTCTCCGTCTCCGCTTCACCGCCCTCGTCTCTCCATCTCGGCATCCGTCTTTCTGTCTCCGTCTCTTCATCTCCGCCCTTCCATCTTTATCTCTTTGTCTTCGTTTTTTCGTGTTTGTCTATTTGTCTCTATTTCTCTGTCTTTGTCTCTTTGTTTCCGTCTTTGTCTCTTTGTCTATGTCTCTATCCCTCCGTCTACGTCTCTCTGTCTTCATTCTTCCGTTTTCGTTTCTCCGTCTCCTCCTTTCAATCTCTCCGTCTCCGTTTGTTCTTCGATCTTCGTTCCTCTGTTCAATGTCTCATTTTCCCGTCTCTGTCTTTTCGTCTGCGTATCCGTCTTCCTGCCTTACTTTTTATGAAATTGTTCCATGACTCCCACGCTGCTCTTTGACTCTGTTTCTTTGATTCTATTCATACACACGTACTTCTTCACATTGATGCTGATGTTTGAGTTGATGATGATAATGATGATGATCATGATATGTTTATTGTTTAATAAATTTCA
Source organism: Anastatus disparis (assembly GCA_017163975.1). Lineage (NCBI taxonomy): Eukaryota > Metazoa > Arthropoda > Insecta > Hymenoptera > Eupelmidae > Anastatus > Anastatus disparis. The sequence goes on from JAFFSR010000310.1 coordinate 4,502,121, forward strand.
AATTTTACGTTTCGTCCCGGATCTGTTTATAGGACTCATCATTAAAGCTTTGTGAGAGAAGATAATCTATATAATTAGCCATTTTTATAGTTTATTCTGGTTAAAAAAAAATTCCTAGATAAATATTTTTACTTCTTAACTTATATTTGTAATTAATTATAAGCATTTTGAGAAATCATTAACATTATTGAGAGCGCATCAAGGCTTGATTCTATAGTGATTATTTTTATTTATATATTTTTGGATTATTTGATTTATTCAGATTGTTTTCTTTATTATAACATATCCTGCTTTAGACATTACTTTTAATAATAATTTCAGTTCTTTTTTGCTTAGCACTAATATTAATATCCGCGCTCCTTTAATTACCCAGCGCTTACAATAGCAGTCGTGTTATTTTTATTATATAACGTTTACAATAAGAGTCGCTTTTTATCAATAACACCGTGCTTACATTGGCGGTCAAGTTTCTTTAACTATACAGCACTTGCAATACCAGCCGCGTATTTTCAACCACACAGCGCTCAAAATAGCATCCGCGAATTTGTAACTACACAGCGCTTAAAAAAGCAACTGTGAATTCTTAATTATACAGCACTTACAATAACATCTGCGTTTTTTTAACCACACGGCGCTCAAAAAAGCAGCCGCGAATTTGTAATTACACAGCGCTAAAATAGCAACCGTGAATTTTTAATTACATAGCGCTTACAATAGCAGCCAGGAATTTGTTATTACACAGCGCTTACAATAGTTGTTGTGTTTTTTAATTACACAGCATTCACAATAGCAGCCATATTTTTTTAACCACACAGCGCTCGAAATAGCTGCCGCGAAGTTTTAATTACACAGCGCTTACAATAGTTGTTGCGTTTTTCATCTTTAGCTCTTAAAATAGTAGCTGAGTTTTTTAAACTAGATAGTGCTCTAAGAAGCAGTTACAAATATCTAATTACACAGCGCTTATAATAGTTGTTGCGTTTTACATCTTTAGCTCTTAAAATAGCAGCCGCGTTCTTAAAACCAGATAGTGCTCTGAAAAGCAGTCGCAAATTTTTAATTACACAGCACTGACAGTAGTTTTAGCGTTCTTCTTCATCACAGCACTTACAATAGCAGCCATGTTTTTTTAAATACACAACATTTGAAAAAGCAATCGCGTTTTTTCAATGGCACAGAATTAATAATAACAGCCGTGATTTTTAACCACACAGCGTTAAACTCTACTTCATAGTTTCAAATATGTTTGATTTTATTTTCTTATACGTTATATTTAATTTTTTATTGTGATTTTATAATATTTTTTTTTAAACGATGTTTTTGGTATAGACCATTTTATCTTTAACTTTTCTCGATTTTTCTGTTAATAATATTTTAATTCTTTTTTATTAGTCGTCTTTGAAAGTGCCACGTATAATTGCTCATGGCTGAAAATTGGTGTTGGTAAATACACTCCTACTTTTTTGAATGATTGTCCTTGCGACTTATTAATAGTCATTACATGAGCAAGTTTTACAGGAAATTGTTTATTTGTCATCTAGAATGACAGTTCATCATTTGCTGATAAGGTCATACGTGGTATGAATATAGTGCTCCCTTTTCTACTCTCTGTTAATATTTGTGCGATAATAGTTAATTGTTTTAATGTCGTTATTACTAATCAGGTTCCGTTACAAAGCCCTTCATTTAAATTAACATTTCTTAGAAGCATTACTATAGCTCCTTTTTCTAATTGTAATCTATGTGGAGGTAAACCGTTGGGCGTTGAAGAATTTAAATGTTCTGTTGGCAAAATTGCGTCTAAACTTTCGTCATTTGCATCTTTTGCAGAGTCAAAGCTCAAGTACTCTATTATTGTTTCATTTATTTTTAATAAAATTTTTTCATTCATTTCTGTTACATCTACGTTTTTCGGTGCTAATATTTTCGTAATAGTCACAATTTTTAATATTTATATTATGCCCGTAAACTTCATCAATCAGATTGCCCTTTAACAATATTTCTTTTGGAATTTGTACAACTATATTTCCATTTTTCATATTTTGAATAAAAATTACCATTTCCTATATTGAGTAACCAATTTTTAAATTTATTATCTGATTCCGATAAACGTTTATTTTCTTTCAAAGACATACATTGAAAATGTTCTCATAAATTGCTTTTTTTGACACAATTTTCTACTATCTGTGTTCTATTTCCATGTTTGACTATTGGTAATGCTTGTCTAAAATCACCGGATATGATAAATGTTTTCCCTCAAAACGGATAATTATTATCACATACATCTTTAAACATGCGATCGACGGCTTCAAAAGCGTATTTTGATGTCATTGTGATTTTATCCCAAATAAGAATTGATATATTTTTCATTTTTTCATCTATTTTGCTGTTTGCACTAATATTACATATTGTGTCTTCAGATATGTTTAAAGGTAATTTAAATGCTGTATATACTGTCACACCATCTTGTAATAAACTAGCCGCTATACCTGTCCACGATACAAATAAATAGTTGATTCCATGAATTTTTAGATAAGTTATAATTGTACTTAATAAGTACCTTTCACCACTTCCGCCTGGACCGTCTATATATATATATATATATATATATATATATACTTTTCAGTGCAATTTCTATTCAATTAATTTATTACTGTAATAAAAATAACCGTTTGAGCATTTGTTAGAGTATCAATGATTAACCTAATATTATTAACATTATTTACTGTACTATATTCAATTTCGTTATTTTCAATATAGTATTCTGAAGTAGATAAATTTAAGTCACTTAATAAATATCCATTATTAGTTAAAATATTAATTATGCCTAATGCATATTCTTCGCCTTTTTGTTCATTCATTTTTGGGAGATAAAAATAGATTTTATATTTTTCATATAATTGTCGAGCATCAATTGGATTGTGAAATGTACAAAATAAATTAAATAATTGACTAAGAGCTTTTGGAAATCAAGATTTACATGATTCTTCTAAAAGTTTATCACATTGATCATCTATTTCAATTCAATTTCTTGCTTTTGCTGCTTTAAAGAATTCCATTAAAAGTTTTTAAGTTTTCAAGAGATGTTGCAGCTTTCACGTGAAACAGAAGTAATCTTAAAAAGAATCTTTCTCTTTGTTATCGATTAACTAAGTGCATTCTGGTGAAAATAGGTTTCATAGTCTTTTTTCTTTTCATCCATGTTCTATGTATTCGATTAAAAACATAATGTTGCGGTGTATCAGAATAAAAGTAATTATGTGCCTTTGGGTCACTTTTTTAAAGTTCAAACCACGCTGTTAGTGTTGCATTTACACTTTTCTCATCAATTTCGTGTTTGGACTCTTCTTTAAAATACACATATTGTCCATTTTCATAATAAACGGCTAATCTATAAATTGCAGGTGAAAGTTCACTAATATTATATTCCAATATGCGATGCATAGCTTTTGGCCGGCAAACATATCTTGTTTTTATATATTGTTCAATTTCATTGTAAAACATATCTAAATCATTTGTTCCATCCGTTTTATCATTAATATTACTTTCAGTATTTATTTCACTTGCTTTCATTTTTATAAATGCACAATTATGTCCTTTCAAGCAGTATTCAAATAAGTATTTTATAACTCCTATTGTTGACCATAATTCAATATTAATATGACAATTAAGAGGCGGTCGGAACCAAATCGGTGACTTGCGGTATATATCAAGTCAGCATTTTTCGCTTTACGATAATATTTTGTATATTTTTATGGCTTAAACTATTTCAAATCATTCTTTATATACATGACTAGAGGAAATGACTATATTTTTACCATATGAATAAGTAAATAAATTATTATAAGCATTTATTACAAATATCAAACTGACTTGACATATACCGCACGCAAAAAACTGTCGTGTCGATTGTTAGGTGGCATTTTTCGCTTTATAACAATATTTTGTATATTTTTGTGGCTTTAACTATTTTAAATTATTCTTTATATACATGACTAGAGGAAATGACTATATTTTTACCATATTAATAAATGAATAAATTATTATAAGCATTTATTACAAGCACCGAACTAAGTCACCGATTTGGTTCCGACCGCCTCTTAAACTTTAGTTACAAACACGGGTTATAAGAAACAACAAATCTATTGTCTGCCCACTTGTTTTTTGTGTATAATATCTCATTTTCATCATTTTTTCGTCGATAGATAGGATAGTCATTCGTCATTATTTGAATTTCATTAAATCGTTTCGGAAAATTTTTCGTACATATTCCTGATTCTTGATCCTTGCAAGATGAGTTTTTATTCTGATTTTCACAAGGACCAAGAATCATAAATTGTTTAACTATTTCATATAATCTGGGATTCTCATTTTTATTTGGAATTTTAGCTACTATAAATTTATCAACGTCATCATTATTGTGAATTTTATCATCTTTACTCAAAAATATTAGCATATGGGCAATCTTCTTTTTGAAATTCTACTACATATGAATATGCAATGCATTTTCCCAAAATATTTTTTTAGAAATTTGTTCTGTTATTAGTTTTAATTTTTGATAAAATACTTCAACAACAATATTTGGTCTATTCGTTACCTATTCACTTTGTCCTATATTATTTGTGATTTCTTTCCATTTCAGATTGCATGTCATAGTAATGAAAAAATCTGGTTTTACAATTCTTCGTATTAATGTCATAGGATACAGAAAATTTTGATATAAAGAACGCGGACTTTTTGTAAAAGTTGATGGTAATATAAACATTTTTCTCATACTATAATTGTCAATAATGATTATTTACTTTTATTAAACCTTATTGATTTACAAAAAATTAAAAAATTTTTTATTCCAATGCAGTGCAACCGATCGACGTCAGGATCGAGGTAAATCTTGCTCGTTTAATATTAATAATGAAAGTGAGTCAATGTTTAATAATATAAAATATTCTTAAAGATGTATGCAATTAAGTGGTGGAAAATGCTTCACTAATCAATATTTGATTGAATGAGATCGCTCTCACTATTGGAAATTTATTGAGGGATTTTTTTTAATAATTTTAATTAAGAGATTTTCAAATATATTCTTACCTTATGGTGCTTCCTAAGTAGATTGATGCTGAGTACAGGGAGGCAAATGAATAGGCACAATTATATCAATACTCGAATTTATTAATATTTTTTCAACATTTTATAACAATTTATTCTATACACGTATATTTGATAATAGATAATAATATATAATTCACAATAAAAATTGCTACTGATATATATAATAATAATAGCTGAAAATATATAATTCATAATAGTATGCTACTGAAATATAATATAATAACAGAGTAATAAAAAATAAAACTGTAAGCTTCGGTTAGCGAAGTACAATATTATTCTGTAATCTCTTTTTAGCGAAAACAAAGAATGAATCTGTAAGGTTTTTTCTAGCGACGGTAAAAAATGAATATGTAAACTTTTGTCAATGACAGTACAATATTAATTTACAATCTCTTTTTAGCGACAGTAAAAAATAAATCTGTGAACTTTGTTTCGACCTTGGGGATCAGGAAGTCTCACAAAATTTAAATCAATGGAAATTAGGAAGTTTGATTAAATAAATAAAAAGCTTTATTTAAATAATTGCACTCTTGTTGCATGCACGCTCATAATGGACGCCAGTCACGTATAGCGTACGCGACGCCGCTTGCACTAATCACGTTATTATTAACACGGCAAAAAGCAGAGACTACAACAATTAAGTCATGACAAAAAATATATATAAGCTAAAAGGGAAACGTTCAATAAAACAATAAATCGAAAAGAAAAGCACTAAGGGACAAACAATCTTTAGCGGACCCAAGCTCAGCTACTCGAGTCAAGCTGCTTGCTATCTATGCTAAGTGTACAGTATATGTGCTTTAGATATTCGCGCGTGTGTGCCGAACGATCTTCGGTCTATACTCCTAGATATTTGACTCGCGTAGTCTGCTTTCCGTCGTGCTATTAGTTAGATGCTCCCTTTTGTCGTCTATATGCACTACAAGTATATATACAAGTAATATGGCCAATTCGCCATGTTACAACTTCTTTTAAAGATGATAGCAAATAAATTTGTAAGCTTTTTTGAAAAATGAAAAATGAACCTGTAAGCTTTTTACAGCAACAATAAAAAATAAATCTGTAAATTTTTTTAGCTACAATGAAAAATTAATCTGTAAGTTTCTTTTAGCGACAATAATAAATAAATCTGTAAGCTTTTTTTAGGAACAAAAAATAAATTTGTAAGTTTCCTTTAAAAGCAATAAAAAATAAATTTGTAAGCTTCCCTCAAAGGCAATAAAAATTAAATTTGTAAGCTACTTTCAGCAATAATAAAAAATAAATCTGTAAGCTTCTTTTAGCGACATTAAAAAATAAATCTGTGAGCTTCTTTAAGCGACAGTAATAAATAACTCTGTAAGCTTTTTTTAGGAACAATAAAAAATGAATTTGTAAGTTTTTCTTGAAGACAAAAATAATAAATTTGTAAGTGTTTTTTAACGGCAGTACAAAATTAATCTGTAAGCTTTTTTTAACGACAGTGAAAAATTAATCTGTAAGTTTCTTTTAGCGATAGTACAAAATAAACCTGATAACTTCTTTTAGCGACTGTAAAAAATAAATTTGTAAGCTTCATTTAATGGCAGTACAAAATTTAACTGCAAGCTCTTTTTAAGATCAGTAAAAAATGAATCTGTTAGCTTCTTTTAGCGACAATAAAAAATAACTATGTAAGATTTTTTTAAAAACAATCAAAAATAAATTTGTAAGTTTCCCTCAAAGTCAATAAAAAATAAATTTGTAAGTTTCTTTTGGCGACAGTACAAAATTAATCAGTAATCTTCTTTCAGTGACGGCAAAAATAAAATCTGTAAGTTTCTTTTAACGATAGCATAAAATTGATCTGTTCTATTCTTTTAGCAACAGTGGAATATAAATTTGTAAGCTTCTTTCATCAGCAGTAAAAAATTCATTTGTAAGCTCTTTTTAGCGACAGTAAAAAATAAATCTTTAATCTTGTTTCAACAAACGTAAAAAATAAATCCGTAAATTTCTTTTAGCAACAATAAAAAATAAATCTGTAAGTTTCTTTTAGCGAAAATAAAAAAATTAATCTGTAAGCTTCTTTTAGCGACAATAAAAAATAAATCTTTAAGCTTTTTTAATGAACAATAAAAAATAAATCCCCAAACTTCTGTCAGCAACAGTACAATATTAATCTGTAATATTTTTTAACGAAAACAGCAAATGAACCTGTAGGGTTTCTTTAGCGACGGTAAAAAATAAATCAGTAAGCTTCAGTTAGCGATAATAATAAATAACTTTGTAAGCTTTTTTTAGGAACAATAAAAAATAAATTTGTAAGTTTTCCTAAAAAGCAGCAAAAAAGGAAATTTGTAAGTTTTTTTTAATGGCAGTACAAAATCAATTTGTAAGCTTCTTTTAATAACAGTAAAAAATAAATATGTAAGTTTCTTTTAGCTACAGTACAAAATTAATTTGTTCAATACTTTTAGCGACGTTAATAAATAAATTTGTAAGCTTCTTTCAATGGCAGTACAAAATTAATCTGTAAGCTCTTTTTAGCAACAGTAAAAATTAATTCTTTAAGCTTGTTTCAACGACAGTAAAAAATAAATCCGTCAATTTCATTTAGCGATAGTATAGGCCCTGAAAACTCAAGAAAACACGGATGTCACGAAGTTTCCCCATTTTCTTTGGACCAAGCTTTGTAAAATATTTATCAAAAGCGGGTGCATTAATAGAACTCCGCTTATTTACCATCCCTACAATCCAACTGCACATGCCTACTATTTCTAAGAACCGACTTTGTATGTTCATAGCCTATAAAGACTTACTGCTTATACCCACAAGCCCTGTAGACCATCTGCGCAGCCTATAACTAGTAGAGAATTACTGCGCATGATTACAACCCCTTATGAAGATCTTAATATACAGCGCTACAGCTCCTACGAATTGACTGTGCATCTCCATATATTGCTTTAATTTTCTGCACTTGAATGAGCCCTTTCAAACTCTCTATCCATATGTTTATTATATTACAATCAATATCATACAGCTATATCCTTGGAAGACCTAAACGTCTATGGCACCATAAGTAGGGCAATGGGCCCTAGCCGGGATCTTTACAGCTTGTTTCTTATTCAATAAAGTATGTTGAAAGACGCCTCTGAGAGAAATTTCAGTCCTCAAGCTGCCACAAAGGCCCCAAAAGTGCCCAAATCTAGTTTTTCTTCAATAATTTTTAATTCTTGAAAAATAAAAAGAACAGCAAAAAACGGGGTATAAGCGTTTTTTTCATCCTAACCTCAAAAACACGTTTACATACCGAGTTACTAGAGATTTTAAGAGCACAAAACACCTTTTTTCCGGTCCCACCATCAAATTTGGATTTATTGCATTTTTTTATAGGAAATCTACTGTAGAATAAGCTCCAACAAGTTTTTTAACCCTATCTTATTTAGTTTCGTTTCTATGAAGAAATTAGTAGGATAAACTTTTAATTGATTTTTTTGTTAATTTTGCTAATTTAAGATTTTTCTAAAATTTTTAGCTAATCTTATTAAAACACTATAAGAACTTATTTTATTACTTGATTCAATAATTAATAAATCATAAATAAATTCCCAAAAAGTTTTTTTAAAGAGATTTAATTTTGTTTTTATTTATTAAGTATACAATGATACAATTTTTACAAATTAAAAAATATTTTAAGAATTATTTTTCAATAAATTTTTTAAATTTTTATTGTTTTTTTTAGGTTTGATTGAAAAAAAAAGTTTATTTTTTTATTTTTAACAGAATATTTATCTTGATTCAATTTTTAAAAAGTTTTACATCCATATTTTATTCTGTTTTGATTTTGTAAAGAAATGAGTGGCACATAGTTATTCATGTAATTTTTTATCAATTTGAATTTCGCGCGTTCGCGCTTTCAGCTCGTATCATTTCGCTACATGACAGTCAGTCTCAGCTGATTGTATGGTCAGTTTGCAGTAAGTTTTTTTATTTAAAGTGCATTTAAAAAATTATTAGCAGGTTTTGTGTTTCAATTTACGTAAAATTATTAATTTTTAATAAATTACACGTTCACGAGTTATTTCATATTTTTTTATGTGCACCTGAAATTCTACGTTTATCTAAATAGAAAGTGTATTTAAAGTGTAAAAAGCTTGAATTGACATTAAACACAACAACAGAACCTCAAAAATGTCAAATAATGAAAGAGATACAAGAGGCAGATTTCATAACCAACATCATGATAGAAAACGATCTACAGGAAGATCTAAAAAGAGGCCAAGGAAATTTCTTGGTAGGAGTGGAAAAAATTCTCCTAAAGCTAAGAGAAGTAGACCCTCTACTTCTTTTACTAAACTGTAAGGAACAGAATTTTCAAGTTGTGTTTGCTGTATTTCCTCAAGCTGTATTTCCAGGGCAAAAAATAGAAATGTTGATATCAACGTTATATCTTCTATGTTAGAAAAATTGTGTTGCAGTGTGTACTATCATAAGATAGAATTTATTAAAACCTCTTTTTGAGGATAAGGATTCAAAATTAATATGAATTGTGATTTTTGTGATGAATAAGCAACTGTAAACTCTAACAAAAGAGAAAGCGCTATGGACAATATGTATAAAGTTAATATATATAGTGTTTTTGCTACTCGTGTAGTTCGCCATGGACTTGCAAGTTTGTCTAGCTTCTGTAGTTTAGTAGATTTATCAAAGTCAGTTGCCCAGTCAGCGTTCAGTGCTATAAATAGTTAAATAATACAAGTATACGAACAAGTAGGAAGAGGTTCTACATCTGAAGCTGTTAAGAAATAACTTGAATCGACTTCCCCAAATAGTGCTGATCTTGATATAACTTTCTCAAGATGTATGAGCAATTGAACATCGAACTTGAAAATGTATCTGTCGAGTGGGTCAGAACTTTGAATGATAGAAGATAATTCAATCTAGAGCGATCAAGTTAGTCTCATTCAAAAGAAGCACATACTCTGAAAAGAAAAGTACGAATAGGTGTGATGGATTTCTAAACACCGGGTGCATATTAAATTCATGTCAGTGTATGATTCTAATTATTATTACATATTTAGGTATAAATTCTATTTAAAAATTTTAATATTAATTAGAATATAAATTTTGAATCTAAATTTTATTTCTTAATTTTGAATTTGAATTATAAGATAAAATATAAAATGATTACTCCATATTAAATATTATTTCTTAGTTTCCAGCTGATTCAAGGTGGATACGAGTTAATGAAACAACCAGCAGAGTGACAGTTAAGGTTAAGACTGTCACAACAAATACAAAGTTTTATAACTATGATGAAAAAAAGATGAGTATAAATGAAATATTATATAACAAGATGAATTATGAATATTGCTTATTTTACTAATTTCTATTTCAATGTATTTCAGCTTCTTCTGGTCCATAACAGTTTACGGTTACTTGGCATCTCTTTTTTATATGAAAAACTAATATAAAAAGGAAATACCAGGAAAAATTATTCTACAAAAGATAAGTATATAATTAATAATTTTAAGTTATAATAACTCAAAACTTTCAAGCTGTTTTTCTCGAACAATGAATTTTTAAAATTTTAGGTGCTGGGCCGTAAGGTTTAAGCTGAACCCATGGATGGATTTGATTTTTCCAAACAGTTTTGGCTTCATTATTAGCATCATTCTCGCATGAATGGAGGATTTTAAAATCGATTGACTAGAAATAGTAGAAAACCCCAAAAATAATGTAAAAATATTAAAATTTATTTAAAAAATTGATATTTTTTGTTGAAAAATTGTTTGTGTTTCAGAAATTCCTTCATTCATACGAGAATGGTACTAATATTGAAGCTAAAACCATTTGTAAAAATTAAATCCATCCATGGGTTCAGCTTAAACCTTACGGTCAAGAGGTTATGAGTACAAAGGTTCATCCAATGATTGTGGGCTTACAACTTAAGCAAAATTTGCTTATAATAGCTTAAATTAAAGGTATTCGAGTCTACTTTTAAATATTTCATTTATTAAACAATAACTAAGTTAAATATAATGAATATTGAATATTTGTGTTTGCAGATTATAAAAGTGTTTTGTCCCCTTAAGAGGCGGTCGGAACCAAATCGGTGACTTAGTTCGGGGCTTGTAATAAATGCTTATAATAATTTATTCATTTATTAATATGGTAAAAATATAGTCATTTCCTCTAGTCATGTATATAAAGAATAATTTAAAATAGTTAAAGCCACAAAAATATACAAAATATTGTTATAAAGCGAAAAATGCCACCTAACAATCGACACGACAGTTTTTTGCATGCGGTATATGTCAAGTCAGTTTGATATTTGTAATAATTGCTTATAATAATTTATTTACTTATTCATATGGTAAAAATATAGTCATTTCCTCTAGTCATGTATATAAAGAATGATTTAAAATAGTTTAAGCCATAAAAATATACAAAATATTATCGTAAAGCGAAAAATGCTGACTTGATATATACCGCAAGTCACCGATTTGGTTCCGACCGCCTCTTAATGCCTTAGAACTTACGACCAATTTTAATTACACCTCATCGAACCGCATAGGCCCTGAAAACTCAAGAAAACACGAATTTCGCAGAGTTTTCCTATTTCTTTTCAATCAAGCTTTGTACAATCTTTATCAAAAATCGATCAATTTCGATCGTTAATTAAACTTTCGCTCATTTACAATCTCTACAACCCGACTGTACATGTCAACTATATTTATAAATCGACTGCGCATGCTTATAACCTACAGAGACTGACTGCGCGTACCCACAAGCCTTGCAGACCATCTGCGCAGCCTGTAACAAGTAGAGAATCACTGCACATAATTACAACTTATGGAAATCTAAATGTACAGCACCACAGTTCCTACAAATTGACTGAATATTCCTATATATTGCTTTAAGATTCGGCGCATGCGCAAGCCTCTTCAACTTCACTTTATATGTTTATTATATTACAATCGATATCCTACCACGATATCTTTGAAAGACCTCAAATTCAACTAAATTTTTAGGCAAAATTCCATCCAGAATCCACTTTATTCTAGCTCCGTGTAGAAATCAAGTTCTGCTGTTTTAACAGGGTGCTACTTCATTACTGAATTTTTTCATTATGTTAGTTTTTATCTCTTCATGGTATTTCGACATAAAATCTGACGTATTCTCTCATGTTATTTTTTTTAGAAGACATTTGTTTGTGGTGTTCCATCAACACTGAAGAAAGCTATGCTTGGTTACTGGATTTTCGTGACTAGATGGTGACGCAATTTTATAACTGCGTTAAGAGGCGGCCGTATTATTCTGTCCTTGTCTAATCTAAATTTTCGTTATTATTAATAAATTAAATATTTTCATAGAAAAGTAAGACAACCGCCCAATAGAGCAAAAGATAAGCAAACGATTCTATTCTATGAAAAAATATGAAATTTTGATTATTTTTCGAGTAAAGTCTGAAACGGAAAAACAGTTGAATCAACTCAATCAAGTTCGATTGTTTTTCCGTTTCAGACTTCACTCGCAAAATAATCAAAATTTCATATTTTTTCATAGAATAGAATCGTTTGCTTATCTTTTGCTCTATTGGGCGGTTGTCTTACTTTTCTATGAAAATATTTAATTTATTAATAATAACGAAAATTTAGATTAGACAAGGACAGAATTATACGGCCTCCTCTTAAGATTTACGATTTGATCCTCTTATCTCGTTACAGCCTTTTCAAACTTCTCTTAATGGCAATAAAAAATAAATTTGTAAGCTTTTTTCTACGGCAATACGAAATTAATTTGTAAGCTGTTTTTAGCGAGAGTAAATAAGTTTCTTTTAGCAACAGTAAATAAGTAAGTTTCTATTAATGACAATATATTAAAAAAAAGGTTTTGATGCAGCCTTGTATTTGTATGCTGGTCTTAAGCCCAAAAATCGTTTATTTATATAAATATATCAATATCTCAATTTCAATTTAAGAAAGTTGATAGGTTAGTCAAAGAAAGATAGTCTTAAGCCAACTGGAAAGGTTAAAAAAAATTTCCATTTTGTATTTAAAAATTATTTTTTCATTCTGTAAATTTTTTTTCATTCTTAATTTTTCCACCATTTTGTAAGTTACAAAAAATGGTTAAAAACTAATCTTTTTTAAAATATATATCAAATATTACTATACTCATCTCAGTAAGCAAAATGCAGAGAGAAGGCTTTTTGTTATTAATTGATTATGATTGTAGTTGGAAATTTCAATATATATATAAACACAATAACATTATAAGGGAACAAGGGGGTACTGGGAGGGTTCAAGGGGAGGGGGGCTGAAGAGGTGTTTAGTAGGTACTTAGGGGGAGCATCTGATAAAAAATATCGCATTTAGTAAAAATTGCATTTTTACTAGAACAGTAGTGGTACAACGATTAAACCAAAGAACGCAAAGGTGTCCGATATCACATTTATTTTACTTCACATTGATAAATATTTTCGCGTTTAAGCATTCGAATTCCAACTGTTTCAATGAAATTACCGCTTCTTCATAACAAAAGCATAAACGTCACATCAACATATTCAGTTTAGTTATGGAAAATTTCAGAGTTTTTAGGAAATTTGCATATATAAATGGGCAACAATGGAGAATTCCTTAAAGATGTTCGAGTATAAATATTTAAAATCTTTGTATAAATGTTGGTATTACTTCAATTGAAATGCGTAAATAATAAAAATATAAACTTATAAATACACTCTTACTAATAGCAAAAACAATCAAATAACTGCGCGTAGATTTGGTCGAATTTTTTTTCCAAAAATGGAGAAATAATTGTACCAAATAAAAAGATATCCACCATATTTTAAAAAATATAATAAACCTACCACTACCACTACAGTGTTAGAGGGAGAGTTATAACGTAATTTGCGGATAAAAAGGGGGCTAAATGGATGCTGAGTGAGTGATGAGGGGGAGGTCGACTGAATATGGTCTAAAAACTATATATATATAAATCGCCCATTCTCTGTCAAATCAAAGGACAACAAATTTTTTTTAGCTAAAAATTGGTATAATAGTTCTTCTCCATATTATGGACTACTCAGAATTTTTACAGATCTCCTTAATACATATTTTTAGAGTTACAAAGCTTCAAAGTTGGGCGAAAACCACATTTTTGACATTTTTGACCAATTTCAGGCTTAAATTACTCAGGTCGATTGCGTTTTAAAAATATATTACTGAAGAACTCTTTTGTTCAAAATATTCTAAATTTAAAAAAAAAAAAATTTGTAAGTGCTAATCTAGCCATTCGCTAAGCTGAAGTCATTTAAAACAAAATACCACTTTGCAAGGTTTCGAACCATGATCCCATGTCCAAAAAACTCATCGAAGCAGGTAATATATGTATAAATATGGCCTAAATTCAAATAATTTGTTATTTTATTTTCGTTTCAAAATAATTTGCAAAATGATACTACGCAAGTTGTATTAAGATTAGTTAATTCATTTTTTTTAAAATAGAATTGATCACTTAATTTAAGAATTATCAAATCTGTGTTACCGTGAAGTGGGATAAGAGTTGAAAATAAATAAATTGACTTTATGTGTCTATTTATAAAATCATCGTATCAATGATAAGTTAAAAAAATCTTATAATTGTTTAAGAAAGTGCATTTCCATGTTCTTAGTATACATTTATTGTGATTAAAGTAAAACTAATTTTGAAGATTGTTATGGATGAACGTAGAAGTGATAAATGTATTATATGGGGATTTCGATTTGTACAACCTCAAAAAATATGGTATATCAATACATCCAAAACTGACATGAGTTTAATCGTATATCACTGACAATGAAGATAAATTAATTTATTATCAATATATATCAATGTCTATGACATGCTGATTTTAATTATTTGTTCGAATGGCTCTTGAGTTTTTATACATGATTACATTCAATTATTGCTGTCACATCATTGGATGAATTCAAATTAAAATAAATTCAAATTAAAAAAATCAATTTTCATAAAATGGAAATATTATTTACCAATGTGAATATAATAAACTACTCTAAAAAAATACAGCAAGAATTAGAATCAATCATTTTCTAATACTGAACTTGAGAATATAGATCGATAGGTACTTTAATTTCAACAAGTCTCGAGAAATAAAATTCAAGTCAGTGTCTATCATCCGCTAAGTCTATAAAAGAATATGATCATTTACCTTTTATTCACATTTATATTATTCATCTCTACTGTTATAAATAGAATGCTCACTCACCCTGAATCACACTATCTATAACTTGTGATAAAAAAAAAAGTTATTACAAAGTATCAACCATTATTTTAAACAAATTTGTCAGGATATACATTCATACATGTTTTAAAGTACCCTGTTGAAAAAATTCATATAAATTTTTATATGAATTTTAAATATATTTAATATATATTTTTGTTTAATTTTTTTCATAGTAAAAAATTCATATAAAAAATTGCAGATTTGATTTTGAAGTTTTTTCATACTTTTCACACATTAAAATAATGAGATGATCACCATGATTATTATTCATTTGAATTTTTTATATGAATTTTTCATATAAATTTTTTAATGTATAAAAATGAAAAAAATGCATTTTAAATGCATAATTAAAAAATTATATGAATAATTTATATGAAAAAATTATATTGAAAATTTATAGTAAAATTTAAATGAATTTTTTCAACAGGGTATCGAGTTCTACTAAGCTTTCAAGCTCACTTAGATTTGTGAACCTCACTATTTTACAGACATTATGCATTACATAATAAACAATACCTATTAATGATTTATGTAACTGAAAAATAATATTAAAAGTTTCTAACACCGTAATTATATTTAAATACGTAAATTGATTTATATTTTTCCATTTTAAATGCAAAATTAAGAAAAAGCCTTGAGCGATGCTATTTATCTTCAAAATATGATTATATTGCTCTTAATAAATACTAAAAAAACATGAATAACACTTGTAAAAATATGGAAATGATTATTTGTAAATTAAAAAGCAAACCTTCAATAGTCATTAAATATTTGACGTACAGCACATCCTCTTGGAGCGAATAACAAATCTAGAGAATAACCCTTAGAATTCAACACAGGACACACTTGTTCATAATCTACTTGAGAATATGTTTCATACACATCTGTCTTACCTTATCTGCATAAATTTATCTCTGAAGAAAGTCTGACATATAAAGGATCATCAGTCCATATCATATTTGGTAAATTAGAGTCACCAACTATGATTATTTTATGATCAGGATATCGAAAATTTAACTCTTTAATCTTTTTTTAATGAGCTTTATAGATACTTCGTCCGATAGAGCAAAATAGTCCCATTCAATCTAAAACTTTAAAACAAGCAATAATGATAATTGATTATTCATTCTTAAGTTGACCTGACTATAATCAACAGGAAAAACAGTGGTCTGAGACTTCTTTAAACCTGATAATAAAAATTTCAGTATTTACAATGGGGCAATTTACACAGCTATACTTTCCATTCTCCTTTTTTTCTTTTTTCCATTATTTGTAGGTTAAGTGCTAGTGCAAAAACGGAGCACAAATCATTCTTTAAAATACTTAATAAAATTAAAAATATGATATATAATAATAGTTAAGAATAATGTAAGCGACTCTTTATAAATTTATTTGCACTTAATTATGTAAGAATAATTAAATAAATGAACGAGCAACATAAGAGATACAGATAAAACGTGTTGGCTATGCATTCCCAGGTGACTATTTTGAATGAAATAGAAATATTTTCTACTTTAATTTATTTTATAATGAAAATATTTTTATGAAATATTATTTCATTATCATAACCCCCACTCCACGTCATCGAACTTCAGGCATATCTCTTTACTTTTATTCTGCATCATGTGAGCAGGACACACAAAGTCTTGCAGAATAGAAAGTCGCAGCATAGCTATCATTGCTAATTTCCATTACCCAAGCTCCACTCGGCATATCTATTCTTTATCATCTGATCGCGGCCTAAGGTTTGAATTCATAGTCGTGACTTAGGTATTCAGTATAACTTGGAACTCAAGTATCACCACTTGAATATCAGCTGTTACTTCAATTAAGTGTTATATCTTCACCGAAGAGCATCTCATTAATAAAATATGCTACTTGGAGAAATTATCACAATCAGTTATAAAACATAAAATCACATAGACAAGATACTCGTTGATAAAGATGTAACACTCAATTGAAGTAACAGCTGATACTCAAGTAACGATACTTTGGTTCCAAGTTATACTCAACGCTCAAGTCACGTCTATGGATTCGTGCCTAAGGTTTGGAGTGATAAACGTAACTCAAGTAACAGTTGTATCATCTGTCTTTTTTTATCATGACAGAGACAAAGATAGAATTAGTTTTGAATAACCATCGTTACTTGAGTTGCGTCTATCGATTTGAGCTTAAGAATTTTCCCTCATGGGAGTTTTGAAACTTGTATATATAGTCATGCCGGTGCTATTATAAATATATAGTTTGTAAACAGTATCATGTAAACAATATTATATCGATAGTATTATTTTAAACAAATAAATGTACTTTAACGTGATCATCAAAATTTTATTCTTATTATTATTCGTTTTACTTTAATCTAAAAATTAGGTTAACATTCTGTTTAATTTTATAAATTGTAGAATATTATATATCTTTAAAATATTTATGTTAGTGAAATTGATGTAGATCTGTCTGATATTCGACAAAGGTTATTCTAATTATTGCTTATGAAACAATGTCGAGTGAGGAGATGCCACTTGACGAAGTGGAAGTTGTGCATATTAAAAAAAAAGATGTATAGGTTTTAATAGATGCTGCAAGTCATTACCCAATCAGGAAGTTTGTTCAACGAAAACGTTGCGCAAAATATCGAACGAAATTTTGAAAAAGTTTAATGAAAAATTTCATTTAGAACGTCCGTTAATATCGGACGATTGAATTTCGTGCTAAATATAGAAAGAAAATGTATGTTGTCTGCGTTTCAACTGAGTCATCACCATGTAATTTTCTCTATTCAAAATATTTTTACAATTTTATCATTTTTATTACTTGAATAATTTTCTATATTTTTCAATTGTATTACAGGTACATCTCAAAATATAGAATCACCAGAAGATATATCGAATATCCCTATGCTTGTGGAAGAGCTTTTACAAGACCACGAGGATGAAGCAAATGTTCCTGTTAAAGATTTGCAGATGTTCATGGATTTATTAGCCAATTTAAAGATGAAATATCATAATACAAGGACATCTAAAATAGAAAAAGTACAGATATTGACTCTGTTACCTTAAGGGGATGTAATAGGGTATATGATTTCTACATAGTTACCGATATTACAGTTTTCCAAATATTTTGTCTTTATTCAAAAATTTTCAGAAATATCTCTATATTAGGCTCTTTATTAGTAGAAATAGAAGACTGTAATATAGAGATATTTTTAAAAATCTTTGATTAAGAACCAATAACTTGGAAAACTGTAATGTCGGTATTTTACATCCCCTTAAGTTGGCCATACAGTAAAATTAAAAAATATTTTGACACTTCAAATTATATGATTGATTTGTCAAAAAAATTGCAAATGGATGCAGGCCCTCTGTCAAAACCATCTGTAAAAAAAGGTAATTTGCAATATTTATCAAAAAATAGTTGGTGAAAATGAAACAATTTCAAACAAATTCAATAAATTATTCTAATTATATAAATGGAATGTAATTGAATTTGGTAATAATTGTTCAAATAGAATGTTAGTGCTTGAATATTATCCAGACAAAAATTAATATCAATTTAAAATAATTTCAGGACATTCTGTTCCTGAAGCACACAGGCAAACTGTGATTAATTTCTTTAGAAGTAAAGAAAATACTTACATACTACCTGGCAAAAAAGACTGTGTTAAGTATAACGATGTAGAAGGGAAGTTTATTTATGAGCAAAAATGTCTTCTGCTTTGTACATTAAGAGAATTGTACAGACTGTTTTGTGATCAATTTCAGTCTAATATTTCTGTAGGATTTTCTACATTTGCCAAATTAAAGACAAAATTTTGTGTTTGCTGGTAGCAGTGGTACACATTCTGCATGTGTTTATTCGATTCATCAAAATGTCAAGTTAATGATATCAGGTAATTTTGATTTCTTTTTAACACTTTTACTCGAATAACAATTTTTGTAATATTAATTAAATAAAAAAAATTTTTTAGGTCGTAATTTAGAAAGAATGACAGAAGGCTATTTTCACCAGTTTAAGAATTACAAAGATATTTTAGAGTTTATCATTTGTGATGAAAATGAAATTTCAATGACATACAAATGTTGTTTTGGTAACTGCAACAAATGTCCTGGTGTTTAACGCTTAGAGTCTTACTTGACTATGATTTTTGAAAAGAGAGAAACTGAAGAAGTCAATTACGCATAATGTATGTTTTCTCCCAGAGCCATTTTAAAAAAAATTGTTGAAGACGTTAATGATTTTATATCTTCATTTTGTGACAAAATACAAACCTTGATGCCACATGCTTACATTTCAAAAGCACAATCTAATTATTTTAAAAAATTAAAAATGAATTACAAGAAGATGAGGTTATAGTATGTTTAGATTTTTCAGAAAATTATGCTTTTATCATTCAAAATGTTCCACAAGGATTTCACTGGAATAATGACCAGGCAACAGTATTTGTTACATATATTTATTATGTGGAATATACAAGATTATCAGGCAAGTCATTTGTATTAATTTCAAATAACTTGGCTCATGATACTGTGGCAGTCTATACGTATCAACAACTGATTATATATCTAAAAGAAAATTTCAAAGGATTAAAAAGTATCTACTATTGTAGTGACAGAGCTCCTCAAAGTTTAAAAATTTTAAAAGCATTTTAAATCTTTGTTATCATAATGATGATTTTGGAATATCAGCAGAGTAGCATTTTTTTTTAACTGCACATGGTGAAGGTGCATGTGATGGAGTAGGTGGTTCTATTAAAAGAGCCGCAGCTAAAGCAAGTCTTACACTTCCAGCAACGCAACAAATATTGGATGCAGTTGCATTGTATGAATGGTTGAAGAATAAAGGAAATTATACTAATGTTGCTTTTGCCTACTCCCCACAATCAGATTACAATAAAAATTTTAAAAAATTGTAGAATCGTTTTAAAAATATAAATAGAGTGAAAAACTTACAAAAACAAAATTTTATTAGTCCAATGGAAAATGGCTATGTGCCATGCAAATTATTTTCTGGTTCTGTAGTGTCTATTCAAGTAAATGTTATTAATTAATTATTATATTTACGTTTTTATAGTTTGATATATTGATTATTAAGTGATATTAATAAATGAAATATACTGTAAATAGAAAATTTGATAATCTATATTTTAATTGCAACATACATATTTTTTAATATGATTAAATGAAATAGTTGGTTAATAAATTATTTAGTAAAAAATATTTAAAACAATTTTTAACTCAAAAAATTGGCTGATTTGTTTAAAATAATAAGACTGATGTAAATTTTGTTATGAATTTTTCTCAATTGTAAATTGGGCTATAGAAAGTATGAGTTCAGCGTAAGAGAGCATTCTTTTGATAACAGTAGAAGCGAATAACGTAGATGTGAATAACAGACGAATGACCTTTCAAGATCATCTCTAAAAGATGAATTTTGCCTTAATTACAATAGCTACTTGATTATTCAGTACTATGGTAGACAAGTCTATTTGATGCGAGACACCTATTGGATTCAGCGATGGAAATCCTCTATGAAACAGTCTTTAACTTTGCTACGGATACCTGGTAACTCTTTTTCAAAAAAGCAAATGGCTTTGGTTTTTATGCTTTTTTATAATTCAAGTCATAAATTCAATTAAACAAATCTCAAGCCACAAGTATATACCCAACTAAAAAATCTTATTTGATATTTTTTATCTTGATATGTTCAAAATCATAAATTAGAGACTATTTTAAAAAAATTTTTCAAGTCCGAATTTTTCAAAAATAGTCTCTAATGGATGATCTCAAATATACAAAAATAAAAAATATTGAGAAGTGAGATTTTGCCATGAGACCTTATTAGAGATCTCATTTGAAATTTTTTAGTAGGGTAGCATTGTCCAGAAAGGGCTTTGATGGTTTGCTTTTTAAATCACAAATAATCATTTCCATATTTTTACAATTGTTATTGATGTTAGTTTAGTTTTTATTAGGTACAATATAATCATATTTTGAAGATAAATAGGACCGCTTGAGGCTTTTTCTTAATTTTGCATTTAAAATCCAAAAGTACGAATCAATTTACGTATTCAAATATTATTAAGGTGTTAGGAACTTTTTAAGCTATTTTTAGTTACTTAAATCATTAATAGGTAATGTTTATAATGTGATTCATAATGTCTGTAAAATAGTGAGGTTCACAAATCGAAGTGAGCTTGAAAGCTTTGTGGAACTCGATATAAATTTCCAATATAAATTTTTCATATGAATTATTCATATATTCAATATGCATTTTGTTTTCATTTTTATATATTAAAGAATCATATCAAAAATTAAAAAAAAAAAATTAAAATTAAAAATTCATATAAAAAATTTATATGAAAAATACATATGAAAAATTTATATGAAAAATTCTTATGAAAAATTCAAATGCATAATAATCATGGTGATCATCTCATTATTTTTATATGGGAAAAGTATGAAAAAACTTCAAAATCCGACCTGCAATTTTTTATGTAAATTTTTTAATATAAAAAAAATAAAACAAAAATATATATTAAATATATAAAAAATTCATATAAGAAATTCAGATTAAAAATTCATATGAATTATTTCGACAGGGTACTTTAAAACATACAAGTTATAAATAGTGTGATTCAGGGTGAGTAAGCATTCTATTTATAACAGTACAGATGACTAATATAAATGTGAATAACAGATGAATGATCATATTCTTTTATAGACTTAGCAGATGATAGACACTGACCTGAATTTTATTTCTCGAGTCTTGTTGAAATTAAAGTACCTGTTGATCTATATTCCCAAGTTCAGTATTAGAAAATGATTGATTCTAATTCTTGCTGTATTTTTTTAGAATAGCTTATTATATTCACATTGGTAAATAATATTCTCATTTCATGAAAATTGATAGTTCATTTTAATTTGAATTTATTCATTGATGTGACAGCAATAATTGAATGTAATCATGTATAAAAACTTAACGGCAGGCCGGAGTAGAACCTGATACCGTCCGAGTAACAATTGAGTTGTTTGTTATTCACTCAAGTATTAATCGGTGTATCTTCAAATTAAAGGTTGAGCGCAATAGATATTATTACATAGACATCTATGCACAAGAAAAAAATATCTACCGCTTTGTTTTTGAGAAAAGTAAGTAACGCCACAGTAAAAGTTTATGTTTATAATATTTTCGCGTTACTTACTTTTCTCAAAAACAAAGCCATAGATTTTTGACTTCTTGTGTATAAATATTTGTAATAATAATACCTATTGCGCTTAACCTTCAATTTGCAGATACACCGATTAATACTTGAGTAAATAACAAAAATTTCAATTAGACAAGGACAGCGAATCCGGCCTGCTCTTAAGAGTCATTTAAATAAATCATTGAAATTATCATGTCATAGACATTGATATATATTGATAATAATAGTATATTTCGGTACTAGTGCGATAAAGTGATTTTTTACTCGTGTGGCGGTTTGCGCCCGAGCGAAGCGAGGGTGAAAAGGTCACACGAGTAAGAA